>CM038675.1:420714230-421314230 GCA_021605145.1 Aegilops bicornis | reverse complement strand
GCTTTTGACTATAAGCCGCCAGTATGAGATAAATCCGGTGTTTATTAACCCGAGGTGGCTTTGTTCTCAAGCCGGCAATATATGATAATTACCAGTGCTCAAGTTTTGGGTTATCACCCTTACTACACTGGCTTGGTAAACCAACAGTATGATCAAATATCACAGGAACTGGTATTCAAACCAGGTTATATTATTCAAATCTTTAACATCCAACATGGCTGGATTTTTATTATGGTTATCAATAACAAGTATTTCGATTCAGGTTTTCAAAGTCGCTTTAGTGCAATGGCTATTATTTTATCAATGGATATGATTTATTCTACAATGGAAGGAATAGTCCCGAGTCGGTGCAGGCTTACCACCAGGCGCTTGGGGGCTACATTATTCAAGTTGAGATTACATCAAATATACAAGTCACATGTCACTGCCAGCATGCACCATGGCACTTGGGGGCTAATGCAAAGTCATTTTTACTAGCCTTATTGAAGACCCGACTCATCACATCATAATGAGCCAGCCCTTGGGGGCTACCAGTTGCTCCTGTCAACAATTCAAGGTACACAAGTCTTAATCCATTATATTGAAGGGTCCGCTAATCAGTTGATAAAGCACAAAGCTCTTAACCTTGTGGACGTGGGTTCAAGCCCCATGATGGGGGTTACATCATATGATGTTCTTTTCCAAGAAGTATATATGAAATCCCAGCTCAATATTATCTTACTGAGCCGGCCCTTGGGGGCTACACGTTGTTGTTCAAGTCTACATGATCATGTTTATAAAGTCCCCGCTCATTATTGCATAATGACCCGACCCTTGGGGGCTACACCGGTTCAAGTTTTTATGATCATAAGGCAGTTACAAGTCCCAGGTTGCTGCAAGCATAACAACCCGGCACTTGGGGGCTACATATGTGGAATACTCAATTCTGACAAGTGATTGAGATGAACAACATGGATTTCTTCAAAGTGGTAATATTTATGTTGAAGCAAGTCTTAAGTCATCACTTTGTTCTACTCAAGTCTTGGGGGCTACAGGTAATATGGATATGAGGGAGAGAAATCTTCAAAATTCTCAGTTTTGACCCGGCGTCGGCAACAATTATGACTCGGCATCATTTGTTTTATAACCCGGTAATTTTGGCAATGATAAACCGCCAAGTTTTTTCATCTGTAAGCCGGCCGAAGGTCAGATGAGTAGTCCAAAGAGCAATATTTTTTAAGCATCGGGAGCTGAGTCAAATGAATTATTCTTCACAATTTTTCTCTATGGCAAACCAACGTTAGCAAATTGGTTATGAAGCTGGCCTATTGAGCCGGATTTTCTAGAAGAAGGAAATGACAAGGAATTAAGGATGATCAGGTGCCGGTTTACAAGAGTTCTTAACTAGAGCATAATTTTCCAAAATTGTTCTGGTGTTTGTTTTACAGGATTAGTTTAACATGGATAAATCCAAATTAAACTGGGGGCTAATGTCGGGGATATACCCCGCGGTATGACCCGGCCAGAATTATAACGCGGCTGGGACTTGGTAAACCGGAAGAGAGTTAAGACTGATAGTTAAGGCAGAGAGTTATGATAGATGGTTAAGACAGATGGTAAATCGGCAAATAGTTAAACCAGGTGGTAAACCGGCAGATAGTTAAACCAGATAGTAAACCGGCAGATAGTTAAACCAGATCATAAACCGGCAGACAGTCATAACCCAGCAGACAGAGTCGCCTGGGATTAATAATCTCGAGACGTTAAGAAGCCGAAGATATTAAGAAGCCCATGAAGAGAAGTCAGAATAGTTTAAGTCTTAATCCGAGTTGGACTCTACATGTAACCCGCCCCTTCAACTTATATAAGAAGGAGCAGGGCACCCCAAGAGGGACATGTTGAATAAGCTTAAGGCTAGACATAACTAGGAGAGCCGGTTTACGGCGAATCCCTCATGAGCATAATGAGACCTAGCCACAAACATCATGTAGGGTTGTTACCGGATGATGTTTCCCGGGGCCCAAAGCTATCTAAACCCTTGTCTTGTGTTGCGTCTCTCGATTCCTCTCAACCCCTCTCAAGCTACCACATAGATGCGTTGGCCTCACGAGTAAGTCCTCACACTAGGAAATCTGTCGTGACAATTCCATGACAACTCCAGATGCATCCATAGTGAATCTCAAGACCAAGCAAGATCAACTCACATATCTGCTAGAAGCAACACTGAGGATTCAAAAGAAACTGGCCAACTTAACCAAAATCAGGAGAGCCTAGAGCGCATTGTTGAAGATAAGATATATAATCTTGATGTCAAGGTCACAGAGATCCAATCCATTGTTGAGAAGCTGACAGATGATGCTGAGGACAGAGATGATAGACCTACCACTGACAGATTTCAGACTGTGCCAAGGGCACCCAGGTCTACTGCTGAGCCAGTTGTAGACACTAGGCCTACTCACTCTGCTCCTGCCGCCACTGCCATAGTGCCACCTGTCAACCCCACATGCTCAGCACACATCAGCTGAAGCATTTGCAGAAGCCATTCTCTCCATGCCATATACGCACACCGGAGCCACAAGCCAGAAGACCCCTTCAAGAGCTCCCAAAGATCGTGCCTAGATTGTCGTATAACACTATATGTTCTCAAGCTTTCTGGTATCTTGTTGCCAAAGGGGAGAAAGTATATAGATCATAGGCTTCCAGAGAGAGAGAGAGAGAGAGAGAGAGAGTATTTTACTTCTTTGTTGATTTTTCATATGCCTTGCTACTTCGTTTGGTTCATGCTACTTATTGTGTTATGATCGTGAGATACCTTGTGTGATCATGTGTTTGATCATACCATGCTTAATATGTGCTTACATGCCTATCTCTATGATTTTTTGTGTATGACCACTCACTTGTATATTTGGTGATGCGTGCATGTTATTTTACTCTTATCATTTTGTGCGCTCCACCAAGATGTATGTGACATGGAAGAGTGACCCATGATCCTAATCGATTGTGCATTTGCATTCAAATGCAAAATTGAATAATGCATAAATATATGGGAAGCTCTTGCTTATCACATAGTTCTCAAGGTGCCGATGTATTTCATTCTTTCTATCATTTGTCGAAGATTTGATCTATATGTTGTCATCAATTACCTAAAAGGGGGATATTGAAAGTGCAACTAATCCCCGAGTGGTTTTGGTAATTCATAACAACATATAGCTCATTGAACTAATATCCATTTAAGATAAATATTTCAGGAAGTTCAATGAATGGCATGGCATGGACTAGAGATTTGGACCCCTCAAAATGCTAAGGACACATATTGACAAAAGCTCAAAACTCTTCAACTTTGTTTTAGTGATCCAAGATCACATTAAGTCCATAGGAAAGCCAATACTATTAAAAGGGGATGAGGTGTTGCTTAATGGCTTGCTTGCTCAAATGCTTAGTGATATTTCTCCAAAACCCTCAACCACTTCCTCCACGCAAATATGTCAAAACCCTAAACTCCAACTCGGCCCCACTGATTCTTTGTGTCCGGCGCCACCGAGTTCATATGACATAGCCACAACCAGAAACACTAACAGTTCGGTCACACCGATACGGATCTTCGTCTCACCAAGATGGCCATGCCAACTCAGTGTTATCAATTGCAATTTTTCGGTCTCACCGAAATTGCAAGCGTCTCACAGATATGGCTTGACCAAGTCTCTGTTGCCCTATTGCTTCACTTCGGTCTCACCGAGTTGATGCAATCAGCGCCACCGAGATTAGGTTTGCCCTAAGCCGTAGCACATCGGTCCCACCGAGTGTCGTGGTTTTACACGATCACCTATGGGGCCATAGGCCTCTTGTGGTTCGGCAAAGGATCTTGCCTTGGGCCATTCCATCTGCTGGCTAGGGTCGTCCCATTGCATCTTAATTCTTCCCGGGACCAAATTCTGAAATGGATGCCTGACTGCAACGCTTACGGAGTCGCGCCTGATTGGCAACTGCCAACACTGTACGTAGAGATAGAGTGGGTCTCTAGTTTGGAAGAAAGGGCTTCCAAAGTAGAGAATGACATCATCAAGCGCACTTCCCTGACAGAGGCAGCATTTATCGGGGTGCCGGATTGCAGAGGATGAGTGCCTCCCACCGGGGTCTGAAGAAGAGGAGGAAGCCGAGGGTGAAGGTTCTTCCGATGAAGGAATCGAGGAGCATGATGTGACAGAGCTTGCTGAGCTTGATCCTGCCAGGGCTGGAACTCATCCTGCCACGGCAGGAGAAGCCTTAGGGGAAAGTGGGGATGAGGAGGCAGAGCAGCCCAAAGCAGAGGAAGAATGGCTTGCACCGGGTCCCCAAGCTCCAGGGCCTCATCCAGATCGACTCCCTCACAAGCGGACCAGTCGGGGAAAGGCAACTCCTGCCTCCTCTACAGTCACCAAGAGGGTCAAGAAGATCGCCTCCAAGACCGACAAGTCAGAGGTGATACGCCACCAATCCACTCGCCTGCCGGAGGCCAAGACTCCACCTGCCAAGCGATGTACCGTTATCGGGGTTGATCCCAGCCCCTAGTCGAGCCCAGCTTCCTCTCACAGCTCGATCCCCCCCAGGGACCTCGGCCCTGCCAACGAGCTCAAAGCTATCGGGAAGCTCTGCTCCTCCAACTCTGAAAAGGGGCAGGGCGACCCCGCCAGCTGCGGCGTATGCTCTGGGCTTCATGCTTGCAGACCTAGAGTAAGGAGATGGACCGAACTTCTTGCTAAGGTACTATGCATTTAATAGTTGATGATTCAATTTTGTTTGTTGACTTGGCAGAGACGAAGAACCCCTCGTCCACCGGGCCAAACGAACCAAGTAGGCGGTGGTGCTGGGGCCCTTGGCGAGCACGGGTCTGGCGGGGGATAGGACAGGGGATCTCGTGCCCATCCCCCAGTCCAGCACCCGGCGTGAAGGCATGGGGCAAGTTTCGCCCGTCGGGAGAGATGCGGTGGAACATGCTCCATTCCCCTCCTAGGGAGGAGAGGAGATCCACCAGGGTAGGGCCCACCAAGAGGGGTCCACCCCGACCAAGGTTCACGTAGAGAAGTCGGCGACAAGGGCCTCCACCGAGGGGTCGACACATACCAAGGTCACGGCTACCGAGGGAGTGGACACGGACCACACACTGGCAACTGACGTTGTCCGGGAGACCGACGCTCCTCTGCAGGAAACACCACTGGGTAATCTACTTGCCCTTGTCTCTTTTTACTTGAATTGCTTTGCTTCCCAGTCTCGGACTCAGCGATTTCTGGTATCTCATTATTGTTGCTTGTTGAATTTATTTGCAGCCCCGCTGGTGGAGGATCCTGAGCTGCTAGAGGAAGTGGCCAATATTGGAAAGGATGTTGTCGAAGAGGCCGCCAAGATTACTACTGCAGAAAGCCATGAGCATACTCCCAGGGATATCCAAGAATCCCCAAAGGAAGCAGAGAACCCCGCCGGCAAAGATATCAGGTTTAGAGGCAGTTGTTGAGGAGAAAACTCCTCTGCAAACTATGGGACCTCTTCCCCTGTTTGGCACACCGACCGTAGTCCCACAGCCATCCTCAAGCAAGCTTGCGCTCGTCCTTGCCCAACCTCGGCTTGCAGCCCCTGGCTCATGTGTTGCAGTGGGCATGGATTTCGATTAAGAGATCAGGCGCATTCTGGCACCACTGTCCCAAAGAGTCAAAGAAGCTCATGATTCTGCTGACAGCGCCAAGGACTTGTCCTCTTTAGAGTCCATGGTGGCAGGAATCAAGGACATGCAGAGCAGATACAGCCTAAAACGGCAAACGATTAAGGCAAAGCGTGACTCTATCAGCCTCATGGATCGGAAGCTGAGGGACAAAGGCAACGAGCTGTGTGAGTGGCACAATAAGCATTTCCTATCCTTTTAGCGGAAATACGAGGTGGTGGCCATGGTCAAGGAGGACATTGCTTCCCGGGAGGTCCGCTTGGCGGAACGTGAAGCGCTTCTAAACACCAAGGAGAAGCACGTCTCTACCAGGGAAGGGAACCTTGAAGCCACCCTCCGCGGCAAAGATGAGGAACTGGAGGCTCTTGTCTTGAAGCGAACCAAGGATTTGGAGGACAGGCACAAGGCCACGCTCGACGCGCTCACCCTTGAATCCTCTACCCAGCCGAAGAAGGTTTCCGATGAGCTAGTTGCTGCTTCCACTGCCAAGACTGATCTTGATCACCAAGATGACGCAGGATCTTGCCGAGAACACCAAGGGGATTGTGACTCTCAAAGAGGAAGCACAGAAAGCAAAGATGTCCTTAAAGGAGGTGCAATCGAAGCTTTCCTCCAAGAGCCAGGACCTTGATACAACAAAAGACACCCTTTCTGACATGAAGGCCAGGATTGGCACTTTGGAGAAGGACATTGAGTCTGCGAGTGCCCATGAAAAACTGCTGGTGACAGATCTGGTCAAGGTTAGGACTCTTCTAAAAGACGCCGAAGAGAAGCTTGAGAATCAAATCTAGCAGCGCGACCTCTGGATCAAGAATTTGATTGACATTGCAGAGCGCCTCACAGCCCAGATTGCAAAAAATGGATATGAAGAGCTGGGCTTCTCCATTAGCCAGCACGAAGTTCCAAGTGTCAAGCTGATGCTTTTCTTTGAAGGCTTGAAAGGGTTGAAGATGTACGAGGATGACAGGGCCGAATGCTTTGCTAATGAATCTCGGAAGCTTGCTCGTGATGCCCTCTTCTTGGTCTTGAGCATCCATGCCTTCCGCCACCTAGACCTAAACCTTGCCGATGGCTTCAAAAAGTTGCCGTTGGGTGTTGATACTTCTGCCGTTGTGGCGAAGGCTGACCCCCTTGCCGACACGGTTCTCACAGTCCCAAGTGTTCCCGGACATCATCGGGCCCAGCCTTGAGCCATTCTTGTTGCCGTGGGGCCCTATAACAAAACATAATAGGTGTCTTGTGTTTAGGCATCGTACTGTTCTTGCTTTGGTGTTTGTCGAACTGATGTTTAATTATGTTGATGCATGCTATCCCTCTTTCGCCCATTGATATTCGAATGGTTAGTTTCTTTTGTGTATTTTGGTTGCTCGTTAGTAGCATACTGCCGTGATTGCTGTGAGGAACATGTCCTTAGCATTCAGCTGGCGAGGATATGCTACCGACAGATTTTTCCTTAGCAGTCCTTGACACTGCCACCCACTTCATTGAGCATGCTCTAAACAAAGAGAGGGCGCAGACAAATACAATAAGGTTCCATCATACGAAAGGCTTGCCATACGAAAACCTTAGTAGTCAGAGGGATAAGCAAATGCAAGACCTGAAGAAAACCTAATGAGCATGTTAAATTAGCTTTTGTTTATGCTCCCGCCTTTTGCCGGGGTGTGCATTAGGTTACGCATAGCATCTTCTTTCCCACTCGCAGCCGCTTCTCCAATTTGTGTATCTTAGGGAGACAGTGCTCGCGTATCCGCTTATGTTCTGCAAACACAACAAACGGGAAGGAGCACAAGGGAAAGACTAGGAAGTCCATTAGTTTCACACCCAGCTCCGGCAAGAGTTGAGGGAATCAACAAATTTTTTGCAATTAATGATATATGGTGAAGAGGGAAAGGATCGGCCTCTCCTTCCTTTTCGTATAAAGCCAATGATCTCATGGCAGTCGCGTGAAGGGCACGCTGGTGCGAAAAGGCCTTGCCGGGGAACACTTGTTGGGGCGTCAACCAATGGATTCGCACTAGTGCTCAACTCAGGATTTACCCTTGGCGGGATAAATGGAGGACCGAGCTCCACGTGGGCTTATCGATGCTGGCGACAGCAGCAGTGCTCGATCCGATCATTGGCAACTAAGAAGGGAGGGGGAGGCCAATCACACACCGTTTTTCTCATCCGTCCGTCGAAGCAACACCTTTTGGCGTCGAAAGTGCTCTGACGGGAGACCACGAGGACGGCGCCGCCGCCGCACGCCTCCCTCCTTCTTCTGGTCACTGGTAACATGCTGGCCACATCACTTGTACCAACCATCGTATCTGCGTGATGCCACCGCCCCTCGTCCTTGTCGTCACCTCCGCTGCGGCGGAGATGAGCGGCAGAATTTGGAAGGGACGAGGCTACAAAGTTGAAACGTCTCTTTTTTCAGGCCGTCAGTGAAGAGGGTGATGATGTTTGACACGCTGTCCACAACTTTGGGTTCGCATAGGCGATTCCCCCTGCCTAGCGCGCCAAAGATGTCTTGGTTGACACGATCACCAATGGGGCCATAGGCCCCTTGTGGTTCGGCAAAGGGGGAAATCATGTAGCACAAAGAGCGGAAGCCCTGGGGGCAGCGCAACGGCGATGACATTGGATACTTTTACCCAGGTTCGGGGGAAGCAGCTATGCACGTACAAGTGCGATGGGGTCCAAATCCCTTTCTATGTTGCCTTGGACCTTGTTTTATAGCTCAAGGGGTGATGTCTACTATGCAACCTTATTCTTGTAGACTCGTGTTGGGCCTCCAAGCGCAGAGTTTCGTAGGACAGTAGCAATTTTCTCTCAAGTTGATGACCTAAGGTTTATCAATCCATGGGAGGTGTAGGATGAAGATGGTCTCTCTCAAACAACCCTGCAACCAAATACATGAAATCTCTTGTGTCCCCAACACACCCAATACAATGGCAAATTGTATAGGTGCACTAGTTCGACGAAAAGATGGTGATAATAATGTAATATTGGTGGTAGAAATATATTTTTACAATCTGAATAAATAAAAACAGCAAGGTAGAAACTAGTAAACGGGCACAAAAACGATATTGCAATGCTTGAAAATGAGGCCTAGGGTCCGTACTTTCGTTAGTGCAATCTCCCAATAGTGATAATATAATTGGATCATATAACCACCCCTCAAAGTGTGATGAAGAATCACTCCAAAGTTCCTATCTAGTGGAGAACATAAGACGAAATTGTTTGTAGGGTATGAAACCACCTGAAAGCTATTCTTTCTGGTCAATCTATCCTAGAGTTTGTACTAAAATAACACCAAGCTATTCTTTCCGATCGATCTAACCAAGAGTTTGTACTAAAATAACACCAAAGCAAATTCAGATTCATAATATTCAATCCAACACAAAGAACTTCAAAGAGTGCCCCAAGATTTCTACCAGGGAAACAAAGACAAGAACATGCATCAACCCCTATGCATAGATTACCCTAATGTCACCTCGGGAATCCGCAAGTTGAGTGCCAAAACATACATCAAGTGAATCAATACGATACCCCATTGTCACCATGAGTATTCATATGCAAGACACAAATCAAGTGCTCTCAAATCCATAAAAGTATTCAATCTGATAACAACGAAATCTCAAAGGGAAAAACTCAATTCATCACAACAAGATAGAGAGGGGAAAACACCATATGATCCGACTATATTAACAAAGCCCGCAATACATCAAGATCGTGACATCTCAAAAACACGAGAGAGAGAGAGAGATTAAACACATAGTTACTGGTATAAAACCTTAGCTCCGAGGGTGGATTACTCCCTCCTCATCGTGGTGGTCGCTAGGATGATGAAGATGGCCATCGGAGATGATTCGCACCTTCGGCAAGGTGCCGGAACGGGGTCTAGATTGTTTTTCAGTGGCTACAGAGGCCTACGGCGGCGGAACTTCAGATCTAGGTTAACCCCGAGGGCTTTCGGAATATTTGGGAATTTATAGGGTAAAGAGGTGGTGCGGGAGGCCACTGAGGTGGGCACAACCCATATGGGAGCGCCTGGGCCCCCAGGCGCACCCTGGTTGGTTGTGCCTCCCTCGGGGCACCCCCCAGGTGCTGCTCTGGCCCATTGGCGGTCTTCTGGTCCATAAATAATCCACAAAAAGTTTCGCGCTGTTTGGACTCCGTTTGATATTGATTTCCTGCGATGTAAAAATCATGCAAAAAACAGCAACTGACACTTGGCACTATGTCAATAGGTTAGTCCCAAAAAATGATATAAAATGATTATAAAACATCCAAGAATGATAATATAACAGCATGTAACAATAAAAAATTATCGATAAGTTGGAGATGTATCAACATCCCCAAGCTTAATTCCTGCTCGTCCTTGAGTAGGTAAATGATAAAAACAGAATTTTTTATGTGGAATGCTGCCTAACATGTCATCTCATATTCTTTTCTTTATAGCATGGACATTTGGACTTTTATATGGTTCAAAGCAATAGTCTAGTTTTGACATGGTTCAAAGCATATCAACAAGCAACCATGTCTTTCAAAATATCGCTGAAATAAGTTATCCCTAGCCCATCATGCTCAATCATTGATCCATTCATGAAACACACTCGCATATTAGCTACACCCAATGCTCAAGTACGATCATAGTGCCTCCTAATTGGTGCTTTATAAGAGAAGATGGAGATTCAAATTAAAAATAAAAATTGCATAAAGTAAAAGAAAGGCCCTTCGCCGAGGGAAGTAGGGATTTGTAGAGGTGCCAGAGCTCAAACCAAAAATTGAGAGATAAAAACATTTTGAGAGGCATACTTTTCCCACCAACGAAAACAACTTAGAGCTCCCAACACTTTCCAAGGTAGATATATCATAGGCGGTTCCCTAACAGAAAATAAAGTTCATTCCTTTTTCCACCATACTTTCACTTTCCAGGGCTAACCATATCCACGGGTGCCCTCCATACCAACACTTCCCAAGGAATTTATTATTTGATAACATAAAGTAATTTTATTTGTCATTTCGGGACTGGGCATCCCTAATACCTTTGCCTTACTCTCGTGCAATAACAAGTGAATAAACACTCATTGTGAGAATAACACATCTAGCAAGGAAAACATTGGCCACCCCTCACCGCCTCGCGAGCGGTACGAGTGGACAAAAGAGAAATTTATTTTGAAAATTAGAGATGGCACATACAAATTTGCTTAGAACGGCAAAAGAATACTGCATATAGGTAGATACAGTGGACTCATGTGGCAAAACTGGTTTAAAGGATTTTGGATGCACAAGTAGTGATCATACTTAGTGCAAAATGAAGGCTAGCAAAAGGTTGAGAAGCGACCAACCAATAAACGAATAATCTCATAAGCAAGCATTAAGCATAATTAACACCGAATAATGCACCACAAGTAGGATATAATTTCATTGCATAACTATTCACTTTCGTGCTTTCATAGGGAATCACAAACCTTAACACCAATATTCTTACTAAAGAATAATTACTCATCAACATGACTGACATATCACATCATCATATCTCAAAACTATCACAAGGAATCATGGTTATTTTATCCAATGATCTTCATGAAAGTTTTTATTAAATCCTTCTTGGATATCTATCACTTTGAAACTAAATTTCATATGTTGCTTTTGATAAGCTCAAACAAATTTAAGTGAAGATCATGAGCATAATATTTATTTCTCTCAAATTAACTAAGCAAGAGAAAATTTCTTCAGAAATACTAAAGCACACCATGCTCAAAAAGATATAAGTGAAGCACTAGAGCAATTCCATAGAAAAGAGCTTCGTTGAAGGGATGTGCATGCCGCTTACCTAGCCTCCCTGGCAACTATTTGAGGACTCTATTTTATTTATAAAATTTCAAATCTAATAACTTTATTAAAACAGCAAGAAAAATAAAATAAAATGACATTTCAAGAATAGCACAACTCATGTGAAGAAGCAAAAACTTAGCCTCAACCGATACTAACCAATAATTGTTGATGAAGAAAGGTGGGATGCCTACCGCGGCATCCCCAAACTTAGATGCTTGAGACTTCTTGAGATATTATCTTGGGATGCCTTGGTCATTCCCAAGCTTGAGCTTTTGTGCCTCCTTAATTCCTTTTATATCACGGTTTCCCTAAATCTTAAAAACTTCATCCACACAAAACTCAACAAGAACTCGTGAGATAAGTTAGTAAAAACCAATGCAAAAACCTTACCATTCTCTACTGTAGAAAATCACAAATATTATTATTCAACATTTCATACTAAATGCCTCTGCAAATTTAATACTACTATCCTCAAATAGAATCATTAAACAAGCAAACATATGACAACAATGCAAACATAACAACAATGTTCCAAAATAGTACAGTCTGCAAAGAATGCAATATTCGGCATAATTCCCTAACTCCAAAAATTCTGAAAAACTTACCAAACTTTAGAAAATTCATCAGAGCTTATTTTGCAAAATGTTTCAACATTTTATCACATTCTGACTTTTCTAGGGAAATTTTGCACCAACGGTAAACTTCTGTTTTCAAACAGCAACATGTAGACTTGTAAAATAAGCATGGTAAAGGCTATCCTTGACATTTTTATTGAAATAAAAGATGCAAAACATTATTATAAATAACAGAAAGAAAATTCTAACAAAATAAACTGACACTCCAAGCAAAACACATATCATATGACGAATGAAAACATAGCTCCAAGTGAGTTTACTGATAATGTTGGAGACGAAAGAGGGGATGCCCTCCGTGGCATCCCCAAGCTTAGTTGCTTGGACCTTCCTTTAATATCATGTTCGAGTGCCTTGGGCATCCCCAAGCTTAGGGTATTGTCACTCCTTATTCTCCCCATCTCAAAATCTCACCCAAAAGTTGAAAACTTCAATCACACAAAACTTAACGGAACTTCGTGAGATAGGTTAGTATGATAAAGAGCAAACCATTTCACTTTTGGTACTGCCAAAGAAAAGATTCATAATTGTTCTCACACAATGCCTACTGTACCTCATCATTTCCACAATTTATATTGAGCAATATAAGCCATAGAAACCATAAAACAAGAAAACTATGCATTGAAAATAGAATCTATCAAAAAAAGAACAGTACGTAAAGATCTGAATATTAGTCATACTTCTATAACTCCAAAAATTCTGAAAAATTAGGAAAATGTAGAAAATTTGTATACCCATCAACTGTAAAAATTGCAGAATGTTTCCACGTTCCAGTAAAAGATAAGAATTTCTGCACTGGACGGGAAAGTTTCTGTTTTTGCACAGAATCAAGTCAACTATCATCCACACCATCCCAAAGGCATTACTTGGCACTTTATTGAAACAGAAGATATAAACCATGATTACTAAAGTAGCATAATCACGTGAAAACACAAAAACAGTAGGTAAAAGTGTTGGGTTGTCTCCCAACAAGTGCTTTTCTTTAATGCCTTTTAGCTAGGCATGATGAGTTCAATGATGCTCGCATAAAAGTAAAGAATTGAAACACAAAGAGAGCATCATGAATCACATGGCAATCATATTTAAGTCTAACCCACATCCTATGCATAGGGATTTTGTGAGCAAACAACTTATGGGAACAAGAACCAACTAGCATAGGAAGGCAAAACAAGCATAACTTCAAAACTTTCAACAAATAGAGAGGAAACTTGATATTATTGCAACTCCTACAAGCATAAGTTCCTCCCTCATAATAATTTTCAGTAGCATCACGAATGAACTCAACAACATAAATATCACATAAAGCATTCTTTTCATGACCCACAAGCATAGGAAACTTATTACTCTCCACATGAGCAAATTTCTTCTCATCAATAGTAGTGGGAGCAAACTCAACAAAATAACTATCAAGAGAGTGAAAATTAAAATCATGAAGACAAGTTCCATGGTTATCATTATTCTTTATAGCATACATGTCATTACCGTAATCATCATAGATAGCAACTTTGTTATCATAGTCAATTGAA
The DNA here is from genome assembly GCA_021605145.1 of Aegilops bicornis. Lineage (NCBI taxonomy): Eukaryota > Viridiplantae > Streptophyta > Magnoliopsida > Poales > Poaceae > Aegilops > Aegilops bicornis. Next base: position 421,300,578 of record CM038675.1, on the reverse strand, counting down.
GCCTCATCCAAAATTGTGGATTCATCACTAAATAAAGTCATGACCTCTCCAAATCCACTTTCATCATTATAATCATCATAAATAGGAGGCATGGAATTATTATAACAAATTTGAACATTAAATCTTGGGGGACTAAAAATATCATCTTCATCAAACATAGCATCCCCAAGCTTATGGCTTTGCATATCATTAGCATCATGGATATTCAAAGAATTCATACTAACAACATTGCAATCATGCTCATCATTTATACCAAACATTCTATTGAATTCTTCTTCTTTCAATTGGGCACAATTTTCCTTTCCATCATTTTAGCGAAAGACATTATAAAGATGAATAATATGATGCAACCTCAATTCCATTTTTTTGTAGTTTTCTTTTCTAAAACCAAACTAGTGATAAAACAAGAAACTAAAAGATATACCTTCAAGCAAAATCTAAAGATATACCTTCAAGCACTCACCTCCCCGACAATGGCGCCAAAAAAGATCTTGATGTCTACTATGAAACTTTATTTTTGTAGACTCGTGTTGGGCCTCCAAGCACAGAGTTTTGTAGGACAGTAGCAATTTCCTCTCAAGTGGATGACCTAAGGTTTATCAATCCATGGGAGGTGTAGGATGAAGATGGTCTCTCTCAAACAACCCTTCAACCAAATACAAGAAATCTCTTGTTTCCCCAACGCACCCAATACAATGGCAAATTGTATAGGTGCACTAGTTCGGCGAAGAGATGGTGATAAAAGTGTAATATTGGTGGTAGAAATATATTTTTATAATCTTAATAAATATAAACAGCGAGGTAGAAAATAGTAAACGAGCACAAAAACAGTATTGCAATGCTTGAAAATGAGGCCTAGGGTCCGTACTTTCGCTAGTGCAATCTCCCAGCAGTGCTAATATAAACTGATCATATAACCACCCCTCAAAGTGCGATGAAGAATCACTCCAAAGTTCCTATCTAGCGGAGGACATAAGACGGAATTGTTTGGAGGGTACGAAACCACCTCAAAGCTATTATTTCCGATCAATCTATCCTAGAGTTCGTACTAAAATAACACCAAGCTATTCTTTCCGATCGATCTAACCTAGATTTCATACTAAAATAACACCAAAGCATATTCAGATTCATAATATTCAATCCAACAAAAAGAACTTCAAAGAGTGCCCCAAGATTTCTACGGGAGAAACAAAGACAAGAACGTGCATCAACCCCTATGCATAGATCACCCTAATGTCACCTCAGGAATCCGCAAGTTGAATGCCAAAACGTACATCAAGTGAATCAATACGATGCCCCATTGTCACCACGAGTATTCATATGCAAGACATATATCAAGTGCTCTCAAATCCATAAAAGTATTTAATCCGATAACAACGAAATTCAAAGGGAAAAACTCAATTCATCACAACAAGATAGAGAGGGGAAAACACCATATGATCTGACTATATGAATAAAGCCCGCGATACATCCCGATCGTGACATTTCAAGAACACGAGAGAGATAGAGATTTAAACACATAGCTACTGGTACAAAACCTCAGCTCCAAGGGTCGACTACTCCCTCCTCATCGTGGTGGCCGCCGGGATGATGAAGATGGCCACCAGGGATGATTCCCCCCTCCGGCAGGGTGCCGGAACGGGGTCTAGATTGGCTTTTGGTGGCTATAGAGGCCTGCAGTGGCGGAACTTCTGATCTAGGTTAACCCCGAGGGTTTTTGGAATATTTGGGAATTTATAGGGTAAAGAGGGGGTGCGAGAGGCCACTGAGGTGGGCACAACCAACCTGGGCGCGCACAGGCCCCAGCGCGCCTGGTGGGCTGTACTTCTGGTAGACCCAGGTGCTGCTCTGGCCCATTGGTGGTCTTCTGGTCCATACAAAATCCACAAAAAGTTTCACGGTGTTTGGACTCCGTTTGATATTGATTTCCTGCGATGTAAAAACATGCAAAAAACAGCAACTGGCACTTGGCACCATGTCAATATGTTAGTCACAAAAATGATATAAAATGACTATAAAATGATTTTAAAACATCCAATAATGATAGTATAACAGTATGTAACAATAAAAAATTTATAGATACGTTGGAGACGTATCAAGGGGTAACCACAGTGGCAAAACAACCATTATGGAGCGATTAGATAGCTAACAGTGCTATCATACCTAAGTCTAGCAGTTAGTACAAAGTGCATTAAATGCAATGCTAGGTGTCACGCTGAGGGTGAAGCCCTGCAAGCCTGCCATGCCGCTTAGTCATCTTCTGCTTATCTGTTTGACACGCCTCTTGGACGGGTGTCATGCGAGGATAATCTGTCTTCCAACAGGCTGCCACCTACTTAATGGAAGCCACTTAATCATCTTGGAGGCTCGACACTGCATTCATAAGTGACTTGCGTCATCGGGCGGTGGAACGGTGCTGTCTTGGCGGGATTTCTTTCCCTTGACGGCCCCGACAAGCTTGCCGGGGCAATCTTGGACTTATCCTTGGGGTTTGTCGGTGTTCTGGGAATGGCGGTACCTAGATCTGCCTGCCTGCAGCCCTTGGCGTGGCTTTCTCGACGGCCTGGTAAGGCCCAGCTGCAAGCCCTCCAAGACAAGACCCTCATGAGGGCCCTGGCCTCGCGAGGAGAACGACACCAAGACCTCCAGAGGGGCGGCTTCCCCAGGTTGCCTCCTGAGAAGCGAAGATTTCTATGAAGTGATACCTCTCCAATGTATATATAATTTTTGATTGTTCCATGCTGTTATATTATCATTCTTGGATGTTTTACAATCATTTTATAATCATTTTTTGGCACTAACCTATTGACATACTGCCCAGTGCCAGTTGCTGTTTTCTGCATGTTTTTTACATCACAGAAAATCAATACCAAACGGATTCCAAATGCAGCAAAATTTTTTGTTGATTTTTTTGGACCAGAAGACATCTAGGGGGCCAAAGAAGTACCGAAGAGGGAGCCCAAGGTGAGCACAATACACCAGGGCGCGCCTGGAGGCCCAGGCGTGCCCTCGTGGGTCATGCCCACCTTGCTGGCCTCCCGCACCGCCTCTTTTCTCTATAAATACCCCAATATTCCAGAAACCCTAGGGGAGTCGACGAAAATAAATTCCAGCCACCAAGTTCCAGAACCACCTGATCCGATCAAGACACCATCACGGAGGGGTTCATTATGTCCATTGGAGCCTCTCCGATGATGCGTGAGTAGTTATTTGTAGACCTACGAGTCCGTAGTTAGTAGCTAGATGGCTTCCTCTCTCTCTTTTGATTCTCAATACAATGGTCTCTTGGAGATCTCTTTTTGCGGTGTGTTTGTTGGGATCCGATGAACTTTGAGTTTATCATCAGATCTATCTTTTTATCCATGAAAGTTATTTGAGTCTTCTTTGATCTATTATATGCATGATTCTTATAGCCTCATATTTCTTCTCCGATATTTTAGGTTTTTTTGGCCAACTTGATCTATTTGTCTTGCAATGGGAAGAGGTTCTTTGTAATGGGTTCGATCTTACGGTGCTTGATCCCAGTGACAAAAGGGGAACCGAGGTATGTATCGTTGCTATTAAGGATAACAAGATGGGGTCTATCTCTACATAAATAGATCTTGTCTACAGCATGTCATCATTCTTATTGCATAACTCTATTTCTCCATGAACTTTATACACTAGATGCATGCTAGATAGCGATCGATGTGTGGAGTAATAGTAGTAGATGCAGGCTGGAGTCGGTCTACTAATCTTGGATATGATGCCTATATAATGCTCATTGCCTGGATAGCGTCATGATTATTTGAAGTTCTATCAATTGCCCAACTGTAATTCGTTTACCCACCGTTTTGCCATATGGGTCCACCATACCTACCTATATGCGGTATTGCCTTGGATGTTTTACAATCATTTTCTAACTTTATTGGTACTAACCTATTGACATAGTGCCCAGTGCCAGTTGATGTTTTCTGCATGTTTTTTACATTGCGGGAAATCAATACCAAACGGAGTCCAAACGCAGCAAAACCTTTTGTAGATTTTTTAGACCCGAAGACATCCAGTGGGCCAAAGAACTACCAAAGAGGGAGCCCAAGGTGAGCACAAGACATCAGGGCGCACCTGGAGGCCCAAGCACGCCCCGGTGGGTTCTACCCACCTCAGTGGCCTCCCGTTCCGCCTCTTTGCTCTATAAATACCCCAATATTCCAGAAACCCTAGGGGACTTGACGAAAATGAATTCCAGCCACCACAAGTTCCAGAACCACCATATCCACGCTAGAAACCATCACAGAGGGTTCATCATGTCCATTGGTGCCTCTCTGATGATGCGTGAGTAGTTCTTTGTAGACCTATGGGTCTGTAGTTAGTAGCTAGATGGCTTCCTCTCTCTGTTTTGGTTCTCAATACAATGGTCTCTTGGAGATCCATATGATGTAACTCTTTTTGCGATGTGTTTCTAAGGATCTGATGAACTTTGAGTTTATGATCAGATCTATCTTTTTATCCATGAAAGCTATTTGAGTCTTATTTGATCTCTTATATGTATGATTCCTTATAGCCTTGTATTTACTCTCCCATATTTGGGTTTTATTTGGTCAACTTGATCTAGTTATCTTGCAATGGGAAGAGGTGCTTTGTAATGGGTTCGATCTTACGGTGCTTGATCCCAGTGACAGAAGGGAACCGGCACATATCTATCGTTTCTATTAAGGATAACAAGATGGGGTCAATTTCTACATAAATAGATCTTGTCTACATCATGTCATCGTTCTTATTGCATTACTCCGTTTCTCCATGAACTTAAGACACTAGATGCATGCTGGATAGCGGTCGATGTGTGGAGTAATAGTAGTAGATGTAGGCAGGAGTCGATCTACTAATCTTGGACGTGATGCCTATATAATGATCATTTCCGGCATATCATCATGATTATTTGATGTTCTATCAATTGCCCAACTGTAATTCGTTTACCCACAGTTTGCTATTTTTCTCGAGAGAAGACACTAGTGAAATCTACGGCCCCCGGGTCTCTTCTTTATTATATTTGCCTTCACGATCTATTTATTTGCTTTTATTTTCAGATCTATTAAACAAAAAATACAAAAATACCTTGCTGCACTTTATTTTATTTGAGATCTAATTATCCCATCTATCATATTTTTATCCCGTCTACTTCCCAATTTCTGGTGTTGTTGCCCGATAGGGATTGACAACCCCTTTAATACGTCGGGTTGCGAGTATTTGTTATTTGTGTGCAGGTGCCATTCACGTAGTGTTGCGTGGTTCTTCTAATGGTTCAATAACCTTGGTCTCATCACCGAGGGAAATACCTACCGTTGATGTGCTGCATCATCCCTTCCTCTTTGGGGAAATGCCGACGTAGTCCAAGAAAAATCAAAATGAATTTTTGGCGCCGTTGCCGGGGAGAGATTGACAACCCCTTTAATACGTCGGGTTGTGAGTATTTGTTATTTGTGTGCAGGTGCCATTCACGTAGTGTTGCGTGGTTCTCCTACTGGTTCGATAACCTTGGTCTCCTCACTTGGGGAGATACCTACGGTTGTTGTGCTGCATCGTCCCTTCCTCTTTGGGGAAATACCTACATAGTTCAAGCAAACATCATGCAGGTACCCAGCCTCAGGAGGCTGCATTGACGTGAGCCATGATGACCATGGCCAGGCGGGCTCCAGCGGGCGCAGAGGAGGTAGTTTCTCTTTTGGTGCTAAGGGAGCAAGGACGAGCGCGGGTTCCCAAGGAATCCCCCAAAGCTTTCCATTCCGATGCAACAAGACCAAGACCACGAGCTCGGCAGGACGGATGTCATCACCGAACCCACCGCTACCTCACGACAAGAAGCTTTACACGCAAAGACCACCTTTTGTCAAGATTAGATGTACTTTGTGTCCCCTTTCGAGTTGGCCACTGTGGGATCCCTTCCCGCCTAAGTTTTGAGGGAAGAGGACCGAGGCCACCATAAATATAGGTTAGCCACCACCATAGAGGAGGATTAGATCCTTTCCATCCTCACCACCATAGCGCTCGCGAGGCGGTTCATCCACTTTACTTGTTCATCCTCAGCACCTCGTGAGTCCAATCCACCACAAAGCAGGAGTAGGGTTCTACACCGCAGGGTGGCCCGAACCTGGGTAAACTGTTGTGTTCATCTTTTTCCCCGCTCGAGTACATATCCGACAAGGCTAGGCATTAGGGAGATGAGCTTGAGACTTGACAGGTTGAGATCTTCGCACACGCCCCAGAGTTCGAACCTTCTTGGGTTGGCGGAGCCCTGAATCCAACATTTGGTGCGCCAGGCAGGGGCATGTCAAATTCGTTCTACCACCTGCACTTCGTCTCCACTTCGTCGCTCCCATGGCCGACGCACGACGGGTCCATGCCAAGCGCGGGGCTGCTCGTGTTGCCCAAACGGCGCCCGTGGGCAATGGCGCTCCCCGCCGCTCTGCCTCTACCGTGGCTAACACCGCCACTGACCCCGCTATCCACAAGCAGCAAGATTCGTTGCTGCCACCCTCCATGCGGCGCGATGGACGCACCACCACTCTGCCATCCACTCCAGCCACGGCGTCGTCCTCCCACGTCCGCCGCGGGACGACAGACGTGCAGGCTGCGCTTCTCATGGCGTGCGAGCTGCTGCGCTACCATCCCATCAACGACTGGCTTGGCTGCATTGCCGAGCTTTTCAACGCCGCTGGAGAAGTCCCTGCGTCGTCTCGCTCACTCCGTCCCCCGCCATCCCAGGTGGACGACATGGTGCACGCCGCTCCTCCTTCTCCTCCTCTGCACGGCTCCGACCACGAGCCTAGGCGTGATGCGCAACCGCGTGACCTGCCGCGTGGGGCGCCGGCATGCGATGAGGCAAGCTTCCAGGTGGTGCAGCGGCCACAAGGTGACGCGCGCGCGCGTGCTCCCTGCGCCACCGAGCCAACATCAGGACCATACGCCGTCGGAGGCTGCGACGTGTGGTTATCAAGATTGAGCTCCACCCATGTGGCCTGCACCCGTGAGTGCGGCGGGCTGCCGCCCTTCATTCCGGAGCCATGCCACATCGTCTGGCCCAACAAGTTCAAACCAGACCTACCTCCATGCTACAACGGCACCCCCGACCCTACGAAGTTCCTCCAGCTCTACTCGAGCATCGAGGCAGCGAACAGTGATGAGAAGGTCATGGCGAATTGGTTTCCCATGGCCCTCAAGGATGGCGCGCGCTCTGGGCTCCTTCACCTCCCAGAAGGAGCATTCGCCTCTGGGGACGAGCTTCACGAAGCGCTTCATCGCCAACTTCCAGGGCACCCTCGACCGCGTCCTGCAGTGGGTGACCTGTGGCGCGTAAAGCAGAAATCGGGTGAGACTTTGCACAAGTACATATAGCGCTTCAAGAACGTTCACCTCAAGATCCCGAAGGCATCGGACGAGGCCATCATCTCGGCGTTCATTGATGGCATCCGGGACATCAAGATGAAAGAGGAGCTCGCCATCCACGAGGACCTGTGCCCAGCCCTGGAGATGTTCAAGTTGGCAAACAAGTGCGCAAGGGCCGAGGAGGGCCGCCTCTCCCTCTTGGAGCTTCGCGAGGCCGACCCTGAAGACAAGAAGGCCAGGGATCAAGAGGAAAAGCTCAAGGGCCCTGCCGTGCTCGCGGCTGAGCCCGAGATGAAGCGCGGACGTGACCACGACGAGCCTCCCAGGGGCGACCGCCCATTCTGCATCTTCCACAATGTACACAACCACAACACCAAAGACTGCCAGGAGCTTAGGGCCTCCGCGATGGGCGCCTCGACTGCCGCCTCGAGCGCGGTGATCGTGGCTATGACCATGGGGGAGGCTGCAGCGAAGGCCGCTGGGACAACTTCAACCCTCGCCAGGACTGGGGCGACTAGCCTCGCGAGGTCCGTTGGCGTGATGAGCCTCATGATGGACCCTAGCACGACCAACCTCGTGAGGCCCGTCCTCAGGGCAATGCTGGCCTCCCTCCGCTGCCGCAACCGCCAAGGAGGAACGACGACAAACCGACATGATGATGGGGCTGGGGGCTTCCAAGAACCTTGTGCGATTGCCTGCATCCTGGGTGGTGCTCGGCCCCCTGCCTTACATCGCATCTTCAAGCAGTTCACTCGTGAAGTAAAAGCGGCCCTCCTGAGGCTTGAGGCCGCGCGTCCCCTCATGTGGTCACGGTGCGCCATCTCCTTCGACTGCAAGGACCACATCAAGTGCTCAGTTGCCGCAGGCGTGCTTCCAATGCTCTGCAGCCCACCATCAGCAACATTTTTGTCACCAAGACCCTCATCGACGGTGGCGCGGGGCTCAATGTTCTCTCTGTCAAGACGTTCAAGACGCTCCAAGTGCCTTATGACCAGCTCCTGCCCACCAAGCCCTTCTCAGAAGTGACCGACAGCTCCACCATACCCATGGGGCAGGTGTGCCTTCCCGTCACCTTCGACACGTGTGACAACTACCACACTGAGCTCATCGACTTCGACGTCGCCCACATCGGCCTCACGTACAATGCCATCCTTGGGTACCCTGCCCTCGCCAAGTTCATGGCAGCAACCCACCACGGCTACAACATCCTCAAGATGCCAGGGTGCAGCAGCGTCATCATGGTCACTATCGGAGTTCGGGTTCCGGCAGACCCTTAAGGTTCAAACTCTGGGGTGCGCGCGGAGGTCCAACCCTCCACCACCTCGTACCTCGCCGAATCGCAGGGACCTAAACTACTAGCAAGAACAACACAAGGGACGCAAGATTTATACCAGTTCAGGCCACCGTTGTGGTGTAATACCCTACTCTAGTTTGTGGTGTGGTGGATTGCCTCTGGGGCTGATGAAGAACAGTACAGGGAAGAACAGCCTCGCGAGGGTCTGTTCTTGGTGGGTGTGATGAACTGCTAAGTGGTGTCCCGTCGCTCTAGCTTGAGGATCGGGTCTCTATCTCTCTCTCTCTCTCTGGATTCCAAAATGCCAGCCCGGGGGGGAGAGCCGGCCCTACTATGGTGGCTAGTTCTACTTATATAGACGAAGGCCCTGGGCCTCTTCCCAAATATTGAGCAGGAAGGGCGCCAACAATTGGCCATTTTGAAGGGGAACAGCGGGTACACTTATCCTGACTAAAGTTGGTCCTCGCCTGCCAAAGGCTCTGGTGATGACGCCTGCTTGGGCTCCACGATGACTCCTTCCAGCCGTTGGGGCTGGTCTTGGTCTTGTTGCACCGAAACGGATGTCTTTGCTTGATGCTCTCGCCTGCGCTTGCTCCCTTTGCACCAAAGAGGAAAGGAGGACGCTGCTGCGGGCTGGCGCCCACTCGGGCGCCCTTGGTCGCCATGGCTTGCGTCATGGGCACCTTACGAGGCACCCCACCTTGAACTCTCCGCCTCCTCATGAGCCAGCCTGACGAGGCCGTGCCTGAGGAAGCTCTTGGTCGTCCGCCCTGCGAGGCTTGGCCCCTCGCGAGGGTCTTGAGCTTGTGTTGATGAAGATGGGCTGTCCTGGGCCTCCTTTGAGCCACGCCGCAGGCCGCAGGCAGGCAAGTCTGGGGACCCTGGTTCCCAGGACGCCGACAGTAGCCCCCGGGCCCACGGCGCGCCCGAACTTGGCCGAGCAGAGAGGCGAAAGGGCAAGTGCGAAGCGTCGCGGGCCCTAATAGCATGCGGCCATGGGCGCCGCATGGCGGTTGATTGGACGTGGGCGGCACTGCTCCCCCACGACGCCTTGGTAACCGCCCGGATTTGACAGGTCCTTGCATGCATGGTCAGTCATGATTACCGTGATCGTGGAGGTCGACGGTTGGCCTCCGCCGGCTATAAGTACGAAATGGCGCGCGCCCTTCCAGTCCATTCTTTCCTGTCTCTCCTTCTTCTCCATGGCTCCACCAAGGAATTTCTCGGCCACAGAGAAGGGGAAGGGCCGCCAGGTCGAGTCTTCCTCTCCTCCGCCTAAGAGTGGTCGAGGTCGCCCTCGCAAGCACCCCGTGGCCTCCACGGCGGTCTCCCGCGGTCGTGGGGGAGGCTCTCAGCGTGGTGACGAGCGGCTGGCCATGGTCGGAGGGCGTGCCACGGCCGCTCGTCCCCCGAGGCCGCGCCTCCATGCTGCTGAAGTGCTGCCGGAGTTCATGGTGAGGGCGGAGGAGCCGTCCAGCGTCCGGCTTCAGCTCCCGTGCTTCCTCCTGGGTGAGCTCCCATATGGCGCCCTGAGTGGCCTCTGGCTCCAGGAAGATGGTTGTTGCAGCCAGGCTTCGTGGGCTTCTCTGGAGGTCTGTGCTGCAGGGAACCTGTTCCTGGCCCGCCGGGCGTTCACGCTGCGTGGTCTCCGCCGCCGGTGCTCCCTGCACTTCAAGTATGATGGCGACGCCACCCTCTATGTGAGGGTGTTCGGGGAAGACGGCTGCCGCATGGGGTGCTGCCCTGAGGACGATGACCGCGGCCGAGGACTCAGCCCCGGCGCGGGCGGAGAGGGCAGCGCGCGGGCGGCTGGCCATGCCCGCGACTCCTCACGCTTCACCAGCTCTTCTTCAGGTGGCGATTCTTCCAGCAGCGGCCGCGGCCAGCCCCCATGCCGCCGCGCCTGCTTGGGAAGTGGCAGCGGGTCCGCTCGCTGCCACGCCCCGGTGAAGCGCGAGATGGAGTCCGACTGAGCTACGGAGGCGGCTCGGGCCTCCCAAGAGAGCCGGCACGGGGCGTGCTTCACCTGCTTTTGTCCTTTTCTTTCCTTTTCTCCTGCTTAAAAAAGGGAACAATGTGTGGCCCCGTGGGGGCGCGTTTAGGGCAACACCGTTAATTATTGTACTGCTTTTGTTATCCTGATACTGCTCCTTCCGCCGTGCGCCCATTCGTAAGTGAACCCCGGCCGTGGCCGCGGGGGCGACCGACCCTGGCCCCGTGTTCGCGTTGTGCTGCCCGTGAGGCATGATCAGGATGGGTGCTCCAGCTGCGGACCAGGGCCGTGAAAACTTGAGCGATAGGGGTAGGAACGCTCGCGGGGGGTCCCGAGGCTTCCGCCTCGCGAGTCCTCGCGCAATTGAAATCGAGGCAGGAGGGTGAAAAAGATCGAAGAACCACAGACCAAAAAAGGGGCGATAGTTTCGATAAAAACTTCAAATGGGAATAGCCAGTCAACTGCAGAAAGCAAATGAAAAAGCCGCGTCCGGCACCTAGTCTAGTCTTCGACGTCTTCTCACCAGCGGAGCTAAGTGCTGCCACGGCGTGAGGGAGCCCGGGGCCTGAGGCCGGAACTCCTGAGACTCCGGGGCGTGTACACCCCCAACTCATTATTACGTGAGAGTGTCACGGGCGGCGAGCTTCACAGGCGTTGGCCTTATTCACGGGCTCCGGGCCTTTCTTCTGGGAAGCAAGATTCACGGGCGTTCGCCCTCTTCACAGGCTCTGGGCCTTTTCAAAAACGCGACAGCTTCACAGGCTCCGGGCCTTTTCCAAAACGCGACAGCTTCACAGGTGTTCGCCTTCTTCATAGGCTCCGGGCCTTTTGCAAAACGCGACAGCTTCACAGGCGTTCGCCTTCTTCACAGGCTCCGGGCCTTTTCCAAAACATGATAGCTTCACAGGCGTTCGCCTTCTTCACAGGCTCCGGGCCTTTTCCAAAACGCGACAGCTTCACAGGCGTTCGCCTTCTTCACAGGCTCTGGGCCTTTTTCCAAGAAGATGAACTTCATAGGCATTCACCTTCTTCACAGGCTTAGGGCCTTTTAGGGGTAAAACCTCCGGAGGTGCTGGATGTTCCACGCGTTCTGTATAGGCACTCCCTCTTGAGTCTCCAAGCGCACGGAGCCAGGCCCGGAAACATGAACAACCTTGAAGGGGCCCTCCCACATGGGAGAGAGCTTATGCAGTCCCTCCCTGGAGAGGACCTGGCTGAGCACGAGGTCCCCTACCTCGAGAGTTACAGGGGGCGGATGTTGCGGCAGTGGTATCGCCGAGTGCCTGCTGGTACCTCGCCCGCATGCTGAGCTTCTCGACGACGCTCCTCCCCAAAGACAAGGGCCGTCCCCGCATGGTGTCTGCAGCGTTTCTTGAACACCAGACCTGCAGCGGATCGACGCTGACCTCGTGAGGGAGGACCGCTTGACTCAGAGACCAGGAAGAAGGGGGTCTCCCCAGTTGGCTTGGTTGCGGTTGTGCGGATGGACCACAACATGGATTGAAGCTCGTCGTACCAGCCTCTCGACGACGCTCCTCCCCCAGCACAAGGGCCGTCCCCCGCATGGTGTCCTGCAGCGTTTCTTCGAACACCAGGACCTGCGCGGATCGACGCTTGACCTCGTGAGGGAGGACCGCTTCGGCTCCGTAGACCAGGAAGAAGGGGGTCTCCCCAGTTGGCTTGGTTGCGGTTGTGCGGATGGACCACAACACGGATGGAAGCTCGTCGTACCAGCCTCTGCCGCAGGCTTCCAGCTTCTTCTTGAACGTCCTGGTCTTGAGGCCTCTCAGGACTTCTGCATTGGCCCGCTCGGCCTGTCCATTGCTGCGGGGGTGTGCCACCGAAGCGTAGCATATCTTTGTCCCAAGGTTAGCGCAGTATGTTTTAAAAAGGTTACTGGTGAACTGCGAACCGTTGTCGGTGATGATGCGGTTTGGCACTCGAACCGCTCACGATGCCCTTGATGAACTTGACTGCAGAGCCGGGGGATGGCGCGACGACCTCGACTTCGCCCACTTGGTGAATTTGTCCACGGCGACGTAGAGGTAGCGATAGCACCTGGCGCCCGAGGAAATGGGCCCAGAATGTCCAGCCCCCAGACCGCGAACGGCCAAGTGAGGGAGATGGTTTGCAGACCTCCTGTGGGCAGGTGGATCTGCTTGGCGTGAAATTGGCAAGCCTCGCAAGCCTTCACGAGTTCGATGGCGTCATTGAGCGCGGTGGGCCAATAGAAACCGCTGCAGAACGCCTTGCCGAAAAGGGTCCGTGATGATGAATGGTGCCCACAATCTCCGCCATGTATATCTGCCAGCAATTCCTTCCCTGCTCCTCGGGTGATGCAGCGCAGGGATACATCGTTAGGTCGTTTCCGGTAGAGTTCCCCATCCATGATGTTGTATGCCGTGGCTTGCCGCGCCACACGCTCTGCCTCCTCCTCCTTCTCCGGCAAAGCCCCATGCGTTAAGTAGCTCTTGAGCTCCGTGATCCAGCACTCCTCTTGAGGTTCCATTGTCAGGAGCAGGCGTGCTCCTGAGGCCGGGCCACAAGCTGGGGCTCCCGAGGCTGGTGGCTGAGGGAGCTCCTCCCGAGGCTGCGCTGTGCTTGATAATGGTGGCAGGACTGAGGGCTTGAAGAGCCGTTCCTCAAAGACGCCTGCTCACAGGTAGCCTCCTGAGGCTCCTTTGGCGATGTCGTTGGCCTCTTGATTGGTGCCGCTGAGGCACGTGTTGCAGCTCCAACCCCCAGAACTGTTTCTCCATCCTGCGGACCTCCGCAAGGTAGGCTTCCATGTGTTCATCTCTTGGCTCATACACCTTGTTGGAGAAATTGACGAGGAGCTGCGAATCGCCCTTGATGGTAAGGCGCTTCACCCCCAGGGCAGCGGCAGCCTTCAGACCCGCTATCAGCCCCTCGTATTCTGCTATGTTGTTGGAGACCTTCTCGCCATGCTGGAAACAGAGCTGCACGGCATAGTAGAGCTTGTCCTGAGCGGGAGATATGAGTACCGCCCCAGCCCCAGCGCCCTGTCTGGAGAACGCTCCGTCGAAGTACATGACCCAACCTTCTGGTGCTTCGCTCCCTGGGGAGAGGGACCGATCCTCGCCGGCCCTGAGGCCCGGTGCTTCTGTCCATTCGGCCATGAAATCTGCCAGCGCGGCCCCCTTGATGACTCTGGTCGTACTGAACTCGAGCTGGAATGCTTGCAGCTCGATGTTCCACTCGGTGACCCTTCCAGTCGAGTTGGGGCTCCTGAGCACCCTCTCCAGGGGGTATGCCGAGACAACCTTGATTGGATGACCCTGGAAGTAGTGCCGCAGTTTGTGCGAAGCCACCAACAGTGCGAGGAGGAGCTTCTGCGGCATGGGGTACCGTGCCCTCACATCCCGTAACACGGTGCTGACGAAATACACCGGGTGCTCGACGAGGTTGGGGGCATCAGTGCTGGTGGCGTCTTCCGGAAGCTGTGGTGCCTTCCGAGGTGACGGCGCCTCCGGAAGCTGGGTGCTCGAATGGGAGGCCTCCCCCGCCCTTGGTGCGCTCTGCCAGACGGCTGATCTTCTTCCATTGCGGTGCTGGCTTCTGCTAGTTCCTTCCAGTTCGGTTTTGCCTTAGCTCGGGTGGCTGCCGTGGCCTTGGCCTGACCCTCCTCCCTAACTGCCACCAGAGCTGCACTAGCGGAGTAGGGAGTGGCGGCGAGGTAGAGTACCAACGGCTCCTGAGGGCGCGGGGCCACCATCACTGGAGGGCTGGTCAGGTACCTCTTGAGGTCTTGAAACGCTTTGTCGGCCTCTTCAGTCCACTCGAAGGGCCCCTTTTTCTTCATCAGCTGGAAGAAAGGCAGCACCCGCTCCCCCAATCGGGAGATGAAACGGCCCAGCGCCGTGACGCGCCCTGTGAGCTTCTGCATCTCCCTGAGGGTCTTCGATGGGCTCATGTCTTCCACTGCCTTGACCTTTTCTGGGTTGGCCTCGATGCCTCGGTGGGACACGAGGAAACCCAAGAGCTTGCCTGAGGGAACTCCAAACACATACTTCTCCGGGTTGAGTCGCAGGCTCACTGCGTTGAGGCTCGTGAAGGTTTCTTCCAGGTCTTGTATCAAGGTCTTGGCCTCGCGAGACTTCACCACGATGTCGTCGACGTATGCCTCCACATTTTTCCCAAGCTGTGGGCCCAAGGTTATGTGCATGAGTCACCGGAAGGTTGCCCTGCGTTGTGCAACCCGAATGGCATGCAGGTATAGCAAAGATACTCCACACGGGGTTAGGAAGGCCGTCTTCTCCACGTCTTCCACCGCCATCTTGATTTGGTGATACCGGAAAAGGCGTCCAAGAAACACAACAGGTCACACTCGGCGGTGGAATCGACGATCTGGTCGATGCGAGGGAGCGAACGGATCCTGTGGGCATGCTTTGTTGAGGTTGGTGAAGTCGACACACATGCGCTCCTTTCCTCCCTTCTTTGGCACCACCACGGGGTTGGCCAACCAATCTGGGTATCGGACCTCACGAATAACCCCCACGGCTTCTAGCTTGCGGGTCTCTTGGATGATGAAGGCCTGCTTTTCGGTGGACTGCCTCCTCGCTTTCTGCTTCACTGGACGCACGTTGGGGCACACGTTGAGGTGGTGCTCGATCATGCCCCGTGGAATCCCCGCCACCTGATCGGGCTCCCAGGCAAACACCTTCTTGTTCGCACGCAGGAACTTGACAAGGGCCTCCTCCTGTTCGGCTCGAGGTTGGCGCCTATGGTGAAGGTGGCGTTTGTGGACCCGTCCTCATCGACAGGTATCTGCTTGGTCTCTGCCTTGTCTTGAGTGAACAACTGCTTCTTCTTGGTCGGCGCAGCCCCCTTGGGCTTGGGGGCTTCCGCATCGGCGGGCTGTGCTGCGGCCGCCGTCTTGAGGGTGAGCCTGAGCGCTCGCAGCGCACCTTCAGTATCCCCGGGCACGGTGAGGACACCGCTGCTCCCAGGCATCTTCATGAGGTTGTACCCCGGGTGGGTTACGGCCATGAATCTGGCCAATGCTGGATAGCCAAGGATGGCGTTGTAGGGGAGGCCGATGGGGGCGATGTCGAAGTCGACCAATTCCGTGCGGAAGTTGTCGTATGTGCCGAAGGTCACCGAAGTCGGATTTTCCCCAAGGAGCTGGATGACCCTCCTCCCACGCCCGAAAAAGGCCGGCCGGGCAGCAGCCGCTCCTCGGGTATGCAGAGGAGGTTGAAGGCCTCGACCGAGAGTACATTGAGGCCGGGCGCCGCCGTCGATGAGGGTCCCGTGACGGCGACTGGCAGATGGTTGGCGTCAGAGCAGGGGAGCGCACCAGCCGGGCCGAGTTGGCGGGTGGTCTTGAGAGTCGAAGGTCAGCCCGGCCGACGACTCCATCCTGCCTGAGGGAGCCCCCTGCCGCGTGGAGGCGGCGCCGACCCGGCGGACGAACGTCTTGACATGGCGGCTGGAAGGCGGCGCCTGCGAGCCGCCGAGGAGGGCCGCGACGAGTGGGGGAGCCGGCGCGAGGGGGCGGGCGACCAGGGAGCCGCGGCCCCTCCCGTGAGGTCGCCGAGAGCGCAGGGACGATGATCGCTGCCGTCCCCGCCGGGCCGATGGCGGTGTTGACGGCAGGTGATGGGGAACGACGAGGGCGCCCGCCAACGGGAGCTGTCTGGGCGACATGGGATGCGAGGGCGGCTCGGCGCTTGGCGCGGGCCCGCCGAGCGTCAGACATGGTTGCGGTGGTCGGGGAAGAACGAGGCGACGAAAGGCAGATTCCGGTGCACCCCTACCTGCCGCGCCAAATGTCGGATTTCGGATTCCGGCAGACCCTTAAGGTTCGAACTCTGGGGTGCGCGCGGAGATCCAACCCTCCACCGCCTCGTACCTCGCCGAATCGCAGGGACCTAAACTACTAGCAAGAACAACACAAGAGACGCAAGATTTATACTAGTTCGGGCCACCGTTGTGGTGTAATACCCTACTCTAGTTTGTGGTGTGGTGGATTGCCTCAGGGCTGATGAAGAACGAGTCTGAGGTAGAACAGCCTCGCGAGGGTCTGTTCTTGGTGGGTGTGATGAACTGCTAAGTGGTGTCCCGTTGCTCTAGCTTGAGGATCGGGTCTCTATCTCTCTCTCTCTGGATTCCAAAATGCCAGCCCGGGGGGGAGAGCCCGCCCTACTATGGTGGCTAGTTCTACTTATATAGATGAAGGCCCTGGCCCTGTTCCCAAATATTGAGCGGGAAGGGCGCCAACAATTGGCCATTTTGAAGGGGAACAGCGGGTACACTTATCCTGACTAAAGTTGGTCGTCGCCTGCCAAAGGCTCTGGTGATGACGCCTGCTTGGGCTCCACGATGACTCCCTTCCAGCCGTTGGGGCTGGTCCTGGTCTTGTTGCACCGAAACGGATGCCTTTGCTTGATGCTCTCGCCGCGCTTGCCCCTTTGCACCAAAGAGGAAAGGAGGAGGCCTGCAGCTGGCGCCTTGGTCGTCATGGCTTGCGTCACGGGCACCTCGCGAGGTACCCTGCCTTGAACTCTCCGCCTCCTCATGAGCCAGCCTGACGAGGCCGTGCCTGAGGAAGCTCTTGGTCGCACGCCCCGCGAGGCTTGGCCCCTCGCGAGGGTCTTGAGCTTGTGTTGATGAAGATGGGCTGTCCCGGGCCTCCTTTGAGCCATGCCGCAGGCCGCAGGCAGGCAAGTCTGGGGACCCCGGTTCCTAGGACGCCGACAGTCACCTGCAATGAGAAGGATGCAGTCTGCTGTCTCGAGTGCGCTTACTAGGCTGCGGCAGTGGAAAACTCTTATGATAAGGGTGCCGTCCTACCTCCCGAGGCCACCCCCATGAAGAAGAAACAACTTCTCCTCAAGAGTCGCCAGGAGGTTGGGGTGCCTGCCGTCGGAGCCTCAGGCTCCACGCCCGCTGCTGGGGCGACCATTCCTCCAGCATAGGAAGGCGCGCACGGCACTTCCCTTCGGACGTGCTTGGGGGCTTCCATCTGGAGAACCTCTGACTTGACCAGTGCGAGGAGGGAGGTGCTCGGGCACCACTTGGAGGTGTGCTTCGACGCGCACCCCCACGAGCAAGGAGCGAGGCGCGAGGCGCTAGGCGCACGAGAGTTCATCACCAAGGCGATCGAGGAGCTTCAGGAGGCGTGGGCTATGCATGGCGAGCGCCGCCTCACGCCACCCAGAGTGGCTACGGCCCTCGACATGGGCAACGAGCTGCACGTCCACGTGAACATCCCGGGCCTCAATAGGGCTGCTTTGCAGGACCTCTTCTAGTCGTCCCATGTCGGTCGGAGTGGGGGCTATCCCTACAACTACGTCTACATGTTGTTTGGCCTGCCGAACGTGGGCGCCTCGTACCAGCGCTTCGTGCAGCATGCTATGGCATCTCACGAGGCCAGGCAGTAGGTTGTCATGTCTGAGGAGGTCCCGGAGCCTCGCAAGCCCGACGGTCCTCCCGAGCTCCCCAGGCCTCCGGAGCCATCTGGCTCGCGAGGAGCAGCTTCTGCGACATGTTTCTTCAGCTACCTCGATGCTTCTACAACAATGGTGCCAGGTGACTTTTTGGTTTATTCAGATTGACGGCGCCCCTCAGGCTGCATTATCCTCGGGATGTCGGGGCCCGCAGTCAGTGTCAAAACCGGCAGATCTCGGGTAGGGGGTCCCGAACTGTGTGTCTGAGGATCAATGGTAACAAGGGATGATGGGAACACGATGTTTACCCAGGTTTGGGCCCTCTTAAAGGAGGTAAAACCCTACGTCCTGCTTGATTGTATTTGATGAGTAAAGGGGTTACAAGAGTTGATCTACCTCGAGATCGTAATGGCTAAACCCTAGTTGTCTAGCCTAGGATTATTCTGATAGCCTCTATGGACTAAACCCTCCGGTTTATATATACAACGGAGGGGCCTAGGGTTGTGCAGTGTCGGTTTACAGAGAAAGGAAATAACATATCCGGATACCAAACATGCCGTCCACGCATATAGGAGTCCTATCCGGACATGGGGTATAGTCTTCTTTTTTTATCTTCACGGCCCATCAGTCCGGCCCATATCGAACAGACCGGACACCCGAAGACCCCCTAATCCAGGACTCCCTTAGTAGCCCCTGAACAAGCCTTCGATGACGATATGTTCGGCACGCGGATTATCTTCGGCATTGCAAGGCGGGTACCTTCTCCTGAACATTTTAAGTTAGCTCCCTGCATAGAGGAACTGCGTCCGCTCTGCACTATCCATACAACCCTTAGCCACAATGGCAATAAGTCAAAAATTGGTACAGTGTTTTTTACTGACAACTTCTTCGGCGAAGAGTCACACTTGACTCTTTAACATTTCGAACCTTTTCATGCCTCCTGTTTCACGTTTTGAGGCTTAGCCTCCATTGGCACGCCTTGTCAAAGTAGAGATCGTAACCTCCCATTACTGGATTTTCACCAATGTGGTTTTGGTAACCCAACCATGCCCTACACATGATCTCGTTGGGAACAGGAGTGATTTATGGCTTGAGAGGGGGACGTTTCGCATTTTTACCGTCTATAAGAGGATAAAGATTCCTCCTCTTTCCCCATGCCTTCTTCTAGATCCTGCCTTCCAACCTCTAAGCTGTAGCGCCCTCAACCTCGATCTTTCCCACTTCCGCTACCCTCCCCAGCAATGGCCCGATCCGGTTCCAAGGGCAAGTGGGAGGCCTCTTCCGTCACCGAAAAGGACATCAAGGATCTCCGGAGCGCGGGCTATCTGTCCGCGGACATCGCGCATAGGCTCCCTGACAAAGATCAGGTTATCCCTACTCCGGAGCTTGGCGAGAGGGTTGTGTTCATCCCCCATTTCCTCTGAGGGCTAGGGTTTCCTTTCCACCCCTTCCTTCGGGGCCTCAAGTTTTACTACGGGCTAGATTTCCATGATCTACCCCAAATTCCTTCCACCACATATCGGCGTTTATCGTCATGTTTGAGGCTCTTCTCCGCATCCCCCCACACTTCAGCCTATGGCTGAAGATCTTCAATCTGAAGCTGAAGGTGGTCGATGGTCAACATGCAGACTGCGGGGGGGCCATGGTAAGCAAGCTCCCCAATGCCGTCTGCCCAATGAGGCATTTGTCGAGACTGTCAAGGTGTGGCAACAGAAGTGGTTCTACATCACCGAACCCCATGACGCCAAGTGGGTAGCCATGCCTGACTTCTGATCCGGACCCCGCACGAGACTCACCTCATGGACCACCACGGGCCTTGACTGGAGGTCCCAACCAGAGGTGTAGATGCTGCAGAAGCGCATCTCCAACGTGTTGAGTAAGAACATTGGTCTCACAAACGTGATTGAAGTGATGCTCTCCCGCCGTGTTCTTCTTTGCCAACTCCGGGCCTCCCCCATGTGGGAGTTCAATCCGGAGGAGCCGCGGACATTGAAGCGCTTCTTCGGCACCACGCACGAAGAGATATGGAAGCAACTCTTCAAGGCCCAAAAAAGTTGGCCGATGAAGACCGAGGACCCGGCCTAAGAGGTAAGCATAGCCTTTCCGAAGACTTATTCGATCAATACTTCAAATATAGTCAACATTATATCGCCTTCCTTTCGTACAGGGCTGGATGGCAAAGGCGGAGCAGATCAACTGTCCGGTGTCCACACCCCAGCTAACGGAGATGTTGGTCCCGGAGCCGTATCAGGCGCCGGAGAAGAAGGCCAAGAAGACGAAGGGCAAGGAGGCCAAGGGCGGCCCCCGTAACAAAGGTCCTTCGGACACAATGTCCGGAGAGACCGAATCCCTCTCTTCCCGTGACGGAGACGAGGAAGAAGAGGAGGAGGAAGTGGAAAGCGACTCCCCTCGTAAGGGGAGGAAGAAGAAGAGGGCAGCCTCCGAGGACCTGAAGGGAGAGGCGCCCAAAAGAGGGAAGACGACCCCCCCCCCCCCCCGGACAGTTCGGACTCGGATTCTGAACTGGTCCCCAAGAAAGCTCCCATGGCAAAGCCCTTGGCCGAATCTTAAGTATTCAAAAACTTACTGGTTTATCTTTGGTCTTCCTATTTCCATTATATAAGTTATTTTGTAATTTGCCTTTCAGCCCTCCCCTCGAGCTCCGGCAAACTCCGTTATCGAAGGGTAACTCTCTGCCACCCGAAATGGCAGAAAGTGACACGTCGCCGCGAGCCCCCTCGCCTATCACCATAGAGGACACCGAAGTGTCGCCCCAAAGGATCTCTCCTAGCCGAGGAGGGGCGAGCGAGGCCGTGAAGAGGGCGCCTGAGGTCTATACCATGGTCGCCGAAGACCTAGGGGAGGCGACTCCTATAACAACCAACGGCGGGGTGCCCCAACAATCCGGGCCCCAGCCGAACACCATTCCGGAGATCAACATGGCTACGGGATTGGACAAGTAGCCCCCTCCGAAAGAGGAGGGAGGAGCATCAGCTCTGTCGGCGGCCTCCACCAATCCCGAGGCGCCTAACGCTCTGGAGGAAGCACTGCAACGTGCTTCCATAATAGCGGAGCACCGCACCCTGATGGGTGCGGTGATGGAGAAAGTTCAATCTACTACGAGCGGATTGTACGAAGCCTTCACCAGCCTACTGACAGGCTTTGAGGTATGTGATGTAATGTTCTTAAACTTTTCATACAGAAGAACAAACCTGTATATAGACAGTAGCCCCTGAGACTCTGTCCGGTTTAGAAAAATATGGATAGAGGATCCATGTAGTATTTAGGAGAGTGACATGTTGTGCTTTTATTTTAACAGGCTTCCCTGTTGGGGGCAACTCCCCAGGCCATCGAAGTTTCCGAACTTAATCGGAAGCTTCAGGTGGCCGCTGAGGAAATCGAACGCATTAATAAGCGGTTCGACGAGACGCAAGGTATGTGTATGATGTTGAAAAAGGAATTTACTTACATATCAGAAGTGATATGTATATTGAGAGGTTAACTACTGGAATGCTTTACAGCTAGCGCAACCGAGGTCGACACCCTCAAAGGCGCCCTTGCCCTAGCCAAGAAGGAGGCAGAGGTGAATAAGGCAGCCGCTGATAAAGCGGCTGCTGAACTAGCGGCCGCACAAGTTGCCTGCCGCCAACATGAAGCTCGGGTGGCTGAAATCGAGCAAGAGCTGAAGGATACCATCAGCAAGCGCGAGACTTTGGAGCAGAAGACTTCGGCCCAATCATCCGAGCTTGCCCAGGCTCTCCGTGATGTGGAGCGAGTCCCGGAGCACTCGCGAAGAGATCCACCAGGCGAGGCTGATAGCGGCTAGTAAGGCCTTTCTTTTGCAAAGTATCTTTGGAGGTCAGAGGTACGTTTTGCTCACATGAGTGTGGAGTTCTCCTGGCGCATTTGCGGATCTTCCGAAGAGTGTTGCTGATGCCGCACAATTCTTCCGAGCTCAGGAGGGGAACTCGACCGAGAAGCTGTTCTGGTTGCAGCATCTTGCGGTGGAACACCCGGTGGTTCTGAATGACTAGCTGAAGCAGCTGACGGAGCTACATAGGGTGGTAGGCCTGGCCATGAAGGACGTAATAGTCCAACTCTGGCCGGCCGAGCCGATTCCTAGCAGCTAATTCAGTTTGGTGAAGCGGCTCGTCGATGCGCGGCCGCGGATTGATGATGTCAAGTGCTCGGCTTGCATAGAGGGTGCCCGAATGGCATTCACCCGCGTCAAGATACAATGGGCAAAGATGAAGGCCACCAAAGTGGCGACCGCAGGCCCGCCCGAAGGGAAAGGCCATCGGAAGCTGAAGAGGTACTTCAACGACGTCCTGGAAGGGGCCCAAATAGTAGAGGGACAATTTTCTAAGGACGTAATATCTGATTAGATGTGTGCAGGTTGTAAAAACTATGTTATTAACCCATGCTGTGAGATATCTATGTTTGCGCCTTTTGTTTCAAGCTATATTTCCTCCTGTGCGGCCGTTTATTCTTATGTTTCTGAAAGTTGCCAGTCGTCGGCTTCAGCCCCCATGTAGATGCTATTGGGGTGTTCGGTATGACGCGTGAGCATCCTTTATCCAACATCTTGGTCCATAAAGGAGGTGTCCGCGAGGTGAACTAGGCAATCGGACTATACGGCTTTATTACTTTCACTTAACCATAGGAGTTTGACTGTGGAGCTAGGTACTATCCCCTGGTGCGTGTGCGACTATCCGGACTACGGTGCCTTTTTCACATGGTTGGACGAAGACCAGCCCCTCGTATAGAACGGGGTGAATTGCAAATGATTTATTGTATAATACTAAGTCTTCGAATTGCCGACCAGCTATCACTTATCATGATAGTCAGTTTTCGGCTTTCTCTACTGAGGTACTTGACCGGATGAACCAGAAATACAATCGCAGTAGTTCTCCCTTTACTACCTTAGCCGAACAAGCAGAACGTACTGTGGTAAGCACATGAGCAGCGCAACCCAACTATAGACCAAAGATATGATTCAGAGCCGATGCATATAATGCAATATCCGGGACACCGAAGAGTTCCTATAGGTGTCCGGACTTGAAATGTGCAGGGCCGAATACAGCCCCCTGTGTTAAAGCCGTACTAAAGCACGTGTGGCAGTCCAAAGTAGGGAGGGAAGACAGATGCCAATATAAAATAAATGAGTACCAAACAAAATGTCAGATTTCGGGTTTCGACAAAACCCTTAAGGTTCGAACACTGGGGTGTGCACGAAGATCTCCCCCTACCTAATCACGCCCTCACCCTCACCGCGATCTCTATGGCTAAACTTGACGAACTCACAACACAAAGGACACAAGATTTATACTGGTTCGGGACACCGTTGTGGTGTAATACCCTACTCCAGTGTGGTGGTGGTGGATTGCCTTAGAGGCTGATGATGAACAGTAGAAGGGAAGAATAGCCTCCTGAGGAGAGGTGTTCTTGTGCTTTGCCAGCTGGTCAAGGTTTCGATCCCTTGCTATGGAGGTGGCTAGTCCTATTTATAGAGGCCCTGGTCCTCTTCCCGAATATTGAGCGGGAAGGGATGCCACAACGGCCAGTTTGAAGGGGGACACCTAGTACAAGCTATCCTGACAAAAGTAGTCTTCGTCTGCCAAAGGCTCTGGTGGTGATGCCGTCTTGGGGTCCACGGTGACCTCCGTCCCGCCGTCCTCCTGGTCTTGGTCTCGTTGCACTGATATGGAAACCTTTGCCTGATGCCTCAGTACTCTTCGCCTGCGCTTGCCTCCTTAGCACCAAAGAGGAAACGAGGACTCTGCGATCGCCTGGCGCCCGCCTGGCCTTGATCGTCATGGCTTACATCACGGTAAACCTCGCGAGGTATCCCTTTCCGTGATCTCTCCGCCCCTCGCGAGCCAGCCTGGTGAGGCCGCCCCTGAGGAGGTCTTGTGTCGTCCGCCTCGCGAGGCTTGGCCCCTCGCGAGGGTCTTGAGTGCTTGCTGGTGAAGATAGGCCGTATAGGCCCGCTTGTGAAGCCACGCCGTGGGCCGCATGCAGGCATGTCTGGGGACCCCCGTTCCCAGAACGCCAACACAAAAGTGGTGATCAACTGCTTCCTTAATATACTAATTAATACGTCGAGGCGTGCTATTACAGATAATGTCGTAAACACCAAGGCCATTTTACATGCCAAAAGTTTACACAAGGGAAAGGTTTACACAGGGCCTAAAAGTAGAGGTTTGAAGATCCCGATGATACCCTGCTGCACGTCTACGTAATTTCTCCTTGGTGAGAGGTCCCTTTGAGAGGATGAATCGATGGTCATTTGCAAGAAAGGGGAATATAGAAAAGAGCCCTTGCACAACAGTAGAGTAGGTAGGTTTTTAATGCACCTGTAGTGGAAAAAATAGGAGAGGTCCGAATAGGGTCAAGCTGTACTATAGACCTTTTTCCGAAGTGTGCCTCCGGTGCTGTCCAAGGTATTTTAAGTGCGTAATTATGTATGTGCGGTAAGTATGCCGCAACCCTATGGGGCGATCGGCGGAGGCTAAACTGCTATTCAAGCTCCGGATCTGCTGAGTTGTCGCACTGTAATGTAGATCGGACTTGGTTAGCAGTGTCATGGGTCTTGACGACCGATGAGTTGTTCAGCTTAATGAGGCCACGATGTACCTCGACTGCTAGGGCCGCGGTGTGCTCCTCAGTACGGAGGGAGCGCTCCATATTTCCATTTACCGTGATGACGCCATGCGGTCCAGGAATTTGAGCTTCGGATAAGCATAGTGCGGGACTGCATTAATGTGGGCGAAAGCAGTTCATCTGAGTAGTGCATGATAACCACTGCAGAAAGGGACGATGTCAATGTCGGTGTAAAAATGTAGGGGCTCTCTTTTATACCTATTTACTTTTGCACGGGCAGTCAGAGCCGCCCCTGCAGCTACACTTAGCAGGGCAGAGGAGAGAAGCAGAAATACAAGACAACCAGGGTAGAGCCAAGACAGAGGCGCAAGAAGGTCAAGCAACAAGATGGACTTTCCCCCGGGAAGAACCTTGCCGGGGTGGCCTAAGCAATCCCGGCAAGAGCCTTGCCGGGGCAACTTTCCCAACACTAGCAAGGCAACCACCCTTAAGGCCTGAGAGTTCTGACACCATCGACAACGTTGGAACCAAAGCTCGGGAAGCACCTTCATGGTGGCATGCAGATCTTTGTGAAGACAAAGAGCCTACATGATTAGATGAGAATCAGAAGACGGAGATCCTCGGCAAGATCCTTGCCGTGGGTACCCACGAGACCACCCAGCAAGACCCTTGCCGGGGACCCTGATACGTCTCCAACGTATCTATAATTTTTTATTGCTCCATGCTATATTATCTACTGTTTTGGGCAATACTGGGCTTTATTATTCAATTTTATATTACTTTTGGGACTAACCTATTAACCGAAGGCCCGACCCAGATTTGCTGTTTTTTGCCAATTTCAGTGTTTTGAAGAAAAGGAATATCAGACGGAGTCGAAACGGAATGAAATCAACTAGAGAAGTTATTTTTGGAAGGAAAGCTACCCGAGGGACTTGGACCCCACGTCAAGGAAGGAACAAGGAAGCCACGAGGGTGGGGGCGTGCCCACCCCCCTAGGGCGCGCCCCCCTGCCTCGTGGGGCACTCGTGGCTCCCCTGACGTGCTTCTTCCGCCTATATAACTCCACGTACCCTAAAACTTCCAAAACAGAGAATAGATTGGGAGTTCCGCCGTCGCCAAACCTCCAGAGCCACCAAAAACCAATCGGAACCCTGTTCCAAGACTCACGGGAGGGGGAACCCTCACCAAAGGGCCATCTTCATCACCCTGGCACTCTCCATGACGAGGAGGGAGTAGTTCACCCTCGGGGCTGAGGGTATGTACCAGTAGCTATGTGTTTGATCTCTCTCTCTCTCTCGTGTTCTTGATTTGGCACGATCTTGATGTATCGCGAGCTTTGCTATTATAGTTGGATCTTATGTTTCTTCTCCCCCTCTACTCTCTTGTAATGGATTGAGTTTTCCCTTGAAGTAATCTTATCGGATTGAGTCTTTAATGATTTGAGAACACTTGATGTATGTCTTGCCGTGTGTATCTGTGGTGACAATGGGATATCACGTGATTCACTTGATGTATGTTTTGGTGACAAACTTGCGGGTTCCGCCCATGAACCTATGCATAGGGGTTGGCACACGTTTTCATCTTGATTCTCTGGTAGAAAATTTGGGGCACTCTTTGAGGTTCTATGTGTTGGTTGAATAGATGAATCTGAGATTGTGTGATGCATATCGTATAATCATACCCACGGATACTTGAGGTGACATTGGAGTATCTAGGTGACATTAGGGTTTTGGTTGATTTGTATCTTAGGGTGTTATTCTAGTACGAACTCTAGGGCTGTTTGTGACACTTATAGGAATAGCCCATCGGATTGATTGGAAAGAATAACTTTGAGGTGGTTTCATACCCTACCATAATCTCTTCGCTTGTTCTCCGCTATTAGTGACTTTGGAGTGACTCTTTGTTGCATGTTGAGGGATAGTTATATGATCCAATTATGTTATTATTGTTGAGAGAACTTGCACTAGTGAAAGTATGAACCCTAGGCCTTGTTTCCTAGCATTGCAATACCGTTTACGCTCCCTTTTACCATTAGTTACCTTGCTGTTTTTATATTTTTAGATTACAAAAACCTATATCTACCATCCATATTGCACTTGTATCACCATCTCTTCGCCGAACTAGTGCACCCATACAATTTACCATTGTATTGGGTGTGTTGGGGACACAAGAGACTCTTTGTTATTTGGTTGCAGGGTTGTTTGAGAGAGACCATCTTCATCCTACTCCTCCTACGGATTGATAAACCTTAGGTCATCCACTTGAGGGAAATTTGCTACTGTCCTACAAACCTGTGCACTTGCAGGCCCAACAACGTCTACAAGAAGAAGGTTGCGTAGTAGACATCAGACCCTTGCCGGGGCCCCGGCAAGACTCTTGCCAAAGCCATCCACGGGGCCACAGCCGGGCCCCCACCAGTTAAGACTCCACCACCATTCCCATACAGCTGCCAGCACACCAACTAGGCGAGCACCTGCGTGGCAATGTGCGGCCTCTAGGCCAACTCAGCAAGCACCTGCGTGGTGACATGCAGATCTTCATGAAGACTCCGCCACCGCAACCGCACCAGCTCAGCAGCCAGCCAAGCAGTGTGGCACTACGCGCCTCATCGGCTCAGATGCGCGTCGAGGCCAGGCGACGCGGCGACAGCTGTGTAGAGCTTCCTTGCCGTCCCCGATAAAGCAAGAAGGGCACGTCGGCAATGCATTAAGTGTGTTTGTCCTACGGTGCAAGGAGATAGTCTCGACTACTGTATATACTTTCCACCTCCTATGTGCCACTGTGGCAGCCCCTTTGACTATGAAAGGAGGCCCGAGGCATACTAAGGGGGGATTCAGATCTTTTGGACTAGACACGCACCATAGCTAGTTAAAGAGCTCAAGAACACTCAAATATACGCCAAAGCAGGACTAGGGTATTACGCATCCTCGCGGCCTGAACCTAGGTAAATCTCGCTGTGCTAGCTACTAGACCCGCACTTTGCACAACCCTGCGCCCGCCAACCATAGAAGGGATCCCCATGACCCCATAGGTGTCGTTTCCACCGAAATCTTTGGCGCGCCAGGTAGGGGGCACAGTTGTGAGAATTCGGCCTAGCAGTTAGTATAGCAATTCTTCATCACCATGGCTCCCAAGAAGAAGACGATCACGGCGATCGGTTCATCTGGAGCCGAGCGGCCCGTACCACTACGTACGGAGGCCGAGGCGCAGCCTGCGAACACCCACATTGCTCTGGCAGCCAAAGCCTGGCGAGCAGCGTCGTTCATGCACGAGACAACGAGCCGCACACTACCAAATCTAAAGACGGAGCCGTGCCCCCTGCAGGCGGCACGGGGCCCTCCAAGGGCGGCGTCGTGCCACCTACGGCCGGCACGGCGACTTCCAAGACGCCTATGCCGGCACCTGCAATGCCCTCTTCTCAGGTTGTGCACGATGAAAAGCGCCACCATGCTAGTGACCTCGGGCGCCGCTGCGGGAGGAGTCCTACGCATCATTCACGAGACGTAGAAGACCAGCATGCACGCCGAGGCGCTGGCGAAAATGGCGCGCAGCTGCAAGCCCGTGATAGAGCTCCTTCTAACGTGGTGAGGAGTTGGAGCGCGTCATGGTCCACGCAGCTTTCGCCGCCACCCACGCCAGCAGAAGCTTTGGCGCGTGAATAGTTGCTCATCGACTTCCCTCCTGCTGCGGAAAAGCTCGACGAGTGGAGAGCCACCATCCGAAGCCTCATCGGCATCACCAACAAAGATGAGTCGCGACCAGCTGGGCCCTCAGTCCGATGTTTTGTCGAGCCACCGCATGCCAGTGGTGGAAGGACCAGAGGTGCTGCAGCCACGGTGCACTCTCCTCCTCCACGCCAGCTACCGCGGGTGCCGGTCCGTCGGGACGACGCTTGTGATAACTTTTCCATAGAGTCGTCCGACCCACGGACCCATCGCGATCAGAGCCAAGTTCTTCGGGAGCGAGCCCATGAAGACGCTTGAACCACCATCGAGCGACAGCGCGAGACGCGCCATCAGTCAGATAGGCGGGCGGGGCCCACTATGGACCACCCAGCACCGGGAGGCTCTGGTGGCCTACCTTATGAGGTGGGTTGCCCAGCCTTTACCCGTGAGCTGCGGCAGTTCCAGGGGCCCACTCACCATGCATTCAATCCTGACGTCGGTGAGAAGTACAACGGCAAGACTCACCTGTCAGAGTTCCTTAGCATCTACACCATCATGATGCAAGCTGCCGGAGCTCGCGATGACAAGGTGCTTGCCAATTACTTCCCATTGGCACTTAAACCCAATGGCATGTCATGGTTGATGCACTTGCCAGTCGGTTCTATTTCTTCTTGGTCGGATTTGTGCCATGAGTTTGTTGGCGCCTTTACGGGAGGCCACCAAGCTCATGGCCAGGCAAGTGACTTGCATGTCATCCCCAGAAAGAAGGCGAAAACCTGCGCAAGTACATACAGAGGTTCAGCCGAGTGCAATACAACATCCGGGATGTTCATCCCGCCGCTATCATCAGCGCATTCCATCAGAATGTGCGTAACCGTAAGATGTGTGAAGAGCTGGCGATGAACAAGGTCAAAGATGTGGTGGAACTGTACGTTCTAGCCGATAGATGTGCTTGGGCTGAAGAGGGAAGGAAGTACCCTGGTGAAGATGCCGGTGCGGAAACCGACTCCTCAGACAAAGACGCCATCGCCCTAGCAAAGAGGATCAGACGCCACAACAGGAAGCGCAAGGGCAAGGCCGTGCTTGCCGTCGAGGGATCCGACGATGCCGGCGCTGCCAAGAAGACCAAGGCAGAGGACCCCGGCAAGGAAGTTACCGGGTGCGCCGCCTGCCGGTCCTTGGTGGCTGCCGACAAGCCAGGAGGCCCCGACAAGCAGTACTGCAAGATCCATCGCACCAATGGCCATGACCTCCAGAACTGCCGGCAAGTCGAGCAGCTTGCAGAGAAGAAGAAAGCCGAATATGAAATGCGGGACAAGGAGAAGGGCCAGGATGGTGCTGAGGGATCCGGGAAGAAGCGTGGCGGCCAAGTTGGCAATCATGAAAGGCCCGCTCGGGGCTGCGACATGAAAGAGGAAGACGACGATCATGACGAGGGCGATGAGTCCGGCGAGCATGAGTTCCAGAAAGCTACGGAGGCCATGTGCGTCGACGGTGGTGCCTCGCTGCACACCTCTCACCACCGGCTCAAGCAGTGGGCGCGGGAGATCACAGCAGCGGAACCATCGTCCGATGCTCAAAAGCCATTGAAGTGGTCCAACACGCCTATCATTTTTGACACCGAGGACCACCCTGATCGCACAACTTCGGTCGGGTGTTTGCCGTTGTTGGTCTCACCAACAATACGCAAGCTCAAGGTGACAAAAATGCTGATTTGGGCCGGTCTGAACTTGATCTCGCCTGTTCTGATCAAAAGGCTGCAGATTCCTGTTGGAGACCTCGAAGAGATGGGCACATTTCAAGGGGTCAATCCAGGAAGAAGTGAGCCAAAGGGTCAGGTCACGCTGCCCGTTACATTTGGAGGTGAGCTGAACTATAGGACAGGGAGGACAAGTAGGAACTCTTCGGCCGCCCAGCACTAGCCAAATTCATGGCGGCGTCACATTACGCTTACAACACGCTGAAGATGCCTGGGCCGATGACCATCATCACCGTCCCCTCCGACAAGAAAGATGCGCTGATCTGCACCGACCAACTCTACCGGGAGGCAGTTGCAGCAACTGCCGCTAAGGCACTTGCTCCTGCCGCTGAAGCCCCGGGAGGGAAGAAGACCGGCAAGACCTCTCGCACCCACTCCTGCAAGCGCACCTCTTCGGAGTGCTGTGTTCCCGTCGAGTACGTGCCAGAGAGCTCCACCGGCAAGAGCAAGAAATCTAGAGCTGCACCGCCAGAGACCAAGAAGGTGTCCGTCAAGGAGGATGGCACGGGATGGGCTTTCACCATAAGCTCCACCCTCGACAGCAAATAGGAAGGCGCGCTCATCACCTTCCTGCGGGCGAATGTTGATGTGTTTGCATGGCAAGCATCCGACATCCCCAGCATTCCCAGGGAGGTGATTGAGCACCATCTTGTTGTCTGCCTTCATGCGCGACCCATTAAGAAAAATGTCAGGAAGCAAGCTTTGGAACGACAAGAGTTCATCACAGAGGAGATCAGGAAGTTGGAAGCGGCAGGCTTGGTAAGGGGAGTGCTCCACCCGACGTGGTTGGCCAATCCGGTGGTGGTGCGCAAGGAAACTGGGAAGTGGAGGCTGTGTATTGATTATACAGACATCAATAAGGCTTGTCCAAAGGATCCTTTCCCTTTGTCGCGAATCGACCAGATTGTGGACTCCACCGCCGGGTGTGATTTGTTGTCATTCCTTAACGCTTACTCAGGATACCACCAGATTTTCATGACAAGAGAAGATGAAGAAAAGACCGCGTTTATCACCCCATGTGGTACGTATTGTCTTATGCGAATGCCTTTCGGGTTGAAGAGCGCTGGTTCAACATTCGCAAGAGTAGTGCAAAGTGGTTTTGAGCCCCAGCTACATAGAAATATGGAAGCTTATATGGATGACATAGTGGTCAAAACCAAGGACAGGGCAACACTCATACAAGACTTAGAAGAAACACTTGCCAATTTGCGCAAGATCAACCTCAAGCTGAACTCTGAGAAGTGCGTCTTTGGTGTTCGATCCGGCAAGCTTCTCGGGTTCTTTGTGTCATAGCGCGGGATCGAGGTGAACCCTGACAAGATCAAAGCGATTGAGCAGATTGAGGCGCCAAGGCGAGTCAAGGATGTGCATCGGCTTGCTGGTTGTGTCGCTGCCTTGAGTAGGTTTATCTCCAAATTTGTTGAGCGCGCCCTTCCCATCTTGAAAAAGGCGGGCCCAATGGAGTGGACCCCAGAGGCTGAAGCAGGCGCTGCAAGATTTGAAGAAATACCTCTCCTCTACGCCAATACTGGTTGCACCCAAACCACAAGAGCCGTTGCTACTATATCTAGCGACAACAAATCAAGTGGTCAGTGCTGCGCTAGTGGCGCAGAGGGAGGTCGATGCGGAAGTGGTAGCAACGGCAGAGCTGACAGATGGCGAGGCAGGGCGCCCGACAGAATCTGACGCCACTGGGGCAGAGGCGGCGCAACCAAATGAAGTGGTGCAGAAGAAGAAGATGATGCAGCACCCAGTTTACTTTGTCAGCTCCCTCTTGCAGGGGGCTAGATCAAGGTACTCCGGTGTGCAGAAATTGCCCTTCGGCCACCTTGTGGCCTCGAGGAAGCTGCGTCATTACTTCAAAGAACACGAGATTACCGTCGTCACCCGCCTCCCATTGCAATGGATCTTGCATAACCTAGATGCAACCGGGAGGATTGTGGAATGAGCCTTAGAACTATCAAGCTTTGGTTTGAAGTTTGAAAGTACTTCGACCCAGAGTAGATTCTTGGCAGAGTTCATTGCAGAATGGACCTCAACGCCCGACGAAGAGATTCAAGAGACTACTCTCCCCGAGAAGGCAACACGTCCCAACTGGATTATGTACTTTGATGGGGCCTTCTCACTGCAAGGAGCCGGTGCTGGTGTGCTACGTGTCGCACCCACCGGAGAACACCTCAAGTATGTAGTCCAGATACAGTTTCCCTGGGAGAGATCAACAAACAACATTGCAGAGTACGAGGGATTGCTTGCCGATCTCAAGATCGCGGCAGATCTCAGAATCAAGAACCTCATCGTCAGGGGTGATTCACAGCTTGTCGTCAAGCAAGTCAACAAGCTTTACCAGAGCCAGTTGATGGAGGCATACGTAGATGAAGTGAGGAAGTTGGAGGAGCGTTTTGATGGTATACAAGCGGAGCATGTTCCCCGAGCGGAGAACAGCATCGCCGACTTGTCAAAACGCGCTGGCCTCAAACTACCTGTGGAACCAGGTACCTTTGTGCTTTGATTAACTCAACCATCCGTTGAACCATCGATAGAGCAGAACAAGCGGAGGAAATCAGGCCCCATCAAGTACTTTCCCGCTGAGATCCCAGGAGCTGCCGACAAAGATGTTGATGAGGACACTGAGACTGCCATGGGGCGACAGGCTCCGGCAGGGCGTCAAGCCCTGGCCGTGGAGAAAACCGCTCCCATGGTAGAAGAGATGCCTTTAGTCCTTGTCGTCGAGCCGCAGGCTCCGGCATGGGCACAACATACCGTTCGATTTCTCCAAACAGGGGAGCTACCTCAGGAGGAGGAAGAAGCGGAGAAAATAGCCCATCGGTCTGCCATGTATCAGTTCGTCAACGACGTTCTATACAGAAAAATACCAAATGACGTGAAGTTGAAGTGCATTCCCCAGGAGAACGGACTGGAGCTGTTGGCAGAGATACACGGGGGCATATGTGGCTCCCACATAGGGTCGAGATCCCTTGCCGGTAAGGCATTCCAGCAAGGTTTCTTCTGGCCCACTGCCCTCCAGGATGCAACGGTACAAGTAACCAAGTGTGAAGCGTGTCAGTTCCATTCAAATAAGCTTCATCAACCAGCTCAAGCTCTCCAAACAATCCGTCTTTTCTGGCCATTCTCGCTCTGGGGGCCCGACATACTGGGCCCCTTTCCCCATGCTGTCGGGGGCTTTGAATACTTGTACGTTGCAATCGGCAAGTTCACAAAGTGGCCAGAGGTGGAAGCGGTGACAAAGGTGACAACACAATCAGCCGTCATATTTTTCAAAGGGCTAGTCTGTCGTTTTGGTGTGCCAAACATAGTCATCACCGACAACGGCACGCAGTTCACAAGCCGCACCTTCATGCAATAGATTCAAGACCTCGACAGCAAGGTCTGTTTTGCTTCTGTTCCACATCCACGGAGCAACTTCCAGGCAGAGAGGGCAAATGCTGAAGTGTTGCGAGGCTTTTGACAAGCTACACAAGTGCGGAAGACGCTGGATTGATGAGTTGCCGGCGGTTCTTTGGTCAATCAGAACGACACCAAATTGAGCCACCGGCCAGACACCCTTCTCGTTCGTTTACGGGGCAGAAGTAGTTCTCCCCATAGAACTCACATACGGGTCACCCCGAGTGCTCGCTTATGATGAGCTTGAGCAAGGGCAATTGCTGCAAGATGACACAATGCTCCTCGAGGAAGATGGTCTTCGGGCGGCTGTGCAAGCAGCGTGCTACTAGCAAGCCTTGCGCTGCTACCATAGTCGTAAGGTTCATGCCCGGAGCTTTGAGGAAGGCGACCTTGTTCTTGGGCACATTCAGTCGGCCAAGAATTCCAACAAGTTGACGCCAAAGTGGGAAGGCCCTTATCGGGTAATACAAGTCACGAGGCCTGGCGCAGTCCGCCTGGAGACTGAAGATGGTATTCCAGTGAGCAACTCCTGGAATATCAAACATCTTTGCAAGTTTTACCCATAAGGCGCGGTTGCCGGGCTCCCGGCAGACCACTTTTTGCACAAGCTTTGCTGGCAAGGCATGTAACCCTTTGTACAAAGCCAGGCGCAGACCCTGAGCATAAAAAAATGAAGCACTGGCGCCGAAAGTCTTAGCATGCATGCTAGGTTGAGTATCTGTCTGTTAGGGTTGATAGTGCTTAGCGGCGACTAACCCCTAGCATAGAGGTCGAGTGTGTGTTTCTCTGTTCCTTTCCGTCCTTTTTGGTTCTTAGGATGCATGGACATTTCCGCTGAGCTGTTTGGAAGAAAGAAAACAGGCCGACACCCCGACCCCGGCAAGCCAAGGTTGCCGGGGGCTACAGATCCAAAGATCCGACCACGGCAAGCCAAGGTTGCCGGGGGCTGCAGAATCAGATAAGTCTTTCATCCCACACTCTATATTTCCATATGAAACTTGAACGTACCAGACTTCGTTCGCTCTTATACCATCTTGCTCCCGCTTTCTCGTGCCCAGAAAACCTTACTTTGGGCCGGAACTTGGTCGTAGTGCAGTGGGAAGGGAACGAGCGAAGGGCCTAATCCTACTTTGCCCCTACCTCCGCCAAAGGCGTGAGTGTAGTCGAGCTATAGAGAAGGAAGACAGCAAGGTCTGTTGCTGGGTTACAATGTTTATCTTAAGATAACGAGGATTCGTACCTTCGTGTGGGCCTCGCCCACGCATAAAAAAAACCCGGCGAACACCTTTCTCTTCATTAATAGGTTGTTGACAACTACAATTCATACGGAATGCATACATGAGCAAGGGGGGTTACAAGGTTTAAATCTTACAAAGGCCCGTAGGCTTAAAAACACTAAAAAGAGATAAGGTGCCCGTAATCCCTTTCTTGTCCCTCTCCTCAGCAAATGAAACAGCAGAAGGGCAAAAGGAGTGCCTAGGCGAGGTACGAGCAGCAAAAGACACCAAAAGAACATCTCCGCAGCCCTCAAGAAGAGGGCTGGTGATGATGGTGCCGGGAGAAGAGCCGAAAGATGAAGCAGCGGGCCGGCAATACGCGATGAAGGCATTGGTGCACGCGTACTCCGACTTCACGGCCCGCCACCCGCCTTCTTCCTCTTCTCCGGCCTTCCCACACCAGCCGACCAAGGAGGCAACCCCGAGAAGTTCAAGGAGATGGCGATGCAGATGATGGTGCTGCTGGCGTCTCCCAGGGATGGTATGTCCGACGCCTAGTCGGACCCGTAATCCTCCCGCCCGCTGCCCTCGTTGCCATTGTCGCTGTCCTCCCGGTCACTGTCGCTCGAGGAGGAGCTTTTGTCATCGATCAAGCTCTCCGCACAACACCCTAGCCTGTACCCCGAGCGCCCGAAGACCTTGATGGAGAGCAGGTCTCTCTCTGCTAAATTAAATCAGAGGATGTTCCCCTTCATCAAGTAGTGGGCACGCCCGAAGGTTTTCCAACCCCGACGGAGGAAAATTACATGAGGGGCGGGGAACCTTGTGTTCGCCCACATGTCGCCATTGCAGCACCCCTTCATGTGAAGCCTCAACCTCGGTGGCTGGTCGACCTCTAGCACCCTCGCAAACGCTTCGGGGAGACGAAGGCGGCTCCGTGGCGGCTCGCGCAGTTTCAAAATGAACTCCAACGCCTTGTCCCCGACATGGCCGCTCGACGAGGCAGGAGGAGACGGCGGAGGAGATGGAGAAGGAGATGATGAAGACGTAGGCGTCCCCCGTCCACGCCCGCCTCTGCCTCGACCGCCTCGCCGACCGCGGCCTGGGCTGGCGCCTCTGCCTTTGGCATGACCTTCGCCTTGAGCGTCCGGCTCTTCCTTGACCGCTGCGGCTCTCTGGCGGGAGGAAGACCTGGTCGCCTCCGCGGAAGCATGGCCCCGACCACGCCCTCTCGCCATGAAAAGGAAAGAAATGGACCAGATTAGAAGAAGATGGATGCAGGAGAATGTTGTCCCTCTCCCTTTTTATAGGGAGACGAGGCTGAGCAAGCCTGAAGGCGACCGCCCCAATCGACCAATCTAGCCGCCGAAGGCACTAGGAGACGGGACCAACCCGCCGCCCCAATCAGCGGCGCCCGGCCCCCGCCCCAACATTAAAGCTCGTGCCTTCTGTGTCCACCGCCTGCCCTTCCCGACGCATGGAGAACGCGTGGTGGGCGAGCCTGGACTGAGATGGCAAGTGGAACAGCCGTTGCGCGTCCAGTGATCATGGGGCGCGCGTGCCATAATGGCCACTACCCAAGTCCACTTAGTAAATGAGCCACGCCCCTGCAGCTTCCTCTATCTTTTACGGGGAAGGTGCGGGACGCCAATTTACCATTTACCATGATGTGACGCATGAGGGCAGTGACCGCCCCATGCATGACCCCCACGTGGGAAGCGCAACCATCGGAGAAGTTACCACAGTAAAATTGCGCCCCGCATGCCCGCGCATCATTCTGGGCCCAGCCCAACAACGCGTTGCGCTTATGTGTGGCCCAAGCCCGGGGCTCCTGTCGGTATACAAAAGGAGGGGCTCTCTTTTATACCCCTTTACTTGTGCACGGGCAGTCAGAACCGCCCCTGCGGCCACACTTAGCAGGCCAGAGGAGGGAAGCAGAAATACAATACTACCAGAGCAGCGCCAAGACAGAGGCGCAAGAAGGTCAAGCAACAAGATGGGCTTTCCCCTGGCAAGACACTTGCTGGGGCGGCCTACGCAACCCCGGCAAGAGCCTTGCCGGGGCAACTTACCCTACACCAGCAGGGCAGCCACCTTTGAGGCCTGAGAGTTCCAACACCGTCAACAACGTTGGAACCAAAGCTCGGGAAGCGCCTGCATGGTGGCATGCACATCTTTTCGAAGACAAAGTGCCTACAAGATTAGATGATAATCAGAAGACAAAGATCCTCGGCAAGATCCTTGCCGAGGGTACCCACGAGACCCCCCGGTAACGCCTAGTTGGTGGGCTGGCAGCTGTGTGGGAACGGTGGTGGAGTCTTGGCCGGTGGGGACCCGGCTGTGGCCCCGCGGATGGCCCCGGCATCCGCGGGGCCACAGCCGGGTCCCCACCGGCCAAGACTCCACCACCGTTCCCACACAGCTGCCAGCCCACCAACTAGGCGAGCACCTGCATGGCAACGTGCGGCCTCTAGGCCAACTCAGCAAGCACCTGCGTGGTGGCATGCTGATCTTCGTGAAGATTCCACCACCGCACCAGCTCAGCAGCCAGCCAACTAGCGTGGCACTACGCGCCTCATCGGCTCAGACGCGCGTTGAGGCCAGGCGAGGTGGCGACAGCTGGGACGAGCTTCCTCGCCGTCCCCGAAAAAGCAAGAAGGGCATGTCGGCAGCGCATTGATTCGTTTGTCCTACAGTGCCAGGAGATAGACTCGACTACTGTATATACTTTCAACCTCCTGTGTGCCACTGTGGCAACCCCTTTGACTATAAAAGGAGGCCCGAGGCATACTGACGGAGGATTCGGATGTTTTGCACTAGACACGCACCGTAGCTAGTTCAAGAGCTCAAGAACACTCAAATATACACCAAAGCAGGACTAGGGTATTACGCATCCTCGCGGCCCAAACTTGGGTAAATCTCGTTGTGCTAGCTACTAGACCCGCTCTTTGCACAACCCTGCACCCGCCAACCGTAGAAGGGATCCCCGTGATCCCATAGGTGTCGTTTCCACCGACAGTCAAAGATCAATTCTTCACTTCAAAAGTTGTCTAGAGAGCCGAATACTACTTCCATTTTTAAGGAACCTGTGCAGTGGCCTCCACGCCGGGTATCACTCCTTTAATGGTAGTGTTACTAGGCTTGATTCTCGATGGGTCGATACCTATCTTACAGACAATATCTTGATAGAACAAATCGAGGCTGCTGCCGCCGTCCATCAGGATTCTAGTGAGATGGTATCCGTCGATGATGGGATCGAGTACCAGGGCCGTCGAACCTCCGTGACGGATACTGGTTGGGTGGTCCCTACGATCAAAGGTGATTGGACAAACCGACCATGGGTTGAATTTTTGGGCGACAGGCTCTACAGTGTAGACGTCCCTTAATGCGCGCTTGCTCTCCCTCTTGGGATGTGGGTGACATATATCATGTTCACCGTTTTCACCTCGGGGGGAAACTTCTTCTGTCCCCCAGTGTTCGGAGGATGAGGCTCATCCTAGTCCTCACTTGAAGGTCCTTTCCCCTTATGTTCGGTATTTAATTTACGGGCCTGTTTAAAACCCCAGCACTTTCTGTTGGTGTGGTTGGAAGGCTTGTCAGGGGTGCCATGAATCTAGCAAGGCCTATCCAGTATTTTATCCAAATTGGATGGACCGTCCCTGTTTCCTTTGAACG
Source organism: Aegilops bicornis (assembly GCA_021605145.1). Lineage (NCBI taxonomy): Eukaryota > Viridiplantae > Streptophyta > Magnoliopsida > Poales > Poaceae > Aegilops > Aegilops bicornis. Next base: position 421,262,196 of record CM038675.1, on the reverse strand, counting down.
GCTTCTTCCGCTGACTGGGTGTAGAGCCGCTGAATACGGTGTTTACCGTCGTATCCTCGGTTTCTTCATTGTTGTCACGGGTGCCATGTGTCCGAAGACTATCTTGGAGTATTAGGAAAGGGAGAACCCGCCTTGCAATGTCGAAGACAATCTGCGCGCCGGACACCTCGTCATTGAAGCCTGGTTCAGGGGCTACTGAGGGAGTCCTGGACTAAGTGGTCCTCGGGCGTCCGGCCTGTTGGACATGGGCCGGACTAATGGGCTATAAAGACACAAGACCAGAGACTCTGTCTCGTGTCCGGATGGGACTCTCCTTGGCGTGGAAGGCAAGCTTGGCGACCAAATATGAAGATTCCTTTCTCCATAACCGAACTTGTATAACCATAGTCCCCTCCGGTGTCTATATAAACCGGAGGGCTTAGTCCGGAAACAGATATTGTCATACAGGCTAGACTTCTAGGGTTTTTGCCATTACGATCTCGTGGTAGATCAACTCTTGTAATACTCATATTCATCAAGATCAATCAAGAAGTAAGTAGGGTATTACCTCCATAGAGAGGGCCCGAACCTGGGTAAACATTGTGTCCTTTGTCTCCTGTTACCATTGACCTTAGACGCACATTCGGGACCCCCTACCCGAGATCCGCCGGTTTTGACACCGACATTGGTGCTTTCATTAAGAGTTCCACTGTGCTGTCCCCAAAAGGTTTGATGGCTCCTTCAAGCATCAACAAGAATGTTGTCCAAGGGGAAACCTTCCTCCCCGGACAGGTCTTCGTGTTTGGCGGCTTCGCACTACGAGCCAACTCGCTTGGCCATCTAGAGCAGATCGATAGCTACGCCCCTGGCCGTCAGGTCAAATTTGGGATCTTGAACTACGTCGCGGCATTCGCAGAGACTTGATCTTCGACGGATTCAAGACCATGGCAGTCGTTCCCCTTCACCACGATGAACATGACTTAAATCTGTCATCGGGCCATACCCAGGAAATTGCACCGGTAACCGCTCTGGCCTTAGATCCAGAGCAGATCGCGCCATCCGAGGATGGGAAGCTCAACCTTGCCATGGAGGCCACAGATTCCACGGCGTTGGAGCCGCACACAGACCTAACCTCGAGTGATGTCTGTGTCACCGGAACCTCAGACTCGTTTCCGGCAATAAGTTCCGAACCATGTGCATGCACGTATGTCGGGATGGATCGGTCATCGATCGCCGGATTCAGCACCGCAGACATCTTCCGGCACTCGCCTTTAGGCGACGTGCTGAACTCATTAAAAAATCTATCCTTAGCGCGGAACTCACAACCAAACTATATCCGGTCCGAACTAGAGGCTGATGACGGGGAATTTCGCTTCCCACCCGCCACCCACTACATAGCCACTGTCGAGGACTTAACCAACATGCTCGATTGCGTCTCAGAAGACATCGACGTTATGGACGACGATGTCGATGAGGAACAAGGCCAAAACCCGCCGTTTATCAGACGCTGGACGACCACTTATTTGTACGACGTATACATGGTGGATACACCTAAAGAAACTAACGATGATGACAAAGAAGATACAGTTGAGGATAAACCTCCTGAGACACAGCCCAGACGCTGGCGTCAGCGGTGCCGCTCTAAGTCAATTCATGCAAAAGATAGCAATACTGTCACCGGAGAAAACAATACTCCGGATGATGCCGAAGACAATGAAGACCCTGTTGAGGCAACCTACGAACAAGATGAACGGGAAGACGGGCACGTTAGCCCTGATGAACAGGCCATACACGAAGACTCAGAGGACAGTAATTATCTTCCACTCTCCGAGGTTGAGGAGAGCCTCGGCAACAAGGATTTCACCGTGCCTGAGCAACCTCTCGAGCAGGAGCACTTTAAACGCCGGCTAATAGCCACTGCAAGGAGCCTGAAAAAGAAGTAGCAGCAGCTTCAAGCCCACCAAGACCTGCTCAACGATAGATGGACAGATATCCTAGCAGCCGAAGAATACGGCCTCAATCACCCAACCAAGGGTTACCCGAAGCGCAGATTGCTACCTCAGTTTGATGAGGAGGCGACGGAACCTGTACCACGCGGTCAGAACAATGCGGCCGAACGAACACAACACGGTCGGGATAAAGCGGCAGCTCAAGCCGAACAGCAGCCCGCCTCACCCCAATGAAAAAACAGAGATAAAACAGCTCGGGGTCATACATACGACCCTCGGCAGGACCTGACAGTAGAGCAGAACATACCAGATCGATCTACGGATCGCGAGGACGTGCCTCGACACGCAACATCGGCTACCTATTCGGACATGAAAAGTCTAGTCACGCCCAGGCCGAAAACCGTAGACGGACTCCATTTGAGCTACGTCGCGACGTGGCCCAATATAGAGGCACCGCACACCCACTTTGCTTCACTGACGAAGCAATGGAGCATGAATTCCCAGAAGAGTTTAAACCCGTGAATATCGAATCATACGATGGAACAACTGATGCCGCGGTGTGGATCGAGGATTTTCTTCTCCACATCCATATGGCCCGCGAAGATGACCTCCATGCCATCAAATACCTACCATTAAAACTCAAAGGACCAGCTCAGTACTGGTTAAACAGTCTGCCGGAAAACTCTATTGGCAGCTGGGAGGACTTGGAAGACGCCTTCCGCGACAACTTCCAAGGTACATATGTCCGGCCACCACAGGCCGCTGACTTAAGTCACATTGTCCAGCAGCCCGGAGAGTCAGCCAGGAAGCTCTGGACTAGGTTCTTAGATAAAAAGAACCAAATTGTCGATTGTCCAGACGCGGAAGGCCTAGCGGCCTTCAAACACAGCGTCCGGGACGAGTGGCTCGCCCGCCACCTCGGTCAAGAAAAACCAAAATCCATGACAGCCCTTACCGCTCTGATGACCTGCTTTTGCGTGGGAGAAGACAGCTGGCTCGCTCGTAGAAGCAACAACGCCAGCGATCCGGGCACTTCCGAAGTCCGAGACGACAATGGCAAGCCGCGACGCAGCAAGCACAAACATCACAATAATAATGAAAAAACGCACAACACAGCGGTCAACACCGGATTCAACGGTGCCAAACTCGGTCAACGGAAAAAGCCATTCAAGGCAAACAGAGACGGACCATCCAATTTAGACAAGATATTGGATCGGCCCTGCCAGATTCATGGCCACCCTGATAAACCAGCTAATCATACCAACAGAAGTTGTTGGGTCTTCAAGCAGGCCGGCAAGCTCAACGCCGAACACAAGTGGAGGACGCTGCCCGGTGATAGCGACGACGAAGAGACTCACCAACCAAATACTGGGGGTCAGAAGAAATTCCCCCCCGAAGTAAAAACAGTGAACATGGTATACGTGACACACAACTCTACAAGGGAGCAGGAGAAGCACTCCCTCTGGAACGAGGATCATACTACGGCAACCTTAGCCGAAGTACAAAGCGGTCTTATTAAACCGCATACCTTGTCGGCCATTAATCCACCGGTCTCCATTCAATAGGATCGACCAATTCCGGAGCAGGACTAGCAGTCCGGCTTCCGCCGACCACCTCATATACCTGCGAAATTTGTACCGCGCATACATAACTATGCACTTGAGATACCCTGGGCATCGGCGGAAGCACAATACGGACGAGCCTGCAAGTACTCCCATAACTTCTGTTTCTTTTCTCACTACTCTTTCTTTTTCATTATTCTTTACCACAGGTGATGCAAAGGCTGGTCATCTCATGGACTCTATTGGAGTTCGGGTTCGTACACTCACCTAAGGGCTATTTCCATCAAGGAGTCCCCTCACCGAGGCGGCGCAGACGTGCGACAGGAGGTCCAAAATAACTTTTTGTAGACCGCACTCTTTATTTCGAGCCTGTAAAGTGCCTTTTTACTCCGCCCTCGATCCCGGGCATGTCAAATAGCCGGGGTTGCGGCTTTGTTATCAATAAAATAACAATGGTCATATCACTCAGGTCCCAGTAAACATAATCCGCATCCAGCTTTCGCTTTTTTCTAAAAGAATAGAATTTGGCTCTTGTGGTTGTTTCACACATACACCTCGGCATAACTTGCCAGGGGCTCGGTATGGGAACAAATGAGTTGCCGACAAGTCCGAACAGCTTTATAGCGTACTTCGGCGTCACGAGTTTGGCCTATGCAGCAGCTCCGAATCATGTCTTGGGTCAATAGTTGGGTTGCCCGGCTCCTTTACTTGCTACCTTACGTGCCGCTCTATCGGCCAGGTTTGTAAAGGGAGAACTACTAAGATTGTGCTTCCGGTTCATCTGGTCAAGCACCTCAGTAGAGAAATCCGAAAACTTACTTTCATGATGCGGCGAGAGCTGGTCAACCACTCGATGACTTATCGGAATCTTTCGCGATTCCCTCTGTATTATACGAAGGAGCTTTTTCTTCAGGTCATATATGTGACGCACCGTATTGGAGTAAACCGTGTACATATCAGGGGCTATATCGTAGCCCCCCCCATAAAACTCCTATGGCTAACTGAAAGTGTTAACGCCCTATAGTCGAATTGCCTAGTTCACTGCACTGACACCTCCTTAATGGACCAAGACGTTGGGTTAGGAATGATCAAATGCTTTTCCGAACACCCCCGTACTTTATACAAGGGGGTTGAAGCCGACGACTGGAAAACTTTCAGATTAATACACAAACGGCCGCACGGGAGGAACACAAGTTTTAGGCGAAACTACATAAAATAGCCTTATTATGATATTGTTTTTTACAAGTTTCCATACATCTCACTCGAATATCATGTTTTTCGAGGATTGACCCTCTATCAAGCGGGCACCCTCCAGGACATCCTTGAAATAATGCTCTGGTGCGTGATGGTCCTTGCCCTTGGGTGGACCCTTCGCTGCAACATCAACGGTCTTCATCTTTTCCAAGTATGTCTTGACACGGGCAAAGGCCATCCGTGCACCTTCAATGCATGCTGACCGCTTAACGACGACGATACGCGGCACCGCATCAACAAGTCGTCACACCTAACCAAAATAACTATCCGGAATTGGCTCGTTCAGCCACATCCCGGTCACGACGTCCTTCATGGCAGAACCAGATAGTCTATGGAGCTCGGCCCATTGGGTCATCTGTTTGTTCAGCAACAATGGGCGTTTTTACGCACCAAATTGTGACCAGAAAAAATTCTCCGTTGCATACTGTTTTTGCGCCTGGTAAAACTGCGCCGCATCGGAAGCACTCTTCGGCAAGTCCAATAACGCGTTTGGAGAACTCCACACTTCATTAAGCGGAGCATAATTCAGATCGCCGAACTTAGTTTGCAATAAAAAGGGCTTACCAGCCGCGATCTCCCCAGCTTGTCGGATCTCCTCCCGGGCCGCTCTAGATTCGGGCTGCGCTTCTTTCGCCTCTCGTAAGGCCTTGTCAACATCAACCATTTTGGCTTTATTATCCTTCTCGAGGAATTCACAGCGTCTAGCGGCATCCTTTAACTCACGCACCATTTTGGATATTCTCTCCTCGCATTGGCGCCGAGCAGCCTGTTCGGCCTTTAACTCGGCAGATGCCTTCTTGGCAGCCGCATTATCAATCCGGGCTTGCTCCTTGGCCCGGGCCAGCTCAGCCCAAAGGATCTCGACCGCGGCGGCGCCATCTACAGTCATGCATATTTCAGTATACAATTCAGGGCATCATGTTCAATTACAAGCACGTGCATGTAATGACTACCCCCGAGACATACCTTGCATCTTGTCAAGCCTCCTATTGATAAGCGTAATGTCATCATCCACTACATCTGTAGTCCGGGCAGTTGCCAGGGGGGTAATAGCCTGTGTTCCAATTAATTAGATTATTTCCTGGGCATATCTTTTTGATCCTCTGATCGCCTCCCTTGGGAAGCCAATCAGAGTCTCAGGGGCTACTACCTATACACAGGTGTAGTTTGTGAATAAAAAACACTCAAAGATTTTTCAGTACAAACCTCGAAGCCTCTTAATAGGCTCGTGCAGGCTTCATTCAATCCGCTTTTTGCGGACAGAACCTTTTCAACCACCATACCCATCTAGGTACGATGTTCCTCTGAGATGGACGCTTGTCGCAGCATGTTCGTGAATATATCCGGCGGTTCTGGACCTCCGGAAGCTGCTATATGAGTACGGCCTCCCTTCGAAGGGATCAGTTTATCCGTCCTTTGAGTCTTCTCCGGCTGTAAACCGGACAGTACGGGGACTTTATGATTGGCCCCTGATCCTGGGCTACCGAAGTTTCACCTTTGGGTAGTGTCTTGATCACCCCTCGCACCACTTGTTGATCAGGAGAGACCCTCCGGGATGACACCTCAAAGTCGTCCGCCTTATTGGGCGAGGAGATCGGTGGAGGTGTCTTGCTTTCCATCATCTCCCGAAGAAGATCTCCCGATGAAGAGGATTGGTGAAGAAGACTATTTGCCGAGCTGCAAAAACATATATTCTAGATGTTACCTTGGTAACAGGAAAGGAACGGGATATGTTTAAAAACATCCTAGTTCACTTACGATTCGTATAGAGGCCTGTCGTCATCGTGGGACTGTGCGAGGACGCCATCCTCCAAGCCCGAGCCGCCCGACTGGGGTAACTTGCCTTGCTTAGAAGCCCTTTCCTCCCAATCTTCGGAGGCAACCCTTTTCTTACCCTGGGGGGGGGGGGGGGAGAGACCTTGACTTCTGCTTCACTTTTGTCTTCGGACGATGGAATTTTGATTCCCCGGACACAATGTCTGATATACCTTCGGGATGGAGGCCGCTTTTGGTCCTCCCGCTTTCTGCCTTTTCCTCCTCCACAGGCATCTGGTATGGTGCCGGGGCCAGCATCCTTGTTAGTACGGGATCCGCTGAGTCTTCGGGGAGGGGGGGCGAACACCTAATTTGCTCCGCTTTCTTTATCCAGCCTTGGAAGAAGACAGTTTGCTCAGTAACATATTACGGCATACTTAACTACAAAGTGTTCAGGAGTTGAGCACTTACCGAGGTATCCGGATGGTTGCAGTCGAGGCCGATGTCCTCGGTGGTGTCCAGCCACTATTTTTGTTTCGCGAAAAACAACTTCTACATACCTTTGTGCGTAGTGCCGAAGAAGTGTTGGAGGGTTCGTGGTCCATCCAGATTAAACTCCCACATGCGAAGGGGCCTACGTTGGCATGGCAGCACTCAGCACACTAGCATTACATGAATCACGTTGACAAGATCGATGTCCTTCTCAAGGAGGGTTCGGATGTGACTCTGTAGACTCTGCACTTCATCAACTGATCCCCAATCCAGCCACTTATTAATCCATGATGCAAGCTGTAACGGAGGGCCAGAACAGAACGTAGGTATAGCCGCCGACTTGGTACCGCGGGGTTCTGTGACGTAGAACCACTCCCGCTGCCATTGGTTGGAAGTTTCGGTGAAAGAGCCTTTTGTCCAGAGAGTTTGGTAAGCTTGCTCACTACAGCGCCGCCGCACTCCGCCTGTTTCCCGTCGACCACCTTCGACCTCGCACTAAAGGTCTTGAGCCATAAGCCGAAGTGTGGGGGAATTCGGAGGAAGGCCTCACACGTGATGATGAATGCCGAGACGTGGAGGAAAGAATCTGGGGCCAGATCGTGAAAATCTAGTCTGTAATAAAACCTGAGTCCCCGGACGAAGGGGTGAAGAGAAAACCCTAGCCCTCGGAGGAAGTGAGAGATGAATACGACCCTCTCACCGGATCTGGGAGTCAGAATAACCTGTCCTTGAGCAGGAAGCCTATGGGGGATCTCCGCGGTCAGGTATCTGGCCGCCCGAAGCTTCGCAATGTCCTCCTTCATTACAGAGGAAGCCACCCATCGGCCCTGTGGGCTGGGTCCGGACATGATTGGGAAGCTTGAAGCAACGAAGTCGAACCTTGGGTGCTAGAACTCAAGGTTGGAAAGGCTGAGGAGAGGTTTGGCATGAAAAGAGACGGCCCTTGGCTCCTTTATAAAGGCAATGAGTATCGAACGCCTCCTCCTAAGCCTGAAAACCTACCTATTCCTAAGGAATCTTCCCAGTGGAACGGTTGGGTTACCCACGCTCGTATTCATGAAAATCCCGCAGTAAGGGGACACGATCTCTGCTTCGACAAGATGTGCCAATAAAAGCCACGCCTCGAAACATGGAACGGCAGGAGAAGAAACGGTTCAAAATGAAGACCGGACAAGCATGATGTCACGTTACAAAAAGTTGTCAGCAGATTGGACTCGTGAAATATTATACTCTGTCTGGTAGTGTGTGGTACTTGTGTTGCAGATTCGGACACGTTCATTCCGTCCGAAGACTATCTTGGAGTATTCGGAAAGGGGAACCTGCCTTGCAATGCCGAAGACAATCTGCGTGCCGGACACCTCGTCATTGAAGCCTGGTTTAGGGGCTACTGAGGGACTCCTGGACTAATGGGTCCTCGGGTGTCCGTCCTGTCGGACATGGGCCGGACTAATGGGATGTAAAGATACAAGACCAAAGACTCTCTCTCGTGTCCGGATGGGACTCTCCTTGGAGTGGAAGGCAAGCTTGGCGACCAAATATGAAGATTCCTGTCTCCGTAACCGAAATTGTATAACCCTAGTCCCCTCTGGTGTCTATATAAACCAGAGGGCTTAGTCCGGAAACATATATTGTCATACATGCTAGAATTCTAGGGTTTTAGCCATTACGATCTCGTGGTAGATCAACTCTTGTAATACTCATATTCATCAAGATCAATCAAGCAGGAAGTAGGGTATTACCTCCATAGAGAGGGCCCAAACCTGGGTAAACATTGTGTCCCTTGTCTCCTGTTACAATTGACCTTAGACGCACAGTTCGGGACCCCCTACCCGAGATCCACCGGTTTTGACACCGACAGGGTTCCACCTCTGGTCCATGGTCTCCATGGCCGCGGAGGGGCAAGAGCCCCTCCTAGATTGGATCTCCCTCTTTGTTCTCTTCTGTTTCGCATTCTCAGATCTGGCCGAAAATCGTTTCTTATATTCCAGGAGATCCCTAACTCCGATTGCGCTGAGATTTTAACACGATTTTTTTCCGGATATAAGTTTCCTTCTGCCCGAAGTAGAGCCCCAACCGACGTACGAGGTGGGCAAAACCCACCACGGCGCGCCAGGGGCCTCTGGCACGCCCTGGTGTCTTGTGGTGCGTGTGGGCCTCCATTTGTGATGATTCCAACTCCTAAAAATCACATATATTCCAAAATAATTCTCCGTGAAATTTTATTGCATTTGGACTTTGGACTTTGTTTGATATGGATACTCTGCGATAAAAAAAACATTTAGAAAACAGGGACTGGCACTGGGCACTGGATCAATAGGTTAGTCCAATAAATCATATAAAAAGTTGCCAAAAGTACGTAAAACTTGTTTAACATTGGCATGAAACAATAAAGAATTATAGATACGACGGAAACGTATCAGCATCCCCAAGCTTAATTCCTGCTCGTCCTCGAGCAGGTAAATGATAAAAAGACAATTTTTGATGTGGAATGTTACCTAGCAGAAACTTGATCATATGTCTAGTCATGGCATGAATATTAAGACATAAGTGATTCAAAGAAATAGTCTATAATTTGACATAAAGACATCAATACTCAGGCATCCCAACAAACAATCATGTCTTTCAAAATATCAAAGCTTAAGAAAGTTATCCCTACAAAATCATATAGTCTTGCAATGCTCTTTATTCTTAACACAAAGTATTTATCATGGACAACCCCGATGACAAGCCGAGCAATTGGTTCATACTTTTTAACGCGCTTCAGCTTTTTCAACCCTCACGCAATACATGAGCGCAAGCCATGGATATAGCACTACGGGTGGAATAGAGTATGATGATAGGGGTAAATATAAAGAAGACAAAAAAATAAGAAAGTCCCACACCGACGCGGCTAACCAACAGGCTATGGAGATGCCCATCAATTGATATCGACGTAAGGAGTAGGGATTGCCATGCAATGAATGCACTAAGAGCTATAAGTGTATGAGAGCTCAATATGAAACTAAGTGGGTGTGCATCTAACCCTATAATTAAATATTCCCACTAGTATATGAAAGTGAAAACATAGGAGACTCTCCATATAAAAAAACATGGTGCTACTTTGAAGCACAAGTGTGGTAAAGGATACTAAAAATGCCCCTTCTCTCTTTGTTTATTTTTTTCTTTTTTTTTCTTTCTTTTCTTTTTTTCTTTTTTTTCCTTTTTATTTTTTTATTTTTTTATTTTTATATTTTTTCTCTCATTGTCCGGAGTCTCATCCCGACTTGTGGGGGAATCATATTCTCCATCATCCTTTCCTCACTGTGGCACTGCTCAAAAATGAATAATGATGATCATCACACTTCTATTTACTTATAAATCAAAAGAAATAAAAATTACAGCTCGATACCTATGACAAAGTATGACTCTATATGAATTCCTCTGGCAATGTACCAGGATGTGCAATGATCTAGCGTAACATGTATGAAAAATGATGAACGGTGGCTGAGCCACAACTACTATGTCAGCTATATGGTCATGCAAAGCAATATGACAATGAATTCTCAAGTCATCAAATGAAAGCGGTGGAAGTTGCATGGCAATATATCTCGGAATGGCCATGGAAAAGCCATAATAGGTAGGTACGGTGGCTGTTTTGAGGAAGATATAATAAGGCTTATGTGTGATAGAGCGTATCATATCACGGGGTTTGGATGAACCTGCGAAGTTTGCACCACGTCTCGATGTGATAAAGGGCAATGCACGGTACCGTAGAGGCTAGCAAATTGCGGAAAGGTAAGAGTGCGTATAATCCATGGACTCACATTAGTCATAAAGAACTCATATACTTATTGCAGAAGTTTTATTAGCCCTCGAAGCAAAGTACTACTACGCATGCCCCTAGGGGGATAGATTGGTAGGAAAAGACCGTCGCTCGTCCCCGGGCGCCACTCATAAGGAAGACAATCAATAATAAATCATGCGCAAACATCATAGCATAACGAGAAACTATATGTGCATGCTTCGGGAATCACAAACCTTAACACCAATACTTTTAGTAACCACAACCGTTTACTAGTATCTCCCACATATTATCATCTCTATATCGCGAAACTATTGCAAGGAATCAAACATATCATATTCAGTGATCCATAAGTTTTATGTAGGATTTTATAACTAACCGTGTAATTGACCAATCCTTTTGACTCTCTAAATAGATATAAGTGAAGCATGAGAGTCTAATTCTTTCTACAAAAGATCATGCTCTAACAAATATAAGTGAAGCAAAAGAGGATTCTTCAAACAACAGTTTTCCATGTGAAGAGAAACAAGCAATCCAAACTTCAAATGATATAAGTGAAGCACATGAAGTATTCTATAAAGCCATACTCAAAAGATAAAAGTGAAGTGCAATGAGTATTCTACAAATCAACCATGGACTACCTCATACCAGCATGGTGCATAAAAGAAAAGTGAAAATTATAAGCAAAAGACGCTCCAAGATTTGCACATATCACATGAACGAAACGAAACCGAAAACATACCAATACATGTTAAAGAAAGATGGGATGCCTTCCGGGGCATCCCCAATCTTAGACGCTTGAGTTTCCTTGAATATTTACTTGGAGTGCCTTGGGCATCCCCAAGATTGAGCTATTGCCTCTCCTCCTTCTCCTCATATCGAGACCTCCTCGATCTTTGATCACTTCATCCACAGAAAACTCAAAAGAAAGTTCGGTAAGATCCATTAGTATAATAAAGCAAATCACTACTCTATGTATTGTTGCAAACCAATTCATATTTTGTTTGTGCATTGTAGCTACTATAATATAGCCTTTTCATGGCTTAATCCACTGATATAAATCGATAGTTTCATCAAAACAAGCAAACAACACATCAAAAACAAAATCTGTCTTAAACAGGACAGTCTGTAGTAATTTGAACATTCACCATACTTCTGGTACTCCAAAAATTCTGAAATAATTATTAAAAAAATTGTATAGGAAGACAGTGCAAAAAGTTTTAGAATTATTTGACGTTCTAGGAAAAAATATAAAATCGCGCACTACAACCATAGTTTCTACTTTGCACCGCACAAACCAACAAGAAATCTAAACATCCTAAAGGCAAACCTTGGCACATTATTTTTATAATACAATGTAATTGTACAAGGGGATAATTATTTTTGTTGAAAAGTTTCTGTAATCAAGATTCAGAAAGTTTCCATGGGCATGAACAAAGTTCAAGGCTAGCTCCCGCTTCCACGGTGCTCGTCTATCTCACTTTCACTTTTATTTTTGTGAAGTTTTAAGTTCCCCTCTATATTTTTTTGTTTTTAAACTTTATAAAAGCACTCAACAGAAATAAATGCCTCTCTAAAACTTCTGGGTTGTCTCCCTGGCAGCGCTTTCTTTAAAGCCATTAAGCTAAGCATAAAGTGCTCAAGTAATGAATCCACCCGGATCCCAAGGTATATCAAAGCCAATTTTAATTAACAATGATTTAGCATTTAGTAGTGAGCACAAAGCAACATATATCAAGCAATGAACAAATCTAACTCTCTTCCTATGCATCGACATGTCATAAAAGAATAATTCATGCACATGAAGTAAAGGCCAATACATAGCATAAGCAGTTTCTTGCAATTCTTTCGTGTTGGAAACATAAAGAGGCGGAGATATAGTTCCTCTCTCATAATAATTGCAAGTAGGAGCAGCAAGCACATGCATATTACATTCATCAAAATTATCATGTGCAGCGGTAAAAGGCAACCCATCAACATAATCCTTAATAAGAGCAAACTTCTCTGATATAGTGTAGTCTGGAGAATTCAAAAAGATAATAGGACTATCATGTGTGGGTGAAATAGCAACAATTTCATTCTTAACATAAGGAACTATAGCAAGTTCATCTCCAAAAGCATAATTCATATCGGCATCATGGCCATAAGCATAGCAAGCATCAAGTTCATCAAAAAGGGATATTTCAAATGAATCAACAGGATCATAGCAATTATCCTGGCAATCATCCTTCGGTAAGCACGAAGGAAAATTAAATAATGTATGAGTTGAAGAGTTACTCTCATTAGAAGGTGGGCATGTGTAGCTAATCCGATCTTCCTCCTTTTGTTCTTCACTCTCCTCATCATCTTTTTCATCCAATGAGCTCATAGTTTCATCAATTACTTCTTCCATAGACTCCTGCAAAATATTAGTCTCTCCTTGGACAGCGGAGACTTCTCAATAAATTCATCAATATCGGAATTTTATTTATAATTATCATAGCAATATTTGAGGATGGCAAAATTTTCAGGTCTATAAACATAATCATTAAAAGCTTCATATTTTTCAAACAAAGATTCAATTCCATAAGCACCCCTAAACGAAACAAATTCTTCTATTTGTTCCACATCATAATAATCATATATACCATTAGCATAATAAGTCAAGGTTTCATTATCATTAAATTCACATGAAAAGGGAAGATGTGGAGCGTTCATCTAGAGCAACAAGTATAATCATATCTCAAGCATAGCGCCCGAGCATACCAATGCAACATATGAATTTGATCCCATAACAATTTCCCTTTATGAGTCAAGCAATAATCCCGAAATTATTCAAGTTGATCCAACGTTACTCCCATTATATAGTTGAATGGAGGTTCCTCAGGATTATCAAAGTAGTGCATAATATCTTTAAAATAACGAGCATCGAGGGTTTTAGAAGGTTCCCCATCTCCATGAGTAGCAAGTACCACTAATTTTTTTGGTGTTTCGTGTTCCATATCCATAAATATAGATAGAGAACAACTTAGAATAGGAAATAAAAACTACTTAGTGATAAATAAAACAAGCACACACGAGAATATTCACCCCACGCTATTGCTCCCCGGCAACGGCGCCAGAAAAAGGTCTTGATTACCCACAAGTATAGGTGATCAATTGTAGCCTCTTTCGATAAGTAAGAGTGTCGAACCCACCGAGGAGCTAAAGGTAGAACAAATATTCCCTCAAGTTCTATCGACCACCGATACAACTCTATGCACGCTTGACGTTCGCTTTACCTAGAACAATTATGAAGCTAGAAGTACTTTGTAGGTGTGATAGCATAGGTTTGCAAGATAGTAAAGAGAATGTAAATAAAATCTAGGGGCTGTTTAGATAAAGACACAACTAAGTTAGTTTTAGTAGAGAGCTTTTGTCAACAAGAAAGTTATTTCTCCCTAGGTAATCGATAACAAGTACCGGTAATCATTCTTGTAATTTTATATGAGGGAGAGGCATGAGCTAACATACTTTTTCTACTTGGATTATATGCACTTGTGATTGGAACTCTAGCAAGCATCCGCAACTACTAAAGATCATTAAGGTCGTGAAATCCAACCATAGCATTAAGTATCAAGTCCTCTTTACTCGCATACTCCATAACCCACCTACTCGGGTTTAAGTTTTGTCACTCTCGCAACCCACCGTAAGCAAATCATGAACATATTGCAACACCCTACAGCGGGGGCCCCTCACATTTGTGCAAGACGGAGGGCACCATAGGACAGCATCATAAATAAAATATAAAATCATACCAACCAAGATCACGATTAACCAACAGGACAAAACGGATCTACTCAAACATCATTGGATAACCATAGATCATTGGGAAATAATATATGGAGTTGAGCTCCATGTTTAAGTAGAGATTACAACGGGGGGAAGAGGTGTTACACCGCTGCATAGAGGGGGAGAAAGTTGGTGTTGACGGTAGCAAGATTGTTGATGTAGATCATCATCCCAATCGTTGCCCCGACGGCACTCCGGCGCCACCGGGAGAGAGGGGGAGAGAGCCCCCCTCCTTCTTCTTCTTCCTTGGCCTCCCCCCGAGATGGGAGGAGGGTTCCCCCTCTGGTCCATGGTCTCCATGGCCGTGGAGGGGCGGGAGCCCCTCTGAGATTGGATCTCCCTCTCTGTTCTCTTCTGTTTCGCGTTCTCAGATCCGGCCGAAAACCGTTTCTTATATTCCTGGAGATCCGTAACTCCGATTGCGCTGAGATTTTAACACGATTTTTTTTCCGGATATAAGCTTCCTTGCGCCCGAAGTAGAGCCCCAACTGACGTACAAGGTGGGCACAACCCACCACCGCGCGCCAGGGGCCTCTGGCGCGCCCTGGTGTCTTGTGGTGCGTGTAGGCCTCTGTTTGCGGTGATTCCAACTCCTAAAAATCACATATATTCCAAAATAATTCTACATGAAATTTTATTGCATTTGGACTTCGTTTGATATGGATACTCTGTGATACAAAAAACATGCAGAAAACAGGAACTGGCACTGGGCACTGGATCAATAGGTTAGTCCAATAAATCATATAAAAAGTTGCCAAAAGTATGTAAAACTTGTATAATATTGGCATGAAACAATCAAAAATTATAGATCTGACGGAGGCGTATCGGCATCTAAGCTTAATTCCTGCTCGTCCTCGAGCAGGTAAATGATAAAAAAGATAATTTTTGATGTGGAATGCTACCTAGCATAAACATGATCATATGTCTAGTCATGGCATGAATATTAAGACATAAGTGATTCAAAGAAATAGTGTATAATTTGACATAAAGACATCAATACTCAGGCATCCCAACAAACAATCATGTTTTTCAAAATATCAACGCTAAAGAAATTTATCCCTACAAATTTATATAGGCTTGTCATGCTCTGTCTTCTTAACACAAAGTAGTTATCATGCACAACCCCGATGACAAGCCGAGCAATTGGTTCATACTTTTTAACGCGCTTCAGCTTTTTCAACCCTCACGCAATACATGATCGCAAGCCATGGATATAGCACTATGGGTGGAATAGAGTATGATGATAGGGGTAAATATAAAGAAGACAAAAAGGTAAGAAAGTTTCACACCGATGCGGCTAACCAACGGGCTATGGAGATGCCCATCAATTAATATCGACGTAAGGAGTAGGGATTGCCATGCAATGAATGCACTAAGAGCTATAAGTGTATGAGAGCTCAATATGAAACTAAGTGGGTGTGCATCTAACCCTATAATTAAATATTCCCACTAGTATATGAAAGTGAAAACATAGGAGACTCTCCATATAAAAAAACATGGTGCTACTTTGTTGAGGCCCCAGCAGAACTATGTTTATGTTCTTTCTCGTTATTTGAACTCTTTAGTACGTACAGTAGTACTATTACTATGTCTTATAGTTAGTACTATGTTTATGTACTAGTAATGTTCTTCTTACAGTTGATACTACTACTCGTATCTTCGTGTTCCTACTGTAGTTAATACGTTCGTGCTAGTAGTATAATTTGGGTCAGTCGAATTGTGAAAGAAGTTCGACAGAGTGAAGGAAGAAGTCGGCAGGGTGCCCATGATCTATCTTATGAGTGTTGGGTGTGGAATGCAGTTCGCCAGAAAAAAATGGATCATGCCCGGGGTTAAAGGGATGTCGGGGATGGGGGGAGCATGGCGGTGGCAGGCGGTTCAGGGGAGGGCACGGCTGCGGCGGCAGGCGGTTAGGCGTGTGGCGGGCTGAGAAGATGAACCGTGCATCTATTTCGGAGGTTGAAGAAGCCCTTCTAGCCATCCATGTTGCATCAAACGGCTCACAAGAGTCGACTGACCCAAATTGCTCCTTCAGATTGCAGGATCCACGTGGCATTCAAGGTCTCAAATGTAGATTCCGCGTCGGCACCCGGTTTGCGGGCTTGACCCGCGCGTGACCGGCTTCCGTCGCGACAGCCACCATGCGCGCCTCCTCCGCGCGGGCGGAGATGACAATGACACGCTAGTTCCTCCTCGCCGGCGTGCTGGAGCACGCGCTCGTCCTCCTCTTCATATGCTGCGTGCATAGACGCGGCTCCACCTGCTGCTCTCGTGCTTGGCAGCGCGGCGGCATCGCAAGGAGGGACTGCAGACGATGTGAGAGGGTGAGCCTTCGGCTTGGCAGCAACACGACGCTGATGGGCGAGAAATTGTTGGCCGGAGTAGGCGGGCGCCGGCATACGCAACGGCGGCGGCGGCATATTGATGAGTGCGCGTATGGGAGCTTAGTTTAGTTTTATATAGGGTTGGTGAACCGCGGCCGCGCGGTCGATCAAACGGTGCGTCACCGTGTCGCGTTCGAAGGACATCCACCGAACCTTTTTATGTGTGTGAAAACAATCCCTGAATATTACTCAACTTTTTTCCGAGAAAAGTTCTTGACGCTACAGTATTTCCATATATTTGAATTTAGCTCCAGTTCGTGTTTATTTGGATTTGGATGTTTTAGGTGCGCCCTAGTTTTTTAATACTGATTTTGGGGTTGTTTGGTTCCCAGCCACCGTTTGCCAAGCCAAAATTTGGCATCCACAGTTTAGTTGGCATGTGTTTGGTTTTTGCCACACTTTGGCTTGCCACACTTTATTGCCCCTATGGCCCACATGTCATAGAGACAATGTTGCCACACTTGCCTAAGGTTAGTTCTTCAAAATGAGAGCCACAAGTTGGCAAGCCTAAGGGAATCTTGCCACACTTTTTGAGTGTATGTAATGTGGGACCCTAATGTGGCTTCCCTAAGGTGTGGCTTGAAACAAACACCCACCTAAGTTGGTCAAAGTTGCCTAACCTTAGGTGTGGCGACCTTAGGCAAACTTAGTCTCAAACCAAATAGCCCATGTGTGTGTGACTGAGAGAGAACGTGTGTATGTGTCCATATGTGTGTTGTGGCGGAAGGGCAATGTGGAGATGGTGTGCGTGTGATAGAGACATGGAGAGGTGTGAATTTGCAAATGATCATGCATGAGTGAGACATAGACAGATGCCAATACGTTGTGTATACATGAGAGAATGGTCTTCTATTTTACTTGTGTGTGTGAGAGAGAGAGAGAGAGGAGCATCTGTAACACAACAACCATCTCTCTCAATTCGTCCGTCCCTCACACAATCGCATGTAACACATGCATCAACGCGCACATTTTGACCCCCTCACCCGGCCCCTGCCCACCTCTAGGCCCGCACGTAGCTCTCTATCTCGCACACACTATCTCTTCGTGAATAACCTGTTTAGCAAGTAGCTTTCCATAACATACACACGCATTTCTCTCCTTAGGTTTGTTTTCTCTCAATATCTGACACACACACACACACACAGAGACATCACACATCACACACACACACCCTCCCCCGAGCACACAATTCATCCCCATCCAAGATTATATGGCGACCACTCTAAACTTGTGCTTCTTCGCACCCCAAAGATGCACAACACCTCAATCTTCAAAGAGGGCATCGAGGAGATCGAAGACGGCAACCACACTGCGCTTAGAGAATGCGGGGCCATTTGGAAGCGAGATGATGTGACGACGGTGGCCGACTCCTCCCCCACCCTATCTCTCTCGCACAAAATTACCAATCCCTCTCTCCCCGCACAAATTTATCAATCCCTCAACCCACGAGATTCTTCCCCTCTCGTCCATGTTTTTCCAGCTCTCTCATCAAACCTGTTGTCTCTTCTCCTTCCACGTGTCTGTAATCCGGATGCACACGCATCTCACGTATATTACATGTCTCCATCTTTCTCATAGACCTAACTTCTTCTTCTCTCTTTCTCTCTCTATCTCCCTCTTTCTGTTTCGTTAGGTTTGTCTCCTACTCTCTCGTCCACATACATACAATCTTTCCCGCCCTATCTGCTCCATCTTCGCAAGCTCTCTTGTCACGACCGGTTTTCCAATAAAATGCTTATTGAGAAACCGGCCTTTTGAGTCCAGTACGAGGAAAAAAAATCCTCCTGACTGGTAGACAAAATCTTGATACAATAAGCCAGTAGCATTAGAATTATTACAGGGTCGAGCTGGGGTGCTCAACCATTTATTACAAGCACGCCAATAATTATACATAATGGCGGATATGACACAATGGAGTGGGGTGGCATACTACTGACTCGGGGTAAAGTGGTGGTGGAATAACACAGTAGAGTGGATAATATGACTCCTACACTGGCGGCTCATCGAGCGTCGAGGTGAGGCTTGATGAACTTATTTGGGTAGCGGAAGCGGAAATAACATAGTGACCAATATAGGGTCGCACGAGAATGACTGGGATTCCTCTAGGCGTTGGACTCACTATTGAACTCTTCATCCATGAGATCGCCTTCGTCAGCATCTGGCCAAATCACCACGCCAGGTGAGTACTTTGAAAGTACTCGCAAGACAGTTCGGACATAAGATATAACAAATGCAAGCATGAATGCGTCATGAGCAATTTGTAATGTACATTCAAATGATGAACTTGCACGACATTATTTAGCAATATGGAAGTTAGGCGGTAGTCCTCCCGAACTCCACAAAACTAACTGAAATCCGATCGGGTGTCTGAAGCGACGCCTCGAAGGGTGGACAATAAATAAAACATGCCGCAGTCGGGCGTCTAAGCGACACCACATAAAGGGCTTATATTGAAAGTAAATAACATGCGTGCCACTGTCGGACGTCTGAGCGACATCGCAGAAAGGGCTTAAATCAAAGTAAGCAACAAGTGTGCCACAGTCGGACGTCTGAGCGACATTGCAGAAAGGGCTTATATCAAAGTAAATAACAAGTGTGCCACAGTCGGACGTCAGAGCGACATCGCAGAAAGGGCTTATATCAAAGTAAATAACCAGTGTGCCACAGTCGGACGTCTGAGCGACATCGCAGGAAGGGCTTAAATCAAAGTAAATAACAAGTGTGCCACAGTCGGACGTCTGAGCGACATCGCAGAAAGGGCTTAAATTCATTATTCATATCTGTTAAACTTGCAGGAATAATGCTCATAGAAAATTATTCAACACAAGATAATAAACGGGTTAGTCCATCCATAGGAATAAACATTTAACCGGACTTAACACTCATATGGTTCTCCGGAGTTTCTGTCACCGAGAATGACACTTGACAAGATAAGATGAACACAGTACTTGGAGATGGATAAGATGATTTCAAGGATTATTGACTCTGCAGAGTTTGTACTAAATTATCCACAGCCAACGGATTTCCGTAGTCACGAAGGACTAGTTCCGTTTACGGTATACCAGAGGTAACACATCTAACCAGTACACACCCATCCCACCTCACGATGCCAGGAATCACCCTAGACAACGTTCAAGAAAAACTTTGAGACGGGGAGATCACAATCTCGAATAGCATGGGATCAAATTTATATACGCTGGCGCTCTAAGGGTGCCCCCTCTCGGTCCCAATCGGAAACACCCATGCCCCCTGACCGGATGATAGGCATTAATCCAGGGCCATGGAACCCTCATCCCGGCCTCTCGATTTGGTGTGTACCAGGAAAACGGTTTGCAACTTACTAAGCCGTATCCCTTGCGGAAAACAGGTGGTAGTACGGAAAGGGAAAACGGACGGGAACTGGGTTGATTCATGTTGACACTGGGTCAAACGGTTTGGCATAAGACTGGCATGCTACAACACTGCCATCTTACCCATTCTCATGCCATCTCATGGCCATGCAAACTCATATCCAACAACTTATGGATTATCGAAATGCACTTGCTTCAACTCTGCATGTAATATAACCTTCATCGAGATGCTCCAAAAACATGTCATGGAACTACTTAATGCAAACATGCCAAGACACTCATCATATCAAAAGTTCAAACATGCTTGCCTGGTTCGGAGTAGTCGGAGCCTAGCTCGGTGAAGTTCGCGGTTCCATCACCTCCTCCGGTATCTACGGTATACAGAAATACACGCACTATCGTAAATATCATGAGGTGCACAAAAATATTCCAAATTTTTTTCAAATAAATCTGATAAAAAACTAGACAAAATTTTAAAGAGGACAACAAAAGAATCAATAAAAAATCCTTTTCTGTTTAAAAGTTATAAGGGTTTTAATTCAGGGACCTTTCTGTAATGAAACACAAACTTCTCAGGGGGCTGAACAGAAAAGACCAGAAAAACGTTTGAATCGAAAGCGTATTTGCCGAATCGTTTCGTAAAACGGTTCAAAAAGAACAGAGAGGCCGACGGGCGGGCCCCATCTGTCGAGTTTGAATTTTCAAACAGGGAAAGCGAGCTCGTCGGCGCCCGAGGCTGCAGTGGTCGCCGTGGCAATCCACAGGCGAGGGGATCGGGTGTTACCTCCGTGCTCAGCGTGACCTTCCGTGTCGGTGAGTGGTGGTGGTGGTCGCCGGCGAGCACTACGTCGACGGCGGCCCTGGCTCCGGCGGACGGCGGCTCGGGTGGAGCTGGGTCTCGTCGGGGAGGGCTGCGAAGGTCAAATCAACTCATGGGTTAGCTTCGGGTGCTCGAGGAGGTTCTTGTGAGGTGTGGGTGCCGGGATGGGCTCACCGGAGTGGATCGAGGTGGTGGCCGAGGCGGATCGGGCGGCCGGAGTTGGGAGGAGACCTCCTCGAGGTCCTCCTCCTAGTGGCTGGCGGGGTGATGGTGAGGTGTAAAGGTGGTGCGTGCTCGAGAATGAGCTCGGGGCTTCCTTTATAAGCGATCCGGCGGTGGCCGTGAACGGAGATCTCCGGTGATGGTTCTGGCCTTGAGCTTGGTCGGGTGTTTAGGGCGTTGGGCGTCGACGAGGAGTCCCACTGGTTCCGCTTAGGCGCTAAGCGAGCTCGGATTAGGTGCTCTGGGTGGGTTCAACGGAATGGGGCGGCGCGGGCCCGTCGGCGGCAGAGAGCGCGCCTTGTGCTTGCAGACCACGGCGGCGATGCTTCGAGGTCTTGTTGGCGTCTGTGAGCCCATGCGGAGGGCAAGGGAGCATTGGGCGGCGCAGAACGGCATAACGAGCTGGCACGGGCTCTCGCTGGCCGCCACGGGTGGCTCTGCCACCGCAGAGGCTGCCGGTGTTGGCGATGCTCGCCGCCACCAGCACCTGCACCCTTCCAAGAGGGCACTGCTCTGGCCAGGGAGAAGGGGTCGTGCGCAACGCGCCAGGGCGCACGGGTGATCGGTGACAAGTCAGCAGCGATAACGACATCAAGAAAACTACGAGATCTCTGAACTTTACGAAAGTGCATAGTATGATCTGCAGGCCAGTGTTCGATTTAAATGATTTTTGCATGTGGGGAAATTAGCTTGAGCTGATTTTTGGTGAGGTGGCCTCTCACTGCATCTGGGGGCTGCCTGAATTTTGGTAGAATTTTTGGAGAAAAGTAGATATGAATTTCACCAAATTTGACAAATCTGGTCCAAACTTGCAGAGATTAAAATATGAAAAATTTTAAAAGAGGAAGAGTGGATCTTGATGGATCTAGGTTGTGGGTGCTAAAGACTATCCAGAGGAGTTGGTTTGAGTTCAAAACCCAAAGGAAATTTGGTACTTGCTTTGCAAATCACCTAGGCTTAAAATAAATGACAGAATTATTTTGGGAGAAAAAATAAATTAAATAAAATCCAAAAATGGGTTGGACTTGTGGAAACAGAATGTTTGGATTGCCCCAAGGTGGAAGGAGGGGTTTTGGGAAGATTTACCACATGAGGCATGGTAAAATCATGGATGGTTTCAATATAAGAGAAGTCCCAAAACTCCTAGGGTTTCTTTAAAAGAAAATAAATCCCAAGAATAGATTTGAGAAGGGGGAAATCAGAAGAAAGGTTTTTAATAACCAAATACCAGAGTTGAAGAAGACATCAACAATGAAATCCTTGCTAAGGGAGAAGTTTTGAGAGAGAGGTTTTTGGAAGAATTTAGATGACCTTCTTCAAATCCAACAAAGTTTTTGTTGAAAACCAAACAAAAATTTTTGAGTGTCACAACACCTACCCCCTTAGGAAAAATCTCGTCACCGAGATTTCAGGTGATCCTCAAATAAGTGTGGGTGCTCTGTCCGAAGAAAATCCTCTCTTTCCCAGGTGGCTTCACTTTTGGTGTCATTGCTCCACTGAACTCTGAAAAACTTGATGGTTTTCTGTCGGGTCCTCCTTTCAGACTCCTCCAAGATTTTTATTGGATGCTCCCGATAGGTGAGGTTTGGCTGCACGTCAATGTTTTCATGGGATACCTGCTTCTCTGGGTTGCTTACGCACTTCCTCAACTGTGAGACGTGGAACACGTGGTGGACGTCGGATAAATCTTCGGGTAAGTCTAGCTGGTAGGCTACCGTGCCTCTCCGTGCCACTATGCAGAATGGTCCGATGAATCTTGGTGCTAGCTTCCCCTTAATCTTGAATCGTTGCAGGCCCCTCATAGGAGATACTCAGAGGTACACAAACTCACCGGTTCAAAATCGACTCCCGATGTTTTTCATCGTAATAACTCTTCATCGACTTTGGGCTGTCTTGAGTCGATCCCTAATCACCTTAACTTTATCTTCAGCCTCCTTGAGCATGTCTGGGCCGAAGATATGGCTGTCTCCGGTTTCTGACCAATTTAGCGGGGTACGACACCTCCGCCCGTACAGAGCCTCAAATGGTGCCATTTGCAGGTTGGCTTGGTAACTGTTGTTGTATGCGAACTCTGCATATGGTAAGCTTTCTTCCCAACTGGTCCCATAGGTGAGGACACATGCTCTCAGCATGTCTTCTAGAATTTGGTTTACGCGTTCAGTTTGTCCATCAGTCTGGGGTTGGTATGCGGTACTGAACGCCAGTTGAGTTCCTAGAGCTTGTTGTAAGTGATCCCAAAATCGGGAGATAAATTGAGTGCCTCTGTCTGATATTATTTTCTTTGGAACTCCATGTAAGCGGGCGATACGGAGAGATAAAGCCCGCAAGCTTCGAGTGGTGTGGGTTGTCTTCACGGGGATGAAGTGTGCTACTTTAGTCGATCTATCGCTGATGACCCATATGGCATCATTTCCGTGCCGTGACCGAGGTAGCCCAACAATAAAATCCATTCCAATCTCGTCCCATTTCCACTCGGGTATTTTATTTGGTTGTAAAAGTCCGGCCGGTTTTTGGTGCTCGGCCTTGATGCGTTGACAAGAGTCACAACATGCGATGAACGTGGCTTTGTCCCTTTTCAGACCGTGCCACCAAAAATTTTCCTCAATATCCTTGTACATTTTTGTTCCTCCAGGATGGATTGAATACAGGGCGGTGTGGCCTTCAGCTAAGATTTGCTGTTTAAGGTCCTTGATATTTGGTACGCAAAGTCTATCTCCGTACCAAAATATTCCTTGCTCATCGATAAAGAATTCTGAGGCCTTGCCCAAACTCACTTTCCGTTTAATGCCTTCAATGCTAGGGTGTCCATGCTGAGCCTCTTTAATCTTTTCTATCAAGGTAGGCTGCATTTCTAAATTCGATATGCTGCCTTCGGTAACTACCAGCAAGTTGAGTTTAGCAAACTCCTGCCGAAATTTAGGTCTCAGGTTTGGTAGGTTGTCGTCGTTTGGGCTAGGGTTCCGACTTAGAGCGTCTGCCACTACATTTGCTTTTCCTGGATGGTAGTGGATTCCAACGTCATAATCCTTCACTAATTCCAACCAGCATCTTTGCCGTAAATTCAGATCTGGTTGTGTGAAAATATACTTGTGGCTCTTATGGTCCGTGTATATTTCACAATGATTTCCAAGTAAAAAGTGTCTCCATTCCTTGAGTGCATGAATAACTGCTGCTAACTCCAGGTCATGAGTAGCATATTTTTCCTCATGCTTGCGAAGTTGTCTGGAGACATATGCGACTACCTTGCCTTCTTGCATCAACACGCATCTGAGGCCCTTCCGGGATGCGTCACAATACACCTCAAAATTCTTGTGTATGTCTGGCACAATTAATACTATTGCTGTCGTTAATTTCCTTTTTAATTCTTGGAAACTTTTCTCGCAAGCTTCCGTCCATTCAAACTTCTTGTCTTTCTTGAGTAGCTGCGTCATTGGCTTTGCTATCTTTGGAGAATCCTTCAATAAATCTTCGGTAGTATCCTGCCATTCCCAAGAAACTTCAGACGTCTGCTACATTACCGGTGGTTTCCAGCCAAGCACGGCCTTGACTTTTTCCGGTCTCACGGCAATACCCTCTTGGGTTAGTACGTGGCCCAGAAAACCTACTTGCCTTAGTCAAAATTCACACTTGCTGAATTTAGCGTACAATTGATGTTTCCTGAGTTCCCCTAGTACAATTTGGAGATGTTCAGCGTGCTCTTCTGGTGTCTTGGAGTATATCAGAATATCGTCGATAAATACCACAACAAACTTGTCCATAAACTTCATAAATACTTTGTTCATGAGGTGAACAAAATATGCGAAGCGTTCGTTAGTCCAAATGGCATTACTGTGAACTCCATATAATCCGTGTCACGGAGGTGAATGTCGTCTTGGGGATATCTTCTGTTCGTAGTTTTAATTGATGGTATCCCGAGCTCAAGTCAATTTTTGAGAATACCTTGTCCTGAGCGAGCTGATCAAATAAATCATTTATCTGTGCCATCGGGTATTTGTTCTTGATTGTGACCATGTTAAGCGCTCGATAGTCTATACACAATCTCAGTGTTCCATCCTTCTTTTTGGCAAATAAAATTGGTGAACCCCAAGGTGAGGAGCTGGCTCGTATATATCCTTTGTCCATTAATTCTTTTATTTGCTTCTTCAGTTCTACCAATTCAGATGGTGCCATTACGTATGGTTTCTTGTATATGGGGCGGTTCGGTGCTAGCTCAATGCTGAATTCTATCTCTCGGTGCGGTGGCATGCACAGTAGTTCTTCGGAAATACGTCTGAAATTCACACACTACTAGAACCTTGCTTAATTCAGAAATATCCACCTTGTTCAATCTCGGTTCTTTGGGATATTTTTCTTTCTTTGGCTGAAACTTTTATTGTCTTCCCGTGGTGGTGGGTGAGAATTACGTTCGGTTGAAGCGATCAATAAAACCTTTGTTGGTGGTTAACCAATCCATCCCTAAGATGACATCCAGTCCTTTATTTTCCAATACAATAAGGTTGGCGTGAAACTTCAACCCTTCAAACTCAATAACCACACCTTGGCAATAACTCTGGGTAACTTGCTTAATCCCAGGGGACTTGACGATCATAGAATTTTTCAAGGGAAGCATCGAAAAATTATTTTGCAAGGAAAAACTTTTCGAAATGAATGAGTGAGAAGCTCCAGAATCAAACAAAACCATGGCAGGTATTGTGTTGATGACGGAAGCGTGCGAGTACGATATCGTGGGCGATTCAGGCTTCCTCTTTGGTCACGTGGTTCAGATGACCCTTCCTGTGGTTGTTATTTGGGTTGAAATTGTTGCACTTTGGCGCGAATTATTGCCTCCGTTGTTCGGCTTTGGGGTCGAAGTTCCTTGGCTTGGGGCACCGCTTGGCATAGTGCCCTTCTTCTCCTAAGCGTAGCAAAGTAACGCTGGGCGGTATGTGAACTCCTTGTCCCTTGCATGGAAATTCTTGATTGGGCGTGAGACATTTGTCGTGGGTTTGGTTGTCCCACCTTTCTGAAAATCTGTCCTGCTGCGGTGGTTGCGAGCATGATTAGTCTGGTCCCTTTTTCGCTTGCGGAAATCTTCCAAGCCTCTTGCTCTAATTTTCCAAGGTAATGGCCTTATCCACCAGCGTTTTAAAATCTGGGAAGGTGTGCACAACCAGCTGGCATTTAAGCGCGGGCGCCCGGACCGTCTAGGAATTTTTCCATCTTCTTGCTTTCAGACATACGCCCCTCGTTAGCGTAGCGAGACAACAGAGTAAACTGACTGTTGTATTCTGACACCGTCATGGTCCTTTGCTTGAGGTCATCAAATTCTCTCTTTTTGATCTTCATAAGACTTTTTAGGAATATGTGCCCCACGAAAACCTTCTTTGAACTCCTCCCAGGTTATATTATTTTCGTTGGGGTGCATGTGTAGGAAATTTTCCCACCATGATGCAGCTGCTCAAGTGAGATAGTGTGGTGCATATAGCACTTTCTCAAGATCAGAACACTGGGCAATAATTAATTTTCTTTCCATGTCTCGAAGCCAGTCCTCGGCCTCAAGAGGTTTGTCAGTATGAGAAAATGTTTGGGGACGCGTCTTTTGTAGCTCAGATAACTTTGATTGCTGCTAATACTGTCCACTGTGATTTCCCATATTGATGACTTGGTTCATCATTTCCTGATGTTGTTGCTGACTTTGCTCATAAAGACGGCACATTTGGGAAAATCTTTGTTTCACATCCTGTTGACTTGACCGCCTCGTGTGAAATTGTTGCTTGGTTGTGTGCCATAATTTTGCTGCGGCGGAGTTGGCATGGAGCGCGTCCAAGGACGAGACATTTTTCACTCTGGGGATATATTTTGTAAAACTCATAAGAAAAGAAATTGAGTCGCAAAAATCAATAAATTCATGAAGACGGGAAAAGTCTTAAATGCTCCAAGATTTTTCAAGAGAATAAACGTTTGCGCACGGAGAAGGACTGCTCATTACATATCTTACACGCATAGCGGTAACTATACAATACATCACTCGGGATATGCGTACATATACGACATGTTATTTAGGCTAGTGCACTTCTCCCAGTTCCTACATGATGCGCCAAACAAGCTACTGCTCACAGCCTATGTACATATAAACATATCGTACATAAGTCGGTACATCGCATGGCGGCTAAGCGTACTTTCGATCGGAGAAGGTAAGGATTTCCCTTGGCCTGCCGAGGGTGAGGTGCAGTGAGGCTGGGGACTCAACCTCCTCCTCGCTAATACGCTCCAGACGTGAAGTGCTGCGCTGAGTTGGTGGAGCGGGCGCCCTATGCGGGACAACACGAACAGGAGTGGGCGTAAGGGGTGGTGGAGAACGAACTGGAGTAGGCGCAATGACTTGGTTGAACTCCTCAGTGGTAGGCAGGCGACGAGCAGTGGCGAGAGTAGTAGGTGCAAAAGATGCTGATGACGAGATGAAAGTCAGTGGCGGTGCGGTGTGCAGGAGCTCCCTCCTGTTGGCGGCACAGCCATGGACTGAGTCCATGCGGGCAGCCACAAGGTCGCCCACCGGGTTGTCGAAGACTGCCTCGAGCCGGAGATACTCGATAAGCATCTCAAAGCCTCGTCTCGTTCTCCTCTGGGGCAAGAGAACGCGTAGTGACAGGTGTATGGCACGTGACATGGAAGGTAGCGGTAACGACGAGTCTTCATCGAAGGAAGGACATCCACAGGGCGAGCTATCGCCTCACGGGCTACCATCTGCATCGCATGCTTCTCCGTAGGCATGGCTCTCCCCAAGAACCGGAAACGGGCGTAACTCAACACGCCCTCCTTGAATTGCACCACGGCCTGGTGCATGGTTAGACCGCTCATTGACCTTGTCTTTGAGAGAGTGTGAAGATCAAGCGCATGATGGCCCCATCGCGACTTGGACGATGAAGGAGAGAAGCTTGATGAACCCATCAGGCATGTTGGCGAACATCTGTGACTCGCAGTCATTGCCAGCCATCTATAAAAGTAGGCAAAAATTCTGAGTGGTCAGATCATAAATTTATGCTGACTGTCAGAAATTGACTACATTTGTAAAAATATGAATTAGCTCTATTATGCTAATAACCGATTAGCGATCGCACCTAGTGGCTTCCTACATCAGCACTGCTCGTACCAAACTGGTCACGACCGGTTTTCCAATAAAATGCTTATTGAGAAACCGACCTTTTGAGTCCAGTACGAGGAAAAAAATCCTCCTGACTGGTAGACAAAATCTTGATACAATAAGCCAGTAGCATTAGAATATATTAAAGGGTCGAGCTGGGGTGCTCACCCATTTATTACAAGCACGCCAATAATTATACATAATGGCGGATATGACACAATGGAGTGGGGTGGCATACTACTGACTCGAGGTAAAGTGGTGGTGGAATAACACAGTGGAGTGGATAATATGACTCCTACACTGGCGGCTCATCGAGCGTCGAGGTGAGGCTCGATGAATTTATTTGGGTAGCGGAAGCGGAAATAACATAGTGACCAATCCAGGGTCGCACGAGACTGACTGGGATTCCTCTGGGCGTCGGACTCACTATTGAACTCTTCATCCATGAGATCGCCTTCGTCAGCATCTGGCCAAATCACCAAGCTAGGTGAGTACTTTGAAAGTACTCGCAAGACAGTTCGGACATAAGATATAACAAATGCATGCATGAATACGTCATGAGCAAATTTGTAATGTACATTCAAATGATGAACTTGCACGGCATTATTTAGCAACAAGGAAGTTAGGCAGTAGTCCTCCCGAACTCCACAAAACTAACTGAAAACCGATCAGGTGTCTGAAGCGACGCCTCGAAGGGTGGACAAATAAATAAAACATGCCGCAGTCGGGCGTCTAAGCGACACCACATAAAGGGATTATATTGAAAGTAAATAATATGCGTGCCACTGTCGGACGTCTGAGCGACATCGCAGAAAGGGCTTAAATCAAAGTAAGCAACAAGTGTGCCACAGTCTGACGTCTGAGCGACATCGCAGAAAGGGCTTATATCAAAGTAAATAACAAGTGTGCCACAGTCGGACGTCGGAGCGACATCGCAGAAAGGGCTTATATCAAAGTAAACAACCAGTGTGCCACAGTCGGACGTCTGAGCGACATCGCAGAAAAGGCTTAAATCAAAGTAAATAACAAGTGTGCCACAGTCGGACGTCTGAGCGACATCGCAGAAAGGGCTTAAATTCATTATTCATATCTGTTAAACTTGCAGGAATAATGCTCATAGAAAATTATTCAACACAAGATAATAAACGGGTTAGTCCATCCATACGAATAAACATTTAACCAGACTTAACACTCATATGGTTCTCCGGAGTTTCTGCCACCGAGACTGACACTTGACAAGATAAGATGAACACAGTACTTGGACATGGATAAGATGATTTCAAGGATTATTGACTCTGCAGAGTTTGTACTAAATTATCCACAGCCAATGGATTTCCGTAATCACGAAGGACTAGTTCCGTTTATGGTATTTCAGAGGAAACACATCTAACCAGTACACACCCATCCCACCTCATGATGCCAGGAATCACCCTAGACAGCGTTCAAGAAAAACTTTGAGACGGGGAGATCACAATCTTGAATAGCATGGGATCAAATTTATATCTGGCAGCGCTCTAAGGGGTGCCCCCTCTCGGTCCCAACCGGAAACACCCATGCCCCTGACGGATGATAGGCTTTAATCCAGGGCCATGGAACCCTCATCCGGCCTCTCGATTTGGTGTGTACCAGAAAGCGGTTTGCAACTTACTAAGTCTGTATCCCTTGCGGAAAAGCAGGTGGTAGTACGGAAAGGGAAAAGCAGACGAGGCTGGGCTGATTCATGTTGACACTTTGGGTCAAACGGTGCGGCATAATCTTGGCATGCTACAACACTGCCATCTTACCCATTCTCATGCCATCTCATGGCCATGCAAACTCATATCCAACAACTTATGGATTATCGGAATGCACTTGCTTCAACTCTGCATGTAATATAACCTTCATCGAGATGCTCCAAAAACATGTCATGGAACTACTTAATGCAAACATGCCAAGACACTCATCATATCAAAAGTTCAAACATGCTTGCGTGGTTCGGAGTAGTCGGAGCCTAGCTCGGTGAAGTTCGCGGTTCCGTCACCTCCTTCGGTATCTACGGTATACAGAAATACAAGCACTATCGTAAATACTGTGAGGTGCACAAAAATATTCCAAATATTTTTCAAATAAATCGGATAAAACACTAGACAAAATTTTAAAGAGGACAGAAAAAGAATCAATAAGAAATCTTTTTCTGTTTAAAAGTTATAAGCGTTCTAATTCAGGAACCTTTCTGTAATGAAACACAAACTTCTCAGGGGGCTGAACAGAAAAGACCAGAAAAACGTTTTAGACTGAAAGCGTATTTGCCCGAATACGTTTTCAGAAAACGGTTCGAAAAAATAGAATAGAGAGGCCGACGGGCGGGCCCCATCTGTCAGGTTTGAATTTTCAAACAGGGAAAGCAGAGCTCGTAGGCGCCTGAGAGCTGCGGTGGTCGCCGGCGGCGATCCACGGCGAGGCAGGGTGATCGGGTGTTACCTCCGTGCTCGGCGTGACCTTCCGCGTCGGTGAGTGGTGGTGGTGGTCGCCGGCGAGCACTATGTCGACGGCGGCCCTGGATCCGGCGGACGGCGGCTCGGGTGGAGCTGGGTCTCGTCGGGGAGGGCTGCGAAGGTCAAATCAACTCATGGGTTAGCTTCTTTGGGTGCTCGAGGAGGTTGCTGACAAGGTTTGGGTGCCGGGGATGGGCTCACTGGAGTGGATCGAGGTGGTGGCCGAGGCGGATCGGGGCGGCCGGAGTTGGGGGAGGAGACCTCCTCGAGGTCCTCCTAGTGGCCTGGCGGGGTGATGGTGAGGTGTAGAGGTGGTGCGTGCTCGAGAACGAGCTCGGGGCTTCCTTTTATAAGCGATCCAGCGGTGGTGGTGAACGGAGATCTCCGGTGATGGTTCTGGCGCATGAGCTTGGTCGGGTGTTTAGGGCGTTGGGCGTCGGACGAGAGTCCCACCGTTCCGTTTAGGCGCTAAGCGAGCTCGGATTAGGTGCTCTGGGTGGGTTTGACCGGGCAGGCGCAGTGAGCCCGTCGGCAGCAGAGCGCGCCATGTGCTTGCTTGAGCCCACGGCGGCAGTGCTCGGGGTGTGCTAAGCGTCTTGCGAGGCCACGCGGAGGGCAAGGGAGCATTGGGCGGCGCAGAACGGCGTAACGAGCTGGCACGGGCTCTCGCTGGCCGCCACGGGTGGCTCTGCCACCGCAGAGGCTGCGGCGTTGGCGATGCTCGCCGCCACCTGCACCCGTCCAAGAGGGCGTGCGGTGCTCTGGCCAGGGAGAAGGGGCCGTGCGCAACAAGCCAGGGCGCACGGGTGATCGCTGACAAGTCACTGACGAAAACGACACTGAAGAAAATTCTGAATCTCTGAACTTTCTGAAAGTGCATAGTAACAGTGCAGGCCAGGTTTTCGACGAAATGATTTTGGCATGTGGGGAATTTTCCTTGAGCTGATTTTTGGTGAGGTGGCCTCTCACTGCATCTGGGGGCTGCCTGAATTTTGGTAGAATTTTTGGAGAAAATAATATATGAATTTCATCAAATTTGAAAAATCTGGTCCAAACTTGCAGAGATTAAAATTTGAAAATTTTGAAAAAAGGAAGAGTGGATCTTGATGGATCTAGGTTGTGGGTGCTAAAGACTATCCAATGGAGTTGGTTTGAGTTCAAAACCCAAAGGAAATTTGGTACTTGCTTTGCAAATCACCTAGGCTTAAAATAAATGAAATAATTGTTTTGGGAGAAAAAAATAAATGAAATAAAATCCAAAAATGGGTTGGACTTGTGGAAACAAAATGTTTGGATTGCCCCAAGGTGGAAGGAGGGGTTTTGGGAAGATTTACCACATGAGGCATGGTAAAATCATGGATGGTTTCAATATAAGAGAAGTCCCAAAACTCCTAGGGTTTCTTTAAAAGAAAATAAATCCCAAGAATAGATTTGAGAAGGGGAAAATCAGAAGAAAGGTTTTTAATAACCAAACACCAGAGTTGAAGAAGACATCAACAATGAAATCCTTGCCAAGGGAGAAGTTTTGAGAGAGAGGTTTTTGGAAGAATTTAGATGACCTTCTTCAAATCCAACAAAGTTTTTGCTGAAAACCAAACAAAAAAATTTGAGTGTCAGATCTCTCTGCACGTTTCATTCACACATTGGGATTGTTCAAAATGTTGCTTTTATAATGGCTGATGTAGAGTTATTGTTGGTTTTGTTGCACCCTACAAAGTAATAACTATGAAGTGCATTTTGATTGTCATTTGACTGGGATTATGCGAGTTTGAGCATGTTGTGAAGTACTATAGACTTGGTATCCATCTTGGAATTTGACAATGATTTTAACTATTGAATTTTATAGACCATTACGCTCAAAGTCAGTAGCCTAATATATTTATTTCACAATTTCAACAAATGATTAATTCACTACATACTAAGAAAACAAATGTGTACACCCTCCGTTTTTATTTAAGTCTGCGTATTAGCATTGGTCAAGTTTTGTAAACTCTTAGAAAGTTTATAACAAAAAATATTAACATATACAATAACAAATAAATACCATTAGATTCATTATTGAATGTACTTTCACATCATACATATCTGTTATGGTAAATTTTTATATTTTTCTATAAACTTGGTCAAACTTTAGGAAGTTTGACTTCGGTCAAACCTAATATGCAGAGTTTACTGGTACTACTCGCTAGTTGCTTAGCCGAATCACCCAACACGCCACACGAGGAGTTCAGTGTCACTAAATTTTGAGGTCGGCGGGACAATCTCATGACCACTGATTCGAGCGATGGGAAGTTACCATCATAGACTTGAACAGGCCTACGGATGACGGTTGGTAGGGGCTGTTTTCGTAACTTCAGGTTCACCCTACCCAGCCAACCCCACCCCGGCACCCTGAGTAGTACACCTCAATACTCCCCATTTTCTATCCCCACCGCAAAATAGACTTCTCCATGGCACCGCAGCCTTTGTGCTCCTCCCCTTCTACATCGGCACCCTCGTCCACCGTAGCGCATCCGCCTCATCGACGACCTCGTACGCCGCACTGGAGCCGGTCCACCGTCATCGTCGTACACGGAGCCTCTTCCCCGGCACCGTCTTCCACGGCCTCGGATCTGCTTCCCGGAAGCCGACGCCAAGCACAGAAGCACCACCGTCGTGGACAATGAACTGAATCTCGTTGCCGACCATGACTCACAGAGGCCGCCACGACCATCGTTCTCCTCCTTGATTGGTAATGTGTGTATTGAATCACTTAGAAGTACATGTGCAGTTAAAATTTTTTTCATACCTACCCTTCAAATTTCCTGGGTGCTATTGTTCCCGTAAAAGTAATTGGTTATAGCCTCCATTGTCCAACAGAATATCAGCTTGTAATTGTGCGTTGCTCATGTATCGCGCTGTGCTTGGGTAGGTATTTCATCTTCAACCAGTAGTGTGGCAAATGATGGATTGTTTTCTAGAACTAGCAAGATGCCCATGCGTTGCACGCATCAAGATGCATTTGTATGAGTAGTTTATCTTGTGGGAGAAAAGGATGAACGAGGGAATGCCTTATTTGCAAATGCAGAGAGGGGTGTGGGTATCTTTTTGCAAAATTGCCACAGTTTCCTTCCTATCCGTCGGATATAAATCAGATGGACTATATTGCAGGATGGCAGGAACACCATCATCACCAACTCTGTTTTTTATAAGAGTAGGGAAAAGTAGAGAGAAAAAATAGAGAGTAGAGAAGTAGAGATAAATATTAAATATAAAATAAATATAACAGTAGAGAAGAGAGTAGAGATAACAGAGACGTTGGGAAAGGATTGCGCATGCGCGGGAAAAAGCGGCCGGGCGTGCGCTAGTTTTGGCGCGCGGCGTCCGGTGCGCTTTATAAAATCCAACGCCCTCCCATCGCTCTGTGCCTTGCCACCACTCTCTCCCCCCCCCCTCTGTGCCTCGCCACCGCTCCCTCCTCGCTCTTTCTCGCCTCGTCACCGCCGCGCCACCATGCCGTCGCGTCGCCGGGAAACTTGGGGATACCGCGGCCTCCGCGCGTGATCCTCCGGCGGCTTCTCCGCCGAGATCCGATTCCGCAGGATGCGCCTTGGCCTCGGCAATTTCGACACGCCAACGAGGTCGCCCGCGTGTATGACACGGCGGCGTGGCGCCTTTGGTGGCCTCATAGAACATTGAACTTCCCCAACGTGCCGATGCGGGAGCAGGCACAGGAGCTCGCGCCTCTGCCACGGCTTATCACCGACCAGGATCGTCGCGACAACCGGAGGCGGGAGCACCGTCTCGGCATCGCCGAGATGGATGAGGAAGCCATGGAGTTGTGGCGCCAACGCTTCCCGCAGGACATCATCAACGAGCGTGAGTTCTACAAGCAAAGGAGGGCAGAGAGGGATAAGAGGAGGGCGAAGCGAGCCGCCTATCGCGAGGACAAGCATAGGCGAAAAGCGGACGCTCAATTCAACATGAGGCTTGGAGCAGCGTCGCCCTGGGAATCCGACAACGATTGGTATCTTCACGCCTACAGTGAGACGTCGGAGGAGGACATCACCGAGTAGGAGTCGGGCGACGAGGAGTAGTTGAATAATCTATTTTTTATCTATCTATGCTGAGAACTATCCTCTACTCTCTATCTCTACTTCTCGATCTCAGCACTGTAAAAGCTTTTATAAAGCGCCGCGTGCTGCGATTCTGTTGGAGATGCTTTAACATGGCAGTTGAGTGCTTTAATGTTGCCCACAAGATGCGCGAGTATTACTAGTAGTATATGTTTCTTGCCATATTGAGATTTTAAAACCACGAGTGCGCACATGCAGAGGAGCAATGAAGACCAAACACGGGATATTGGGGACATCTTCAAGGAGTGTGGCAAGTTAAAGAGGAGCTGCACGAACACGTAAAACGAGCTTTGGTAAGTAACACCCATTCAATTACTTTCGTTTAGCCTCGTGTTCTTCGATGTGTATATGTTGTAGTTTCTGTTTCTCTTAAGCCTCGTGTTCTTGAATGTGTCATAAGAAGAGTCTTAATCGTCCTAATGCTTTCGTTTTTAGCTTGATGTAGGAAGTGGGTGTTCTCACCTTGTAGTTTGTTTTTATATTTTTTTCCTTTTGAATTCACCTTTCCCAGTTCTGTTTATCTAGCTTATACTAAATGGATCTGGGTTGCTCTGAGTAATTATCTAAAAAATAAGTAACTTCATGTCAGGTTGCAGTTCCTGCGAGGAGGGATGTATGGTCAACCTCGAGATCATGTTTCCAGAATGAGGCTGGATTACACACAAGGTGCCAGTTCCCTAATGATGATGGATTAGACATAAGGTGCAAATTCCCAGATGATGCTGGATTACACACAAGCCAGGTGGAGTCGTCAGCTGTTCGTGTCCTCGTGGCTCTAGTAAAGGCTGTAAGAAAGCGTACAACAGCCCTTGAGAATGTAGCTGAGTTTCTGAAGAAGCAAAAAGAGCAATCAAATGCTCTCTTCACCCATGCCAAAGAAGAGATGGAAGAAGCCAGAAATAAGCTAGCAGAGGCAGAGCAGGCTAGGCGTCTCTTGCTATCTAAAACTGTTGTCAATACAAAATTTCCTTCATAGTAGCTAGGTTCATATGTTTATCCAATAAGCATGCCTGTTGTGATGTCCGTGCATCTATTGATGTGGAAAAAAATATTTTTCCGGCTCATGTAATAACAGCAATTACTTTCCAAACAATAACAGACAAAGCATTGGACATGGTATAGTTCACGCGCAAGCCCGACATTCCAAGTTCAACTTCCACATCAAACTCATGTTCACAGATATCTCCACATTCATACATAATGACCACAACCATGATTCACTTCAAAGCCAAAAAAAATTGAGGAGAGTTATAAATAAAGAAAAATCTCTAGTTCCTGCTACCAGTGCGAGCACAACAAGTCAAGACCATGCGTAATTAATTATATTTTGGTCACTTTTTGTGTTCTAAAATGCCGGCCGACTCGTGGAAGGACGTCTTGCCGGCACACGCATGGATTCAATGAAGGAAGGCGGGGCAGTCTGAAGCTGGTTGCATGTGGCGAGGAGGCGTTCAGTCGGGCCTGCAGTGAGTGGGGCTCTCTTGGCCGGCGCGCCGGTTCAATGGCTGCGCTATGAGAGGTCGCGTCTGTATCAGAGCAATCACTCCCTCTAGTCCTTTTTTGTTTGCGTATAACAAAACCTCGTTTTCCATTCACATTTTACAAGTAAAATTCATGGACAAACTTTGACCCAAAAAAAGATGGGGACTAGTAAACCAGAACAGAGGTAGTAGTTTTTTTTAATCAAAGAAGGGTTTCCCCCTGCTACGTCTTGAGCTTGCGCTGGTTTTCCCCGAAGAGGAGAGGATGATGCAGCAGAGTAGCGTAAGTATTTCCCTCAGTTTTTGCGAACCAAGGTATCAATCCAGTAGGAGGCCACGCGCAAGTCCCTCGTACCTACACAAAGCAAATAACTCCTCGCAACCAACGCGAATAGGGGTTGTCAATCCCTTTCACGGTCAGTTACGAGAGTGAGATCTGATAGAGATGATAGATAATATTTTTGGTATTTTTTGTATAAAGATGCAAAGTAAAATAAAGTCAAAGTAAAAAGGAAAACAATAATAAAGCGTATGAAGATTAATATGATGAAAATAGACCCGGGGGCCATAGATTTCACTAGTGGCTTCTCTCAAGAGCATAAGTATTTTACGGCGGGTGAACGAATTACTGTTGAGCAATTGACAGAATTGAGCATAGTTATGAGACTATCTAGGTATGATCATGTATATAGGCATCACGTCCGAGACAAGCAGACCGACTCCTGCCTTCATCTACTACTATTACTCCACTCATCGACCGCTATCCGTCATGCATCTAGAGTATTAAGTTAATGAAAACAGAGTAACGCCTTAAGCAAGATGACATGATGTAGAGGAATAAATTCATGCAATATGATAAATACCCCATCTTGTTATCCTAGATGGCAACAATACAATACGTGCCTTGCAACCCTTTCTGTCACAGGGTAAGGACACCGCAAGATTGAACCCAAAGCTAAGAACTTCTCCCATTGCAAGAACTACCAATCTAGTTAGCCAAACCAAACGGATAATTTGAAGAGACTTGCAAAGATAACTCAATCATACATAAAAGAATTCAGAGAAGATTCAAATATTTCTCATGGATAATCTTGATCACAAACCCACAATTCATCGATCTCAGCAAACACACCGCAAAAAGAAGATTACATCGAATAGATCTCCACGAGAGAGGGGGAGAACATTGTATTGAGATCCAAAAAGAGAGAAGAAGCCATCTAGCTACTAACTATGGACCCGAAGGTCTAAAGTAAACTACTCACACTTCATCGGAGAGGCTATGATGATGATGTAGAAGCCCTCCATGGCGGAATCCCCTTCCGACGGAGCTCCGGAACAGGCCCCAAGATGGGATCTCGTGGATACAAAAAGTTGTGGTGGTGGAATTAGGTTTTTGGCTCCGTATCCGATCTGTTGGTGGTACGTAGGTATATATAGGAGGAAGGAGTACGTCGGTGGAGCTTCGGGGGGCCCATGAGGCAGGGGGCACGCCCTAGGGGGGCGCCCTCCACCCTCGTGGCTGC
This sequence comes from Aegilops bicornis, assembly GCA_021605145.1. Lineage (NCBI taxonomy): Eukaryota > Viridiplantae > Streptophyta > Magnoliopsida > Poales > Poaceae > Aegilops > Aegilops bicornis. The sequence goes on along the minus strand of CM038675.1, from coordinate 421,224,125 downwards.
CTCCCTCCTTTCTTGACCAAGGGTCCAAGTCTCCTGGATCTTATCTGATGAGAAAATCACGTTCCCGAAGATTTCATTCTGTTTGGACTCCGTTTGATATTCCGTTTGATATTCTTGCAACATAAACTCATACAACCATACACCAAGGAGGTACGTAGTAGGTAGTACTATGAATTCCATTTTCGTTCCATACCAATCGTTCTAAAAACTACTTAGTACTTATAACGCGCCATTGAAAAACGGAACTCTTAACCCGCTAAAAAAATGATACTATTTTAAACATGGCTACTCGATCTGTGTCAACTGGTGAGCCACCGCCTCCAAGTCGTTCACCTGTGGTCCCGACCATCAACTCCTACGGATGAAATTATCACGCGAGCTGACTTTTCCTACAAAGGTGCGCTCCACCACGTACCTGGTACCAGCGAATGCAGCAATCATGCACCTAGGGTTTTAGGGTTTATTTGTTAACATTGCCTTTACGTAACTCTCATGTGTGCGAGACAGCGAGAGACCGACTGCGTGCGTGCGCCTCTTCTCTTCGTATATGTACTCCACCATTTATCTGGTGTCCACAAAATTATAATAACTACTAGCAATGTGCCAATGCGTTGCCACACGATCTGAGTTTAGGGCTTAGGGTACCTAGTGATACTAGAGAATGGTAGAGACGTGAGAGATAATGAAAACCATGTAATGTATAATGATAGGGAGAGTGTGACACTTCTCAAGGGAGACGTCGAGAGACCATGTTTGCGAGGATAGGAGAAACATGAAGTGAGCGTGCGGGTGAGCTAGAAAAAAGAGAGTGATAGCTACATGAAGGAGCATGCATGCGAGAGAGATGTGCATGAAAGGAGTGAACATAAAAGGGATTAAAATATTTGAATTCGAGATGATGATACATGTAATCCATACTCGAACAAAAATTGATCTATCAAACATGCATAATCATATGAATTCACACACATCTATGTCATTTACTATGTAGATATTACTGATCCATACATTTTAGTAGAACATAATTTGGTTTAGTTTTTTGAATTCAACCTTATGATTTTGAGACCACTGTATTTGTAAAGCATATTATACATATAAAGGAGCAGAATTCTTTGTTGTGCTTTTGAAAGTATATATAAAAAAAATGATGTATATAGAATTTTATTCCAATTGAAAATGGATCCCACCCGAAAAAAATAGAATACAAACGGGATTCGAATTGAGTTGGTACGATGGCGTGCACTCTGCAAAATTTGAACGAAGTGAGGTAAGTCGCAGTAACCGCCCGAAACCAAAATATGCGAGATGGAAATTACTACTGCCTATCCCTGCCACGCAAAGCCTATCTGCTTGTAATTTCACTCGAACATGACATAACCGCCTCTCACCCGGATTCATACACGGTGGGTGCCAAAACACAGTGTGTCCTTGGCCGAAATCGACTCCCTCCCCGATTCATACACGATGGGCGCCAAAAACAAACTCTCGTCGGCAAATATTCGGTGTATGCGAGATTACCGTCCTATCCCCAACCGACTAATATTGGTGTGATGTAGGAAATTTTAAACGGTGCTAAGTTTGTAAATATCCTCGCATTTGAGACAAGCGCGTCCTGAAGACATGGTTCCCCCCTTCCTCTCCACCTCCATTTCCCCATTCGTACTCCGTGGGCGCCAAAACACCCACTCCACCCCAGCCTCCTCCGTCCGCCACCCCATCAACCGCCGTCCTCCTCCACCATGCCGGAGCTGATACCCCGACGCCGCCGTCCATTACAAGAGATCGACCTCTCTCATCCACGGCTTCGGACCAGGATCCTTGCATCCCATCCTCTTGCTTCAACCCCGCCGTCGTCCACCTTGTCGGCGCCTCTCCTACAACCGTCTAGTCCACCGTGCCCCGCCGCCACCGTCTACCCTTCTAGATCTGCTTCCACGATGCCGACAGCCATCACTACCGCAACACCGTCAAATTCTCAGAAGATGCATACACGGTGCCGCACCAAAGGTGGTACTCTTTCGTATCTGCTCAACTTATTTATCGCAGCAAGAAAATAGATAGCCACTGCTTTACTCTGATTTCTTCTCCATCAATTACTTGCTAGTTGAGAGCAAACATTGGTTGCGAAGTTGCCTTTGTCCGGTTTGCACCTTCAGATCCACCATGGCACGCTCAACACCATACTCCCAATGCTTATGGTTTTCGCCTTTTATATTCCACACTAGTTAAATCATAGTAGACTAAATTTCAAAATTGGGTGGTCGATTTTTTGAGCTTCATGGAGTTTGCGGAGGCGAGCAGAAGGGGCTCGGGTGGGGAGTTTGGTTGTTGGGGGGGGGGGCGGTGGTGGGGCTCGCCGAACAAAGAAACTTCGGCCTTGGTGGGGGCGGGGAGGGTGGGGGTGGTGGTGGCGGAGGAACACAAACGATGGGGGCCGATGGTCCGGCCGGTGGCCCGTGCGATGTAAGATGCCCAGTTAATAAGTACTCTCTCCATTCGTAAATACAAGTGTTTGTATAGATTCCACCATGGACTACATATGGAGCAAAATGAGTGAATATACACTCTAAAATGTATCTGGATACATCTGTATGTGATCCATAGTGGAAATGTCTACCAAGACTTATATTTTGGAACGGAGGGAGTATGATAGTAGTACAGTATGTTCCTTTTAGTGAAGATGAGCTGGGACATTTGTAGTGTTGAGGTCTATACGGTCGGTTGGTTTGGACACTTTGAACTCATCGGGCATCTTTGATTCATAGGATTTTGTAAACATGGGAATAGGATTTGTAGTGGCCTGCCCACTTGAATCCTATAAGAATAGCAAGGAAATGCGGGGAGCTGTGTCACCTTTGAGAGTTACGCTGATATTAACAGTACCACACCTTCAGTTGAAGAGAGCTGGTATCCAAAGGCTTTCTAGCCGTACCGGCAATACTATCACATATATTCCAGCAAGTTCCACTTTGCTGATTTTACTCTGATGCTTACGGTTTTCCCGTTATATCTACACTATGATCTGTGTAGCTGCTTTGTGTCACACTAGCAGCAGTCCACTCTTGAAGCTAAACACCACAACGACTTACAAAATTGGCACCAAGGCATTGAGTGCCATTCTGGATGCAATGAAACTCATACGCTCACCACTTGTTGATTCTTGTTCAGAATATGATCCTAATGACAAGTCTAACCTCGAGGAGTCAAAGGCAGATGGCTTGTCCTGTTCACCCATCAAGGTGCCAGTTCTAATTTGGCACGGTTTTATTGATTGCGCGTATCTTGCGTATGTTGTCTTGCATTTCTTCTACTTTGTTGCACCGCCATCTGCTTAGTTTACTCATCATATATGTCGAGATGCCAAGCCCATCCATTATCAATACATATTCCATCTGTCATCTTAACATGTTTTTCCACTCAAATGTTGTTCTTGTGCATCAGGCATCAAAAAGGAAGAGGGTGATTGCCGAACCTGAAGGAGCACAAGCAAAGTCCTTAAAAAACGTGGTTGTGCCGGAGAAATCAGATAGCACCCCACTTATATTGGTTGTACAACCAGTGAACAAAATGTAGGACCAACTCCAGCAGACTGTACCCATACTCCACTGGCCACACCACTAGGTGCACCACACAGGACCTGCACTCTAGCAAAAGGTATGCCAATTTCAGTTGCCATAGCACCAGCCGTACCACAGAAAAATCCCACTCCAGCAAAAAGTACAGCAAGTCCACCGGCCGAAGACCTATCCCAACTGCAGAGACAGCCAATTCCTGCAGATTGGAACCCCATTCCAGTTATTCCCAGTTTAAAAGACAATGCTTTCAATGTTGTTAGGGACTACGTGCATATATTCCCATCATGGGAAGATTATAGTGAAGACAAACACCATTTTCACATCTTCACCCCCACTTACGTGTAAGTGCTATTATTCATGGTGATTATTTTCCTGTTTTCTGCTGATTGAACACATCAATGATTTACATTACATTGTTGTAAGTAGGCGAGGGTCAATCTGGATAGTCATGACGAGCAAAGCTTGCTTGCATTTTTCAAGGAAGCATTGCAAAGATGTCGGTGTTACCTGAGGAAATCACACTTTGATGGAAAGTCTATAAACGAATTTCTGGTGAAGTCTCCTGTGCTAAATTTAGAAGACATTGAATGGAAAAACCTTGTTATGCACTGGTCTCGTTCCGAGGATGAGTTATTGTCTATGATATCGCATGATAATTTGAACTTCTACTTTTCCGCATGTGCCTTACGGATCTTTTTTGCAGGAAATATGCTTGTAAAAGAATTCCGGTTTGAAAAGAACGACAGGATATCGCAAATATGTTGCCCGCTACTTTGCTCTTGTTAGTACCTGTTGTCCTGTATCACTGTACTTGCATACATACCTAGTTCATTATGTGACAGCAGTATGCATGATAGCTTATTTATCAATTGTTCGCTCCAAATTATCTGATCTATATGAATGGTTACATTAGTGTAGAATATATCCAATGCCAAAGAAATTTTTAAGCTCTGCATTGTTCTTGTAAGTACCTGCTGTCCTTTATCAGTGTACTTATATTGACAGGTAGTTGTTCATGTACCATCACTTTGCATCTTATTTTCCTTTGCCCTCCATTTTCTACACATAAGATCTATATTTACTCTTACCATAAGGTCGGATAACACAGATGGAACTGAAGAAGTTTAGCTCTGCATTGCTCTTGGTTGTACCTTTTGCGTGTATCGCTGTACTTACATTTATAGCTACTTGGTTATGTAGTATCACTCTTCATCTTATCTTAAATATTCTCCATTTTTTCGTATATTGTCACATCTATATTTACTCTTAACAAAATGTAGAATAAAGGCAATGCTTATGAAGAAGATTCTGTGGTAAACTTCTTGAATTGCCCCCCCCCCATCAGCATGGACAAGGGCTTTATAGAGCCTGCCTTCACCAACAATATAAGTTTTTCCTTCTCAAGCCTTCAAACTTTGTTCTGTATATTTGGTTAGGCATGACTGCAACAGCTGTTTATTTTTGGTGGTTGCATCAAATTGCATGTTTAAAGTTTATTATGTACTCCAGTTCATAAACAAAAGTTTTTCCTTCTCAATTTAAGTTTTCAGTTGTACAACCAAGTTCCTTCTTCATACCATGTAAATTAAACTATACAGAGCAAGTGATCTTATTTTGCTAATCTGAAATGGGATAAATTGACAGCACACTTACCATTGATACTTATGAGTTCTTGATCTGTAATCCAGTGGTGTCGTGAAGCCGCCAACTCCTTCGCAATGTCATTTCCTGCCATGTCTTGACCTGAACAATACCATATTGTGTTAATGCTATTTTAAACTGTGTCACTTTATTCATCAGTAAGAAATGTGATGAATTGTCAGCACTGATACTTATATGTGCAAAACCTGTCATCTGTCTGCTTGTTTATCTTTCAGAGTGAGGATAAGTGTCAAACAAGTGCAGTCTCACCAGCTTGCTCAGCTGCTTGCGCTGCAGCTCCCGAGCAGGGCTAACCTTTCTTGAACTCTATTGAAGTGCTGTCGGTTTTGTATATTATTTTTTCGGTGTGTTTAGTTGCATTGCTGGCAATCTTTGATGCCCAGTGTATGTAATCTGCTGTCTGCTTGTGCTTTATTATCATAGTGGCGAACTTTGATGCCCAGTGGATGTAATATGCCGTAATTTCTTTATTGTATAGTCTAGGTTTTTTCTTATTCACGATGCTGCAGTTATTTTACTGTATATATATCCTGTCTTCGCAGTAAACCGGCCAAACCGTAAAATTACAATGAGTTCACCACGGAGAAAGGTCTCCCTGGAAACAGGCTTTCATGGTAACACAATGAAAGCACCAATGTTGGTGTCAAAACCGGCAGATCTCGGGTAGGGGGTCCCGAATTGTGTGTCTGAGGATCAATGGTAATAAGGGACGATGGTGACACGATGGGGACACGATGGTGTCCTGCTTGATTGTATTTTATGAGTATAGGGGTTACAAGAGTTGATCTACCTCGAGATCATAATGGCTAAACCCTAGTTGTCTAGCCTATGATTATTCTGATAGCCTCTACGGACTAAACCCTCTGGTTTATATATACATCCGAGGGGCCTAGGGTTGTGCAGAGTCGGTTTACAGAGATAGGAAATAACATATCCAGACACCAAACTTGCCATCCACGCATATAGGAGTCTTATCCGGACACGGGGTATAGTCTTCTGTTTTTATCTTCACGGCTCATCAGTCCGGCCCATATCAAATAGACCGGACACCCGAGGACCCCCTCATCCAGGACTCCCTCACCCTCCACCACGGCCGTATCATTTTGCGCCTATATCAGAAATGGCTCTGCCTTTTTATGAATTCCCCAAGTATTTCAACCTGCATGTCCGGTGCCTCGCCACCGTGAATCTCGCTGCGCCCTCACAAACCTGCCCGCGACTACCTCATGATTAAATATTGGCATGGCGTCTGTGCTTGGGTCCGTCCCTGCAGCATTGTTAAACCCAAGCGACCGAGCTATGTCCCGCGGGCCAGCTCCCGGGGTCCTTGGTGCCTTATGCTCGCATGAGCTAATCGCAAGTGGATGAGTAAGGGCACGCGGCTTGGTTCACAAGACTGTAGTTCGGCGCTTCACCGTCGCAGGAGCCATGCGCCGGGTGTCTTTCCATGGGATTGTTGCATGAGAAGACTGGGCACAGCGTCTGTGCTCGGTTCCGTCACTGCAGCGTCGATAAATCCGATAGCCAAGCTCTATCTGGCGGGCCAGCCCCATTCACGTCACCTCCTAGGGTCTTTGGTTTTCATCCTTCTCATGTGATGACCTCCGGATGTTCACTCGGCGCAGGTCGCCCGACCACACAGGTTTCATAAGAACGCGTAAAGATTCAGGAGCAACCCGCCTTAAGGTAGGGCCTCGTGAGTCCCGCGCTGGCTCACGAGTGCCTAGATACACCTCCTCCAGTTCTACCGTGCTAGCCACGTGTACGAATGGGGATGTTCACATCCCGGAGTCTCACCCCGCAGGAACTCCCACCCATGCCCAAGTGGAAGCTCCATGCTCTGTGTTGGCGGACGACACGGTTGCACAGCGGCTACGCCCACGCCCAAGTGGAGGCCTGATGTCTACTACGCAACCTTCTTCTTGTAGACGTTGTTGGGCCTCCAAGTACAGAGGTTTGTAGGACAGTAGCAAATTTCCCTCAAGTGGATGACCTAAGGTTTATCAATTCGTGGGAGCCGTAGGATGAAGATGGTGTCTCTCAAACAACCCTGCAACCAAATAACAAAGAGTCTCTTGTGTCCCCAACACAGCCAATACAATTGTAAATTGTATAGGTGCACTAGTTCGGCGAAGAGATGGTGATACAAGTGCAATATAGATGGTAGATATAGGTTTTTGTAATCTGAAAATATAAAAACAACAAGGTAACAAGTGGTAAAAGTGAGCATAAACGTTATTGCAATGCTAGGAAACAGGGCCTAGGGTTCATACTTTCACTAGTGCAAGTTCTCTCAACAATAATAACATAATTGGATCATATAACTATCCCTCAACATGCAACAAAGAGTCACTCCAAAGTCACTAATAGTGGAGAACAAGCGAAGAGATTATGGTAGAATGCAAACCACCTCAAAGTTATTCTTTCCAATCAATCCGTTGTGCTATTCCTATAAGTGTCACAAACAGCCCTAGAGTTCGTACTAGAATAACACCTTAAGATACAAATCAACCAAAACCCCAATGTCACCTAGATACTCCAATGTCACCTCAAGTATCCGTGGGCATGATTATACGATATGCATCACACAATCTCAATTCATCTATTCAACCCAACACATAGAACCTCAAAGAGTGCAGTTTCTACCGGAGAATCACGACGAAAACGTGTCCCAACCCCTATGCATAGGTTCATGGGCGGAACCCGCAAGTTGATCACCAAAACATACATCAAGTGAATCACGTGATATCCCATTGTCACCACAGATACGCACGGCAAGACATACGTCAAGTGTTCTCAAATCTGTAAAGACTCAATCCGATAAGATTACTTGAAGGGGAAAACTCAATTCATTACAAGAGAGTAGAGGGGGAGAAGAAACATAAGATCCAACTATAATAGCAAAGCTCGCGATACATAAAGATCATGCCAAATCAAGAACACGAGAGAGAGAGAGAGAGAGAGAGAGAGAGATCAAACACATAGCTACTGGTACATACCCTCAGCCCCGAGGGTGAACTACTCCCTCCTCGTCACGGAGAGCGCCGGGATGATGAAGATGGCCACCGGTGAGGGTTCCCCCTTCGGCAGGGTGCTGGAACAGGGTCCCGATTGGGTTTTTGGTGGCTACAGAGGATTGCGGCGGCGGAACTCCTGATCTATTCTCTGTTCTGGAAGTTTTAGGGTACGTAGGTATATATGGGTGTAGGAAGTACGTCGGTGGAGCTTCGGGGGCCCCACGAGGCAGGGGAGCGCGCCCTGGGGGGGCCCTCCCTCGTGGGCACCTCCCTTTGATCCTAACGCTCCTTCCAAAAATAACTTCTCCAGTTGATTTCGTTCCGTTTCGACTCCGTTTGATATTCCTTTTCTTCGAAACACTGAGATAGGCAAAAAACAGAATCAGGCTGGGCCTCCGGTTAATAGGTTAGTCCCAAAAATAATATAAAAGTGGAAAATAAATCCCAATATTGTCCAAAACAATAGATAATATAGCATGGAGCAATCAAAAATTATAGATACGTTGGAGACGTATCATGCATCCCCAAGCTTAATTCCTGCTCGTCCTTGAGTAGGTAAATGATAAAAAAAGATAATTTTTGATGGGGAATGCTACTTGGCATAATTTCAATGTAATTCTTCTTAATTGTGGTATGAATATTCAGATCCGAAAGATTCAAGACAAAATTTTATATTGACATAAAAATAATAATACTTCAAGCATACTAATAAAGTAATTATGTCTTCTCAAAATAGCATGGCCAAAGAAAGTTATCCCTACAAAATCATATAGTCTGGCTATGCTCTATCTTCACCACACAAAGTGTTTAAATCATGCACAACCCCGATGAAAAGCCAAGCAATTGTTTCATACTTATGACGTTCTCAACCTTTTTCAATCTTCACGCAATACATGAGCGTGAGCCATGGATATTGCACTATAGGTGGAATAGAATGGTGGTTGTGGAGAAGACAAAAAGGAGAAGATAGTCTCACAATAACTAGGAGTATCAACGGGCTATGGAGTTTCCCATCAATAGATATCAATGTGAGTGAGTAGGAATTGCCATGCAACGGATGCACTAGAGCTATAAGCGTATGAAAGCTCAACAAAAACAACTAAGTGGGTGTGCATCCAACTTGCTTGCTCACGAAGACCTAGGGCAATTTGAGGAAGCCCATCATTGGAATATACAAGCCAAGTTCTATAATGAAAAAATTCCCACTAGTATATGACAGTGACAAAGCGAGAGACTCTCTATTATGAAGATCATGGTGCTACTTTGAAGCACAAGTGTGTTAAAAGGATAGTAACATTGTCCCTTCTCGCTTTTTCTCTCATTTTTTTATTTGGTCCTTTCTCCCATTTTTTATGGCCTCTTTTCTTTTCTTTTTTTTCGTCCGGAGTCTCATCCCGACTTGTGGGGGAATCATAGTCTCCATTATCCTTTCCTCACTGGGACAATGCTCTAATAATGATGATCATCACACTTTTGTTTTTCTTACAACTCAAGAATTACAACTCGATACTTAGAACAAAATATGACTCTAGGTGAATGCCTCTGGCGGTGTACTGGGATATGCAATGAATCAACAGTGACATGTATGAAAGAATTATGAGCGGTGGCTTTGCCACAAATACGATGTCAACTACATGATCATGCTAAGCAATATGACAATGATGGAGCGTGTCATAATAAATGGAACGGTGGAAAGTTGCATGGCAATATATCTCGGAAAGGCTATGGAAATGCCATGATAGGTAGGTATGGTAGCTGTTTTGAGGAAGGTATATGGTGGGTTTATGATACCGGTGAAAGGTGCGCGGTATTAGAGAGGCTAGCAATGGTGGAAGGGTGAGAGTGTGTATAATCCATGGACTCAACATTAGTCATAAAGAACTCACATACTTATTGCAAAAATCTGCAAGCCATCAAAAACCAAAGCACTACGTGCATGCTCCTAGGGCGATAGATTGGTAGGAAAAGACCATCGCTCGTCCCCGACCGCCACTCATAAGGAAGACAATCAATAAATAAATCATGCTCTGACTTCATCACATAACGGTTCACCATACGTGCATGCTACGGGAATCACAAACTTTAACACAAGTATTTCTCAAATTCACAACTACTCAACTAGCATGACTCTAATATCACCCTCTTCATATCTCAAAACAACCATAAGGAATCAAACTTCTCTTAGTATTCAGCACACTCATATGAATTCTTACAAATCTTGTATGCTTAGCATATTAGGATTATTTAAGAAAATTACCATGCTATTTAAGACTCTCAAAATAATATAAGTGAAGCATTAGAGTTCATATATTTCTTCAAAATAAATCCACTGCCGTGCTCTAAAAGATATAAGTGATGCACTAGAGCAAACAACAAACTACTCCGAAAGATATAAGTGAAGATCAATGAGTAGTCAAATAATTATGCAACTATGTGAAGACTCTATAACATTTAACAATTTCAGATCTTGGTATTTTATTCAAACAGCAAGCAAAACAAAAGGAAATAAAATGACTTTCCAAGCAAAACACATATCATGTGGTGAATAAAAATATAGCTCGAAGTAAAGTTACCAATGAACGAGGACGAAAGAGGGGATGCCTTCCGGGGCATCCCCAAGAATAGGCTCTTTGTTATCCTTGAATATAACCTTGGGGTGCCTTGGGAATCTCCAAGCTTAGGCTCTTGCCACTCCTTATTCCATAGTCCATCGAATCTTTACCCAAAACTTGAAAACTTCACAACACAAAACTTAACAGAAAACTCGTAAGCTCCGTTAGCAAAAGAAAACAAAACACCACTTCAAGGTACTGTAATGAACTCATTATTTATATATATTGGTGTTAAACCTACTGTATTCCAACTTCTCTATGGTTTATAAACTATTTACTAGCCATAGATTCATCAAAATAAGCAAGCAACACAATGAAAACAGAATCTGTCAAAAACAGAACAGTCTGTAGTAATCTGTAACTAACACAAACTTCTGGAACTCCAAAAATTCTAAAATAAATTGGTGGACCTGAAAGATTTGTCTAGTAATCATCTGAAAAAAGAATCAACTAAATATCACTTTCCAGTAAAATGTTCTAGCTAGTTTCGTGAGCGCTAAAGTTTCTGTTTTTTACAGCATGATCATAAAGACTTCACCCAAGTCTTCCCAAAGGTTCCACTTGGCACAAACACTAATTAAAACAAAAAACCACATCTAAACAGAATCTAGATGGATTATTTATTACTAAACAGAACCAAAAAGCAATAAACTAAAATAAAATTGGGTTGCCTCCCAACAAGCGCTATCGTTTAACGCCCTAGAGTTGGGCTATTCCTATAAGTGTCACACACAGCCCTAGAGTTTGTACTAGAATAACACCTTAAGATACAAATCAACCAAAACCCCAATGTCACCTAGATACTCCAATGTCACCTCACGTATCCGTGGGCATGATTATACGATATGCATCACACAATCTTAATTCATCTATTCAAACCAACACATAGAACCTCAAAGAGTGCCCCAAAGTTTCTACAGGAGAATCACGACGAAAACATGTGCTAACCCCTATGCATAGGTTCATCGGCGGAACCGGCAAGTTGATCACCAAAACATACATCAAGTGAATCACGTGATATCCCATTGTCACCACAGATACGCACGGCAAGACATACATCAAGTGTTCTCAAATCTTTAAAGACTCAATCCGATAAGATTACTTCAAGGGGAAAACGCAATTCATTACAAGAGAGTAGAGGGGGAGAAGAAACATAAGATCCAACTATAATAGCAAAGCTCGCGATACATCAAGATCGTGCCAAATCAAGAACACGAGAGATAGATATCAAACACATAGCTACTTGTACATACCCTCAGCCCCGAGGGTGAACTACTCCCTCCTCGTCATGGAGAGCGCCGGGATGATGAAGATGGCCACCTGTGAGGGTTCCCCCTCTGGCTGGGTGCCGGAACAGGGCCCCGATTCGGTTTTTGGTGGCTACAGAGACTTGCGGCGGCTAAACTCCTGATCTATTCTCTGTTCTGGAAGTTTTAGGGTACGTAGGTATATATGGGTGCAGGAAGTACGTCGGTGGAGCTTCGGGGCCCCCACGAGGCAGGAGGGCGTGCCCTGGGGGGGCGCCCCCCACGCTCGTGGGCACCTCCTTGTCCTCCTAACGTGGGGTCCAAGTCCATCCGGTAGCTTTCCTTCCAAAAATAACGTCTCCAGTTCATTTCGTTCCGTTTCGACTCCGTTTGATATTCCTTTTCTTCGAAACACTGAAATAGGCAAAAAACAACAAATCCGGGATGGGCCTCCGGTTAATAGGTTAGTCCCAAAAATAATATAAAAGGGAAAAATAAAGCCCAATATTGTCCAAAACAATAGATAATATAGCATGGAGCAATCAAAAATTATAGATACGTTGGAGACGTATCAAGGCCCCATGCTCCGCGCTGGTGGATAAACAATTGAGGGCCCCTAGGGGCTGCACCAACCTCAGGATGGCCGCACGGCCCTGCCACGCCACATTCCCTTGGAATGCGTGCGCAAGGGGCCTGGATACGAGGGCTACACTCAGGCCCAACCTAGGGCATGCCACCTCACCAGGTCCCTTGTACCTGGTCTTCTCGCGCCCCTCTGAGGTGAAAGTTGGCGGGGAAAGGTATGGAGGACTCCAGATTAACTCCATCGCTGCCCACGTTTCCTTCATGAGGGCTGCTCACACGTAAAGGGGGACCCCTGAGCATTGCGACTGAGGGGCCTCACTAGCCGCATAGCCCTCACCCCTTGTTGTTATGTTGATGATCCGGACGTCCCACCGGCGGTCGGGGTATGCGCGGGGCTGGGCCCTGCCGACGCCGAGCGCAAAAGCAAATAAGAAAGAAACCAAGCATGAATAGGAAAATTGAAAAGTCCTGACATTATTACGAGCACAAAGTGTTCAACAAATTCAAACAAAAGTTTTATGCCTCCACGAGGCATGGTAAATGTTGTAGAATAAAAACAAGGAGGAAGCGCCACAAACGCCTTGGCTGTCGCCGCCGCCTGTCCCGGTCGCAGGGAGCTCGTCGTCGATATAGCTACCGCCGTCGTCGCCACCGCTGGCCTCCTCCATCATGGGCTCGGCGTCGGGGATGCAGAGGAACTTCTTTAGCAACACATCCACGTGACCCTTCACGGCTTGCGCGGCAGCAGCGCGGGACTCAGGAGCAACCGGACGGATCATCGTGTCGAAGTCGAAGCCCGGGTCCTGAGGATGAGCTGGCTGAAGATGCGCGTCTTGGCTGCGGTGAAGAGCGAGCGGCACTCCTCCTCCAAGATGGAGCCCACCTCAGTGGCAGCACCCTCAAGCGCTTCATTGAGCTTGGAGGAGAGCCCCGCAAAGCCGCCTTTCACTCCCGCTAGCGGCTCCATGTATACTCTTCTGTAGATGGAGTGCAGCACCTCGCGAGACCTGAGCTCGAGGGAGACGAAGGTCTCGCGCTCCGCGGCCGCCTTCTTCTTGGCGGCAGCAAGGATCTTCTCCCTGGTCTCCAGGTGGGCTGTCACCTTGGAGACGTGCTGGGTGTGGGACATCTGGGCTTCGGCCACCTCCTCCTTCAGCTTTGGCAGGTGATCGGGCTCCACGACATGGTCAGTGGTCACCTGGGTCAGCTCAAAGTCGCGATCAGCAAGCTTCTCCTCGCGGGCCTTGAGGTCCTTCTCCTATTGCTGGAGCCGCTGGGAATGCGCGGCTTGTTCCTCCTAGAGGGTCTTCAGCTTGGCCTTCACCTTGTTGCAGTGCTCCTAGGCGGATGCTGTGCTGGCCAACACCATGTCGCAAGCCACCCTGGCTTCAGCAGCCTCCTTCCTGCTCTTCGCAGTGGTGGCTTCGGCCCGGCCCTAGGCCATCCTGAAGGATATGTCGGCCTGCAGCCACCCTGAGACAAGCCTCAGGCGCTCCCTCACGAGGCACCAGTCGGCGCCTTGGAGGTCAGCTCGGATTGGGCCGAGCGTGATGTAGGCTTCATCTAGGGCCCCAGGCCTGATGAGGAGGCCGCAGTTTGCTAGCGCGAGGGCCTGTCGAGGAGGCGGCACTGGTGCGTCAGCCGACACCACGACCAAGGAAGCGGTGGCATGGACGGCTTGGGACACAGGCTCCGAGCTCCCTTCAGGCACGAAGAGGACGGACGGCTTCGCAACCTACTGGCCTGCGGGGGCTCTCCTCCTGAAGCTGTATCACCATGTCCTTAGGGGCGCACTCTATCGCGAGGGTACAAGGGATCACCTCCTCCATCCGCACAGGGGCCGTTGCGGTCGCAACAAGGGGTGTCGCCTCTTGAGCACCAGCACCCTCGGCAGACGTTCCTCCAGGCAGTGCCAGCGAGGCACCAGGAGTAGGTGGAGCACTCGAACGTACGAGCATGGTGCTTCCAGAGTGCCCTGGGGCTGCGCCAGGCCGGCCCAATGCGCGCTCGCGCCCGCCACGGCCGCGACCAGAGGATGACGGCGCCCTCAGCACTGGGGGCTCCTTCTGTGCTCTCCTTCTTCAGCACTGGGGGCTCCTTCAGCGCTCTCCTTCTTCTTCTTCATCACGACACCAAACCTGGTCATCCGGAGGGGAGTGCTGTGGGCACAGTGGCAATCTATGCTAAACTCAAGGGGAAGGTAGGTTACTTACTCATCTGGGTCAAACCACTTCCTCTTCTTCTCCTTCTCGGCCGGGGCTATGGTGCCCCCGCCCTTCCTTGGCGCTGCCTTGGTCGTGCTCAAGGGACTGGCGGGGAGCTCTTCGGCCGGCCCCGGCATGGTGCTGCCGCCTGGAGAGGCGGAGGGGTTGCCTTGAGGGGTCACGACCGGTGGGGCCGCATCCACTCCGGCGGCGGTCGCCCCGTCCTCCAGTCGTGGCTTCGACCGGGACGAGGCGTGGGGCGCCCTCCGGAGGGGGCGCTGCTGTGCTTTTCTTCGGGGTCGCCTGGCCCGACGCTTGCTGGTTCCGGGGGTTGATCCATACCTCATGAGGATCCCGGTGGGGTGTGGGGAATCCATGGCCGGGAGCTCGTCGATGTCATCTTCGTTGGCAAGGTTGCGGAGGAGCTCGCTCTGCAACGAGGGAGACACTTCCTCCAGGTCGTCGTCCTCGGTCTCCTCTGAGTCCTCTTCACCAACGCTATCGTCGGAGGACACCAGCACTGAGGAGTTGGGACGCTCGGGCGACACGAGCCCTAGCTCATTGAAGGCAGGCATGGAGGCGACCAGATTTTCCCTATCGTCGCGGTGGTATAGCGGGCCGTTGGCCCCGGGCAGGTTCCCTGGGTCACCGCTTAGTAGGACGGCCATGGCCTTGTCCATCTCCTCACTCGTCAGGCTCCCAGCGCGTAGCTTGATGCCGTCCACCATGCCCTGGAACTCCCACATGGGGCGCATGTGCGACCGGAGCGGCGTGAGGCGCTCCATCATGAACTCCTTCACAAGCATGCCCCTTGTCAGCACCTTGGCCTCCATGTCCGAGGTCATCCTCCTCAGAACGGGCTTCGTCTGGAGGTCAGGGAGCTTCTCATGGCTCCATCTCTCGAGCCGCTCGAGCAGCTCGGTCGGCAGCTCCAGCCGCGTGTTGAGACCCTTTGTGTCCAGGAAGACCCAGCGGTGCCAGAAGCTTTCCACCTTCTTCCCAGCCTTTATGAGCACATTTCCCTTGTGGACCGCCATGAAGGACACGCAAGCAGAGCTCTGCGTCTGATCGTGCAGCCGCAGGCAAAAGAAGTGGCGAAGGAGCGGCGCGGAGGTCCTCACGCCCATGAAGTCCTCGTGGTAGAAGGCGAAGACGGACAGGAGGAGGATGGAGTTGGGTTGAAGATGAAGGGCCTGGATCTGGTAGTGGTCGAGGACGGCAACGAAGAACTCCAAATGGGGTGGGACGAGCCCCGTGAAGATGTTGTGGAGAAAGAAGGGATAGGGCATCGGCGCTAAGGTCCTCTTCTCGGCTGAGCCTGCCCAGATCATGGTCTCGCCCAACTCGTTGTCTTCGCTCGCCGTCTGTGGGAGCACGGGTTCGACGTGCCCCACCTCGGCGATGGAGGACGTGTCGAGTGCTGGAGCGGGAGAGGATCTTGTGGCCTGCACCGCGGGCTTCGACTTTCCAGGCGCCATTCACGTGGTCACCGACGTTGCGGAAGGAGAAGGAAGGGGCCGGAGTTGCGATTGGATCTGGAGAAACCTTCGGTTGAGAGAAGGGGATCTGGAGCAAGGCAAGAGGAAGCAATGATGGCTCTGCGCGGGCGCCAGTCTTTTTTCAGCCTGGGCAGTTGCCGAGGCGATGTGGGGAGTGGAGGTGTCCGCATCCCGTCAAGCACCACACATTGAGCCCGGCCCGCTGGTGATTGGGGCCCACGACGCTTTTGCCATTCCTCTTTGGCTTCGCCTTGAAGCCAGCCCGAGCGCGCCTTGGGCCTGGGGGCTACCGTCGGCGTTTTGGGAACGGGAGTACCTAGATCTGCCTGCCTGCGGCCCAGAGCATAGCTTCCTGGATGTCCTAGTATGACCCAGCTGCAGGGCCTCCAAGACAAGACCCTCACGAGGGCCTCGGCCTTGTGAGGAGAATGACGCCAAGACCTCCAGAGGGCCGGCCTCCCCAGGTTGCCTCCCGAGGAGCGAAAATTTCTATGCAGGTACCCAGCCTCACGAGGCTGTGATGATGTGAGCCATGACGACCATGGCCAGGCGGGCGCCAGCAGGCGCAGAGGAGGCAGTTTCCCTTTCGGTGCTAAGGGAGCAAGGACGAGCGCGGGTTCCCAAGGAATCCCCCAAAGGTTTCCATTCCGGTGCAACAAGACCAAGACCACGAGCTCGGCAGGATAGAGGTCATCACCGAGCTCACTGCTACGTCACGACTATAAGCTTTGTAGGCGAAGACCACCTTTTGTCAGGATTACATGTACTTCTTGTCCTCTTACGAATTGGCCACTGTGGGATCCCTTCCCGCCTAAGTTTTGAGGGAAGAGGAGCGAGGCCACTATAAATATAGGTTAGCCACCACCATAGAGGAGGATCAGATCCTTTCCATCCTCGCCACCATAGCCCTCGTGAGGCGGTTCATCCACTGTCTTGTTCATCCTCAGCCCCTTGTGAGGCAAATCCACCACAAAATAGGAGTAGGGTTTTATATCACAAGGTGGCGCAAACCTGGCTAAACTCATGTCTTCATCTTCTTCCCGCTCGAGCGTGCATACGACGAGGCTAGGCTATAGGGTGACGAGCTTGAGACTTGAGAGGTTCAGATCTTCGCACACACTCCAGAATTAGAACCTTCTTGGGTATGCGGAGCCCTGAATCCATACGGTGGCCTCGACCCAGTCGGGCTTTCCTGTCCGGCAAGGGAGGCCTTTCCAAGGTGATACTTTGATGTATTGTATGACTTGGTCTTCTTGATCCGCCCCTCGATCTCTAGAGGAGCGGTTTCTCTGGCTAGACCTTGCTTTGATATGCTTGTGATCATCATCCCTTTGTCAAGCCTTGGCTTCCGTCACTGAAGCTTCTTTGTCTGTGCACAAGTCAGGGGAAACATACTCCCCTGTTTGTGTACCCCGCACCGAGTTGTTCCAGTCGGTCCCATCGAGATTCCTAACGTTCACAATTTTGAACTAATCGGCCCCACCGAGTTTGTCGGGTTTAGGGCTCCGCAGACCCACGAAAGGTTCAAACTCTGGGGCATGTGTGAAGAAATCAACCTATCCAGCCTTCCAGCTCGTCGCCCCATAGCCTAGACCGACTCGCCTGAGTAGGGAAGAAGACGAACACGGTAGTTTACCCAGGTTCGGGCCACCTTGCGGTGTAAGACCCTACTCCTGCTTTGTGGTGGATTGGCCTCACGAGGGGCTGGGGATGAACTGGTACAAGGGATGAAAAACCTCGCGATGTTCAGGGGTGAGGAATCAGTCGACCCCTTCTATGGTGGTGGCTAACCTATATTTATAGTGGCCTCGGTCCTGTTCCCCCAAAACTTAGGCGAAAAGGGATCGCACATTGGCCAATTTGAAAGGGGACAAGTAGTACATCTTATCCTGACAAAACGTGGTCTTCCCCTGCAAAGCTTCTGGTCGTGACACAGCAGTGGGCTCTGCGATGACATTCATCCTGCCGTGCTGGTGGTCTTGGTCTCACTGCACCAGAATGGAAACCTTTGCCAGATTCCTTGGGAACCCATGCATGTCCTTGCCTCCTTAGTACCAAAGAGGAAACTGCCTCCTCTACGCCCGCTGGAGCTCGCCTGTCTTGGTCATCATGGCTTGTGTCATGGTAGCATCGTGAGGCTGGGTACCTGCATAGAAATCTCCACTCCTCGTGAGGCCACCTGGGAAGGCCGCTCAAAGTACATGATCCAGTTGTGGTTCGCTTCCTTGCCGGGGAGAACGGTCTCTTGGATTTGTTCGTCAGGTGTTGAGGTCCATTCTGCAATGAACTCTGCCAAGATTCTGCTCTGGATTGTTGAAGTACATTCAAACTTCAACCCAAAGATCGACAACTCCAAGGCCTGTTCCACAATCCTTCCAGTCGCATCTGGTTGTGCAAGATCCGCTTGAAGCGGAGGCGGGTGGCAACAGTGATCTTGTGGGCTTGGAAGTAATGACGCAGCTTCCTCGAGGCCATAAGGAGGTCAAGAGCAATTTTGCACACCGGAGTACCTTGACCTAGCCCCCTGCAAGAGGGAGCTGACAAAGTAAACCGGGTGCTGCATCATCTTCTTCTTCTGCACCACTTCGCTTGACTGTGCGGGTGTTGCCCCGACGACACTACCTCCTCGTCAACCTCCCGCTGTGCCACCAGTGCGGCGCTGACCACTTGATTCGTTGCCGCTAGGTACAACAACAATGGTTCTTGTGGCTTAGGTGCAACCAGTATTGGCGTGGAGGAAATGTATTTCTTCAGATCCTGCAATGCCGCCTCGGCTTCTGGGGTCCACTCCATCGGACCTGCCTTCTTGAAGATTTCGAAGAAGGGAAGGGCGTGCTTGGCGGACTTGGAGATGAATCGACTCATGGCGGCGACGCAGCCGGTGAGCCGACGCACATTCTTGATCCGCTTGGGTGCCTCAATCTGTTCAATAGCCTTGATTTTTTCTGGGTTTGCCTCGATCCCGCAAAGAATCCGAGAAGCTTGCCGGACGGAACGCCAAAGACACACTCCTCAGGATTCAGCTTAAGGTTGATCTTGCGCAGGTTGGCAAACATCTCTTCCAGATCTTGCACAAGGGTTGCCCCGTCCTTGGTTTTGACCACTATGTCATCCATGTATGCCTCCATATTTCTATGGAGCTGGGGTTCAAAACCAATTTGGATTGCTCTTGCGAATGTTGAGCCAGCACTCTTCAACCCGAAAGGCATCCGTAAAAGGCAATATGTACCACATGGGGTGATGAATGATGTCTTCTCTTCATCTTCTCTCGTCATAAAGATTTGGTGGTAGCCTGAGTAGGCGTCGAGGATTGACAGCAGATCACACTCAGCCATGGAGTCGACAATCTGGTCGATGCGCGGCAATGGGAAGGTGTCCTTAGGACAAGCCTTATTGATGTCTGTGTAATCAGTACACAGCCTCCACTTCCCATTTGCCTTGCGCACAACTACCAGATTGGCCAACCACGTCGGATGGAGAACTCCTCTCACCAAACCCGCTGCTTCCAACTTCCTGATCTCCTTTGTCATGAACTCCTGCCTCTCCAGAGCCTGCTTTCTGACCTTCACCTTGACGGGCCGCGCATGAGGACAGACAGCTAGGTGGTGCTCAATCACCTCCCTGGGAACACCGGGGATGTCGTATGCTTGCCACGCAAACACGTCAACATTCGCCCGCAGGAAGGTGACGAGCGTGCCTTCCTATTTGTTGTCGAGGGTGGAGCCTGTGGTGAAAGCCCCTCCCGTGCCATCCTCCCTGACGGACACCTTCTTGGTCTGCGGTGGCTCAGCTCTGAATTTTTTGCTCTTGACGGTAGAGCTCTCTGGCACGTCCTCGACGGTAGCACAACACTCCGAGGAGGTGCGCTTGCCGGAGTGGGTGCGAGAGGTCTTGCCGGGCTTCTTCTTCCCTCTCGGGTCTTCAGCTGCAGGAGCAAGTGCCTTGGCAGCAGCTTCTGGAACTGCTTCCCGGTAGAGTTTGTCGGCACAAATCAGCGCGTCCTTCTTATCGGAGGGGACAGAGATGATAGTCAACGTACCGGGAATCTTTAGCATGTTGTAGGCATAGTGCGACGCCGCCATGAACTTGGCTAGTGCCGGGCGACCGAGGATCCCGTTGTAGGGTAAGGGGATCTCGGCCACGTCGAAGACGACCCTCTCTGTCCTGTGGTTCAACTCCCCTCCAAACGTCACAGGCAGCGTGACCTTCCCCTTCGGCTGGCTCCTCCCCGGATTGACCCCTTGAAACGTGCCCGTTTGTCGGTGCTCTGGGAACGGGGGTACCCAGACTTGCCTGCCTGCGGCCTGCGGCGTGGCTCAAGGGGTGACACAGCACGGCCCATCTTCATCAGCACAAGCTCAAGATCCTCGCGAGGGGCCAAGCCTCGCAGGGCGGACGACGGGAAGCTTCCTCAGGCACGGCCTCGTCAGGCTAGCTCGCGAGGAGGCGGATAGATCAAGGCGGGGTACCTCATGAGGTGCCCATGACGCAAGCCATGACGACTGAGGGCGCCAGGAGGGCGCCAGCCCGCGCAGTGTCCTCATTTCCTCTTTCGTGCAAAGGAGGCAAGCGCAGGCGAGAGCATCAAGCAAAGGCAACCATTTCGGTGCAACAAAACCAAGACCATCACAACGGCAGGAAGGAGGTCATCGTGGAGCCCAAGCCGGGCCACCGCCGAGCCTTTGACAAAGCGAGGACCAACTTTAGTCAGGATAAGTGTACTAGATGTTCCCCTTCAAAATGTCCAATTGTTGGCGCCCTTCCCGCTCAATATTTGGGAAGAGGCACAGGGCCTCTGCCTATAAATAGGAATAGCCTCCCACAGGGTAGAGGGATCGGGGATCCAGAACAGAGCTAGAGGTCAAGCAATCTAGAGAGAGAGAGAGAGTGACCGAACTCCCCCTAGAAGTTCGTCGCACCGTCCAAGAACAGACCCTCGCGAGGCTGTTCTTCCTTGTATTGTTCATCATCAGCCCCTGAGGCAATCCACCACACCACACACTGGAGTAGGGTATTACACCACAATGGTGGCCCGAACCAGTATAAACCTTGTGTCCCTTGTGTTGCTCTTTGTGTAGTTTACATCCTTGCGAGGCGATGAGGTGCAGGTAGGTAGGGGGTGAGATCTCCGCGTGCACCCCAGAGTTCGAACCTAAAGGGTATGCCGAAACCCGAAATCTGACATTTGGCGCGCCAGGTAGGGGTGCGCCGGAATTCGCCTTCTGCCGCTTCGCACCCCGTCACATCGTCATCATCATGTCCGGTGACCAAAGGGCAACCTCGATCCTGGCGGCCTGGCCCGCCCGCAGAGCCGCTTCGCCCGGCGACGCCATGCCCAGGCAGCTCACGGTCCGCAGGGCTGCGGGTCATGCGGCGACGCTGATCAGTAACGACAGCTCGCGCCAGCAGCGCGGTCGCGGTGAGGGCCTCTAACCACGCCACGACCACGACGCCGTACACCCGAAGGGAGCAGGCGAACTCAAGGGCCGCGCGCACGATGGCCCGAGAGCTACTGCAATGCAGGCTGCTGGAGGGCGGCCGCGACATGCTGCTGGAGCGGGTGGCAGAGCTCCTGGGCTTCGCCGCATCGGGGGCTCACCCCTTCTGCACCCAACTGCCACCTCAGGTCCAGGGCGGCCCACGAGGAGGCCCCACGCACGCCCGCGCAGCTCCAAGCAGACTCCAAGCCCACTCCAACGCCGGCCAGGCCGTCAGCACCGGGCTAGCAGCGGCGCTGCCTCCGCCCCCGGCCAGCGAAGGAGGACTCGCCGCGGCCCACGGCCCAAGTGGGCCACCGCGCTACCACCCCCAGGTGGGCACCTCAAGTAGGACTATGTGGCACACGGGGCACTATGGTGCAGCGTTCGGGATGGCGGCCCCAGAAGAGTACGTGCCCCACATGATGGATCAAGGGCACGGGCAGGAGGACGAACACGGCTCGCTCCTCGGCCCAAGCTGGGGGGACGAGGCACCCGAAGCTGAGCTCTTCCAGGAGCCCCGGGAAAGCCCTGTCGACCGCGCCGGAAGCAACGATTATCGGGTACCGCTAATTCCTCAGGAGCAGGCATATGCTAACCATGGATCGCAGGAGGTACAGGTCATCGCAGCGGACGGCTGCCCCAATCCCGCATTTTCCTACCCCTCAGGAGGAGGCCGCCGGGGGTGCAGGAGAGGGGTCGAGATCAGGCATCACCACCGTGGCGTTCGGAGCAAGGCGTCCTCAGGAGGTAGGCCCTCTGCAGGGGAGGTGCCTCAGGGCCTACCCCCGGCAGAGGACCCGTGGTCGCTTGGGAACTGGCGACCGCTCTACCCCATCGGCGGGCGTCCTCGGACTCGGCCGTCGTCGATGGCACTAGAGTGTGGCGCAAGGCGGGGCCCTCGTCTGGCGATATGAAGCAAGGCCGGTACCTGTGAAGAAGGCCCAGTGCCTGTGAAGCTCGCTGCCCCGTGACACTCTCACGTAATAATGAGTGGGGCCGTACACGCCCCAGAGTCTTAGGAGCGCCGGCCGCAGACCCTGGGGCTCCCTCCCACGCCCAGTGGCTGCACTTAGCTCCGCGCTGGTGAGAAGACGTCCAAGACTAGACTAGGTGCCGGACGCGGCTTTTTCTGCTTTTCTTGCTTTTCCCCTTGGCTGTCGCTTTTCCCCCCGTTTGGATTTAAGTTGGATTTGAGCTTGCGATTTGCGTGTGTTCGGGGAAGGGGTGTTTAGTCTCGTTCGAGCAATCTCTCACGTTCTGGTTACCACTCTGCCTCAGCTGCCTCCCCTCGTGAGCCCCTTGCAAGCCGGGCCAGGCCTAGCATGCGTGCAGACCGGACCGCCATCACCGCGCCCTCTCAGGAGGTTCTCATCAAAGGTTCAATGGGCTCGTTCAGGGAGCACACGGAGCGCCACGGCCCTCCCCAGGCTATCTCGGGGCCCACGCGGGTCGAAGGTAAACAAGCCAGCCAGCTCGTCGCAAGGCCAGCCACTTGGTGCAGGAGTACGGGTGATATCGCATCTACTAATACGCTAACTACGAGTTTTTACACGAGGGGCTCCCCCTCCCAAAATGCTCTTACAACCTACAGGGCCAAGCCCGAACTCTGTCTGCGCAGGATAAGAAAGCAGGAGCAGCACGCGGTCAATCGGATAAATCCCCCAATGCATCCTCGAGGTCACCTCCTGAATCGTCGCTGGTGTCGCTGGCCTCGCCATCGCCCTCCGTGTCGCCGTCAGCGGCGTCAGGGCCGTTCACCACGCCGCCTTCATCAGCGGCCACGACCACGCCGTCATCGTCAGTAGCGAAGGCCCTGACGAGGGCATCCACGTTGCCTTCCACCCAATGCGCCAGGTCGTCCCGGACGGCCTGGGGTACTGAAGCGATAAGCGACATCAAAATCGGGTTGGGGTCCATGTCCCGAAGATGGCTGAAGACGCGAGAAAAGGCACGCCCGAGAAGGGCGCGACTCCTCTCCTCCACCAACCTGTTGGCTCTGCCCGACCGCACCTCCAGCTGCGTCACCACATCAGTGAAGAACTGGAGGTTACCAACAAAGTTAACTGCATGAGGCTCGCCAATGGCCGCCTCACAGATGTTGCCCAAGGCCGTGTTAGCTCTTTCTTGGAGCGTGCGGAGCATAGGGCCATGCTCGTGCTCCAGGATCTGCCGCTAGCTTATCTCGTCCTCGTTCCGTCGCGCAACGGCCTCGCCCGCGTCCACCCGCTGCTGTAGAAGAAGCACCTCGGCGTGGGAGGAAGTCAGCTCCTCCTGCGCCACGCCAAGGGCGGCCCGGGAAGCGTCAGCCCGCCGTGTCACTTCATCCAGCTTGGCCCTCAGGGCGGCGGTCCTGCCTTCCGCGTCGGCCCTGATCAACCCCAGGCTCTCCTCGAACTCGCGCTTGAGGTTCAAGCGGGCCGTCGCCACCCGACGATCAACCTCTTCCAGGACTCGGGCCTCCCGCGCAACGACATCGTCCTCTGCCTGCGTCGCCAAGCGCTCCCTCGTCTCCAGCTGCTCAAGATCACAGGCGCGCTCGGCAGCTTCCTGCGTCAGTGCCTCCTCGCGCCTCTGGAGCTCCGCCTGGTCGACCGAAGCCCCCTTCATCGATGCAAGGGCCGTCTCACGCAGCGTCGTGGAGCGCAAGAACATAACTCTTGTTGAGATGGCTTGCACTATGCTTGATGAGTACAAGACGCCTTGTCACTTCTGGACTGAGGCAATTTACACTGCGTGCCACATCATCAACAGGGTATATCTTCACAAATTCTTCAAGAAGACTGCCTATGAACTCCTCACTGACAAGAAACCGAATGTGAGTTATTTCAAAGTCTTCGGTGCTAAATGTTGGATTAGATATCCTCATCACAACGCTAAATTTGCACCAAAAGCACATGAAGGTTTTATGCCTGGTTACGGAAAGGACTCTCACACCTACAGAGTCTTCAACAATGTTCTTCACAAGATTGTTGAAACTGTAGATGTGCGGTTCGATGAAACTAATGGCTCGCAAAGAGAGCACTTACCTTCTGTGATAGATGAACCAGCACCTGAGGATCCTATCAAGTTCAAGGCGACTGAGGATGTCATTCCTACTGAAGAATCTGCTGAAGAATTCGTTCCAGAACGTGAAGAATATCGAGCTGATGCACCTGAAGAAAATGCTGATCAAATTCCTCGACGACAACCAGCTCATCCTCGCGTTGCAAAAGAAGTGCAAGTTGAAAAGATCATCGATGACATTGAAGCACCAGGTCCTCCCACACGCTCAAAAGCTTCACATTTATCTAACTTTTGTGGGCACTATGCTTTTTTCTCTATCACAGAGCCCACTAAGGTAGATGAAGCATTTCTGGGGCCTGAGTGGATTCAAGCCATGCAAGAGGAATTACATCAGTTCAAGCTCAACAACGTCTGGGAACTGGTCAAACGTCCAAATCCTCGCAAGCATAATATCATTGGCACAAAGTGGATCTACCGCAACAAGCAAGATGAAAATGGACTTGTGGTGAGGAATAAGGCACGACTTGTAGGTGAAGGCTACACACAGGTTGAAGGAATTGATTTTGATGAAACTTTTGCACCTTTTGCTAGACTTCAGGCTATTCGCATATTACTTGCTTATGCTAACCATCATGATATCACTTTATACCAAATGGATGTGAAAAGTGCATTCCTCAATGGTAAGCTTGAGGAAGAAGTATATGTTGCTCAACCCCCAGGTTTTGAAGATCCAAAGAATCCTGACAAAGTCTTCAGACTCAACAAGGCCCTCTATGGCCTCAACCAGGCCCCTCGGGTGTGGTATGACACTTTGAAGGAATTCCTCATGAAGAATGGCTTCACACCCTGTTCACTCGACCCTACTCTCTTTACTAAATCTTAAGATGGTGAATTATTTGTGTGCCAAATATACGTTGATGATATTATCTTTGGCTGTACTAACCAATGTTATAGTGATGAATTTGCCTATATGATGAGTGAAGAATATCAAATGTCTATGATGGGAGAGTTGAAATTCTTCTTAGTTCTTCAAATTAAATCAGCAAGAATGGCATATTCATATCTCAGGAGAAATACCTCAAGGATGTTCTAAGGAAATTCGGCATGCAAGATTGCAAAGGCGTTAAAATTCCTATGCCCACAAATGGCCATCTATGCACTGATCAAAATAGTATTGACTTCGATCACAAGGTATACCGCTCCATGATTGGTTCTTTATTGTACTTATGTGCATCTAGGCCAGATATAATGCTTAGTGTTTGCATGTGTGCCCGATTTCAAACTACACCGAAGGAATCACACAATAAGGTTGTGAAGCATATTCTTCGATATCTAGCTCACACACCAACACTAGGACTATGGTACCCCAAGGGCTGTGCTTTTCATCTCATTGGATATTCTGACTCTGACTATGCTGCTGATCGTGTGGACCGCAAGTCAACATCTGGTACTTGTCATTTCCTCGGACGATCTTTGGTCTGTTGGTCCTCGAAGAAACAGAACTGCGTATCACTGTTTACTGTGAAATCTGAGTACATTGCTGCTGGTTCTTGCTGTGCTCAATTGCTGTGGATGAAGCAAACACTCAAGGATTATGGCATCAACGTGAAGAATGTGCCTCTCTACTGTGACAACGGGAGTGCCATCAAGATTGCTCACAACCCAGTTCAGCACTCGAAGACAAAGCACATTCAGATTCGTCATCATTTTCTTCGTGATCATGTGTTGAAGGGCGACATTTCTATGGAGCATGTGAAGACTGAAGAACAGCTAGCCGATATCTTCTCAAAGCCCTTGGATGAGAAGAGATTTAGCAAGTTGCGGTGTGAGCTAAATATATTAGAGTCTTCGAATGTTCTTTGAAAAGGACACTCATCCTAACACTTATGCAAAATTGATGAATTAGATGTGGAACACATGAAGAAACGTTTTTCTTCAATCAATGAAGAATAACACTCTAAGTGTGAAGAAATTAATGAAGAATTTGATTCTCAGAACCCTACGACAATTGTACGCGGTGTCTGAAATCATCATTCTTATACGGTGGGTCACACCACCACCAAAGTTGAAAATCTTCAATTTGAGTTTTTCCTCAGTTTTTTTTAAATTCCTTAGTTGTTCAAATTCTTCAACTTTGCAAAATCTTCACTATTTCTGTCATTTTTCTTCATTGGCTATATATATATATATATATATATATATATATATATATATATGGGTTTATGTCCTCTACAGCATTCACTTATGGCTATTTCTTCAAGTTGCGTTTTATGCTAAGTGAATGTGATCAGACCCTTCCCCCTCTATGCTATACTCAACCAAATCTATTCACAAATTCTTCATGTGCATTCTATTTCAAACTCGTTCAAAATCTTCACTGTGTCCTTGTCAGCTGAAGAAATTGCGAATGGAACTTTAAAACTAATCTTATCCAAAATTTTCAGCTTTGCCGCTCAAACCATTCCGCATCCCACGACAAACTTATCTATTCACCCACGATCTAACACGATCTCCACTTCTCAGTATGTGGGTGACACATGTCATGCGAATGAGAAGGGTCAGGGGCACGTTCATCCTAAATCTTCGGGCGAACAGTTTTACACTGCGACTATAAATACCCCCTCGCCCCTTCGTCAGTTCCTTTACTCCGCTCGACCTCTCTCTCCCGCTCGAGCTTCTCAAACCCTAGCGCCGTCGCTACTCCATTATCGCCGGTGAGTAAGAGCTTCACTGCCTCAACCTCGTCGCTGTCGTACTCGCGCCGGCCGCGGATATCTTCACTCCGCCGCCGCCATAGCTGTCTTCCTCCACCGAGTTAGGGCGTGGAAGATCTACACAGACGAACTTCACTTCTTCACCTCACTGTTTGTCATGTTCTTCATCCAGGGTAATTAAAAGTTACTTTTACTGCCCTCTTTGATTCAAATTTTCTCTACAAAATCTTCAAAGGTGTTTTATTCTTCAAATCCTCACACACAAAACACCTCACTAGTCATCTGTTCTTGATTCACTTCTCTAAGCATCATTTTTCTTCAAGATTCCTTAATTGTGTGGATCTTCGGTCTATACAACTCTAGAACCTAAGACAAAGACGCTTAGTGAAATTCTTCAAGACTCATCTGGTCAAATTCCTCAAACTTGTTCTTTCTGAAAAACCTTCTGAGAACGCATATGACCTCTCCAAATTCCTCGCAACTATACTCTGTTCACAGGTACTCATGTCCGCTGCTGAATCACTAGGTTCTCATCAACTTAACTCATTTGCAGCGTTCCTCGAAGAAAAATTGCATACATCTTCGTGAGAATTCGATTGTTCAATTACCTCAATCAAGAATATGGCAGACGGTAAGAAGCCGCAGAAAGGAGGAAAGAAGCCTGAGGTCATGACTGCTTTTGAAATCCCTGAGGACATCTATGCTGACTATTGCACACCTGATGAGGCCAAGTTCGGAAAGGAGAACAAAAATCAGCACAAGGTGCGTATACAAAGGATTGAAAGGAGATGGGCAAGAGAATGGAGGGAGTACAGGTATGTTACTCCAAAGTATATGAAGAAATTCGCACTTAATCCTCCATGCCCAAGAGCTCCATTGGCACCTGACCAAGAAGCTGACCCCACCAGCATCAAGCGTGGTGAGGATTTTCCTGAAGAATGGGCCAAGCGCCAAGCCAAGTTGGTTAGACAAGCCAAAGAAGCAGTGAGGAAATTCAATGAAGACTTCACTGTCAGCTGCCATCGAGGCCTCTGTCAAGCCTAGGAAATCAATGGCAAAGAAGCCGTGCACAAGCCAAGTGCTTCACCAACAAAGTGCCCTCGCGGCCAAGTTCTCGAAGCAATGCCCTCACGGCCAGAATCTTCAAAGCCCTCACGGCCAATTCCTCATGCTGCTCATGCTCCTCCAAAATCCTCAGCTCCTCCTCCAAAGTCCTCAGCTGCTCTGGCAAAGTCCTCAGCACTTGTGCATCTGGCCACGTGCCAAAGGACTGCAGGCATCTCTATTGCCTCTGGTGTCTCAGCGAGTTCCTCAGCTGCACCAAATTCTTCATCAGGCCCCACTCTGCTGAAGACAAAGGCAACGGCTGGACGAGGTCCTCGGCCAAGTCCTAAGAAGAAATAGGTTGCCTTCCAAGTTCCATCTGACGATGAAGCTGATGATGATGAACTTGTAGAAATCATCAGAGACAGACAAGAAAGGGCCGCTAGAGCCAAAGGCACAACTGTGCCACTGCTATTAGATCCTAAGTTGATCCTCGATTACATTGATCTCTGGCACAAGGACCCAAACACTCCTATGCCTGATTTCAAATTGACTCTGGTCAAAATCACATCTTGACTCATTTCATCCAAGAAGAGAAATGGAAATTTGAGAAGGCCAGGCAGATCAAGAAGGCTCAAGACAGAAATAGAAGTTCACGAGGAAAACGTTGTCTCTTTGACGACTGATGGGTTTACAAAGATCCAGTATGAAATTAAAGCCCTCAGTGATGATTTCGATGCTTATTATGCTGATTGGTAAGGAGCCAAAGTCAGGTTTGTTAAACTGACTGAGAAGTTCACCAATGTTGCAGCTCCATCGCAACAAGAAGTTCCTCAGGCTGAAGCTTCTGCTCAACCTACTAAAGAACATGCCAGCACCGCTGATGACTCTCAGGATGCTGAAGAAAATGTTAGTTCCAGGGCTGATGACTCCATACCAGCCGCTGAAGAAATTGCCAGGGCATCCACTAGTGGTGCGCCTGAAGAAAATGAAGAAGTCAGGGCAACTGCATCAGTTGCGCCTGAAGAAAATCAATCAGATTCCTCATCTCCTCATGCGCCTACACCAACTCCTATCCTTCCATATGCATCAGATGTGAAGAAGACCAAGGCTGCAGAGCGAGCTGTTGTGAAGAAAAGGAAAGCATCACCGCTTGCATTCTTCACTCAAGAAAATGAAGCCTATGACCAGCTCGTTTGAAAATCCCATTGATGCTGTTCCGATCTCCACCATGCCATCAAAGTACCTTGTTCCTTTTGTTGAAGAATATGAGATCCCTAGCAGATCTGATGAAGAAAATCATTCTGCTGCTTCGTCAGAGCAGATTGATGAAGAAATTGAAGTGGATACGATCACTTCAACACCCGTTGTTTCCTCGCCAATGCCTCAGTTCACAGCTGAAGAGGCTGGCATTGAAGAAATTGAAGATGAAGACGTGGATATTGGGTGCACTACGCCAGTATTGAATGATGACTTTTGCGAAAGTCAGCTCCCCAATTCTCCACTCTTCACCCCTTTACAGCAAATTCCTCAGTCCCCTGCACCAACCGTTCAAATGGGCTCTGAAGAAACTCACCCCACCTCGTCTGTGCATGAAGAAATTCGAGCCACTAGTGCTGAAGAACCTGCTGCTGCTGATCATATGACAACACAGACTGCAACTGAAGAGGAACCAGAAATTCCTCAGCATGAAGAACCTGAGATTGCGATTCTCGAGGTTGTGATGCAACTCACTGACACTCCTCTGCCCAAACCAAAGAATCCATT
Organism: Aegilops bicornis; assembly: GCA_021605145.1. Classification (NCBI taxonomy): domain Eukaryota; kingdom Viridiplantae; phylum Streptophyta; class Magnoliopsida; order Poales; family Poaceae; genus Aegilops; species Aegilops bicornis. The sequence continues at coordinate 421,193,716 of CM038675.1, read as the reverse complement.
CTCACGCAAGCAAAAGTTCAAGGCTGAAGATTTCTTTGGCGAGCATGTGTTCTTCACAGATTACAACCCCTATGATTCTGCTCGCATAAGGAAGAGGCGTTTCTGGACGGCCAGCCAGGCCAATTTCTATTCCTCAGTGTTGTTCAACAAAGACAAAGTCTTCGATCATGCACACATTCCTCATGTGGACATGGAATCTCTGCCGGGCTTCGAGCCAGTCCTCAGTGTTCTTCACGAGGCTGGAATGTTAAATTTTTGCACTGACATATGTGATTGGAATGAAGAACTCATTCTTCAATTCTTTCCGACGTTGCACATCACAGGAAATTCTGAAGATGTGAACTCACGGGTGCTGAACTGGATGTCTGAGAACACTCACTACAAGGCACCAGCTACTGAATTGCTTCGTGCCGTACCACTCAGTCCTCCCCTTGAAGGTGCTCATTGCGTCTACAGTGAACCTGAGCTTACAAATCACTACATGCAAGTTCTGATGAAGCCTTTGAAGCCAGGGTAAGCCCCACAAACCAAATTCCTCGTCAAGGAATTACTGTATGTGCCTCGGACTGTCTATCGCATTCTGTCGAAGACATTGAGTCCTATCAAAGGCCACGACTCAAATGATGAAGAAGTCATTGGCATCATGAAGAATCTGCTTTTCAATATCATTGATGGTGTTCCCGTCAACTTCCATGATTTCTTCATGAGGACTCTGGCCAATGTCGCTATGTCACCTTTTGAGCTGAAGCCTTATGCACCTTGGATTATGAGATTCATCAGAACAAGGTCTTCACTCAACTACAAAGCTGACACTCTGAACCACTTCAGCTACTTGCCTCCAATTGAAGTCCTCAAACGGACATTTTCCTCAGCTGATGACAAAGGCAAGGCAACTGCTTTTATAGATGAAGGCATTCGTCCATTGGATGGTCAATTTCACCAGGCTGCATCCTACTTCACCAATGATGACTCTGCCACTCATGACTCTGCCGCCAACACTGCCAAGCAAAATCCTCAAGCTACAACACCCAGGGTGATGACTGATCGTGAGCTTCTCCTCAGTCTTCATCAGAAGGTTGATCGCAATCATAAATGGGTCAAGCATCAGTTTGGTTCAATTCTTCACAACATGACCTCAACCCATAACACAGTGAAGAAAAATCAGTACTACCTCCATGAAACCTTCACCGTGCACTGGGCTGTTTTGTCTCATGTCTACAGCGAAGAAGATCTGAAGAAAATGGGTCTCAAGGAAGAATTTGACTGGTCTACACCACCTCCGAAGAAATACAAGAAGGTCAAGGTTCCTTCCTTGGTGGCCATATCCTATTCTTCATCGCGCGACACTGATGAACATGAAGACTTGGACGACACTGCGGCAGGCCCTACTACGACAAACGACCCCGACAACGCTGGCGCTCCTCCATCAACTTGATATTATTCAGGGGCGTTAGTCCTCAGTTTCGATCCTTTTGGTCATTCGATGACAAAGGGGGAGAAAATTGAGTTAGTATTCAAGCGGGTCTATTATATGGGCATTTTTTTGCTAAGTTACAACTCTTGCTCTTCTGAAACTTTATTGGATCGAGTTGTAATCTTAAACCCGATGGTGCTCTCATACTTTTGATGTGTTCCTCTGCATGCTTATTCCTCATTATATGTTAATACACGCATGTCAATTACATCACCACCATATTTCATCATGCATTTCATATTCTTCATACTATATGTCAAATGCGTGTATGAATTACAAGATAAAGGGGGAGATCTCCATGATTCAAATCTTCAAGTGTGCATTGCCTCAAAAGCAAATTCCTCACTAATGCACATCTTCAGGGGGAGTTCTTCTATATCTTGCAATCAAATTCCTCAATATCAGTATTTACACTTCATATGTTTATCATCGTTGAAAACTTAACTTATATTGTGATCAATCACCAAAAAGGGGGAGATTGTAAGTGCATCTAGTGCCCCTTAGTGGTTTTGGTGTATTGAAGACTTATAGGTTAAGGGTCTAATGCGTTTATGAGTGTACACAGGTCTATAAGTCTATGAGGAGCTTGATATTTACAGTGAAAGTCGACCCTTAAAAATGAAGTTCTTCAACTAAAGACTTTGGTATTCTGAAGACTTTGAAAGTGAAGAAATTGGTGTGACCTTGAACACTTGGTATTCATTTGAGGAACATGAAGCGTGAATAATTTTGTTTTCTTAGTTTCGTTTTCTCTTTCTTGAGTCATAGGAAACACCGTACTGTTAAAGGGGGTCGAGGAAATCCCTTCGAGTGAAGCCATTGGAAATCTCATACAGTTTAGTCAATTTCTTCAGTGACAGAGACGAAGTTCTTCTGGTCGCTGAGGAATTTGTTCTAACTGAGGAGTTAGGAATTCGCCAAAGGCGGATAACCTCTGAGTGAGGAACATGATAGCCCCGAGGAATTTGAACCTCAAATTTCCGATCATTCTTTGTGTTGCACGCCAGCTGTCCCAAAATATCTTATCTACCTAACGGTCATATCATTGAAGGGCATTTATGTCTTATCATGTCGGCCTGCTCCCTAGGCTATAAATAGCCACCCCCTACAACCACTAGCTGGTTGGCTGCTCCGAGAGAAACTGACACTTGTCAATTGAGAGCATCCCATCCTCCGAGGACTTTGAGTGAAAATCATCAAGTGAGGAAAACCCAAATACAAACACCTACAAACCCAAAGTGATTGAGCATCACTGAAGAGATTGATCCTGCGTGGATCCGATGCTTGTTACCTTTGAAGACTGTGCTTCTTCCAGACGGTTAGGCGTCATGGTCTAGAGCATCCAAGAGGAATTGTGGATCGCCGAGTGACCGAGTTTGTGAAGGTTTGGAAGTCGCCTGAAGACTTACCACGAGTGATTGGACGAGGTCTGTGTGACCTTAGTTCATGGAGAATACGATGAGGACTTGGTGTCCTGAGCTGCGTGCTCAGGACTGGGTGTCCGGGACTGTGTGTCCTTGAGTTTAAATATTCAGCCGCTCCAACCAGATGTACAACTGAGACAACAGTTGGAACTAGTCTACCAAATCATTGTCTTCACCAACCTTACTGGTTCTATTTCCTCAACTCTTTCATTTCCTCATTACTGTGTTAAGTGCTTCATCATATCTGTGTTTGAATACTTCGACTGAAGACTTCCTAAATTTCCTCAGTTCAATTTCTTCAGTCTGTTTGTCTTCATCTTGTGTTATCCTGTGATTACGCTTTCTGTACTCTGTGCTTGTCTTCATTTCATCATGATGACTATGCCTGTATTCTGTTATGCTTACTTCTGAGTACTTATTCCGCTGCAAGTAGTTCTTCGCTAAGGAATTTCCTCACCGGCAAATTCCTCAGTGAAGAATTCATAAAAATCGCCTATTCACCCCCCCCCCCTCTAGTCGATATAACGCACTTTCACATGTCGGTCCCACCGAAAATCCTAACGGTCACTATATTTGCTGAATCGGTCCGACCGAGTTTATCAATTCGGTCCCACCGAGTTTGGCAAGTTGTGTGTAACGGTTAGATTTTTTGTGGAGGCTATATATACCCCTCCACCTCCTCTTCATTCGTGGAGAGAGCCATCAGAACAAACCTACACTTCCAACTTGTTGTTTCTGAGAAGGAACCACCTACTCATGTGTTGAGGCCAAGATATTCCATTCCTACCATATGAATCTTGATCTCTAGCCTTCCCCAAGTTGCTTTCCACTCAAATCTTCTTTCCACCAAATCCAAATCCTGTGAGAGAGAGTTGAGTGTTGGGGAGACTATCATTTGAAGCACAAGAGCAAGGAGTTCATCATCAACACACCATTTGTTACTTCTTGGAGAGTGGTGTCTCCTAGATTGGCTAGGTGTCACTTGGGAGCCTCCGACAAGATTGTGGAGTTGAACCAAGGAGTTTGTAAGGGCAAGGAGATTGCCTACTTCGTGAAGATCTACCGCTAGTGAGGCAAGTCCTTCGTGGGCGACGGCCATGGTGGGATAGACAAGGTTGCTTCTTCGTGGACCCTTCGTGGGTGGAGCCCTCCGTGGACTTGCGCAACCGTTAGCCTTCGTGGGTTGAAGTCTCCATCAACATGGATGTATAATAGCACCACCTATCGAAACCACGACAAAAACATCCGTGTCTCCAATTGCGTTTGAATTCTCCAAACCCTTCCCTTTACATTTCTTTCAAGTTGCATGCTTTACTTTCCGCCGCTCATATACTCTTTGCATGCTAGCTTGAATTGTGCTAAGATTGCTTGACTTGTGCTAAGATAGCTAAAATCTGCCAAAGAATAAAATTGGGAAAAGGATAAGTTTTTATTTGGTCAAGTAGTCTAATCACCCCCCTCTAGACATACTTTCGATCCTACACCTAGCCAGCTAGACATGATCCTGGATCACAGTAACGCCTAGAGACCGATGCGCTAGATGACTTCTAGTTATTCGCATTCGTTGCCATGTCATTCGCTTGCGTATTGCACTTTGCCATGTCATCATGTGCATTTCATCTGCATGCTTTTCAAAACTTGCAACCGTTCGGGTCTCCCAGTTCTCTCCGTTGTCCGTTCTGAGCCCGTCCCACTCGCACGCACCCGTCGCACCTCCCAGATCTTGTTTCGTGAGCGGGAGAAAAATGTTCTCAGAATTGGCCGAGATTTGATGAGTGGTCTTGGTACATCACCGATAGACCGCCTGTCAAATTTCATTCCATTTGAAGGTCGTTTGATGCCCCAACGGTTAACCGCGTTAACCGCGGGACACCTCTCTCTTTGCAGCCCAGCACCCCTCCACAACAACCCACTAGCCCATCTAAACCCCTTCCATGCTCTTTGCCATTGGATCACGATCGTGTGGGAGAAAACCGCACCTCAATAGCCCTCTCCTAGCTCCCAGAATCTATATAAACACCCCTCCCCCGAATATCTAGGGAAACCCAAGCTCTCGCATCGAAATCCGCTCCTCCATAGTGCCAACCACTGCCTCCCACTGCGCAGGCCCGCGGAGCCCAAGTCCGGGCCGCCCGACCTGTCCGCCCATCACCATGCGCCCGCACCTCGCTTCCCGCGCCCTGCGCCCGTGCCACCGTCCCGCTCCACCACTGCGCACCGCCGGTGCTCGCTCCGCCACCCCGCCCTGGCCTCCCGCTTCGTCGCCGCACCGAGCGCCGTCGCCCGTCCTCGCGCCACCGCACCGCTGCCTCCCGAAAGCATCCTGAGCTGCCGCCGCGGACCACCTCCGCCACCAAACCAGACCGCGGCCCCGAGCGCCTCCCTGCACCGGAAACTGGCCGGATCCACCCCTTCCTCCACCGCCGCCCTCCTCCCTTCGCCAGAGCCCCGACCACGGACGCCGCCTCGCCCCTGTCTTCCCCGATCCAGGACGGATCGGGAGGAGCATGCCCGCGCAAGGCCCAGCAGTGCTAAGGCCGGCCTGATCCACCTCGTCCTTTGAATTTTTTCGCTGGGTAAAAATTCTTCCAAGTCCCTAGATCTGCAATAATTTGTTGCATTCTTTGGATGGCCACAACTCTGTGCATACATGTCAGTTTGTGATGATGTTCATACGGAAATGTTCATCCATAAATGCTTTATGTGATGCTTGCATTTTAATTCATGTTACTGTTCATCTTGATGCCTTAATAACCATTGCAAAACTACTAAATGGTATAACCTGCTAAAGATTGTTGTAACTTGCCTATTTGTCTTTTTATAGCATTTTGTGTGATTTCTTTTGAGAATCATGTCAACATGTTTTAGGAGCAAACTCATGCCATCTTTAAAGTGGTGCAATCTATGTATCTTGATATGCGCTATGGTGACTAGCACAAGAATGCAAAGTAGGGTACTTGTTGTTGCTGATTTCTCTGACTGATTTCTGCGATAATATGTTGCCATGTTAACTTGATGCTACTAGTGAATCCATGCATATTTGGGAGATGCTCAGTAAGGCTGTTTTGAAGATCCTGTTATGCTCTGTCCTTGAATGCCCTTGTTTGCAATTATGGACTGCCGTAGATTTTTGTTATAATGCTCTAAAATAGCTAAATAATGCTTCTGTCAGCCTGTTATCAGTAAGTTCATTTTTGCGATGTGAATAACTAGTGTTTGATGCATCCTATGACCATGTTCTTGACATGAGTAGCTGCACAAATATGCCTAATTGATGTTGGTTACATTCATTTGCCATGATATGCTCTTTGTTGAGTTAACCAAGCTTGCAAACATGTCTACTTGTCACTGTTTCTGCCATGTTCACTAAATTCCACCAAGTCTATGAATCTGTTATTGTTTCCAATCTTGCCATGATGTTTTGAGCATGTTCGATTGGTTTCTAGCAGAAGCTCAGTTATCATGTTTTGTAGTGCTCTACCTGTACATTGTTTCCATGCCCTTTGATGCCATGAAATGTTCCTGTAGTATATAATCTAGTTGACTCAAAGTATGCATCATGAATCTGTTTTCAGCCTTACTCTGTTTTCACCAAGTCTGAGAATCTCTTATGACTTACTTACTTGTCAAGATGAATGCCATTGATCTAGAGGTTATATGGAGATGCTTAGTAATCATATTTTGCCATGTTTAACCTGTTCACTAATGCCATGCTTTTGTTTGCTATGATCGTGCAATGTAGCATCATTGTTCCATGCCTCCAACATGTCAACATTTTTATTTCTGCTCACATGTATGCCATGTTTGTCACTGTCATAATCTGCGTTATAAAGTTGATTTTTGCATTGATCATGTTGGATTAATATTGATGACTATGAACCTGAAACGTAATGTTATTTGAACCATGTCATATGTACTTAGGTTCATATCAAGTTTATGTCCATATGTTTCCTCCTGTAGCATGTTGTTTCCTTGATTGCAATGTGCTTAGTTGCTGTTTTGGGCAGATTGTGTTTGAAACTTGTATTGAGTGTATGTGTTGAACCGTGGCTCCTTTGGAGCATGCTCTACATGAAACTTGCTTGGTTTTGCATGTAGTTTTATCTTACCTTGTTGCACGTTGGTTTGAGCATGTGTGCTTGATGTTTGAATGCATTTTGCATCAATGCCATGTTTAACTTGTTTTGCTCATATCTTCTAGGCCGTAGCTCTGAATTAAATGAACCTTGTATGTAACTTTACTAGAAAGACGCGTAGATCATCTTGGTGCACTTTAACTTGCGGTTTAACAACTTTAACTTAATGTTTTGTTCAGATCAGTACCAAATTCGAAATTTGCATATGGGGAGTTTCCGGAATTGTTATATGTTATTTCCGGCCTCATTTAAACTTTCTTTGATGTGTTGTTCTTGTATGCATCATCTCTTTCCATGAGTAGCATCATGTAGCATTGTCATGCATCATACTTGGTTGAGCATCATGTCATGTTTATGTGTTGTGTGTTTATCATGTTGTTTGCTTCTTTCCGATTGTGCTCCTTCTCGATAGTTCATGTTTCGTTGCGATCGCGAGGATTCGTTCGACTACGCCCGTTCATCTTCTTCATGGACTCGTTCTTATTCCTAGCGGGATTTCAGGCAAGATGACCGTCACCTTGGATCTCACTACTATCTTTGCTATGCTAGTTATCTCGATGCTATCGCTATGTCGCGCTACCTACCACTTGTTTATCAAGCCTCCCAAATTGCCATGTCAGGCTCTAACCTTTTCCACCATCCTAGCAAATCGTTGTTTGGCTATGTTGCCGCGTTGCTCAGCCCCTCTTGTAGTGTTGCTAGTTGCAGGTGCAGCTGCAGGTTGTTCCGTGTTGGGACATGGATATCATGGGATATCACAATATCTCTCATTTAATTAATGCACATATATACTTGGTAAAGGGTGGAAGGGTCGGCCTTTTGCTTGGTGTTTTGTTCCACTCTTGCCGCCTTAGTTTCCGTCATACTGGTGTTATGTTCCTTGATTTTGTGTCCCTAACATGATGAGGGTTTATGGGCCCCTCTTGACAATTCGCTTTGAATAAAACTCTTCCAGCAAGGCCCAACATTGGTTTTACCATTTGCTCAACATAATAACTAAACATGATAATAAACTTGACACATAGGGAGTTAGTGCTACCCGAGGTTCATTGTTCAACCTAATACAGGGGGGCCAGTGCTGATGGTGTTGGTCCCAAACTAGAGCAGCATGAGGTGCCGCCCCTTGGCAACTTTGGTTATTTTTGTCGCTGTAACCATAGCTCATCCATCGTGGCCTGAAACAAGATACACATGGCTACTATCAGGGTGTCGACACATTGGGAGGTCTTGCTGGATTTGTTTTGCCATTCTCGAAATGTCTTGTGCACCAGGATTCCGAGTCTGATAGGAGGGTCCCGAGATGGAGGATTATCTCCGCGGAACGTGAGCTTATCGTGGGCTAAGTTGGGACACCCCTGCAGGGTTTAAAATTTCGAGAGCCGTGCCCGCGGTTATGTGGCAGATTGGAATTTTTTAATATCCGGTTGTAGAGGACTTAAACTAAACTCAACTAAAATACACCAACCGTGTGTGCAAGCGGGACTGTCTCTTTTCGGGTACGTTCGAGAAGAGAACACAGTTGGGTTATGTTTGAACGTAAGTAGTTCAGGATCAGTTCTTGAACATTATCAGTTTGTGATCGTTTGTGTAGCTTCTCATCTTACTCTTATACTCGTAAGTTAGCCTCCATACATTGCTTAGTCGCTTGCTGCAACCTCATGACTTATCCATTCCATACCCATTAAGCTTTGCAAGTCTTGATACCCATGGTAATGGGATTGCTGAGTCCTCGTGGCTCACATATTACTACAAAAACAGTTGCAGGTACAGGTAATGCAATGATCATGACGTGAGAGCAATGTTTACTTGTTTTGGAGTTCTTCTTCTTCGTTGTCGATCTTGGGATAGGTTCCTGGTCGGCAGCCTGGGCTAGCAGGGTGGATGCCATTTGAGTTTATGTTTGTGTTTCATCCGTAGTCGGATGTTGTTCTTATGTATGATTTTTGATGTATTCTTGTGGCATTTGTATGCCTTTGTACGTATCCCCAGCTCTTATGTAATGACGATGTAATGATATCCACCTTGCAAAAGTGTTTCAATATGCGGCTCTATCCTCGGATGGGACCTTCGAGTTCCGCTCTGATAGGATCGCATATTGGGCGTGACAATCACCGTGCCAAATCCATGGCACTCAGGACAAACCAGCAACCCACACTAATAGGAACTTCTAGGTCTTTAAGTAGGCTGGCAAGGTAGCGCCGGAGGGTCAAGGTAAAACCCAAAATCACAGCGAAGACGAGTACGAACCTCGGCGGCCCAACAATGGAGGCCAAAAGAAGTTTCCTAACAAGGTAACATAAGTAAACATCCCTAAAAGGGAGAGGAAGCGCGTACTTAGAGACATGTATGCGCTAGAACTAGTCGCCTCGAAGTTCAACCCGTGGTCGGCTTACCCGATCACATTCGACAAGCATGACCACCCAACCAACATCAGGCATGGCGGATCGGCTGCACTCGTCCTAGACCCAATTGTCGACAGTTTTCATCTGACGCGCGTCCTTATGGACGGAGGAATCAATCTTAACCTGATCTATGCGGACACGGTTAGGAAGATGGGCATCGAATCATCCTGAGTTAAGCCGAGCACCACCACCTTTAAAGGTGTTTTCCCAGGTGTTAAAGCCCGCTATACCAGAACAGGCACTCTGGAGGTAGTCTTCGGGTCACCCGAGAACTTCAGGAGCGAGGAGTTAATCTTCGACATCGTCCCCTTTCGAAGTGGATACCATAAGCTTAAAATGGCGGAACCTATGGCGTTATAACATTCAATGGTTACACCGAACGCTCACTCCGGACAGAGGAGCAGACTATAGCCTTTGGAGCCGAGGTGCAGGTGTCCGAGGAGGTAGCCTGTGGCGGTAAATGCAACACCAGCTCTTTGAAGCACACGCGGGCCATGCCAGTCAAACTCAACCACGTACACCCACACTCTAAATAGGGGTACGGGCTCCTTGCATGCTCTCCTTGGATGGGGCACTATGTCCCCAAGGCGCACAATTTTGCACTCAAAATCCCTTGGCCCGCCGAGGAACCAAAATTTATAGATAACATCGGATCGGCCCGACCAAGGAATGACATAGCTTCGAGCCTCCACATCGGCATGGGTTTGTCAAAGAACTAGCCAGGAAAATGATACAAACGTGGCCTCAACCACACAACGGACATCTACAAGACCTCTTTCAAAGGACTCGGCCAGCGAACACTTTAAGCGCATGCAGGGCCGAGGTCGCATTTAGTTGTGAACTCTTTGATTTTGGCCCATTCCTTTTCTTTTGGATTTCTTTGAAATTTTATTTGGAATTGCTTTTCTGTGGCTACGTGGTCCGGAAACCTGGGATGATCATCTTTTCTTCCTCTTCCAAGTGTCTTGTCACCCTCAAACCTTTTCCCAAGACCATGTCATTTTCATATTAATCCAACCCCTATATTTATTTCTTGGGAGTATTTCTTTTTTCTATTAAAGGAATAACCTTGTTTGCCCTAGGTTGTGAAGCAACCTATATTTTTGTCTTCCCTAAAATTCCCACAAAATTCCTTTGGACCATATGGACCTTGAATATGTAAAAATATTCAAGATTCCATGCCCATGGTAAGCAGACCATCCAATCTTTTCTTCCGGTCATATTTTCAGTTTGTGAAGCAACTATATTTTATATCGCTCCATAATTTCTAAAAATTTACCAGGACCTTCCGCAACCTATATAACCTCTGTTGTAGGGCGGAACCCTAGATGGAGATCTTTCATGAATTGGAGGGGAAATCCCCAAGAATAAGAAGAACATAAAGGGGGAAAACAAGAAGAACACTCAAATTGACTTGATCCAATCACACCTGTGCTAGATCCATTCACACAAAGAGAGATACGAAGGTCAAAATCTAACACAAGAAGATACAAGAGGTAACTAGTTGATCCCAATCCTATGAGGCAAGAGGTCTTGATGATCCTATGATGGGGATCCTTCTCCAAGAGGAGGCCTTGATATCCACAAGAGGATCTTCTCCTTTAGGAGGTCATTATCTTCAAGAGGAGGAAGATGAGCAAAGCTCTCTCAATATCTCACATATACTTTGTTATCCTCTCTAATGAGCTAGGGGAAGAGTTTATATAGGCTAGGGATGAAATAAGAGGAAAACAGGGGTACAAGGGTCATTTGACCCTAAGTGCACGCAGGCACAGCCGGAGGTGTCCGGGCGCCCGGGGTAAAGAGACCAGGCACCCGTGGTCGTCGAGGAGTAGAAGACCGGGCACCTGGGGTTGAGGGCCGGGCACCCGGGTGGCACCTGGGAGGGGGGCCAGGCACCCGGGGGTGCGGGTACCCAGTGGTTGGGGTGCAGGCAACCAGGGTGGACAAAGGGGCCGCGCCCTTTGGCGTCGTGGTCCGGGCACCTGGGGCATAGGAGGGCGGGCACCCGGGATGGTCCGAGGCCTCCGGTGTTTCATGTCTTGGGGTCACTCTTCCTCCTCCTTCTCCCTTCTTCGATGGTGTAGATGTTCTCTTGCACTTGAACTCCTCCTCATCGTCAATGAAGCTCCGGCAATACCTATGCATGTACACGAGCAAGTAGTATACCATCCTCGAAGGGGTCAAGTGAACACGTGTAAAGGAGATGATTAACCTTCATGTATGTGAAGAAGATGTCGCACGTGTCACTTGCCGAACGGACTATTGACATGGTGATGTCCGTAGGATGCTCCGCATCATCCCCGCCCCCTTGGAAAAGATCCAACTTCGGATCGAAAAACAAATCACCATGGGAAAGAGATGGCGTCGCCTTGTAGGAGTGAACGTTCACAAGTACTCATTGTCTTGAAACTCAAAGTTGACTCGGACTATGCGTCCCATTGGGATGCCTTCTTCATGTTGTTGAAGAGGTTCATGTTCGCCGCCATGCACTACAAAAAAATACACTTCCGTGATGATACGTGTTTGTCACAGTAAGTCGCATTTTTTGTCATGCATGTACATCCATGACGATTTTATGACAGAATCAAGATAGTCATACATGTGTCAGTCAGAGAAGTGTTCCATGACATTACCAAAATTATCATCACGGAAGTGTCCACTTCCATGACGATAAATCGCGCGCCACGAAGTGTTTTCGTCAAGGGTGACCGACACGTGGCATCCACCGTAATGGAACGTTGTTAAGCTATCGGGTCCGGTTTTGGATCCGATAACCCGTTAACAGCCCCGACCAATGGGGATTTTCCATGTGTAAAATCATCATTGGCTGGAGGAAACACGTGTCGGCTTACCGTTGGGACAGATGTCATCCACTCATTAGACCCAAGGTGCCTATGATACGTCGAAACGTGGCACGGCCCAACAGAGGACCATTCCCGTGAAATGGCCGGCCCATTTTACTTGGTCAAAAGGTGGCATGCCGGCCCACAAAATGCCTGTTAACGGCATGTTCGCATATAGCCCATTTACAGCCTGCTAACTCACGGCCCGTTACGACCTACCGGAATTAGGCCCAGTAGCGTCATCTGGGCCGTCCAATATGATTCCATCCCGTTGTAACTTCCGGCCCATGTATGGCCCATGAAGTATTTCGTCCCATATGAGTCCCTTTGTGACTCTTGGCCCATTAACGGCCCGTGGTGAAACCAGCCCGTAATGAACAGTGTGTCTTTTTATACCCATTAGCGGCCCATTATTCCATTGGGTCGTTTCCAGCCCGTGTTACCTTTCGGCCTTCTCAGGGCCCATTTATTCTTGGGCTCATTTCAAAGATCTGATTACTTACGGCCCGTTATTGGCCTTTTTCGCTTGTGGGCCAAATTCAGCCCGTGGATACAGTCGGCCTGTTTGTGGCCCGTTAATCTGTTGGGCCATTTTCATAGCATCATCAAATACGGTCTATTAACGGCCCGTTATGGTCAGCTCATAAAACGTATGATTTCCACTCTAGCCCGTTTACGGCCCCTTATACGGCCCATACAAGGCCCATAGATGAGATGGCCCGTAGAAGGCCCATGGATCCTACGGGACGTAGAAGGCCCATTGACCTGACGGCCCATAGAAGGCCCATTGATCCGACGGCCCATAGAAGGCCCATGGATCCGACGGCCCATAGAAGGCCCATGGATCCGACAGCCGATAGAAGGCCCATGGATCCGACAGCCCATAGAAGGCCCACGGATTCGACGGCCATAGAAGGCCATGGATCGTCCGTCCTGTACATGGCCCATGGATCGTACGGCCTGTGGAGGGCCATGGTCACTACAACGTTTAGGCGAGTTGGCCCCCGTTTGAACGATATATCATATTCAAAGAATTATCCTACTCTATACTATCACCTCTAAAAAACATACACTATACAATACAAAGACTAAGGCATAGAAACGTAGAATAATTCTACACTATACAATAAAGAAATTACAGCCGATTATACCCACTGGGCATTATGGTTCGGCGCTAGTCATAATAAAGTATACACAAACAGCAAATTACATACACTGGGCAAATACAGCTCATACATCATGGACGCGCATCAACATAACTTACCATTTGAACTATAATCTCTTCATAAAATAGGATTGGCCGGATTTAGATAGCACAAATTTCAGTCTGCAAAATCTCCAATTCCTTCGTTGTTACCTCAGTGTCTTGTTTCATTTTTTGACTCCTGCATTTAATACATGCATGTCCAGTCTCAACTTGTTGATTGTACATTGAGAATCATGTACACGTTGTCTTGCCACCTCTAGTTGATGCTCGAGAATATCAGCATATTCTAATTCCAATCCATAATCATTCGGTAACGGCCATGCCGCACTGCTCGCAGATCTTTTTGTTGATGTCACTTCATCCTGAAATGTTTCTGTAAGTACACATGACTAGGGCAAAAATATAGTTACAACAGCGAAGCGAGCAAGACAGACTATTTTGTACATGGCAAAACAGGACTAACAATAATGTTACACATCCTGAAGCATAAGCAGGTGATATTTTAAAAATTATAAAAAAGGTAGTCTATGCAGCCTTCATACAGAAATCTCTCTTAGCTCACCAGAGGACCATGATGGTGGGGCCCAATCCAAAACACAGACAAGTTACAAATTTAGACAGCGCAGTTGGCAATTCTGTAGCTCAATTAAAGTCTTAGGGAGCATAATGAACAATAGAGGGTTTGATACAAACATACTACAACAAGCAAAACTATGCAATCATTAGCCTAGTATAAACTAGATTGTGAGCCTCATGCAATAATAGTTGGTTAATAGACTTCAAAGCTTCAGGCACAGTTCGGCAGAGTAATTAAATGGTAAGGCCTTTAATTATGTCAACTAATAGTTATACAAGTACCAAACATCATGCATCATTCTTTGGGAATCTGATTAACTGAGGATAAATAAAAAGGGCAAATTAACTATGCCTGAAACAAGCAAGGAATTGAACTGTTGAGTTGGATACAGTGACTTACCTTAAAAGGTTGAAGAGGCTCAGTGCATCTCCTACTTCGCTTGCAAGGCTCCTTCCTAACATCTTGTACATGGAAATCCTCAATCTTATCTTCATTGCACCCCCTGTGCAACAACACAAACTAGTTACTCGTCTCCTTGGAAGATAAGTATGCATACTTTCAAGTCTGTGAACACAAAAGGATGAGATTATAACAAAACAACACCACATAATGAAACATGCCGCATCTCTTGCGATTTGCACACAATGAAATGAGCATTTACTATGTCTGCACTATGTAAAAACTAGGCATACCTTCGAACTAGCTCTCTAGCTACTCTTGGAGAGCCTACTTTAGTGTACAACCAAACCTTTAGGTCACGTATGAGTTAGAAAAGGCCCCACTACAGCAGCCCTTAGTGTTTAAATCGTTGACAAGCTCTGTTAGAGTGTTAGGTCAAGAATAGCAAGTAATCAAAGCAAACAATCCTAGTATGGCTGGCTGATTCAAACAAGCAATTGAACAGATGTGTGAGCAAATCTTACATATCAAGAAAAGAAGCAAAGAAGGAGGCTTAAATACCATCACTTGACTGACCAGATTTAAGGGGCATTTAAACATCATGTGCAACGTATGAATTAACATAAACATTGCATATTCCAGATTCTACAATGGAATGCACATGTATTAGGTTTATGCCATGTATGATGATGCCTAAATGTACACTATAGCAGGCAGGAGTGATTCATCATTGCACGCACAATTAAATTGCAGGTTAAGGGCCAGTTCTATTCCGGGCTTATTGCCAAAATAAGCCATAAAAGATGTGAATAAGTCATTTTTTAGTTATGGGCTTGGGCTTAACTAATTTCGCTTTGGAGGGGGGTGTTTCGGGTAGAACCTCACTAAAATTGAAGGGAAGGGGAATAGTGAAATGACTCTGTTGTCTGCCTATATTACACTCAAAATGCAACTGCTGACGCCCGCGTCACACCTCACCCTCAAGTAAAAACAAACACGCAAGCGTTCATTGCCCTGCCTGCTTGCATCTCCTCTCCCCTTTCCCTCTACCTCGATCCCACACTGCAGCACTAGGGTTCTTCCACCGAGCCGTCGCCATCGGTCCCATCTCGGCCTGGTCCTCGGCGATGCTCTGTCCCGCCTACATGGCCAGCGGGTGAAACAAATCTCCTGGCTGCTCCTCCCTCTGGCGCCGCCCCTCATCTCATGCTCTCCAGCAGCTGCTCCACTATGGTTCGTCCAACGCACTACTCCGGCAGGCGCTGCACAACTACGGCTGATGCCACACTGCGGTAGAAGGCACTTTATTCCCCCTCCCCACCTCCCAGGCCGTGGCCTTGAGGTGCTATTGAAGGATGGGCTCATCCAACAAGGTGAGGATCTCCTCTGATTTTTTGCCAAATTTTCATCCTGATCCACTATATGATGAATTGCTATGAGCTGCTTCTGTTGCTACTATATGATGCATTGCTATGAGCTGCTCCTGCTGCTGCTATACGAAGAATTGCTATGAGTTGTTGCTGCTGCTATATGATGAATTGCTATGAGCTCCTGCTGCTATATCATGAGTTGCTATAAGATGCTCCTGCTGCTGCTCTATGATGAATTGCTATGAGCTGCTCCTGCTGATGTTATATATGAATTGCTATGAGCTGCTCCTGCTGCTGCTATATGATGAATTGCTATGAGCTTCTCCTACTGCTACTATATGATGAATTGCTATGAGCTGCTCCTGCTGCTATATGATGAATTGCTATGAGCTGCACACTGCTGATTCTGTATGATGAGTTGCTATGAGCTGATGCTGCTGCTGCTATATGATGCTTTCAGGTGGTGCTGCTATATGATAATAACCAGCCACTTGGACCATCGAATTTCAATAAATAATTGTTCTTCATTTAAGTGTGGGTCATGCATTCTTCGTTTAAATTAGGCAATGGGATCTCTATGGAAAACATTGACCAAAGTAGATTGTGCCAAGTAGATGGTATCTTTGTATTTGCAATTTGAGCAAATAGTGATGGTCTGTTTTCCTATCATATTAATTACTGCACTGGGTTCAATTTGTGATGTTTGCAAGTCAAATTAATTTTCATATGGGCAGCAAAATGAAAAAATATAATGCAATCTAGACTTTTCACTGATCATACCAAAGATAAGCTGAAAACGCAATGAAAAGAACTGGTTGGCTTATTACATGGAGCTTATATTCACAGGTGCTTATTTTCTTAGGATAACTCGTACTAACTGTCCCTAAGAAACTTGGCCAATAGAACTGACATACAAATAACATGTCACGGTGATTGCAATGGAGGAGTGACGTACCATAGCACACTGTATAGGCTCACTACTGGCTCTCCTTTTTTTGCGATGTTCCATGAAATTGCCACATACATCTTGTACTTTTCATTGTGTAACCCTATCTACAAGTTGACACGGCTAATTTCAGACATCACTACATGCTAATACATTGCATATCCCTTGCGCATATTTAAACCACCAATTAATGATTGTGTGCTCTGCATAAACTAGCCATGACTCTGTGTGCTGGACTAGCAGGCACTCTAAGGGAGCCTAATGTAGTGCCCTGGAATTCCTACATGCCACCTATGATTTTGTGTAATGTACAACCTCTGTTCCAAAATATATGTCTATGTAGAGATTCTAGTATGGACCACATACATATGTATATAGATGCATTTTCGAGTGTAGATTCACTCATTTTGCTCCGTATGTAGCCTATAGGGGAATCTCTAGAAAGACTTATATTTAGGAACGGGGGTACGAGGTAGTATCATGTATGACATCTACATATCTAATTTAGCAGCCAGTAGTAGAAATCATTGTCTGCACAAAGGGATTACTGGTCGAAACTCCTAGCAAAGCATTGCTACCTCTTGAGCACTGTGTTGGTTTTCCCTTGAAGAGGAAAGGGTGATGCAGTAAAGTAGCGTAAGTATTCCCCTCAGTTTTTGAGAACCAAGGTATCAATCCAGTAGGAGACCACGCGCGAGTCCCACGCACCTGCACAAACAAATAAGAACCTCACAACCAACGTGATAAAGGGGTTGTCAATCCCTTCACAGTCATTTACGAGAGTGAGATCTGATAGATATGATAAGATAATATTTTTCGTATTTTTATGATAAAGAGTAAAGTAATGATTGCAAAAATAAACGGTGCCAGAAATAACTAAGAGTTGGAAGATTAATATGATGGAAAATAGACCCGGGGGCCATAGGTTTCACTAGTGGCTTCTCTCAATATAGCATAAGTATTACGGTGGGTAAACGAATTACTCTCGAGCAATTGATAGAATTGAGCATAGTTATGAGAATATCTAGGTATGATCATGTATATAGGCATCCCGTCCGTGACAACTAGACTGAAAAGATTCTGCATCTACTACTATTACTCCACACATCGACCGCTATCCAGCATGCATCTAGCATATTAAGTTCATAAGAACAGAGTACTGCTTTAAGTAAGATGACATGATGTAGAGGTATAAACTCATGCAATATGATATAAACCCCATCTTTTTATCCTTGATGGCAACAATAAAATACGTGCCTTGCTGCCCCTAACATCCTTTGGGAAAGGACACCGTAAGATTGAACCCAAAGCTAAGCACTTCTCCCATTGCAAGAAAGATCAATCTAGTAGGCCAAACCAAACTGATAATTCGAAGAGACTTGCAAAGATAACCAATCATACATACAAGAATTCAGAGGGGATTCAAATATTGTTCATAGATAAACATGATCATGAACCCACAATTCATCGGATCTCGACAAACACACCGCAAAAGAAGGTTACATCGAATAGATCTCCAAGAAGATTGAGGAGAACTTTGTATTGAGATTCAAAGAGAGAGAAGAAGCCATCTAGCTAATAACTATGGACCCGAAGTTCTGAGGTAAACTACTCACACATCATCGAAGAGGTTATGGTGTTGATGTAGAAGCCCTCCATGATCAATGCCCCCTCTGGCAGAGCGCCGGAAAAGTCCCCAAGATGGGATCTCATGGGTACAGAAGGTTGCGGAGGTGGAAATAGGGTTTTGGCTCTGTATCTGATGTTTCCAGGGTACATGGGTATATATAGGAGGAAGAAGTACGTTAGTGGAGCAACATGGGCCCCACGAGGGTGGAGGGCGCACCTGGGGGGTAGGCGTGCCCCCTGCCTCATGCTCTCCTCGTTGATTGCTTTACGTAGACTCCAAGTCCTCTTGATCACTTTTTTCCAAAAATCAAGTTCCCGAAGGTTTCATTCCGTTTGGACTCCATTTGATATTCTTTTTCTGCGAAACACTGAAATAGGCAAAAAACAGCAATTCTGGCTGGGCCTCCGGTTAATAGGTTAGTCCCAAAAATAATATAAATGTGCATAATAAAGCCCATTAAACATCCAAAACTGAATATAATATAGCATGGAACCAGCAAAAGTTATAGATACGTTGGAGAAGTATCAAGCATCCCCAAGCTTAATTCCTGCTCGTCGTCGAGTAGGTAAATGATAAAAACTGAATTTTTGATGTGGAATGCTACTTGGCATAATTTTCAATGTAATTCTCTTATTTGTGGTATGAATATTCAGATCCGAAAGATTCAAGACAAAAGTTTAATATTGACATAAAAATAATAATACTTCAAGCATACTAACTAAGCAATTATGTCTTCTCAAAATAACATGGCGAAAGAAAGTTATCCCTACAAAATCATATAGTTTGGCTATGCTCTATCTTCATCACACAAAGTATTTAATCATGCACAACCCCGATGACAAGCCAATCAATTGTTTCATACTTTTGGTTTTCTCAAACTTTTCAATCTTCACGCAATACATGAGCGTGAGCCATGGACATAGCACTATATGTGGAATAGAATGGTGGTTGTGGAGAAGACAAAAAAGGAGAAGATAGTCTCACATCAACTAGGCGTATCAACGAGCCATGGAGATGCCCATTAATAGATATTAATGTGAGCGAGTAGGGATTGCCATGCAACAGATGCACTAGAGCTATAAGTATATGAAAGCTCAACAAAAGAGACTAAGTGGGTGTGCATCCAACTCGCTTGCTCACCAAGACCTAGGGCATTTTGAGGAAGCCCATCATTGGAATATACAAGCCAAGTTCTATAATGAAAATTTCCCACTAGTATATGAAAGTGATATCATAGGACACTCTCTATCATGAAGATCATGGTGCTACTTTGGAGCACAAGTGTGGAAAAAGGATAGTAGCATTGTCCCTTCTCTCTTTTTCTCTCATTTTTTCTTTCTTTTCTTTGGGCATTTTCTCTTTTTTTATGGCCTCTTTTTTTTTAGTCCAGAGTCTCATCCCGACTTATGGGGGAATCATAGTCTCTCCATCATCCTTTCCTCAATTGGCATAATGCTCTAATAATGATGATCATCACACTTTTATTTTCTTTACAACTGAAGAATTACAACTCAAAACTTAGAACAAAATATGACTCTATGTGGATGCCTCCGGTGGTGTACCGGGATATGAAATGAATCAAGAGTGACATGTATGAAAGAATTATGAACGGTGGCTTTGCCACAAATATGATGTCAACTACATAATGATGCAAAGCAATATGACAATGATGAAGCGTTTCATAGTAAACGGGACGGTGGTAAGTTGCATGGCAATATATCTCGGAATGGCTATGGAAATGCCATGATAGGTAGGTATGGTGGCTGTTTTGAGGAAGGTATATGGTGGGTGTATGATACCGCGAAAAGTGCGTGGTATTACAGAGGCTAGCAATGGTGGAAGGATGAGAGTGCGTATAATCCATGGAATCAACATTAGTCATAGAGAACTCATATAATTGTTGCAAAAATTTACAAGTTATCAAAGAAAAGTATTACGCGCATGCTCCTAGGGGGATAGATTGGTAGGAAAAGACCATCGCTCGTCCCCGACCGCCACTCATAAGGAAGACAATCAATAAATAAATCATGCTCCGACTTCATCACATAGCAGTTCACCATACGTGCATGCTACGGGAATCACAAACTTTAACACAAGTATTTCTGAAATTCACAACTACTCAACTAGCATGACTCTAATATCACCAACTTCATATCTCAAAACAATTATCAAGCATCAAACTTCTCATAGTATTCAACACACTAATAAGATTTTTTTTACTAATCTTGAATGCCTATCATAATTAAAGAAAATTACCATGCTATTTTGTAGGACTCTCAAAATAATATAAGTGAAGCATGAGAGAACAATATTTTCTATAAAACAAATCCACCACCGTGCTCTAAAAGATATAAGTGAAGCACTAGAGCAAAAACTATATAGCTCAAAAGATATAAGTGAAGCATATAGAGTATTCTAATAAATTCCGAAGCATGTGTGTCTCTCTCAAAAGGTGTGTCCAGAAAGGATGATTGTGGTAAACTAAAAGCAAAGACTCAAATCATACAAGACGCTCCAAGCAAAATACATATCATGTGGTGAATTGAAATATAGCTCTAAGTAAAGTTACCGATGGACGAAGACGAAAGAGGGGATGCCTTCCGGGGCATCCCCAAGCTTTGGCTTTTAGGTGTCCTTAGATCATATTGGGGTGTCATGGGCATCCCCAAGCTTAGGCTCTTGCCACTCCTTGTTCCATAATCGATCAAATCTTTACCCAAAACATGAAAACTTCACAACACAAAACTCAACAGAAAATCTCATAAGCTCCGTTAGCGAAAGAAAACAAAACACCACATCAAGGTACTGTAATGAACTCATTCTTTATTTATATTGGTGTTAAACCTACTGTATTCAACTTCTCTATGTTTTATAAACTCTTTTACTGGGCATAGATTCATCAAAATAAGCAAACAACACACGAAAAACAGAATCTGTCAAAAACAGAACAGTCTGTAGTAATCTATAACTAATGCAAACTTCTAGAACTCATAAAAATTTACCAAAATAGGAAGACCTAGACAATTGCTTTATTGATCTACTGAAATTGGAATCAGTATTTTATCACGTTCTGGTGATTTTTAAAAATTCTTTTCGTGAACAGAAACTTTCTGGAATTTTCAGCAAGATCAAATAACTATCATCCAAGAAGATCCTATAGGTTTAACTTGGCACAAACACTAATTAAAACATAAAAACAAATCTAACCAGAGGCTAGGTCAAAGATTTATTCCTAAACAGAAGCAAAAAGAAAAAAACTAAAATAAAATTGGGTTTCCTCCCAACAAACGCTATCGTTTAACGGCCCTAGTTAGGCATAAAAACAAGGATAGATCTAAGTATTGCCATCTTTGGTGGGAAATCCATAAGTGGCTCTCATAATAGATTCATAAGGTCATTTAATCTTATTTCTAGGGAAGTGTTCCATGCCTTTCCTTAATGTAAATTGGAATCTAATATTCCCTTCCTTCATATCAATAATTGCACCAATCGTTCTAAGGAAAGGTCTACCAAGAATAATAGGACATGAAGGATTGCAATCTATGTCAAGAACAATGAAATCTACGGGCACATAGTTCCTATTTGCAACAATAAGAACAACACTAATTCTTCCCATAGGTTTTTTGATAGTGGAATCCGCAAGATGCAAGTTTAAAGAACAATCATCAGATTCATGGAATCCTAGCAAATCACACAAAGTTTTTGGAATCGTGGAAACACTAGCACCCAAATCACACAAAGCATAGCATTCATGATCTTTAATTTTAATTTTAATAGTAGGTTCCCACTCATCATAGAGTTTTCTAGGGATAGAAACTTCCAACTCAAGTTTTTCTTCATAAGATTGCATCAAAGCATCAACGATATGTTTAGTAAAAGCTTTATTTTGACTATAAGCATGAGGAGAATTTAGCACGGATTGCAACAAGGAAATACAATCTATCAAAGAGAAATTATCATAGTTAAATTCCTTGAAATCCATAATGGTGGGTTCATTAATACCTAAAGTTTTGATCTCTTCAATCCCACTTTTACCAAATTTCGTATCGAGATCTAAAAACTCCGAATTTTTAGGACGCCTTCTAGGTAAAGGTAACTCATCTCCAGTCCCATCATTATCAAGATTCATATTGCAAAACAAAGATTTAATAGGAGATACATCAATAAATTTTATGTCTTCATCTTTATTCTCACAAAAAAAATTCTGGCTTAGCGGCCATCTTATTAACTAAGGTGGCCTGCTTATCCGAAACTTCAGCTATTAATTTTTCGAGATGAGCAATCTGAGATTTCAAACCATAAAATTCCTTAGACATATCATCGAGCTCTTTATTCATATATCCAATAAAGCTTTTTTGTTCCTTAAACTCGTTTCTAAAGAAATTATTATGCTCAAATTGTAAAGTCATAAAACTCCTGATGTTGCTTTTGATCTGTTCTAACCTTTTAAGGTGAAGATCACCAGATCTAGGTAGAGCCACCGTGGCAAGCAAACAATCCAACACACGAGAAAACAAGAAGAAAGCGAAAAAGAGGCGAACAGAAAAGAGAGGGCGAATAAAACGACAAGGGTGAAGTGGGGAGAGGAAAACAAGAGGCAAATGGCAAATAATGTAATGCGAGTGATAAGGGTTTGTGATGGGTACTTGGTATGTCTTGACATGAATTGACTTGGCGTGAATCTCCCTGGCAACGGCGCCAGAAATCCTTCTTGCTACCTCTTGAGCACTGCGTTGGTTTTCCCTCGAAGAGGAAAGGATGATGCAGTAAAGTAGCATAAGTATTTCCCTCATTTTTTGAGAACCAAGGTATCAATCCAGTAGGAGACCACGCGCGAGTCCCACGCACCTACACAAAAAAATAAGAACCTCGCAACCAACGCGATAAAGGGGTTGCCAATCCCTTCACGGTCACTTACGAGAGTGAGATCTGATAGATATGATAAGATAATATTTTTGGTATTTTTATGATAGAGAGTACAAGTAAAGATTGCAAAAATAAACGATGTCAGAAATAACTAAGTGATGATGGAAAATAGACCCGGGGGCCATAGGTTTCACTAGTGGCTTCTCTCAAGATAGCATAATTATTATGGTGGGTAAACGAATTACTGTCGAGCAATTGATAGAATTGAGCATAGTTATGAGAATATCTAGGTTTGATCATGTATAGAGGCATCACGTCCGTGACAAGTAGACCGAAACGATTCTGCATCTACTACTATTACTCCACACATCGACCGTTATCTAGCATACATCTAGAGTATTAACTTCATAAGAATAGAGTAATGCTTTAAGTAAGATGACATGATGTAGAGGGATAAACTTAGGCAATATGATATAAACCCCATCTTTTTATCCTCGATGGCAACAATACAATACGTGCCTTGCTGCCCTAACATCCTTTGAGGAAAGGACACTGCAAGATTGAACCCAAAGCTAAGCACTTCTCCCATTGCAAGAAAGATCAATCTAGTAGGCCAAACCAAACTGATGATTCAAAGAGACTTGCAAAGATAACCAATCATACATAAAAGAATTCAGAGGAGATTCAAATATTGTTCATAGATAAATTTGATCATAAACCCACAATTCATCGGATCTTGACAAACACACCGCAAAAGAAGATTACATTGAATAGATCTCCAAGAAGATCGAGGAGAACTTTGTATTGAGATGAAAAGAGAGGGAAGAAGCCATCTAGCTAATAACTATGGATCCGAAGGTCTGAGGTAAACTACTCACACATCATCGGAGAGGCTATGGTGTTGATGTAGAAGCCCTCCGTGATCAATGACCCTCCGGCGGAGCGCCGGAAAAGGCCCCAAGATGGGATCTCATGGGTACAAAAGGTTGCGGCGGTGGAAATAGGGTTTTGGCTCCGTATCTGATGTTTCCAGGGTACATGGGTATATATAGAAGGAAGAAGTACATCGGTCGAGCAACATGGGCCCCACAAGGGTGGAGGGCGCGCCTGGGGGGTAGGCGCGCCCCCCTGCCTCGTGCTCTCCTCGTTGATTGCTTTACGTAGACTCCAAGTCCTCTGGATCACGTTTGTTCACAAAATCAAGTTCCCGAAGGTTACATTCTGTTTGGACTCCGTTTGATATTCTTTTTCTGCGAAACACTGTAATTGGAAAAAATCAGCAATTTGGGCTGGGCCTCCGGTTAATAGGTTAGTCCCAAAAATAATATAAAAGTGTATAATAAATCCCATTAAACATTCAAAACAGAATATAATATAGCATGGAACAATAAAAAATTATAGATACGTTGGAGACGTATCAAGCACGCTGGCAGGCACAGAACAATACAAGAGGGAGAGAGACGCGCTTACAAGATCATAGCAATGC
This sequence comes from Aegilops bicornis, assembly GCA_021605145.1. Taxonomy (NCBI): domain Eukaryota; kingdom Viridiplantae; phylum Streptophyta; class Magnoliopsida; order Poales; family Poaceae; genus Aegilops; species Aegilops bicornis. The sequence goes on along the minus strand of CM038675.1, from coordinate 421,168,953 downwards.
CTTGGTCCAGGATCTTGGTTGGCCAAGCTGTTAGATCCAGAAGAAACATCGTCCTTGTAGTTTTTGCTAGCTGCATAACAGGTAACAGTGACCTGTTAGTATATTTGAAGTACATCGGGCAGGTGATGCTGGACGGGTTTAAAGGTGACAAGTACCTAGGCCGTTGCGGGTGCTTGGCATCTTGCCAGACGGTGGGAATCAGATTAGAAATGTCAAGGGTGATGATGCTGCGCTGGCTGTTGGGGTCCGGTAAGGAGATCTAGAACCGTCGAGTAGGGTGTTTGTGGAAGCGGCTCGGTAGGGTGGACTCGGTGTGGGCGAAGCGGATCTGTGGCCATGGACGAGGGCGTAGGTGAAGCTGCTCCGGTCGTTAGGTTAAGGATGGTGTCGACGATGCGGATCTGCGGCCGTGGACGGGGCGTCAGGAGGTGCTCCGGTAGGTTGGATGAGGTGGCGAGGAAGCGGATCCGAGGCCATGGACTTGTGAGTTGGCAAAGCGGCCCCGGTAGGGTTGATAATGGTATAGGCGAAGCTACTCCGGTGGGGATGACGATGGTGTCGGCGAAGCGGCTCCGGTAGGGTTGAGGAAGGTGTCGGCTAAGAGGATCAGAGGATGTCGACGGGGGCGTCGGTGGGGCGGCTCCGGGGGGTGTGGATGAAGCGTCTCCGGTGGGGAGTATGAATGAGCCGCTGCAGATGCGCTGCGGTTGACGAGAGTGTCGGGGAAGCAGATCCGGTGCCGTGGACAAGGCCGGCACGGAATGGGCTGCGGTACAGTGGTGGATGAGCAGTCTACTTGTTTCTAGGGGAGGTGGGAGTGGTAGATGCGGCCGCAGAAGCAGATCCGGCAAGGTGGATGCCGCTGGCAGTGAATGGGCTCTGGAACGCCGGTGGATGAGCAGTCTAGGGTTTCGAAAGGGGAGGGGAGAAAGGGCGATGAAGTACGGACGGTGTGATGTGAGATGCTTTGGTGCTGTGGAGTTAGTAGTTTTTGCGGGAGGGGGAGAGGAAATAGGGGTGCCGTGTAGTGAGGGGAACCGGAAGTTACCAATGCAGCCCCGACCTATTATGCAGATGAGGGTGGTATTGTAACTGTTGATCTCCGTGCACCAAGGCCAAAAGGGGAATTTCGCATGCTAAAGACTAAGGTGGCGGAAATTTTAGAAGGAGGCGGGAGATTTTGCCACCCGCGGGATCGTTCGTCTCCAGTTTCAACTAATTTTGGACCGTGCTGTGGGAAGGTCATGCGAGACTGTGTACATGGGGCACGCGTCAGTAGTTAATAACTGGTGTGAAGTCCACCCCAGAAAAAAAGACAATAACTCGGGATGCTGCGCCGATAACTTGGACGTTCACACGGGCACGGCCAATCATACGGGTGTAGTGGCTCATTCACAAAAAGGGATCAAACGCTCAGCCTATGTATTTCTCGTGTAAATAGATAATTTAGTGCAATTGGTTATTTACTTTAAACATAACGCATTGACGTGTTAGTGTAGAGGCGCACAAAAAGAAATGGATATTGTAGTCCGCTACTTAAAAGTGTTACCTCATATGATTACATAGCCTCCATTTCATAAATTGTGTACCCGTTGAATTCATATATGAATATTACATATATTACTTAATAATAGAACCTTAAATTATCGAAGACTAATGATTTTGAATGCAAGAGTAACAATGGTGCATGTACATGATAGCTACATTGGTTGTTTGAAGAAATATCACTGTAACTTTGGCATGCACAACTGAAAAGGTTTATTTAAATAGAAAAAATGTGATATGTGAGTGTCCAATCTTTATAGCGTTGAATCGATATTGTACATTTGGCCACGATACGAAGTAGATATTGATTTATGTTCAAGCGATGCACGTCCACGATCGCTAGATAGTGATACGTGAATGAATTGTACAATCTCTCTCACACGCATACATATCTCATTTCCCTGTGGGCATCGGAATCACACACGCGCACTTCATGTATTTGTCTCCCTCCGTCAAGCGTAGAATTCGTCTTTCTACCCCGTCCTACAAGTCTCCCACACAGAAGCACACACGCTCTCTCTGTCGAACACGCCCACCCCTTTAATTCGGCCCACCCACAACCACTAATGTCTCAAAGTATAATAATGTCTCTCACAAATATGCCTAAGGTTAACTCGAGTTCCAGAACCATATGAATACATACAATGGGATTCCAGGAGAGCACCTTTTGTTTTGAGATTTTGCTCTCTCTCTCTCTCTCTCTCTCACACAAACACACACACACACACACAAACACGCTCGCACGCACACATTGTTTCTCGCTTCATTTTTCTGGCACTTGCATGCACACCGTTTTGTTTATCTTCGTGATGCTTTAGGTATGCCTCGCACAAATCCTATATGCCTATCCCTTAATATAGCTAGATATGTGTCACACAAACTCCTCCCTACTAGCAAGATGCCCATGCGTTGCATGGAACATCAAGATCCATTTGTATGAGTAGTTTATCTTGTGGGAGAAAAGGACGAACGAGGGAATGCCTTATTTGCGAATGCAGAGAGGGGTGTGGGTATGTTTTTGCAAAATTGCCACAGTTTTCTTCCTATCCATCGGATATAAATTGGATGGCCTATATTGCAGGATGGCAGGAACACCATCATTGCCCCCCCCGACACACACACCCACACCCACACAACCACACACACACTTCCCAACACCGAAGGCGTAGGGTGAGACCGCGATCTTGATACTAATCTATCGACTGGCTTCTCTCTCAAACACACACACACGCACACGCACTACCCGACACCAAAGGAGTAGGGTGGCAGCTCGATCTTGATAGTAATCTATCTATTCCTCTTTCAAACACACACACACACTCGCTAGTTGTGCCTCTGTGCCTACCGCGCACACCCTCGATACGTCTTTCTCTCCCTCCCCCTTCCCCCCACCCAAACAATGACAGTAGAAGGGTGACAACTCGGTCTAATCGTAATCTGTCAATTGGTTTCTCTCTCGAACATTGTGTCTCTATGCCTCGCTTAGTAGCCCCCTCGATATGTAGACTTCTCGCGCGTGCACAGCTATAGTGACGATGACGCTGAACCGAGTGTGCCTCATTTTTACCGGCCTCAGGTGATAGTTTTCACCCTATTTTCTGTTAATTAACAAGGCAACCTTTGCTTTGTTGCTACTAGTGAATCTGAATTCATTCGGGGCAGACAGAAAATATATCACTTCAACCCAATTATCGCAGTAACTATTTAAAAAGAAACTAGCTAGATGCTCGTGCGTTGCACGGAACATCAAGATGCATTTGTAATAGTACTTTATCTTGTGAGAGAAAAGGATGAACGAGGAAAGGCCGTATTTGCGAACATGGAGAGGGGTGTGGGTATCTTTTTGCAAAATTGCCATAGTTTCCTTCCTATCCGTTAGATATAAATCCGACGGCCTATATTGCAGGATGGTACGCACACCATCATCACCAACTATGTTTTCTACTCCCTCCCTTCCTAAATATTTTCTTTTTAGATATTTCAACAAGTGACTACATATGGAGCTAAATAAGTGAATCTACACTCTAAAATATGTCTACATACACATCTGTATGTGGTAGTCCATTTGAAATCTGAAAAAGACAAATATTTAGGAACGGATGGAGTATAAGAGTAGACATGGAGATATATCTCCAACATGGTCTACAACAAAAATGTGCCCGACTGGTTAGCGCCGGATGCTCGCAACGCGATGACATGAGTTCGAATTCTGTCTTTAACTTTAGATTTTTATATTATATGTTACTTATTTAATATATACTTGTTTCTCTACTGTACTGACAGTGGAATCCACAGAGTACTTAGAATACAAGATTAAGGATGGACTTGTTTCTTTTTAACTTTCTGTACGAAGTTGTAGCCACCCTGCAAGTCACGTGTACACTGTACATGCAATTAACTTTTTATAGAGGGACAATCATACACGCAATTAACTCAAATGGATTGGATGTCACTCTATTATTTCCAGCATAAGAGCATCTCCAACGGCAGCCGACAAATTTCCTCCCGCTTCCTTCCGCGGAGGACGACATCAAACGCCAGCGGCATACATTTTCACAGCTCTAACCAACCAGATGAAATTCATTCTAACACGGACTGATTTCATATAAGCATGAAGGATATCGTATAAAAAAGCCGGATCTTCATATAAACATGATGGATTTCATTACATTTACATGAACTAAGCGGTGCCAATCCGGCTCTCTTGGTATAATTAATACTCCCTCCGTCCGGAAATACTTGTCCTAGAAATGGATGTATCTAGACTTATTTTAGTTATAGATACATACAATTTATCCATTCTTAGTACAAATATTTCCCGCCAGCTTGAGAGGGAGTACATAATCTAAATGGCCGCCTGCGGATCCCTTTGTCTTTCTCATGTCCGGCAAACACTTTGCGGGGTCGACGAAGGTCCTCAGAAGAGACGCAGAAGCAAAGAAACCACCTGAATGCATAGTCGTCGCCTCGACAGTGGCATTCATGGGACCCAAGTGGCGGCGGCCTCCCATGTTCTACTTCTCCTCGATGATGGCGGCGGAGACGGAGAAGCTGGCCACCGACTCGTCGCTCTCCATGCACCCGGCTTCTGTCTCTGCCTGCATATCGCTGCCGCAGGCACGGGAGGTGCGCCCACAGACACGGGAGGCACATAACCTCAGACACTGGTGGCGTGGTACGACGCGGCAGCGACGACTCCCATACCGGTGTGCTCGCCGCCGTGCCGGCGTGGAGCAACTCGACACTCCTCATCGAGTTGAACTGGAGCGGCGAGTTGCTGAACCACGCGCCTGCTTGGGGCGGCAACTGGCTCCGCCGGGCCAAGCGAGGTTGGTGAAGCATCCAGCGGCCTCGCCCGTATCTGAAGGGCTCGGCGGGCCACCCAGCCAGGTAATATGCCGGAGAACGGCTTCTCGGAAGCCATCGGAAGAGTGGAGAAAATGGTGAAGGAGGAGATGGGGGAGCGGCAGAGGGGTGGGATTTATGCCCGCCGTCTGTCTGGCCTCGTGTAAATAGAGGGCGGATGGTAGGAGCTTGGTCGGTGTCTGGCCTCGTTTAAACTGAGGTCGGACGGGAGGAGCTCGGCAGGTGTTGCGTTTAATTCCGGCCCGCTAATGAACGGACGTGTGGCCGGAGTAGGTTTCTCGGTTTGCATGCGGGTTTAACGGAGGGGTTTGATGGAGGCGAGGAGGCGTGTTCAGTCAGGCGTGCAGTGGACGACGCAGTACTATTTGATTTGACAGCAGGCGGCGCAGTTCGCGATACGACTTTAATGAAGACGAGGGAGGGAGTAGCGGTTCCCGAAATGTTGAACGACCAATGCATCCTCCTTCAATTAATGCACGAGGGAAGTAATGGGAGGAGGACCAGGAAAAGAGTCTGCACGATGTGAATGCAGCACAGTTTGCCCTCATATAAAGGCGCCCCTCCATTCCAATGCATCTACCACATCGTACGCACCTAAGCATTTGCCTAAGCACCTACACTAAGCGCAAAAGAGCTCACTCTAGACCCATGGCGGCGATGCGCGCGAGCGGCCAGCGGCTGTGCCAGATGGTCCACGATGTCGGCCTGCGGCATGGCACCGAGGATCGTCTCCAGACGGTGTTGGAGACCGGCTGGTGGATGGCCGCCGTTGATGCCAACTACGACTCTTAGTTGGACCAGATGATCGTTGCCACCACCAACAAGTTCACCATCCTCAAGAAGCTCACGGACGACATCGCCGTACTCCTCCAGCCTGCACGCCCGGGCTCCTCGTTGCCTACCACCCTAATTGGCCTCCATGGCCGGAACCTCTTTCAAGCACTCATGGCCCTGTGACTGCCCGCCAACGCCACGAAGAATGTCCACCTGGAGGTCGCGCCCGCCGCGAGGCGCCTCGCCCTACAAGAATTCGTCGACCTACACATCCATGTGTATGAGCAAATTGTGTACATAGGTATCTACAAGGCCAGTGAGGACGCTACGACGTTGGCCTTCCTCAACTGGCTGGAAGCCTTGGATGCCTTTGCTGAGAAGCACCTCGACCTCGCCACAAAACCGCCGCTCCTGAGCCGTCGGTCGATGGCCCGGCGCACTAAGTTGAGGAGGAGGAGGTCGTTAATTGATGGATGCATCTTTCTTCTTGCCTTCTGTAACCACCACTGCGATCGCATCATCATCGTGGCCTTAATTCTTATTGTGATGTTGCATTCTCGTTCCAGTCAATACCGACATGTGTGATCCCTTTGCTTAATTATATGCATCACTATAACTAGTACTCCATCCATCAATTTACAAGTTGTGCTTACCTTTTCCATCAACTTCATGCAACGCGCGGGCATCTTGCTAGAAACACTAGAACATGTCGGACCGCGTGTGACCAAACCGACGATGCGCCAACCTAGCTACTACGTACCTTGCTTATCTGGCGGAAATAGCCCCGCCCTAGCATTTCCAATCGTTATTTCTATCTATCGATCATGCCAAGGAGCAGAACAAAAATGTTACAATATATACATGTTTCTCTAATCCTACTCCTATAAAAGACTCACTTTGTGATGGTGGTGTGTCTGCCATCCGTCGTTTCTGACCATTAGATCTGCATCTAAAGGCTGTGAGGTAAGTTGTGGCACTTTTGCAAAAATAGCCCACTTCTCTGCTCAAATCAGAAAACCCCTTATTATCTTGAAAGCAACCACATCCCTCCCTTACCTCATCAAAACAACCTGAGATAATATATTAGGAGTATATCCCTCCGTTCCTAAATATTTGTCTTTCTAGAGATTTCAATAAGTGACTACACACAAAGCAAATTGAGTGAATCTACACTTCAAAATATGTCTATATAATCCGTATGTGATAGTCCATTTGAAATCTCTAAAAAGACAAATATTTAGGAACGAAGGGAGTAATATATTAGGAGTATATCAAAACAAGAGTGATTTATTTCAAGTTTGTGAACAAGTACTAATATTCTACTACTTTGGATCCGTCACAACGCACGGGCGCATTGCTAGTAAAAGGAAAAGGCCTGCCGCGTTCGTGTCGCACTCCCCCCCCCCACACGCTCGGGAATTGGGAGTACTCCACGGCCCGTCCGACATGACACATAGCTTAGGGAAGGCGTGTTGCCTAGCATTTTCACTTTCATATGGGACCGCCGTTGAGCAAACCGTCTATAGGCAAACCGCACCCCGCCCGCCACCGGGTTGGAAAACAGAAACGACGGGAAGATCTAGCTATAGCACGAAAGCCAAGAAATTTGGTGTCAGATGGGGCTCGTTGATAGAGTAGGAGCATTCCGTACTACTCTACTCCTACTAGTACCAAGTTTGTACTATACAACCAGTACTACCACTATACAACTAGTAGGTACGTGCACGACATAGCATCGTAAGAACAAAAAACGGGAAGATCTTGTTTTGGGTGATTTATCTTTTTTTTCAGTCAACGTAGTATGAATAATATGATGTGGGGGGCACCCATGAAGCTTATGTCTCTTGGTTGCATGGCTACGAAAAGTTAGAGAAAAATAAATAGATAATGTGTTTAGAGTGCACTCCACTAAATAGATATACTTTGGATCCATTGCAACGGGCCGACACATCTATATCTATACCCCCTATATAGTGTGTGAATAACTTTGAAAGTTGGTCGTTGAATGAAGCCAATCCGACGGTACAAACATGGAAAATCCGAGCACTACTGGCCATTGGATATCATCTACATTCCACCAGATTCTGCCACATGTAGAATCTAGAAGACTCCATGGTTGAAGTTCATTCATGACTAACTTTGCCACAACTAAGCTTAGGCAAAGTGTGTCTGCCACAAAAAATGTGGCTAACAAAATGGCCACCACAAGTGTGGCAAGATTTGGCAGGAAATTGAGTCTATGACATGTGGACCATGTAGCTAGAAAAGTGTGGCAAGCCACAAGTGTAGCAATGAACCAAACACATGCACCTGTGTGTTTGGTAGGGTGTTTGAAGGGTGCATGATCCCAAGAGTTCCCTTCTCGACCCACTTTTGGGTGTTTGGTAGAGTGTATGGAGGGTGCATGAGTCCACACTAGCTTAGCACAAATACACTAGAAGCATGCATGAAGAGAGCATACATGAAGAGGGGTGTTGAGTTCAGCATGCATGAAGATGGAACAACTATTCTAAGACGAGAACGCAACCAAACACACTTGTGGAACGCCTAAGCTTAGGCGTGGCAACCTTAGGCTGCAAACCAAACATCTATACCCCTATATAGTTTGTGAATAACTTCGAAAGATGTCGTTGGATAAAGCCAATCCGACGGTACATAGATGGCAAATCCTAGCACTACTGGCCGTCGGATATCATCTACATTCCAGCAGATTTTGCCACATGTAGAATCTAGAAGACTCCACATGTAGAAGCATAATGCACAAACCACGAGAATCTCATGTGTGCAATGCACGTGTACCTTACTAGTAGTTGGTAGTAGTAAGAAACAAATTCCGGGTTTGGCATGAGCTCGTACTGCGGGAGCACCACAAGGCCTGTCGCAGGAGTTACATTTCCCTCTCGGGGCCCACGGGACCGAACTTCAGTGGCTTAGTGCCCGGCCTATGAGTCCATGACATGCGGACCTTAAATGCGGCTGTCCCACATGTCATTCTCATGGTGGTGGTGTGGTTCGCGACTCACTTGTTTGAGATGAACCGACCGATGGTGGCGTGGCCGTGGCGAGGGTGCCACAGCTGGGCGTCGGGGTGTTACAAGGTGTAGATGGCCACACCGGCGGGTACTACCTGTAGTACAGAAGTACTCCAGCTGAGGATTGATGCCCGGGACGAAATGTGTCATAGCCGGTTGATGAAAATTCGATGGTGCGGGAGTACGGATCGAACCTGGCAGCGAGCAGAACAAACTGCGTCCAATCGGGTGTGGCTATGGTAGAAAGTTGATGCTCGCCCTTGATTCAGCTAGCCCGCATGTCATGCACACAAAAGCGGAGGCGGTGGGGCCGAGAGGGATGAGGCGCCGTCGGGGATGAGGATCCTGACATGAACAATCCTACCGATTCATCAGCGACATGTGGGACCCCCAAGTGTGGGTCCCACCTATCAGCGAAGGAAAGGCAGGGTAAGGCAGTGATAGCCACGTCAGAGGATCCATGTCCACGTAGGGGGACGTCGTGCTTACAGGTAGGGTTGGAGCAGCATCATGGGAATCGCGTGTGGGTGTGGTAGTGGTAGAAACAAGAAACGTGATGGTCGCCGTGGTTCAACTTCCATGGACAAGCTGTCATGCCTGCGGACACATGTATATCAAAACTAGAGTGTTTATATTTCAAGCACGTGAACAAGTATTATTCTACTACTTTGGATCCATTGCAACGCGCGGGCCAGCACATTGGTAGTAGTAGTGCCTATCTCTATCTCTAAAGGCCTTCCGTCGTTCATCCTTTTCTCTCACAAGATAAACTACTCATACAAATGCATCTTGATGTTCTGTGGAACGCACGAGGATGTTTCCTTGGGGGTCTCTCCAGTGAGGCGTGGCTGTAGTTGCAAGTTGACGCCCCTTGAGATGCCGACGTTGAGGGGCACTCGGATTTCCTCCGATGAGTAGGTAAGATGAGTTTGATCATGTAGTAAATGCATTCTAAAGACTACTTCCGTGTCCATTTCCTAATTCTCCCCCTGCCCACTGTTTCACAGGTTAGGCTCGGTGCGAGTGGAGATTGGCTTGCATATGTACGGGAGGGTACCAACATCAATTTGCACAACATTTACAACGGTGACACCGTTCCCATAGAACCTTTGTCCAACATTGGGATCAGCCATGCAATAGGCCACCGCATGAATTGGTACGATGGAACCACGGTTAGATTGAATAAGATAGCACAGACCTTGCACATGGCGGTCAAAGGTGGACCATGCTGTCTGCGGCCGATTTGTTGACGTCCGAGTACGAATACGATGTACTCCTTTCTAACCGCATCTTCGCGGTGACAAACCAGGGGACTTGTTTCGTATGGGACACATCCTATGATATACTCCCTCTCTCCCAGTTTATTTGTTTTGAATCTTTTCGTTTTATAAGTTTCAAATTCAAATTTAGAGCTCCCCATCACATGTTGAGATTACAATGTCCATTAAATCGTTGCGTGCATGTATAGTAAAGAAACAAATCATGAGTTTGGCACGAGTTCGTGCAGCGGTAGCACCAGCCTGGCGCAGGAGGTACATTTCCCTCTCAGGGCCCTCGGGCTGAGCTTCAGCGCCTTACTACACCTGCCTTTGAGTCAATAACATGTGGACCCGATAGGTGGCTAGTCCACATGTAGTGCTCCTGAAGGCAGAGGGGCAGTGGGGCCGAAAGGGGTGAGCCGCAGGTCGGGGGACGTGTGGTGTCATGGGTTCGTGCGGCGTCGTGGGAATCACGTGTTGCTATGGTAGAAACTTGATGCTCACCGCATTTAAGGTGGCCCACATGTCATGCACACAAAGGCAGAGGGGCGGTGCGGCCGAGAGGGGTGAGGCGCATGTCAGGGGACGTGGTGTCGTGGGTTGGAGCTGTGTCGTGGGAATTGCGAGTGGCAGTGGATGAAACGTGATGGTCGCCGTAGTTGAACTTCCATGGATAAGTTGTCATGTCTACGGACACATGCATTGCATACCGATCACCGGAAGGAGTAGTAAAGAATGCTAGGCGGATAAATAGTTCCTTATAGTCAAGCGGACCCACGCTACTACTTCTTCCAAAGACATGCACACCATCAAAATAGTCCATCTATATCAATATACACCGAGAGGGAATAAATTTTTTTACAAGAGAGGAAATAGTTCATCCATCCATAATGCCCTGCTGCTGGTGCAGCCTTATCTTCTTCTTCTTCTTCTTCTTCTTGTTGTTGTTGTTGTTGTTGTTGTTGTTGTTGTTCCCATTTTCTGTGGGAGACGGCTTCACAACAAGCTCTTTGGACCTTGCAACTATCTTGGAACTCACACGGGCATCGAGGGCAGCATATTTTATCCGCTTGTACGTCAAGGGATAATTCTCCCATCCAGACGACCTTAATGCCACCGTCTCATCACCCTTATGAAGATTTGTACCGAGCACAAAATTTACTACGTCGAATAGGGATGGTGTCTGTTTATCACAATCTTCTATAGGAATTTTGATTCTGGTTTGTAGGTCAGCGATGCTTTTCAAATCAAGGTTGTACGGCTCCAACTTTTGTTTGTCACCTTCAATGGCTGCCCCACAGAAGTATATGTCCTCCAGAGACAAGAAATCGTGAAGCTCACCTGGTATGGAGGGCGCGTGTATGATGTGGTACACCAAAACATCATCTTCGAGGCACAGCTGAAGGATGGCGGCGCATTGGATCTTCCCAGTGGCACGCTCCGTGTACTCTGCATCGAGACTGATGACCCTCGTCTCTACCTTTTCGAGGAAGTTGGATACATTGTTGATCCACTTCCGAACAACCCTTGGGTGGACGGTGACGGTGGCAACTATGCTCAACGAGCCTTCGACAAGGACATGTTGGACGCTAAAAACCTGCATCTCGATCTCTTTCGCCATTTGGAACCGCTGGAACGGAGGGCTATGGTTTAGAGAATTAGGATTAGATGGCTAGTCTAACTGAAGTAGGAGATGATTATTTAAAGAGGTTAAAACAATGTGAAAACAGTGGGGTTTGGATGCAAATGAAAACGAAGGGGAGGTGAAGAAGCCGAGGAAAATCGGTTCCCGATGGAGAAATAAATGGGAGAAGTGGCATGCAGGCAGTTCATTAGACGGATAGGTAGACTAAACGAAAAGGCTATGCGGGTAGACTGGGAGTCGTACCTGTTCGTGTATGTGCCCATCCTTCGTGATAGGTGGGACCTATGCGAACTGATAAAAAACTGTGTCGTAGCTGGTTCAGATGGATATTGGCGTGTGCATGGGAGACACAACATTCTCTGGTTAAGTAATACACGGTTATCCTCATCAAAAAATAAAAGGCCCATCTTCGAGCTTCCGCATGCACAAGAATTTGGTTCTGCTCGCAATATGGATGATACCTGAAGGATCAAGTGAACAGGCATGCTAGCACGGGAGACCGATTTCCGCTATATAGTACTGGAGTACTCATGTTCCTACTAGTAGTAGTGGTACAACTGTGGTACACTTGATGGTTAAAATACTATTCATCTGGTCCTCACAGTGAAGTGACAACACCCTGCGCCTGACAATAGTCCAGGCGCCGTGTTCGGGTTACCAACATCAGCCTCACCCTCTGCACTGTGCAGTCTGTAACCGCCGATGTACAACACATTAGCATGCCTCGCCTCGTCTCCCTCTCCCCTCCCATAGCACCACTCCATCTCCATCTCCATCTCCGTCTCCATCTCACTGTGCCCCCGTGTACCGTCGCCTCGCTTGCCTCCCCCAGTACCACTATTCCCTCGCTAGCTGCTCCAGCACCGACAGCCTTCTCCCCCGTAAATCAAGCCCCCAAAAACCCCCACCTTCCAAACTCTACCATGGCCGAACGCGAACCGCGCAGCATCCATATGAGCCGCGATTGGAGCAATCTCCCCAGTGACGTCCTCGAGCTCTGTTGTTCGTGTATGGATATGTTGAGCGCCCTGCGGCTGGCTGCATGCTCGAAGGGCATGCACACGGCCAATGTCGAAGCGGGGCCTAAGCATTTCAAGACACCCTGCTTGCTGCTATCTGGTCTTGCGAGATTGGCTCACCATGATACAGAGGCGTACATGATGCCCCTCGACTTCAATCCGATCTCCATTAGACGAAACTTCTTTGCAGGTATGTAGCGTGTCGCCGTACATCATTTCCCTCGACTTCGATCTGATCACCATCGCCCGAAACTTCTTGGCAGGTATGTACTGGGTCGGCATGAACTCCCACTGGATGGCTGCCTTCAGAGAAGACGGTAAAAAGTTGGTGCTCGTGAACTTCTAGACCTCCCATGAGATTATCCTTCCTCCGTTGGATTATATAGAGTTTTACCATCACGGTCCAAATCATCTAGATTACCACGTCAGTTGGACGGACCTTGTTTTCCAGAAGATTGTAATCTGCCAAGTGCCCACATGACATGCGAATTACACAGAGTTCAAGCTAATTGCCTTGTTCGATCGCGGACTCGCCTATCTTTACGCTGGTGCCTTCTTTAGCTGGAGAAAACTCAGCTTGCGAAGGTTCATCGTGAAAGCTGATACACACTTCTGTGATGCTATTGAACACAATGGCATCATCTACGCGATCGAGAAAGTAGATGGCACCATGTATTGCTGGGATGGCGCGTGTAAGTTGTTTCCATCTCATGTTAATGATGACGCCATGAAAATGTTTGAACTTTTTGTGATGATTGGCATATCCCTGTTTGAGCAGAATTGGAGTAGAACTATGGCAATGTATTAGAGACGCCGTAAATCAGCTATATTTTGAATGAGCTAATTCATGCGATTGTGACCATGTCATACAGCCAATTTGTACCCCTGAATAATCAAACGGTTAGGAATATATGGATATTCTCCTTATTTTACAGTAATCTATATGCTACTACTAAATATGAGTGTGTATCAATGGCCATGCTAGTTTCCTCATTTTCATGATGTAGAAACATGCACCACACTGTTGGTTTCATCTAACCATACATTACGGAAGTAAATGTGCATATGGAGAACTCTATATTTGGAAGTAGTGAAATCCTGTAATGCTTACCATGTGTACATACCTATATTCGCCCTTCAGCAATCAATGGCTAGAATAATATCCTCACAAAAATTTTGCCCACAGAACACGAGTATATAACAATGCATGGTCTGTTTATTACCTTGAAGAATTTGTTTGTGAGGACAGAACATGATTACATAACATGCATGACATGGTAGTTTCCTGTGAAGAATCGATTGCGAGATAACATGAGTATAACCATGCATGTCACTTCTATATTTTCGAACCCAGTATACATTTCCCTATATTTTCCTCCCAGTTCCAACAGGGACATATCAATGTTGTTTCTTGCATTATCCTACTCATACTCTGAACAATTCTGATCTTACATTAACAATGCCTGTCCTTTTTGATATGATGCAGTGTCCCTACAGTTACTGCCCTTTGTAATCACACCACCTTTGCCAAAAACAGGGAAGCACAACTGGTTCCTCGCTCGATCAGACGACGACAAAAGACTGATGATCATTCGGACACATGAGCCGAAAAAGTTATATTGCAAAAACCCCACTGTATACAAGCACCGTGAAATACGTGAGTATCTGGACAGTGGCTATTACGTATGTGAGCAGGATACCAGCTTGTTGGGGCCTTCAGGATTTTTTAGTTGGAGGCGGGTAAACAACCTTGGTTCACACTCTCTGTTTCTCGGACTCAATTATCCGATTAACCAGGATATCACCGTTGGCAAGGACCTTGATGGCAGAGAGGCTCTGTTTGCTATGGAAAACTTTGTCTACATGGCGAGCCATAGGAGTTCGGGAGCGAACTCCCCTGATTGTCAACGATACGGCCTGCAGCCAAAAGAAGGTGAGAATGACAAAGGTATCCGAATTAACTTTGATCCTTGGATGTCTCAATTACGACAAGCAGTGATGTGGTTCAAGCCTTCAGGTTGATAGTTAATTGCGTTGTTGCGTCAAAAGGGTGGAGTACTGGTGTCTCCGGATCATTGTTCACTGAAGCGGGGATGCAAATTATGATGGTGTTGGATCATCTCTTCGAATGACTTTATTGTCGTTGCTGCTTGTTCTGGATGGTTAGTTCTTTCTTTTGTTATTCATATTCCTTGTCATTTGGTCATCCTCGTCTATGTCACTCTTACTATGTAATAGTTGCCTCTGTTTAAATGTCATTCTTGTCTGTATCACGAGAGTATGAGCGCTGCAGATGGGTGCGTTTTGGTGGTGTAGCAAGACTTCTTATGAACTATCATGTCTTGCTGTTTATGTGAGTAGTAGTCACTAGTCAGTGTTTGAATGTTGTATATATCATTGTTTCGAACTGTTTATTGTCTCGAACTACTAGTGGGCTAAATGAGGGCGTCACCATTCTCTAGTGTTCAGAGTGTATCTCCTTTTTTCGAGTTATATAATTTGAGCTCATTGTCTTTTCGATGATGTATGTTTGGGCCAGTGAGGTGTCGTTGAAATGGGCGAGTAGTAACGCAATGCCAAACAGGTCAATTATGACTCTCACGCCGGGCTCTCAAAAGATCCTCAAAAAAAGGCCGGGCTCTCCAAGAAAGAAAGAATAAGGACTCTTAGGCCGACATGTGGGCTCCATCGATGTTTTCTTGCGCTTGCGCGCCGAGAGCATATTGGCGCGTGTTCGAAATTCATACTACCTTTTCATCCCCAATCTCCCGCCCCACCCCACCTCTGGAATCTTGATTCCTATTCCAGTTCTACCAAATCCCTCTCATGTACTCCCTGTACTCAAGCGCACTATCATGTCGCCGGTCAGCGCGGATCTCCGAGCCGGAGGTCCTGAGGTCCGTCCTTCCTACGGTCGCTGCGTGATGTCGCTCAACAGTGGCATGGCGGCGCTTGACGATCAGTTTGCCAGCAAAGTGCTGATGGTAACCATCAACGGTGACCGGCCTCCCGTCTCGCCGGACGACCTTGTCAAAGCTCTTGGCATTGCGCACGGCATCCAAATAAGTGACTTGCTCGTCGAAGTCTGTCCGCCACCGGCTGATTTCTTCGTCAGGTTCCGGACAACTTTCGACTGCAGTCGTGTGTTCGAATCTTCCCGGCGTTTGTTCTGCGATGGCGTGCTGGTGAGCTTTGATCGGTGGCACCCAGGATGGGGCTCGGTGCCCTCTGAGCTTGAGTTTTTAACAAAGCTTACCTTCCACGGCATGCCTCGACGTGCTTGGAACAACGAGTCCATGAATGAGCTTATCAACGACCTTGGAGGTGAGCTCGTAAGTATGTTTCTTCCTCCAGACAGCTGGGCTCTGACGGTTATGGCATGGATGAAGAAGCCATCCACCATACGAAAGGTGATTGGTGTTGAGATACCGGTGCAGGAATCGGGGTTGTACTATTCGTCGCCACCAAGGCCGCCGCGGACCACGTTAGGGATGTACATGTATCGAGTGTTCGTTCATGTCGAAGAAGTGGTCAATCCATCAATCGAAGTCCTGCCGTCTCCGCTGGTGCCAGGGTCCGTCGACGACGTCCATTACAGGAGTCAACGTCATACTTCCCCCGTGTTGCTCGGAACGATGGATGGCATAGGGCCTGCTCCATCGCGCGGCGGAGGCCGCTGCTTCTTCGGGAGAAGAGGCAGGGCTGGCTGCCTGGATGTGCTCTAATTTGAGGTAACAACTGAATCTTGTCAGATACTAGTTAAATCCGAGCCATGGGTGTGAAGCACTGATGTGCCAGTACATTTGATTGTGACTTGTTCTATTTTTATACCTGAACTTTTTTTAGAAAGGGCGGTACGTCAACTTAATGTGCTAGCAGAACTTATTGTGTTGTCTATCTGTTTTCTTTGCACAACATTCAAGATATTTCCCCGTCATTGATAAAGACAATGAACTGTTATGTACGAGTTCATTGGTTTCAACATAGCCCTACCGTAGCGATCCACTGCTTCCATCCTGATTGTGCCGCCTGCGTGAAATTTTTGTATGCAAGTTTAGTGTGCTATGATGTTCTATATGATTGTGTCAACTACATAAGTTTTTAATGAGCATCAACAATGCATATGGCTGAAAGATGTATTTACGAGCATCGACCGATGGGTATCTCTCTCTCTCTCTCTCACACACACACAAGTGGGACCCGTTGAATTATTTCTTTGCTTGTGGCAGCTTTTAATTAGGTTCCACTGTAATCTAACTTTTTTCTGAAGTTATTAGTTGAGCTCAGTGACTTCAAAAAGTTGTACAGAAGCCTTGTTTGGGCCTTTCCGGCGCTGAATGTGGGCTGAGTAGCCATGTTAGGTTGTACTGTACTACATGTGCCTTTTTTCAACATCAAGAATGCAATCTGTGTCAGTTATACACAATATCCGGGTCAACTTGTTATTCTCCTCCCCACTGGGCTGCAAACTTTCCTAGGAGGTATGCATTAGGCTTAACAAGAAAATGGACTTTAAGAAATAATATATGGGATGAAATTGTAATAACTGGGCAGTAACTATAAAAAAATGCACCAAACGCGTAATTAGTTTAAAAAATATATTATTTTTGGAACTTGAAAATTTTAATTTCATTACTTGATGCGCGCGCAATATTTCGTTGGATTTTAACGTAATACAACTTTATTTTAAAATTATATTTAATCTGACTAGAAATTTTGGATAAAAATATTTTTGTTCCCATAAAAATGTGGGAATTTTTTCTGAATTCTGTTTTGCGCGGTTGGTTGAAATTATTAATCGTTGTCCTAGCAAGAAAATGGGTTGTACTTTTAACAAACTGTAAATCGGCTGTAGTAAATTCCATTAGAAGTAAAAAATTGGTTGTACATTCTTACAAATCACAAATGGGCTATATGTTCTCTGCCACACACTTGTGGGCCTTCTAAGTTGACGCATCCACTAAAAAAACTAAGTTGATGCGTATGCAAGGCTTTGTCCACAACACACGGTTCTGGCAGCTGTAGCCGTTTGATGTCCATCCAAGGGATGTCGTGCTTCTTCTTCAATCTCGGATATTCTTGCTTCAGCAGCCCACGAAATGATACCTCCCCCTAACATCTGGGGTGCACTGTTTCGGAGGCTGACCTGTGGGCCTACTAAGTTGACGCGTACCAAGGGCTTTGTCAACTTAGTCAATATAAACGATTCTAGCTGCAATGACCGTACGATGTCAATCCAATGGCCGTAGTGCTTCTTTAACCTCTGATCTTCTTGCTCAAGTCACCCAAAGCAGCGCCGGTCGTGCCGCGTGCTCCTGCCTCCTGTGGCCAGCTGTGATGCCATGGAGGCCTCCCCGCCCCCTACTACAACCACCACTGGCCAGTCCATCCCTCTACTCACCCAAACCCCTCTGTTATTCTGCGGCAACGGCAGCCTCACACCGCAGCCGAACAAGTGAACCCTCGTACTCCTCTCCATGCGGGCTTCCACTGCCGCGTCTTCCCCGACTTTGCGTCGTCCCCTTCCTAGGCCTCGCCATCGTCCACCTCTGTGGTGCTCTCGGCGCGGCATGGTCAATGTGGTCAACGACCGACTTACATCGGAAGAGTACTGTATGTGGAGAGGCTGACAGCTGGGTCCACGGCAGCCGCAAGGAAGTGCCTCCTTATTATGCGCAAAATAATTATTCCTCCACCTGACAGCGGGGACCCACCGGACGGGCCACTGTATTTCACGAAAAAAACGTTTCCCCCTAACTGTTGGGACCCACCAGCTACATCTTCACATGAAAGGAAGTGCGTCCGGGCAAAAAAAAAACGATTCGCCCCCTGACTGCTGGGACCCACCAGCTACATCTTCGCACGCAAGGAAGTGCCTGACAGTCGGGACCCACCTGGTCGAAGCGTATGTAGCATTGTCATTCTGGTCGCGAACGTGTACGTACATACTGGTTGATGTAGAAGCGTGCACATAGCATTGTCATTCTGGTCGCGAACGTGTACGTACAACGGCCAGTGTGCAAGAAAGAAAATACGGCCACATACGTACGTACGGGCGGGGTCTCGAACGCCTACTCGCGCATATGTACGGCCAGGGCTCGTGTACATGGCTCGGTCGGAACAGAGAAACATCGTCGTCATCATGTTCATGGGGAGCCAACCGGCTGGGTCAGAACAGCATGCGTTGTCATGTTCATCGGGTGGGCTTGGATGGAACAGCCAATGGAAACAAGGCCTGGCATACCGCAAAACGGAGGAAACGGCCCTGTGTTCGACCGACCACATTCGAAACAGGATTCTGTTCATCGGGAGGGGTCTATCGTACCACAAAACGGAGGAAACGTACTTGTGTTGGAGCGCTACAGTCGAAACGGGGGTCCTGTTCATTCGGAGGGGTGTGGCGTTCCGCAAAACAGAGGAAACGAACTTGTGTTGGAGCGCTACGGTCGAAACGGGGGTCCTGTTCATCGGGAGGGGTGTGGCGTACCGCAAAACGAGACTCCACGGGATACTGTTCATCTCCACCGTCGACCTCCTCCAGCCTCCACGGGCTACTGTTCATCCACCGTCGACCTCCTCCAGCCTCCACCTGCAACTGTTCATCCACAGGCTCCTATTCATCCAGGCTCCACCGCGTGCTACTCTTCAAAACAGCCCTCTCCACGGGCTCCTGTTCAACCACCACTCCACGGGCTACTGTTCATCCAACCCTCCACCGTCTACTGTTCATCCAGCCCTCCACGGGGTCGTCCTGTTCATCCAGCCCTCCACGGGGTCCTGTTCATCCAGCCCCAACCGGCTCGATCGATCGGGGTCCTATTCATCTAGAGGCAACACCACGGGGTCCTATTCATCCACCCCCACCAGGAACTGTTCATCCAAACCCCCCCAGCAACACTCACTATTCATCCAGAGGCAGCATCAATCGGCTTCAGTTAGGAGCAGTAGCGAAGGAATCACTCGGGTTCAGTAATGTAGCTAGTGTAATCGCTCGGGTTCAGTTAGAGCCCAACGCCTCGCTCGGGTTCAGTTAGAGCCCAATGCCTCGCACTCACGCGTGTACGTGTATGAGAGAAACGCGTATCGCTCGGCCCCGACCACCCACCGTAACCAGGAACACCCCGATATTTTCCTCGCCCTCGCTTCAACCACGGGTTTTTCCATCATGGACGGCCCAAAGAATGTCATGCAGCTGCGTCTCTGGCCCGCCTAGGACAAAAAGCCCATTTTCTGTCATGATTTTTTGTCATAGAAGTAGGAGCCCACCAAATCTATGATGATACCGGGTTTTGTCACAATTATCGTCATAGAAGTGTCATAAGTATGACATAATTTTTTTTTGTTCGGCCCAAAATGTCACGGATGTGTCTTTTTTTGTAGTGTCGGCCGTGTCGTCGGCCATCGCGGAGAATGGGGCTTCCACTGGTGCGTGGGCATAGTCGCTCCTTGGCCGTGTCATCCGCCAGCGCGAAGCATGGGGCTTCCACTAGTGTGTGGGTGGGAGTTCCCTCTGTGGGAGACTGGGGTGTGTACAATCCCGTTCGTATGCATGGCTAGCATAGGAGAACTATACGAGGTGTATATGGGCACTCGTGAGCCAGCGCGGGCTCACGGGCCCTACCTCAAGGTGGGTTGAGCTTGATTTTTGCAGCTCGGGGTGCTCTTAAGACACCTATGGGGCTATGGGGGGTCCTGCGCCGAATGCCCCTCCAGAGGTTATGCACGAGAAGGCCGGACACCAAAGACCCCAGGAGGTGATATGAACGGGGCTGGCCCGCCAGACAAAGCTTAGTCATTGGTTTTATCATGGCTCCAGGGACGTACCCGAGCATAGACGTCGTGCCAAGTATTCTCATGCAACGATCCCAAAGAAAAACAGCCGGCGCACGACTCCTGCTACGGCGAAGCGCTAAACTATGGTTGTACAAACCGGTCCACGCGCCCTTATCCTCCCACACACGATTAGCTCATGCGAGAACAAGGCACCAAGGACCACGGGAGGTGGCGCGCACGGGAGCTGGCCCGCGAGACAGAGCTCGGTCGCTTGGGTTTGTCAACGCTGCAGGGACGGACCCGAGCATAGACAACGTGCCAGTCCTTAATCATGAGGTGGTCACGGGCGGGTTCCCGAGGGCGCAGCTAAAATATTTGGGGAATTGATAAAGGCAAGTCTAGTTCTATACATGCGCAAAAACGATACAACTGCTAGGTCGGGCCCTAGCAGCCTGAGGATGATGCAGCCCGAGGGGCGCCCTCAGTTGAACAAACCAAAAAGTCACCTCACACCACCATTTTAGGAGGCTCTGGAGGTTCGGTGGGCTTGCGAGGGTCTGGTATCTCCTCCGTTAGGACCGCCTGGCGCCTTGCCTCGTGGGCCGCCAAGGCTCCCTGCATGAAGCGCTAGTACGAGGTGGCCACATTCAGTAGGCCAAACAGCATGCGGACATAGCTGCAGGGGTAGGCCCCACTCCAGCTGATGTGGGACGGCCAGAAGAGTTCTTGTGAAGCACCCCTGATGAGGCATGGGATGTTGACGCAGATGTGCAGCTTGCCGCCCATGTCAGGGGCCGCGGCTGCGCCCGGTGGGGCGGAGCAACGCTTGCCACGCATGGCTCGCGCCTCCTGAAACTCTTCAATTACCTTAGTGATGAACTCTTGCGCGCTTGGCGCCTCGCGGCTCGCTCTCGGAGGAGCGCATCGAAGCACGCCTCCACGTGGTGCCCGAAGGCCTCCCTGGTCATGCTGGTCAGGTCAGAGGCCCATCATACAAGAGCCCCCAAACCCATCCTGAGGGGGCCCCTAGGCGCGCCTTCCTATGCGAGAGGGGACGGCGCCCCAGGAGTTGGCGCGGGGCCTGAGGTACGATCGGCAGACGCCCCAGCCTTCTGACGGCACTTGAGGAGGAGCTGCTTCTTCTTCTTGGGGACGGACTCAGGATGGCAGGATGGCACCCTCGTCGTCAGAGTTCTCAACAGCTGCAGCCTGGTAGGAGCGCTCGAGGGAGCACACCGCATATTTTTCATCGCAAGCGACCGTGATGATGTCGCCGCATCCTTGCATCTTGAGGACGTTGTAACCATGGTGAGTTGCTACCATGAACTTGGCGAGGGATAGATACCCGAGGATGGCATGTACGGGAGGCTGATGTGGGCGATGCCAAAGTCGATGAGCTCGGTGTGGTAGTTGTCGCGCTTGCCGAAGGTGACTGGGAGGCGCACCTGCCCCAAGTGAACGGTGGAGCCATCGGTCACTCCTGAGAAGGGCTTGGTGGGCAGGAGCTGGTCACAGGCACCTAGAGCGTCTCAAACATCTCGATGGAGAGAATGTTGAGCCCTGTGCCATTGTTGATGAGAGTTTTGGTGATGAGGACGTTACTGTTGGTTGACGTGCAGAGCATCGGGAGCACACCAGCGGTGGCTAAGAACTTGAGTTGGTCCATGGAGTCAAAGGTGATGGCGTGCTTGGACCACCTAAGGGCATGTGACGCCTCAAGCTTGGGGAGGGCCGCGTTCACCTCACGAGCAAACTTCTTGAAGATGCAATTGGAGGCGGGAGCCTGAGCACCACCTGAGGGAGTCCTGGATTAGGGGGGTCCTCGTACAGCCGGACTATATCCTTGAGCCGGACTGTTGGACTATGAAGATACAAGATTGAAGACTTCGTCCCGTGTCCGGGTGGGACTCTCCTTGGCGTGGAAGGAAAGCTTGGCAATATAGATATGTAGATCTCCTCCATTGTAACCGAATCTGTGTAACCATAGCCCCTTCCAGTGTCTATATCAACCGGAGGGTTTAGTCCATAGGACAACAACAATCATACCATAGGCTAGCTTCTAGGGTTTAGCCTCTACGATCTCGTGGTAGATCAACTCTTGTAATACTCATATCATCAAGATCAATCAAGCAGGAAGTAGGGTATTACCACCATCGAGAGGGCCCGAACCTGGGTAAACATCATGTCCCCTGCCTCCTGTTACCATCCGCCTTAGACACACAGTTCAGGACCCCCTACCCGACATCCGCCGGTTTTGACATCGACATTGGTGCTTTCATTGAGAGTTCCACTGTGCCGTCACCGTAAGGCTAGATGGCCCCTTCGATCATCGGTAACGATGCGATCCAGGGTGAGGTTTTCCTCCCCGGACAGATCTTCGTATTCGGCGGCTTCGTACTGCGGGCTAACTCGCTTGGCCATCTGGAGCAGATCGAGAGCTACGCCCCTGGCCATCAGGTCAGGTTTGGAAACTTGAACTACGCTGCCAACATCCGTGGAGATTTGATCTTTGACGGATTCGAGCCCATGTCAGGTGCGCCGCACAGTCACGACGAGCAGACTTAGCTCTGACGCCGGACGGTGTTCGGGAGAGCACACCTATGCCTACTTTGGCCCTAGCTCCGGAGTCGATTACGCCGTCCGAGGACGGGTGAATGGACCCCGCCTCGGAGGCCACACACTCAGTGGTGATAGAGCCGAATACTAACTTCACCTCCTATGAGACCTGTGTCGCCGGATCCTCGGATTCATCCCCAGCCACAGGCCCCGAAGCGCCTGCGTCCGTGCCTATCGAATCTGGTTGGGCACCGATCATGGAGTTTACCTCCGCGGATATCTTTCAGCACTCGCCCTTTGGTGACGTGCTAAACTCGTTGAGGTCTCTCTCCCTGTCAGGAGACCCTTGGCCGAGCTATGTCCGGCTAGAATGGGATGCGGACGACGAAAAAATTTGCTCCCCACCCACCACCCACTTAGTAGCCACTATCGACGATCTAACCGACATGCTCGATTTCGGCTTCGAAGACATCGACGTATGGACGACGATGCAGGAGACGAACAGGAACCACCGCCCACAGGGCGCTGGACAGCCACTTCATCACACAATGTATATATGGTGGATACACCCAAAGAAAACAATGATGAGGAACGGAAGGATGCAGCGAAGGATAGCTCCCTCGAGAAGCAACCAAAGCGACGGCGTAGGCGCTACTCCAAATCCCGCCTCGGCAAAACAGCGATAACAGCGCAAGAAAAAATAACACCCCGGTCGACTCCGGAGGAAGCGACAACCACATTGACCCAACGATAGAGCAGGATGAACCAGCAAACGGCAAACATAGTAAGGAGCCGCTGTCCGATCACGTCGACGCCGAGGATAAAGCTCATCAACCTCTCCCCGGAGAGGAAAACAGTCCGGACGATGACGCACACATCATCCCGGAAAGGCACTTGGAACAAGAGAACCTCCGTAGAAGGCTTATTGCCATCGCGAGGAGTCTCAAGAAGTAGAAGCAAAGGCTTAAGGCCGCGCAGAATACGCTCAACAGTAGATGGAACAAAGTGCTCGACAATGAAGAAAAGTATGGTGGTAGTTGCCACACAAAGAGCTATCCAAAGCGCAAGCTGTTGCCTGAATTCGATGATGAGGCCTTAGAGCCCACACAACCGAAAAATAAAACGGCCAACTCGTCGGAATAACCACCTCGTGGCCGCAATAGGGCGGCTAACGAGGCCGCACATAAGTCAGCACATGATCCACGCAAGGACTTGCATCAAAAAGCCGGCGTGACCAGATCCATCTACGGATCTAGGAAGCGCGCTCCAGCGCATAATCAAAACCGAACACTACAACCGTTAGAACGCCATGACACATCCAAATACAGGGGTGCGGGGCACCCCCTATGTTTCACCGATGAGGTGCTGGATCACGAATTTCCAGAGGGATTCAAACCCGTGAACATAGAGGCGTACGACAGAACGACGGACCCTGGGGTATGGATTGAGGACTTCATCCTCCACATCTATATGGGTCGCGGAGACGATCTCCACGCCATCAAATACTTTCCCCTTGATGTCTACTACGCAACCTTCTCCTTGTAGACGTTGTTGGGCCTGCAAGTGCACAGGTTTGTAGGACAGTAGCAAATTTCCCTCAAGTGGATGACCTAAGGTTTATCAATCCGTAGGAGGCGCTGGATGAAGATGGTCTCTCTCAAGCAACCCTGCAACCAAATAACAAAGAGTCTCTTGTGTCCCCAACACACCCAATACAATGGTAAATTGTATAGGTGCACTAGTTCGGTGAAGAGATAGTGATACAAGTGCAATATGGATGGTAGATATAGGTTTTTGTAATCTGAAAATATAAAAACAGCAAGGTAACAAGTGGTAAAAGTGAGCTTAAATGGTATTGCAATGCTAGGAAACAAGGCCTAGGGTTCATACTTTCACTAGTGCAAGTTCTCTCAACAATAATAGCATAGTTGGATCACATAACTATGCCTCAACATGCAACAAAGAGTCACTCCAAAGTCACTAATAGCGGAGAACAAATGAAGAGATTATGGTAGGGTACGAAAGCACCTCAAAGTTATTCTTTCCAATCAATCCGTTGGGCTATTCCTATACGTGTCACAAACAGCCCTAGAGTTCGTACTAGAATAACACCTTAAGACACAAATCAACCAAAACCCTAATGTCACCTAGATACTCCAATGTCACCTCAAGTATCCGTGGGCATGATTATACGATATGCATCACACAATCTCAAATTCATTTATTCAACCAACACATAGAACCTCAAAGTGCCACGCGCCTGGCTGCTCAACCTGCCAGAGTCTTCGGTGGCCTCCTGGGAGGAACTGCGTGACCTGTTCATCGCGCACTTCACCGCGGCGGCGCCCCACGCCGTTGCGGCCATCCTCGGTGGGTCGCAGGCACCGGCCTCAAGCCACCATGTTAAGCAGCTCTTCCGGCAGATGGGGGCCGCCCGAACGCGGCAGGAGGCCCCTCCAGGAAGGACGGCGCCCGAGACCGACATCACCTTCGACTTCTGGGATCACCCCAAGACCATGGTCGGCGCCGGTGCGCTCCCCATTCTCTACACCCCACCATCAGCAGCATCGCAGTCACCAGGACCCTCATTGATGGCGGAGCCGGCCTCAACATCCTCTCCGTGAAGCCTTCGATCAGCTTCATGTGCCCTACGACCAGCCCCACCCCACTAGGCCCTTTTCAGGGGTGGTCGACGGCTTCGCTGTTCCCCTGGGGTAGATCCGCCTCCCCGTCACCTTCGTCATGCGCGATAACTACCGCACCAAGCTCATCGACTTCGACGTCACCTGCATTAGCCTCCCGTACAAAGCCATCCTTGGGTACCTAGCCCTCGCCAAGTTCATGGCGGCTATGCACCCCGGCTACAACGTCATCAAGATGCCGGGGAGCAACGGCAACCTCACTGTGGCGTGGGATGCCCGGGATGCTCTGGTCCTCAAGCTCGCCTACAAGGCTGCAGTTGCGGCGCAGCCAGACGCTAAGGATGCTCCCAAGGTCCCATAGGCCGTGCCCGCGGAGAAGAAGCAGTTGTTATCTCAGGACCAGGCGGAAACAATGAAGGTGCCGATCGACGATGGGGGCTCCAGCCCCACCTTCACCATAGGCGCTGGCCTACCCCTGGACCAGGAGAAGGCGTTAGTTAGTTTCCTCCATGCAAACAATGATGTGTTTGCATGGGAGGCAATGGATCTAGTCGGTGTCCCGCGAGATGTGATCGAGCACCACTTGATGGTGAGCCCTGGCGCGCGCCCGGTGAAGCAGAAGGCACGGCGACAAGTCCCGGAGAAGCAATCATTCATCATCTAGGAAACCCACAAGCTACAAGAGGCCGGTATTATCTGGGAGGTGCGGCATACGGATTGGCTGGCGAACCCAGTTATCGTCCCCAAGAAGGGTGGAAAGGAGCACATGTGCGTCAACTTCACGAGGCTCAACAAAGCTTGTGCTCAAGACCCCTTCCCTCTTCCGCGCATCGATCAGATTGTCGAGTCCACTGTCGAGTGCGGCTTGCTATGCTTCCTAGACGCCTTCTCGGGCTACCACCAAATCAAGATGGTGGTGCAGGATGTCGAGAAGACAACTTTCCTGACCCCGTGCGGGGTGTACTGCTACACCTGCATGTCGTTCGGGCTGTGCAACGCCGATGCTACCTTCCAGCGATTGATTCACATTGCCCTAGGCCGGTAGCTCAGGAGGAACGCCGAGGTGTACGTCGACGACATAGTAATCAAGTCGCGGGTGGCGAGGACCCTCGTCGAAGATTTGGAAGAAACGTTCGCCAACCTGCGCAAGGTGAACATGCAGCTCAATCCAGAGAAGTGTGTGTTCGGCGTCCCATCCAGCAAGCTTCTGGGTTCCTGGTGTCACATAGAGGGATCAAGGCTAACCCACAGAAGATCAAGGTGATAGAAAGGATGAGCCCGCCACATAACCTCTAGGAGATGGAGAAGCTCGCGGGCTGCATGACTTCATTGGGGTGCTTCATCTCCAAGCTAGGCGAGCGTGCCCTCCCGTTCTTTAAGATGATGAAGAAGAAGGGCCCGTTTGAGTGGACTCCGGAGGCCGAGGCAGCCTTCCAAGACCTCAAGAGGTACCTCACTAGTCCGCTGGTGATGGTGGCACCTCGTCCTCTTGAGCCCCTGGTGCTTTACCTGGCCGCAACACGCCACTCGGCCAGCGGGGCGCTCATGGCGGTCCGGGAAGAGCGCACAGATGCGGATGTGTGGCATGACGTCCTGCGCTCGACCGCGTCATCGCCACCTCTAGAAGGCACTCCTGAGGCCCTGGCTACCCCATCGAACGTCAAGGCTCCCAAGGCTCCCTCGTCCCAAGAGGGGCAGGACGTCGTCGATGCCCCCTCCTTCATCGAGCATCTTGTGTACTTTGTCAGCACGGTGCTACGTGACGCGCGTGCATGCTACCCCATGCCATAGAAGCTCCTGCTCGCGCTCCAAGTAGCCTCCAAAAAGCTTCGCCACTACTTCCAAGGCCACGCCATCAAGGTTGTCTCTGCATACCCCCTGGAGAAAGTGCTCTAGAGCCCCAATGCCACACGAAGGGTAGCCTAGTGGAACATCGAGTTGCAGGCGTTCCAGCTAGAGTTCAGCACCACCAGAGTCATCAAGGGCGCGACCCTCGCTGACTTTGTGGCAGAATGGACTAACACCCCTGACCGAGGGGTGGGAGAAGATCATTCCCTCATGCCCGGAGACGAAGCACCGGATGGCTGGGTCATGTACTTTTGATGGCGCGTTCGCGCACCTGGGCTCGGGGCCTGGAGCCGTGCTCATCTCACATACCTAGGACAAGCTCTACTACGCCGTGTAGCTCTGCTTTCAACATGGCAAGAAGGTCTCCAACAACATCGGTGAGTACGAGGGCCTGATCGCCGGCCTCAAGGCTGCGGCGGCTCTAGGGGTCAGGCACCTCACCATCAAGGACATCAAGCTCTTTTCTGGCGCCGTTTCCGGGGAGGTTAGTGTTTGAAGGTATATCTTTAGATCCTGCAATCAAATCTTTTTGTTTCTTGTTTTATCACTAGTTTAGTTTATAAAAGAAACTATTAAAATATGGAATTGAGGTTGCCTCATATGCTTCATCTTTTCAATGTCTTTCATGAAAATAAGGATTTCGATAATTGTGGCAAAGTATTAGAAGAAGAAGTCTATAAAATGTTTGGCACTAAATCTTTGAATGATGAACATGATTGCAATGTTGTTAGTATGAATTCTTTCAATATCCATGATGCTAATGATATGCAAAGCCACAAGCTTGGGGATGCTATGTTTGATGAAGATGATATTTTTTGTCCCCCAAGTTTTGATGAGCAAATTTATTATGATGATAGCATGCCTCCTATTTATGATGATTATATTGATGAAAGTGGGTTTGGAAGAGTGTCAACTCTAGGTAGTGATCCCACTATTTTGGAGGGTGTTGAATCTTATAATATTTATGATAGTGGATTTGGGGAGGTCATGACTTTATTTAATGACGATTCCACTATTTCAGAAGAGGTTCCAATTGATTATGAGAACAAAGTTGCTATTTGTGATGATTATTGTGATGACATGTATGCTATAACGAATAGTGATAACCATGAAACTTGTCATCATGATTTTAATTTTCAATTGGATTATTCCTCACATGATCGTTATTTTGTTGAGTTTGCTCCCACTACTATCCATGAGAATAAATTTGCTTATGTGGAGAGTTCAAAAATTTCTATGCTTGTAGATCATGAACAGGATGGTTTATGTGATAGATATATTGTTGAATTCATTCATGATGCTACTGAAAATTATTATGAGGGAGGAATATATGCTTGTAGTAGTTGCAATAATATCAAGTTTTCTCTCTATGCGTTGAAAATCTTGAAGTTATGCTTGTTTTGCTTTCCTATGCTAGTTGATTCTTGTTCCCATAAGTTGTTTGATCACAAAATCCCTATGCATAGGAAGTGGGTTAGACTTAAATGTGCTTGTCATATGCTTCATGATGCTCTCTTTGTGTTTGAGTTCTTATCTTTTATGTGATCATCATTGAAATCATCAGGCCTAGCTAAAAAGGCATTAAAGAAAAGCGCTTGTGGGGAGACAACCAATATTTACCACTACAATTTTTGTGTGTCCACGTGATTAAGCTACTGTAGTAATCATGTTTTATAGCTTTTGTTCCAATAAAGTGCCAAGTAAGACCTTTGGGATGGCTGACAGTGATAGTTGATTTGATCTTGCTGAAAAATAGAAACCTTTGCGCTCAGGAAAACAATTCTTATGTTTAACATAAGTGTCGGTTTACTAGAGTAGGGGTACCCTAGTATCCCGAACTTGTGCATGGGCAGTTGCAGCCCTCCGCGGCAAGGCTTACCGGGTGACCGCCAAGGTCCTCCGTGGTTCATTTGGAGCCATTCAAGAACAAAGTATTCAAGCCAAGGAGACAAGGCCCCGGCAAGAAGAGCTTGCCGGGAAGGCCACCCAAGGCACATAGGAGACAAGGCCCCGGCAAGAGGAGCTTGCCGGTAAGGCCACCCCAGGCACTTACAAGACAAGGCCCCGGCAAAAGGAGCTTGCCGGGAAGGCCCGGTGAGCGACAAGCTTCCGGGCGCGGCAAGACAACAACCGCGGCAAGGCGCTTGCCGCGGCAGACCACCTCTCTGTACCTACGCTCCAGCACATCCACTAACGTGTCGCTCTGGGACCTTTCCAGGCGCGCGTGGCGAAAGGCTGTGCAGCCAGCGGTGCGAGGTGGCAAGCAGCGCTGACAAGTTTGCCATCGTGGCGAACGGTGGCGCCCCTGACGGTCCCTGTTTGCACTGTTAGGGCGACTAGATGGGCATTTAATGCCTTTGTCCCCTGCCGTCGGGGTTAGGTATAGTACAATCGTACCTTTGTACAAGTAGGTGTACCAACCACTATTTTTCCATTTGTACCCCGTCTACGTTGCCACCGCCGGAGCCCCTTGAGCATATAAAAGGAGGCCCATGCGCAACGTAGAAAGGGTTGGTCGATCAGCTCCCTCCACGCCAGTCTCGTTAGCAGCTCGTGTGTATCAGAGCACTCAGCCCCGAGCAAGAACGCAATACACCTAGACATGCAGCAAGAGGGAGTATTATCTCTCCAGAGCTCCGTTGGGTAAACCTCTCGCGTGCTTCGCCTCGATCTGCTCTTCGTGCGACCTCCGCCTCCCCGAACCGAAAGGGACTCGGTCCGCCGCCCCATAGGTGTTCGTGGGCTAGATCAGCCTGCCCGACATCTTTGGCGCGCCCTGTAGGGGCGTCGAGGTTGTGTGAACCTGATCCGGCGCCCACGCGAAGCTAGATCTTCATCATCTTCGTCAACATGCCACCGAAGAAGAAGGCTTCGGCGGCAGAAGCCCCGTCCGCGTCGAACCTACCGCCACCGGAGCAAACAGGTGGTGGGGTAGACGCCGGCGGAAGAATGGACGGCGACGGGGGAGCTCACGGTGCAGCCAAGTCCAAGGACAAGGCTGCGCAGACCTCGGCGTCTGTACATGCACCGCGCCCGTCTCAGGAGGCGCGAGACCGACAGCGTCATGGCATTCACAATGCCATACGCTCGTTGGACCAAGATCGAGCTGGAGGATCTCGGGATGCTCAAGACCAGCATGCACGCCAACATGCTGGCGCGAGCGAGGCACGGTCGCCTGGACGGGATACTGCTCCTTCTAACATAGTTAGAAGTCCGAGCATATCCCGCTCCTCGCGCCGTTCACCACTGCCACCCACCACTCCAGCAGAAGCTTTGGCGAGAGCCCAACTGCTCCTGGATTACCCTCCAACGGCCGACAAGGTCGATGAATGGAGGGCCACCATACAAAGTCTCATCGGCTTCGCCAACGGCGACGCCCGCTGACAACCGAAAGTGCATCGCTGCCGCGGCAGGACTGCCAAACACGAGCCGGTGGCGGCAGAGACCGCTGGGGTGCAACCACCATGCACTCTCCGCCCGAAGGCCAAGATCTCCGACTCGCCGGATCCACCTCGACAGCGACTCCATCGCGTCATCAGATCCACGAGCTCATCACGATCGGTGCCAAGTTCTTCACGAACGACAAGAAGAGGACGCCGAACTCGCATCGAGCGCCAAGAGAAGCGCGACGTCAATCCGACAAGCGCCACGGCCTCTGTCGACTTGCACGCGCCCGAGGAACCAGCGACTTTCCGTCGCAGATGAGGTTGCCCTGCGTTCACTTTCGTGAGCTGCGGCAAGTCCAAAGGGCCCAAAGAAGAAAAACTTTAAGCCGTGACGCATTGCAGAAGTACGACCGCAAGACGCATCCGTCGGAGTTCCTCAGCATCTACACCATCACGGTGCAGCCGCCGGGGCGTAGACGACAAGATCCTTGCCAACTACTTCACCGGTGCTCAAGCCCAATGTCGTCTCTGGCTCATGCACTTGCCGGACAACTCCATATCTTCTTGGGCAGATCTATGCCATCAGTTTGTCGGTGCCTTTACAGCGGCCACAAGCCCCATGGCCAAGAAAGCGACCTTCATCTGCTCGCCCAGAAGGAAGGAGAGCCCCTGCGCAAGTATATTCAAATATTCAGCCGTGTACAGCACAACATCCCAGACGTCCACCCTGCCGCGGTAATCAGCGCGTTCCATCAGAACGTGCGAAACCGCAGGATGCGGGAGGAGATGGCGATGTGCAAAATCGAGACGTCGATGAGCTATACGCCCGGCCGACAAGTGTGCACGTCTTTGAGGAAGGGAGGAGACTCCCCGGAGAGAATACCAAAGCAGGAGGATCTGATAGTGAAGAGACCGCCCCGGCAAAGAAGAGCCGGCGGCGGGGCAACAGGAAAAAGAAAGGCAGAGATGTGCTAGTTGTTGAGCAGTCCGGCAACGGAGGTGGCGACAAGAAAGCCAAGGCTGGTAGCTCCGGCAAGGAGGTTGCCGCTGGCACCAACCGCCACCGCGGGCGGCCGCCAACAAGCAGGACGGCTCCGGCAAGCAGTACTGCAAGATCCACCGCACCAAGGGCCATGACCTCCAGAGCTGCAAGAAGGTAGAGCAGCTTGTCGAGCAGCAGAAGGCTGAATACGAGCGACGCAACAAGGATGAAGACGAAGACGACGATGAAGACATGGATGATGACGAGACCGATGAGCAGGAGTTCCAGAAAGCCACAGAGGTCCTGTGCGTTGACGGCGGTGCTTCTCTGCATACCTCCCACCGCCAGCTCAAGCAGTGGATGCGGGAGGTCAATGCAGCAGAACCATCCATCGAGTCACGCAAGCCTCTGAAATGGTCCAGCACGCCTATCATCTTTGATATTGAGGACCACCCTGATCGTAATCATAGCGGGTGCTTGCCGATGTTGGTTTCACCAACTATCCGCAACCTCAAGGTCACCAAGATGTTAGTTGACGGCGGGGCCGGCTTGAATCTGATCTCCTCCGCGGTGCTCCAGAAACTCCAGATCCCTGATGGCGAGCTCGAAGAGACCGGCACTTTTCAAGGAATTAATCCAGGAAGGAGCAAGCCGAAGGGAAAGATCACGTTGCCGGTGACATTTGCCAGCGAGTTGAACTTTAGAACTGAGAGGGTCACTTTTGACGTTGCTGATTTTCCATTGCCTTACAATGGGATACTTGGCAAAGACTTTCGCCAAATTCATGGCGGCCTCTCACTATGCCTACAACATGCTCAAGATGCCAGCCCAATAAGTGTCATCTCTGTCCCCGGCGACAAGAAGGATGCTCTTATCTGCGCCGACAAGATCTACCGGAAGCAAAGCAGCGACAGACATAAGCCACTTGCATTTGAAGCTCCGGGGAAGAAAAACACAAGGGAAGTACTCAGGCAAGAAGGTTACCTGCGCCGGGGGCTGCGGTCATGGTCTCCGTCGCCAAGGGGTCGCTGGTGCCGTCCCTTGCCGGAGAACTGCCCCTTGCCGGAGAAGGCTCCCTTTGCCGGAGAACGCTCCCTTGCCGGAGAATCCACCATTGGCGGTGTAGTCGAAGCAGAAGGAGGCTGCTCTGCTCCTACACAAGTCAACAGTCAGATATCAGCAAAGGAAAAAGCACCCATGCACGCCGAGCAACAAGAAGTAGACCATATGCTTCTGTTTGGGGGCTGCGCTGGGGCTGCTTTTGAAGAAGGGTTGCCTCATCCGGCAAGGTGGTCTCGACGCGCCTCCTGTCATGATAGGTTCATCCTCGATGACAACCACCGGGCTCTTGGCTCTCTTCGACATCCTCTGGGCCAGCGTCCTGAAAAGGAATGGATTCAGAGCAAAGCAAGTCAGATACAAGACAAAGCAACAAATCGAAGAATTACAAGTACAACAAGGAATCTTACTCTTCCTCTTCCTCGCCGGAGCTGGCGCGGAGAGATCGACCTGGCCCGCCTCCCAGACGACGAGGCGGAGGAGTGGGCTCCCTTGGACGCTTGGCGGGAGCGGGACCGGTGGCCTGCGAGGGCCCCGCTCCAGTTGCCGCAGCAGCGTGAGGAGCTCCCGCGGTGGAGCGCGTCGCGCGGCGCTGCGGCTGTTGGCCGGCCTACCGCCCCGCTGCGTCCCCGGCTTTGCGAAGATGCCTTCTTGGTGCAGCCGGTGGCTCCGCTCGTGGCAAGCTGCTTGGAGGTGGGGAGGATGCGCCCTCGGCGGGCTCGCTCGACTTGGCTTCAGGCTCGGCAAGCTCTTCCTCGCTGACGAACTCCTTTCGCTCGACAAGACTTGCCGCCTCGGCTGCCTCCGCCTCCTCCACAGTGAAGCCAAACTCGCCCGCGGCAGCGGCTGCTGCCGCCTCTTCCAGCCTGGTGGCGATGCGCTGCATCTCGTTGTCAGTGGTGTCGCGGGTGAGGCCTCTCTGCTCGTCGGGGCGGACCGGCATTTCCACTAGATTGTCGAAGAATTGCCGCACGACGTCATCTGCCGGCTCTTGCCAAGTGGGGACAATTCCATGGGAGTCACACAACAGCATCATTGCACGGATGCGGTCAAGCGACGAGTTGTTGCATAGCGGAACGACGCCCCTCGGCAACCTAAACATATCCAGATGATCAGGATCAGGCTTGAACAGCTCTAAGAGCATTGCGTCAAGCTCCAAGACAGTGAAGTTGAAGTTGAGGCCTGGGCGCAGCCTCATGATGTCTGCTGCGTTCTGAAATTCCCAGGCAGGTCTCCTTCTCTCCTGCAAGGGGGCGATGCGGCGGCGAAGAAAGTCCGCGCCAACAAAGGTTTACAGTGAGTCCGCAAGTCTGAGGCGGAGGATTCGGTAATCATGCGATCTTCAGCCTAGCGTCCTCCGGGGGCCAGATTGCTCCAATCATTGTCGCATTACTCTTTGGGGTATGGCGTCATTTGGTAAAAGGCTGCGGGTTCTCCTCAACAATCCAGCACCAATCTGCCCTCCACTCCTCCCATTTGCTACGGAGCTCTCCCTCCAGATAGGCCTCCTTCTTGCCGACCACAGAGACCCAAGCAATTCCTCCGGCAAGGGGCTCCCTCTCTCGGCTCGGGGTAAAAAGAAGTGACGGAAAAGAGCTACATTTGGGTGGACTCGACGAAGTTTTCGCAGAGATGTGCGAAAACTGCCATGGTCGAAGCGGTGTTGGGGGTGAAATCAAGGAGGCGGAACCCGTAGGTGTTCATAATGTCACAAAAGAACTTCAGAGAAGGGCGGGCAGAGCCCGCAGAGAAGAAGAGCGCTGAAGAAGGGATACCGTCAGGGCCAATTCTGCAGCTGGCCGGCGGGAGTACCTTCGCGCGGATGCGCCTCGCCTCCGTCGACCCGAAGAGGTAGTAGTTCTCCTCGGCTCCCTCGTGGCAAGCCGAGGGGAAGACCCGCTCCTTCCGCAGCGCCAAGAAGTCAGCAGCGCCTCCGCCGACTTCACGGTCTTCCCCTTGTCGGCTTTCGGGCCCATGGCGGAGGCGGTCGAGGAGATCGGCGGCGTTGAGGGTGCTGGTGGCGATGGGGGCGGGCTGCTCTCTTTCAGCCTTGAGAAGAAGGGGGAGCAGCGGTGGTTTTCGATGGGACAGCAATCGGCAAGGTAGGCGACGTGCCTGTTTCCCCTGCTTATAAAGGGGAGGGGCGGACGTTCGATTTTCGAATAAAGAAACCCCACGATCTCGCCCACGATCTCTCACACGACGCCACGTTCGATGCGTGCTGCCTGTGGGGGGCGGTGGGTCCGGGGTGAGTTACGGCGTGACCGGGCCGCGTGTCTGCAGCCTGTTTTGGGCCTGGCCCAACAGCGCTCGGCACCGTGTGTGGCCCAGGCCCGGGGGCTCCTGTCGGTGTACTAGAGTAGGGGTACCCTAGTATCCCAAACTTGTGCACGGGCAGTTGGAGCCATTCGCGGCAAGGCTTACCGGGTGACCGCCAAGGTCCTCCGTGGTTCCTTTGGAGCCATTCAAGAACAAAGTATTCAAGCCAAGGAGACAAGGCCCCGGCAAGAAGAGCTTGCCGGGAAGGCTACCCAAGGCACATAGGAGACAAGGCCCCGGCAAGAGGAGCTTGCTGGGAAGGCCCCCCAGGCACTTACAAGACAAGGCCCCGGCAAAAGGAGCTTGCCGGGAAGGCCCGGTGAGCGACAAGCTTCCGGGCGCGGCAAGACAACAACCGCGACAAGGCGCTTGCCGCGGCAGACCACCTCTCTGTACCTACGCTCCAGCACATCCACTAACGTGTCGCTCTGGGACCTTTCGGTAGCGCCATGGCGAAAAGGCTGTGCAGCCAGTCTTGAGGTGGCAAGCATCGCCGACAAGTTTGCCATCGTGGCGAGCAGTGGCGCCCGACGGTCCCTCGCTTGCACTGTTAGGGCGACTAGATGGGCATTTAATGAATTTGTCCCCTGCCGTCAGGGTTAGGTATAGCACACTGTACACTGTACAAGTAGGTGTACCAACCACTATTTTTCCATTTGTACCCCGCCCACGTTGCCACCGTCGGAGCCCCTTGAGCATATAAAAGGAGGCCCATGCGCGCAACGTAGAAAGGGTTGGTCGATCGATTCCCTCCACGCTCGGGCGTTAGCAGCTCGTGTGTATCGTAGCACTCAGCGCTCCTGAGCAAGAACGCAATACACCTAGACATGCAGCAGTAGGAGTATTATCTCTCCGGAGAGCTCCGAAGCTGGGTAAACCTCTGGCGTGCTTCGCCTCGATCTGCTCTTCGTGCGACCTCCGCTCCCCGCCGAAACGAAAGGGGCTCGGTCCGCCGGCCCCATAGGTGTTCGTGGGCCAGATCAGCCTGCCCCGACAATAAGCATGATAAAATACTGTTTCCTTTTGAAGCATATTGATAAAAAAATTGCTTTGGTTGTCCTAATTTTTAAGAATTTTTGGAGTTACAGAAGTATTCGAGAGTTACAGATTACTACAAATTGTTCTATTTTTGACAGATTCTGTTTTCGATGCATAGTTTGCTTGTTTTCTAGTTTCTATGGCGTATATTGCTTAATATAAATTTTTGAAATGATAGGGTACAGTAGGCATCATGTGAGAAAATTTTTGAATCTTTTCTTGACAGTACCTAAGTGGTGGTTTGCTTTATTATACTAACGGAGCTTATGAGTTTTCTGTTGAGTTTTGTGTCGTGAAGTTTTCAACTTTTGGGTAAAGTATTGATGGACTACGGAATGAATTGTGGAAAGAGCCTAAGCTTGTGGATGCCCAAGGCACCCCAAGGTAATATTCAAGGACAACCAAGAGCCTAAGCTTGGGGATGCCCCGGATGGCATCCACTCTTTCATCTTCATTCATCGGTAACTTTACTTGGAGCTATATTTTTATTCACCACATGATATGTGTTTTGCTTGGAGCGTCATTTTATTTTTATTTTTATTTGCTTTCTGTTATTTAGGGTTTTGTATCTTTTATTTCAATAAAAGTGTCAAGGATAGCCTTCACCATGCACAATTTGCACGTACATGCGTTGCTGTTTCAAAACAGAAAGTTTGTCGCTATTGCAAAAATTCCCTAGAAAAGTCAGAATGTGATAAAATGTTGAATTATTTTTCACAATAAGCTATGATAAATTCTCTACAGTGTGGTAAAGTTTCAGAATTATTTGAGTTAAATAAGTATGATTCCTGTTGCATTATTTATAGGCTATTCTGTTTAGACAGATTGTTGTTATGTTTGCATTGTTTGCATATGATTGCTTGTTTAATGATTCTATTTGAGAATAGGAGTGTTAAATATGCAAAGGAATTTAGTAGGCAATATCAAATAATAATTTTAGTGATTTTCTACAGTAGAGAATGATAAGATTTATGCATTGATTTATACTAACCTATCTCACGGGTTCTTTTTGAGTTTTTGTGTGGATGAAGTTTTTAAGATTTAGGGAAACCACGATATGAAAGGAATTAAGGGGACACAAAATCTTAAGCTTGGGGATTCCCAATGCATCCGTAGTTAATATTTCAAGAAGTCTCAAGCATCTGAGCTTGGGGATGCCCCGGTTGGCATCCCACCTTTCTTCTTCAACAATGATCAGTCAGTTCTGGTTGAGCCTAAGTTTTTGCTTCTTCACATGATATGTGCTATCCTTGCAATGTCATTTTTTTTGCTTGCTCTTGAAAAAAGTACTTAAGATCTGAAATACTTAAATGAGAGAGAGTCGTCACATAGCTAAATAATTATTTGACTACTCATTGATCTTCACTTATATCTTTTTAGAGTAGTTTGTCATTACTCGTGTGCTTCACTTATATCCTATGAGTAAATTGTTGAATGATTGAATATCATAAATCTGAATTTATATATGTTTCATATGCTTATCACATGGGGAGTACTGACTTCACATATAACTAGGGGTGGTAAATTTATTGAAAGTTAGCAAACATAGTATTGGTCGCTTGAACAATTCATGAAAGAATATTGAAGGAAGAGATATTTCACATATAAATATACTATCTTGGACATCTTCTATGATTGTGAGCCCCATTAATTATTTTCAAACTTGATCAAATTAGTTGAAGTTGGACAAGGAAGACAACTTAATGAGTTATGTTTGGGTATTTTTTTATAGAAGTTATATTGTTATAGATCCTCCAACATGTGGTGCTTGCTTTTTAGAATCTTTTGCTAGCCTAAATTTCTGTACTAAGTGAGAATACCGCTCGTGCATCCAAATTCCTTGAACCATGTTTCTTCCATGAGTGTCCACCATATCTACGTATAAGCGGTATTTACCTGTCGTTCCAAGTAAATTTGCATGTGCCAAACTGTAAACGTTCAAGTAATAATCTGTTTTGTATGCCTGAATCTCTCATGTAGCGATTAGGGGCTGTCAGTATCTTCCATGCTAGGTGGGTTATTCTCACGATGAGTGTTTATTCATTTATCATTCACGAGAGAGTGGTTAGTAATTGGGATGCACAGCCCTATGATCAAAAGATCAAAAACAAAATCGCAAATAAATTAAACAAAACTCCGCCAGGATTGTTGATAGTTGGACGGTACCCTTGTTTTGGACCAGCTGTGGAATGTGATTAATGGTGGAGGGGGAGTAAAACCTTTACCTTTCTGTTTGGGAACCACCTATAATGTATCTAGTATGGAAGATATTGGGAAGTCTTGGTTGTTATGTTGACAATCAAAGCATACTTCTCAAAATTATTTGCATCTCTATTATAAATGCTTCGAGCTCAGGCACCTCTGCAAATCCCTGCTTCCCTCTGTGAAGGGCCTATCTTTTACTTTTATGCATGAGTTAGTAGTATTCCTTCTCATTCCAACCTACTCTTTAGTTGGTAAGCATCATGTGATGGGGAAGATCTAAGCATATATGGCCATTCAAATATAATTGATCATGAATTATTATTGTTGACAGTTATCTATATGATAAATATGTTGGGAGGCGAAACATTAAGCCCCTATCTTTCTGTGTGTTCGAAGGATGCTATTTGTTCTAAAAATATGCTTTGAGTGGTAGCAATCATGGAAGACCATATGATAGTTGAGTATGTGGGATTTGCTAAATCAAAGCTCTTACATAGACTCTTCCTGAAAATAAGATGAATTGCAATTGTTTAATGACTGAGAACATACAGTTTGTTAGTTTTCAAGAAAGTTTATGATCTATGCTTTAACATGTGAATAGCTTGCTACTTGATCATGAGAAGCTTTGTGATATGAACTACTGTTATGATATATAATGATGTTTAAAAAAGTGATTGAAATTATCATTGATCAAACTTGTGCACTTGATAGCATTCTACATCAAAAAATTCTTTTTTTATCATTTACCTACTCGAGGACGAGCATGAATTAAGCTTGGGGATGCTTGATACATCTCCAATGTATCTATAATTTTTTATTGTTCCATGCTATTATATTATCTATCTTGGACGTTTTATATGCATTTATATGCTATTTTATACGATTTTTGGGACTAACCTATTGACCTAGAGCCCACTACCAGTTTCTATTTTTTCCTTGTTTTCGAGTTTCGCAGAAAAGGAATATCAAACGGAGTCCAAATGAGCTGAAAATTTTAAAGTGATTTTTTATGGACCAGAAGAAGCCCCCGAAGCAAAAGAGTTGGGCCAGAAGAGCCACAAGGCCTCCACATGGGTGGAGGGCGCGCCCTACCCCCTGGTGTGCCCTCCGTCCTTGTGGGCTCCTCGTGGACCCCCCCCCCCGACATGAAACCAACGCCAAAAAATTCCTATAAATACAGAAACCCCTGAAAAGAAACCTAGGTCGGGAGATCCGCCGCCGCAAGCCTTTGTAGCCATGAAAAATCAATCGGGAGCCCGTACCGGTACCCTGCCGGAGGGGGAAACCATCACCGATGGCCATCTTGATCATCCCGGCAGTCTCCATGACGAAGAGGGAGTAGTTCACCCTCGGGGCCGAGGGTATGTACCAGAAACTATGTGTTTGATCTCTCTCTCTCTCTCTCTCTCTCTCTCTCTCTCTCGTGTTCTTGATTTGGCATGATCTTGATGTACCGCGAGCTTTGCTATTATAGTTGGATCTTATGATGTTTCTCCCCCTCTACCTTCTTGTAATGGATTGAGTTTTCCCTTTGAAGTTATCTTATCAGATTGAGTCTTTAAGGACTTGAGAACACTTGATGTATGTCTTGCATGTGCTTATCTGTGGTGACAATGGGATATTCACATGATCCACTTGATGTATATTTTGGTGATATACTTGCGGGCTCTATGACCTTGTGAACTTATGCACAGGGGTTGCCATACGTTTTCGTCTTGACTCTCCGGTAGAAACTTTGGGGCACTCTGTCGGATTCTGGGTTCCGGCAAACCCTTGAGGTTTGAACTTTGGGGTGCGCATGAAGAACTCTCTCTCCCTAGCTCGCTCTTGCAACAATCTCAAGGCCTAGCTCGCCGAACCCAAGGAACAAGAGACACAAGAGTTTATACTGGTTCGGGCCACCGTTGTGGTGTAATACCCTACTCCAGTGTGGTATGGTGGATTGCCTTGTAGGCTAAGGATGAACAAGTACAAGGTATGAACAGCCTCCTGAGGTGAGGTGTTCTTGAGCTCAATGAGCTTGTGTGTGTGAGAGCGGTCCGAATGATCTGTCCCCCCTCTATGGTGATGGCTAGTCCTATTTATAGAGGCCCTGGTCCTCTTCCCAAATATCAGGCTGGAAGGGATCCCAGAACGACCAATTTTGAAGGGAGATAACTAGTACAAGTTATCCTAAAAAAAGGTGGTCTTCGCCTGCCAAAGGCTCTGGTGGTGACGCTGCTTTGGGCACCGTCATGACCTCCATCCTGCCGTCCTGCTGGTCTTGGTCTCGTTGGACCGATATGGAAACCTTTGCTGATGCCTTGGGACTCCTCGCCTGCGCCTGCCTCTTTAGCACCAAAGAGAAAACTGGTACACTACGCCCGCTGGCGCCCGCCTGGCCTTGGTCGTCATGGCTCATGTCATGCGCACCTCACGAGGTGCCCCCTGCCTTGATATCTCCGCTCCTTGGGAGCCCACCTAGCGGGGCTGCCCCTTAGGAGGTCTTGCGTCGTCCGCCTCGCGAGGCTTGGCCCCTCGTGAGGGTCTTGAGTAGTTGCTCCTGAAGACGGGTCGTACCAGGCCGCTGGTGGAGCCACGCCATGGGCCTGAGGCAGGCAAGTCTGGGTACCCCCATTCCCAGGACGCCGACAATAGCCCCCGGGCCCAAGGCACGCTCGGACTTGGGTTCGAGGCGAAGCCAAAGGGCAAGTGCGAAGCGCCGCGGGCCCCAACCTCCTACGGCCTTGATTCACGCATGGCGATTGACGGAACATGGGTGTCTCCGCTTCCCCATGCTGCCTCGGCAACCGTTCGACTTGACGAGACCCTACTGCATGCAGAAGAAAACCATCATTACCTGTGATCATGGAGGCCGGCGTTGGCCTCCTTCTAGCTATAAATGAGGAGAGGGGCGGAGCCCCCGTCGCTCATCTCTTCCTCCATTCCGCCTGCTTCTTCTTCCTCTTTGCTCCACCGCCTTGCAGCAACACTCATGGCGCCGATGAAGAGGTTCTCGGCCGCAGAGAAGGGGAAGGCTCGCCAGGAGGGACCCAGCTCGCCACAGCCTAAGAGGGGGTGTGGTCGCCCCCGCAAGCATGCCGCAAGCCCCGCTGTGGTCCCCTGTGGGCACGGACGAACTTCTTCAGGGTCCGGTGCCGCCCCTGGCGGCCGCGGCGGCGTCTCTTCGTGCAGCGGGAACCGCCCGAGACGTGGTAGTCCCGCCAACGAAGGGAGGCGTGCCATGGTCGCCCGGCCTCCCCGGCCGCGCTTCCACTCGGCGGAGGTGCTGCCGGAGTTCGTCGTGTGGTCGGAGAACCCGGCCGGCACCTGGCTTCAACTTCCGCGCTCCTTTGCTGGCGAGCTGCCGACCACGGGTCCTGGCGGCCTCTAGCTGCAGGCCGACGGCTGCTGCAGCAAGGCCTCGTGGGTCGCGGTGGAGGTCTCCGTCGCGGGCAATGTAGCCCTGGCCCGCGGCGGGCAGACGTTCGCCCGCGCGCGCGGTCTGAGCAGGCGGTGCACCCTCCACTTCAAGTAT
The DNA here is from genome assembly GCA_021605145.1 of Aegilops bicornis. Classification (NCBI taxonomy): domain Eukaryota; kingdom Viridiplantae; phylum Streptophyta; class Magnoliopsida; order Poales; family Poaceae; genus Aegilops; species Aegilops bicornis. Next base: position 421,126,988 of record CM038675.1, on the reverse strand, counting down.
GACGGTGTTGCGACCCTATTCGTGAGGGTATTCGGGGAAGACGGTCGCCGCGCTGGGTGCTGCCCTGAAGACAACGATGGTGACGAAGTGCTCGGCCTTGGTGACGGCCGTGACGTGGATGAGGGCGAACTCGCCCTCGGCGATGACCGCGGTTCGTTCGGCAGCGCCAGCTTCTCCTTCGGTGAAAGCTCTAGCAGCGGCTGCTATAACCAGCCGCCACGTCATCGGGCCCGCTTCGAGGACGGTGGCGGGTCGTCCTGTCGCCACGCCCTAGTGAAGCACGAGGAGGGCTCCGGCTGAGTCCAGGGCGCGCTGGGGGCCGATCCTCGCGAGCAGCCGCGGGCGTAGAAGCCGCTTTTGCTTGTCCTTTCCTTTCTCCCTGTATTACAAGAAACAAGTGTGGGGACCTGCGAGGGCGTGTAATGAATCATAATGCTTATGCTGCTTTATGCTATGTTTATTGTTTCCATGTTGTGTTGTGGCATCTATGCTTCATGTAGGCATAGAGGGATAACTTAGCTTGATACATCTGAGGCAGCTCCCACCTTGTGAGGGCGTGCGTCTCCTGGCATCGGGTGAGGCTTCCCTGCTGCTAACTCGGGAGACATCATGAAGCTACGAAAATTCGTTAGGAAATCCCTATCCCTCCTTGCGCGAGGCCTCAGGCATGGGCAGATCATGGCCTAGCGCACCATGTCGTGGCACCCGTGGGGCACGAACTTAAAAAAGGGGGGTGCACCGATCACGAGCTCAATTGAGGGTGCCTCACGGAGACCAAGGGAGCGCACGCACACACCTGTCCAGCCCCCTCGTGAGACGCGCGAGGGAGAGCGTCGGGCAACTGCCGCTCTCCCTGGCGCAAAGCAAAGAACTGAGGGGAGAAACAGAGAGAAGAAGGGAATCAACCAAGCCACCGAGGAACGCCAGAAATTCAAATTCCATTAACAGGGGGGCAAGCCAACTACAAAAAGAAGAAATGAACAACCGCACCCGGCACCTAGTAGTCTTCTCATTAGCGCGGAGCTAAGTGCTACCACTAGGACGTGGGAGGGAGCCCCCGAGGCCCGAGGGCAGCTCTCCAGAGACTCCGGGGCATGTACAGCCCCACTCATTATTACGTGATAGTGTCATGAGCGGAGACCTTAACAGGCACTGGCCTTGCTTCATGGGTAGAAGTTCCGGAGGTGCTGGACGTTCCAGGCATTCTGGATGGGGATCCCATCCTGCGTCTCCAGGCGTGCATCGCCAGGCCAGGAGACGTGGGCAATCCTAAACGGGCCCTCCCACATGGGTGAGAGCTTGTGCATCCCTTCCCTGGAGAGCACCCGCCTCAGGACAAGATCGCCCACCTCAAGCGTCCTGGAGCGGACGCTGCGGCAGTGATACCATCGCAGCGCCTGCTGGTATCTTGCCGCCCGGAGTGAGGCTTGAAGGCGGCGCTCCTCCCCCAGCACGAGGTCCATCCCCCACATGGCGTCCTGATGTGCCTCGTCAAACGCCAGGACCCGCGCGTAGCGATGCTTGTCCTCGTGAGGGAGAACTGCTTCGGCTCCATAAACAAGGAAAAATGGGGTCTTGTCTGTTGGCTTGGTGGCGGTGGTGCGGATGGACCACAGCACGGACTGGAGCTCATCGTGCCAGCCCCTGCCGTGGCCCTCGAGCTTCTTCTTGAAGGTCCTGGTCTTGAGGCCTCTCAAGACCTCTGCGTTGGCGCGCTCGGCTTGGCCATTGCTCCTGGGGTGTGCCACTAAGGCGTAGCATATCTGCGTTCCAAGGTTAGCACAATATGTCTTGAAGAGATTGCTAGTGAACTGCGAGCCGTTGTCGGTGATGATGCGGTTAGGGACCCTAAACCGGCTCACGAGGCCCTTGATGAACTTAACTGCTGACCCGGCTGGGATAGTGCAGACGGCTTCCACCTCTGCCCATTTGATGAACTTGTCGATGGCGACGTAGAGGTAGCTGTCGGATTTCGGGTTCCGGCAGACCCTCTACGTTCGAACTCTGGGGTGCACGCGGAGATCTCACCTCCTACCTACCTACACTTCGTCGCCTTGCAAGGATCTAAAACTACACAAAGAGCAACACAAGGGACACAAGGTTTATACTGGTTCGGGCCACCATTGTGGTGTAGTACCCTACTCCAGTGTGTGGTGGATTGCCTCAGGGGCTGATGATGAACAATACAAGGAAGAACAGCCTCGCGAGGGTCTGTTCTTGGCTGGTGCGATGAACTGCTAGGGGGGTTCAGTCGCTTCTCTCTCTCTCTGGATTCAAGATCCTCGACCTCCGATCCTCTCCCTACCTTGTGGGTGGCTAGTCCTATTTATAGGCAGAGACCCTGGGCCTCTTCCCAAATATTGAGCGGGAAGGGCGCCAACACTTGGCCATTTTGAAGGGGAACATCTAGTACACTTATCCTGACTAAAGTTGGTCCTCGCCTGTCAAAGGTTCGGACGATGACGCCGGCTTGGGCTCCACGATGACCTCCTTCCTGCCGTTGTGTTGGTCTTGGTCTTGTTGCACCGAAATGGCTGCCTTTGCTTGATGCTCTCGCCTGCGCTTGCCTCCTTTGCACCAAAGAGGAAATGAGGACATCAAGGTGGGCTGGCGCCTCGATGCGTCATTGCTTGCGTCATGGGCACCTCGTGAGGTACCCCGCCTTGATCTCTCCGCCTCCTCGCGAGCCAGCCTGACGAGGCCGTGCCTGAGGAAGCTTCCTGTTGTCCGCCCCGCGAGGCTTGGCCCCTAGCGAGGGTCTTGAGCGTGTGCCAATGAAGATGGGCCGTTCTAGGCCACCCTTTGAGCCACGCCGCAGGCCACAGGCAGGCAAGTCTGGGTACCCCCGTTCCTAGAACGCCGACAGTAGCCCCCGGGCCCAAGGCGCGCCTGGACTTGGCTTAGCAGAGAAGCAAAGGGGCAAGTGCGAAGCGCCGCGGGCCCCAACAACCTACGGCCTCTGGCGCCATGTGGCGGTTGATTGGACGTGGGCGTCCCTGTTCCCCCACGCCTCCTTATTTTGTGCCCAGCTAGGCGGACCCGTGGTTGCACACAGTCAGCCCTCTTCTCGCCGCTCGAGCGTCTCCTGCTCTTCCTCCTCTCGAGCTCCAGTCTCCGCTTCCAATCCAATCTCGAATCCTCCCCCTTCCTGTTGCCATGGCTCCGACAAAGAAGGGGAAAGGGAAAAAGCATGTGCCTTCGTCCCACTCGCCATTGCCGACGGCTCCTGCTGTCGATCGGTCGATCATACTAAACCGAGAAGGCTTGGACAAGGTCAGTTCTACCCTCGCCACTATCTTCAACGAGTGCGGGAGGACGACGGTCTGGCCCGCGTCTCACTTCTCCATTGATAGAATAGTCACCGAGGTCCGGTACTTCGCCGACGCCCTGTGGGCGGGACTGGTTCCCCCCTTTTCCAATTTCTTCAATGTTGTGCTTTCCGATTACCAGATCCATATGATGCATTTGGGTCCCGAATCCATTACTCTTCTTGATGTTTTCGCCTTTGTCTGCGAGGCGATGATGGGCATCCCTCCTTCTTTTGCCTTGCTGCGCCACTTCTTCTCTTTGCGCCTCAGCGACCCCACCTAATGCTCGGGGTGCGTGAGCTTCAGTGCCGCACCAGAAACAGCGTCTTCAGGGATTGATTTCAGCCTTCCTCCGCCCATGCCTGGGTTCCGCGAGCGGTGGCTGTATGTGGATGTCGGGGTGCCCATCCCCCTGCTTTCGGAGCCAACATTACCCGCTATCCCCAATTCGGGCTAGGGCCAGGAGACACTCACGAGCCCCCGGCTCGTCTTCATCTGGCATCGCTTACAGACTTGAGGGCGCCATGGCGTGACGGGCGCCCAAGGTGGTGAATGAGTTCCTCCTATGCCGCATTGCCCCTCTCCAGTGCCATTCCCGCCGGATGTGTGCCTTCGGCGGGCGTGAGACCGCATGAGGCTCCAGGAGGAGGACTGACGCTTTGAAGTCTTGAGGAAGGTTCTCATGATCCTGATCGGGGACCCTTCCCCGGCAGCAGCCGGCAAGGGGTGCTCTTCTTTGCTCGAACAGGGGTGATTTCGTGAAGCATATGCCCAGCTTCGACGAATGGGGGCTGCGCCATGCAGGCCTCATGGGACCTTGTGAGAACCCAGTTGTGGTGACTGCCCTTCCAGTTGCCCACGACGGTCCTTCCTCGAGTGGTGGAGCAGGGAGGCAAGAGCCACCGGAGGCGTAGGGGGCCTCCGCCGGGATGACGACGCCAGACGGCACTCCCGAGGTGGTAGCTCTCGAGGCCCGCTGCTACTTGAAGGCGTTGAGCATGCCCGCGGCTCCCCTGGCAGAGGCCCCTGAGGCCCCGGCTACCCTTCTTGGTGAGGCGACCGGCGGAGTGCGCCAGGACGACGCCCCTGACGCTGGTCACCATGGTGCTGCTTCCTTGTCGCAGGCTGACCCCTGCGCCGAGCTCCTGGGCCACTTCCGCGTGGACTTCGAGGCTCTCCGGAGGAGAAACGAGGCCTTGGGTGATGATTACCCTTGCCGCCTGCTGAACCGCAGGAAGTATTTCGCCATTGATGAGTAAGCCTTCTCCTTTCCTAGTTCCTTATTTTCCCGTTGCTTCGGCTGATCCTCGCTCTGCAGGGCCCTTCCTGCCGAGCTCACGGAGATGGCTGAGGAGCCATCCCCCCAGGCCTTGCCCTCTCAACCGTCCCCAAGCGCTCCGAGCTCATGCACTGCCCTCGTAGTGAGGCCGGTCGGGGAGGTGAGCCATCCTGTGGCGCATCATAGTTCTGCGCACCTCACTACCTTCATTCGCGAGCCTTCCCGGGGTATAGCCAGCCTGCCTTGGGCTCCTCGACTGGTCGTGGACGGCGATTGGCCCTTCCTTCTTCGTTTGGGGACGAGCCGGCTCTAGGTCGGGCTTCTGGCGAGGCGTGCCCGGCCATCGCGAGGGCGCCAGCCCCCTGCCCAGAGGGGGAGTGCTGATTCGCGCCCTGCACACACCTGGGGTGGAGGACGATGCGGAAGACGTGCTCGAGCGCGCCCGGGAGCGCCGTGCCCTTCGCTAAGGGTTTCTCCATAGGGCGGCTGACGCAGTGAGCCGGCTTGGTGTAGAGCTCGCTGACGGAGACGCGCGCCTTGAAGCTGAGGGCCAGCGCCTAGCTGAAGAGAGGCGCAAGCTGAAGGTGGCCATTGCCCTTGCACGCCACCAGCCTGACCTCGATAGTGAGAAAGCCGAGGTGTCGCTGGCGGCTTCACGGGAGGCCCGTTCCCGGGCCGTCAAGGAGGCCCGGGAGGCTGACCAGTGGTGTGAGGCGGCGGAGGAGCGGGTGCGGGAGCTCCAGGCCTGGAGCAATTCCCTGGAGCAGCAGCTGGAGCTACGTGAGATGGCCCTTGCGTCGATGAAGGGGGCTTCGGTCGACCAGGCGGAGCTCCAGAGACGTGAGGAGGCACTATGCTGGAAGCTGCCGAGCACGCCCGCGATCTTGAGCAGCTGGAGGCGAGGGAGCGCTTGGTGACGAAGGCAGAGGACGATGTCGCTGCGCGGGAGGCCCGAGTCCGGGAAGAGGTTGATCGCCGGGTGGCGGCGGCCCGCTTGAACCTCGAGCGCGAGTTCGAGGAGAGGCTGGGGTTGATCAGGGCCGAAGCTGAAGGCAGGACCGCCGCCCTGAGGGCCAAGCTGGATGAAGTGACGCGGCGGGATGACGCTTCCCGGGCCGCCCTTGGCGTGGCGCAGGAGGAGCTGACTTCCTCCCGTGCCGAGGTGCTTCTTCTACGTCAGCGGGTGGACGCGGCCGAGGCCGTTGCGCGGTGGAACGAGGACGAGATACGCCAGCGGCAGATCCTGGAGCACGAGCATGGCCCTATGCTCCGCACGCTCCGGGAAAGAGCTAACACGGCCTTGGGCAACATCTGCGAGGTGGCCGTTGGCGAGCCTCATGCAGTTAACTATGCTGGTAACCTCCAGTTCTTCATTGATGTGGTGACGCAGCTGGAGGTGCGGTCAGGCAGAGCCAACAGGTTGGTGGAGGAGAGGAGTCGCGCCCTGCTCGGGCGTGCCTTTTCTCGCGTCTTCAGCCATCTTCGAGACATGGATCCCAACTTCGACTTTGATACCGCCATTGCCCCAGTACCCCAGGCCGTGCGGGACGACCTGGAGCATTGGGTGGAAGACAACGTGGATGCCCTCGTCAGGGCCTTCGCTACTGACGACGGCGGCGTGGTCATGGCTGCTGATGAAGGCGGCATGGTGAACGGCCCTGACGCCGCTGACGGCGACGCGGAGGGCGACGGTGAGGCCAGCGACGCCAGCGATGATTCTGGAGGTGACCTTGAGGATGCATTGGGGGATTTATCCGATTGACCGCGTGTTGCTCCTGCTTTCTTATCCTGCGTAGATAGAGTTCGGGCTTGGCCCTGAAGGTTGTAAGAGCATTTTGGGAGGGGAAAACTTTGTTTTTGCCACTCTAGCTTTTGACCACTTTGCTTATGCCACTCTAGAATTTGACATTTCACTTCTACCGCTCTTTGTTTTTGACAATACATCACAATTGCCATTTCGTGGAAAAAGCAATAATTTTATAGTGGCAATTGTGATACTTGTCAAAATCTAAGAGTGACAAAAGTGAAATGAAAAGTTATTGCTTTTGCCACGGAATGGCATTTGTGATGTATTGTCAAAAACTAAGAGTGGCAAAAGTGATATGTCAAATTCTAGAGTGGCATAAGCAAAGTAGACAAAAACTAGAGTGGCGAAAACAATGTTTTTCCTTTTGGGAGGGGGAGCCCCTCGTGTAAAAACTTGCAGTTAGCATATTAGTAGATGCGATATCACTCGTACGCCTGCGCCAAGTGGCTGGCCTTGTGACGAGCTGGCTGGTTTGTTTACCTTCGACCCGCGTGGGCCCCGAGATAGCCTGCAGAGGGTTGTGGTGTTCCGAGTGCTCCCTGAACGAGCCCATTGAACCTGTGATGAGAACCTCCTGAGAGGGCGCGGTGATGGCGGTCCGGGCTGCAAGCATGCTTGGCCTGGCCCGGCTCGCGAGGAGCTCACGAGGGGAGGCAGCTGAGGCAAAGTGGTAACCAGAACGCGAGAGATTGCTCGAACGAGACTAAACACCCCTTCCCCGAACATACGCAAATCGCAGGCTCAAATCCAACTTAAATCCAAACGGGGGAAAAAGCGACAGCCAAGGGGAAAAGCAAGAAAAGCAGAAAAAGCCGCGTCCGGCACCTAGTCTAGTCTTGGACGTCTTCTCACCAGCGTGGAGTAAGTGCTGCCACTAGGCGTGGGAGGGAGCCCCAGGGCCTGAGGCCGGCGCTCCTGAGACTCCGGAGCGTGTACAACCCCACTCATTATTATGTGAGAGTGTCACGGGGCGGCGAGCTTCACAGGCACTGGGCCTTCTTCACAGGTACCGGCCTTGCTTCATATCGCCAGACGAGGGCCCCGCCTTGCGCCACACTCTAGTGCCATCGACGACGGCCGGAGACCAAGGACGCCGCCGATGGGGTAGGCCCTGAGGCACCTCCCCGGCAGAGGGCCTACCTCCTGAGGACGCCTTGCTCCGAACGCCGCAGTGGTGATGCCGGATCTCGGCCCCTCTCCTGCAGCCCCCGGCGCCCTCCTCCTGTGGGGTAGGAAACTGCGGGATTGGGGCAGCTGTCCGTTGCGACGACCTATACCTCCTGCGATCCATGGTTAGCGTATGCCTACTCCTGAGGAATTAGCGGTACCCGACAATCGTTGCTTCCGGCGCGGTCGAGGGGGCTTTCTCGGGACTCCTGGAAGAGCTCAGCTTCGGGTGCCTTGTCCCCCCAGCTTGGGCCGAGGAGCGAGCCATGTTCGTCCTCCTGTGCGTGCCCTTGATCCATCATGCGGGGCACGTACTCTTCCGGGGCCGCCATCCCGAATGCTTCACCGTGGTGCCCCGTGTGCCACGCAGCTGCTTGAGGCGCCCACTGGGTGGTAGCGCGGTGGCCCATCGGGGCCGTGGGCTGTGGCGAGTCCTCCTTCGCTGGCCGGGGCGGAGGGAGCGCTGCTAGCCCGGTGGCCGACGGGCCTGGTTGGCGTTGGAGTGGCCTTGGAGTCCGCTTGGAGCGGCGCGGGCGTGCGTGGGGCCTCCGCGTGGCCCGCCCTGGACCTAAGGTGGCAGTTGGGTGCAGAAGGGGTGAGCCCTCGATGCGGTGAAGCCCAGGAGCTCTGCCACCCACTCCAGCAGCACGTCGTGGCCGCCCTCCAGCAGCGTGCATTGCAGTAGCTCTCGGGCCACCATGAGCGCGGCCCTTGAGTTCGCCTGCTCTCGTCGGGTGTACGGCGCCGTGGCCGCGGCGTGGTTCGAGGCCCTCACCGCTGACCGCGCCTGCTGCGACGTGAGAGTTGTCGTTGCACTGCAGTCGCCATGCTGCCCGCAGCGCCCTGCGGACTGCGGGCTGCCTGGCATGGGGTTGAGGTCGCCTGGCAAGCGGCTCACAGGCGGGCGGGCCGCCAGGATCAGGGTTGCCCGTTGGGTCGCCGGACATGACGATGACGATGCGACGGGGCGCGAGGCGGCAGAAGGCGGATTCCGGCGCACCCCTACCTTGCGCGCCAAATGTCGGAATTCGGGTTGCGGCAGACCCTCTAGGTTCGAACTCTGGGGTGCACGCGGAGATCTCACCTCCTACATACCTACACCTCATCGCCTCGCAAGGATCTAAAACTACACAAAGAGCAACACAAGGGACACAAGGTTTATACTGGTTCGGGCCACCATTGTGGTGTAATGCCCTACTCCAGTGTGTGGTGTGGTGAATTGCCTCAGGGGCTGATGATGAACAATACAAGGAAGAACAGCCTCGCGAGGGTCTGTTCTTGGCCGGTGCGATGAACTGCTAGGGGGGTTCGGTCGCTTCTCTCTCTCTCTCTCTGGATTCAAGATCCTCGACCTCCGATCCTCTCCCTACCTTGTGGGTGGCTAGTCCTATTTAAAGGCAGAGGCCCTGGGCCTCTTCCCAAATATTGAGCGGGAAGGGCGCCAACAATTGGCCATTTTGAACGGGAACATCTAGTACACTTATCCTCACTAAAGTTGGTCCTCGCCTGTCAAAGGTTCTGATGATGACACCGGCTTGGGCTCCACGATGACCTCCTTCCTGCCGTTGTGTTGGTCTTGGTCTTGTTGCACCGAAATGGCTGCCTTTGCTTGATGCTCTCGCCTGCGCTTGCCTCCTTTGCACCAAAGACGAAATGAGGACACTGCGCGGGCTGGCGCCCTCCTGGCGCCCTCGGTCGTCATGGCTTGCGTCATAGGCACCTCGTGAGGTACCCCGCCTTTATCTCTCCGCCTCCTCGCGACCCAGCCTGACGAGGCCATGCCCGAGGAAGCTTCCTGTCGTCCGCCGCACGAGGCTTGGCCCCTCGCGAGGGTCTTGAGCTTGTGCCGATGAAGATGGGCCATGCTAGGCCACCCCTTGAGCCACGTCGCAGGCCGCAGGCAGGCAAGTCTGGGTACCCCTGTTCCCAGAACGCCGACAGTAGCAGTAGCCCCAAGGAGCTCGAGGGAATGGACCGCAGACCGCGAACGGCCACGAGAGTGGGATAGTCTGGAGGCCCTGGGCCGGCTGGTGGATTTCCTTGGCATGGAACTAGCAGGCCTCGCAGGATCTTACCAGCTCAGTTGAGTTGTTGAGCGCCGTGGGCCAGTAGAACCCGCCGCGGAACGCCTTGCCAACCAGGGTGCACAACGACGAGTGATGCTCGCAATCTCTGCCGTGTACGTCAGCTAGCAGCTCGCTCTCCTGCTTCCTAGAGATGCATCGCAAGGAAACATCATTTGGTCGTTTTCTGTGTAGCTCACCGTCCTGGATGCAATATGCCGTAGCTTTTCGAGCCACGCGCTCCGCGTCCTCCTCTTTCTCCGGCAGCGTTCCTTGCACCAGGTATGCTCTGAATTCGTCGGTCCAGCACCACTCCTGAGGCTCGAGCGCTAGGAGCAGGCGCGCTCCTGAGGTCGGGCTGCAAGCGGGGGCTCCCGAGGCTGGTGTTGGGGGAGTTCTTCCTGAGGCGGTGCAGGCTCCGCGGCCGAGGGGGCCGCCGAAGGCTTGAAGAGTCGCTCTTCGAAGACACCAGGCTCTTGGGGCTGACGCCTTGATGCCCTCTTGGCAATCTCATCGGCTTCCTTGTTTGTGCCACGTGGCACATGTTGCAGTTCCAGGCCCAGGAATTGCTTCTCCATCTTGCGCACCTCCGCGAGGTACGCCTCCATGTGCTCGTCCCTCGGCTCGTACACCTTGTTGGAGAAGTTGACGAGGAGGTGAGAGTCGCCCTTGATGGTGAGACGCTTCACCCCCAAGGCTGCTGCAGCCTTGAGGCCGGCGATGAACCCCTCGTATTCCGCGATGTTGTTGGAGACCTTCTCGCCCTGCTGGAAGCAGAGCTGCGCGGCGTAGTACAGCTTCTCTTGCGTGGGCGAGATGAGCACGACAGCAGCCCCGTGCCTTGGCATGCGAAAGCACCATTGAAGTACATGGCCCAGCCATCTGGCGCTTCACTTCCTGGCAAGAGGGGTCGGCTATCGCCTGCTTCGGGCTCCGGAGTGTCGGCCCATTCTACCAAAAGTTGGCGAGGGTGGCTCCCTTGATGACCCTGGTTGTGTTGAACTCCAGCTGAAACGCTTGCAGTTCGATGTTCCACTCAGCGACTCTTCCGCAACGTTGGGGCTCCGGAGCACCCTCTCCAGTGGATAGGCGGAGACGACCTTAATTGGGTGGCCATGGAAGTAGTGACGCAGCTTGCGTCAGGCCACTAGGAGTGCAAGCAAAAGCTTCTGTGGATACGGTTAGTCATGGAAAGTGAAAGTATGGTGGAAAAAGGAATAAACTTTATTTCATGTTCTGGAACCGCCTATGATATATCTAGCATGGAAAGTGTTGGGAGGTCTAAGTCGTTTTCGTTGGTGGGAAAGTATGCCTCTAAAAATGTTTTTATCTCTCAATTTTCTCTTTGAGGTCTGGCACCTCTACAAATCCCTACTTCCCTCTGCGAATGGCCTTTCTTTTACTAATAAAGCATCAACTAGGAGGCACTATGATCGTACTTGAGCATTGGGTGTAGCTAATATGCCAGTGTGTTTCATGAATGGACCAATGATTGAGCATGATGGGCCAGGGATAACTTATTATAGTGTTGATATTTTGAAAGACATGGTTGCTTGCTGGTATGCTTGAGTATTAAAGTCTTCATTTCAAAACTAGAATATTGCTTTGAACCATATAAAATTCCAAATGTCCATGCTACAAAATAAAAGAGTTTATGATGAATATGATAGGTAGCATTCCACAACAAAAATTTGATTTTCAATTGCTACTTTATCATGATAAGTTTTAGGAGAAAGAGTTGTTGTTATGATGCTAGGAAAACTGATTGAAATTATCATTGATCAAACTTATGCACTTTGCTAGCATTCACACTTCATAAATTATTTCTTTTATCATTTACCTACTCGGGGACGAGTAGGAATTAAGCTTAGGGATGCTGATACGTCTCCAAAGTATCTATAATTTAGGAAGTATTCATGCCATGTTTACAACAATTTTATATGGTTTTGGTATGATTTGCATGGAACTAACCCGAACTGACGCTGTTTTCAGTAGAACTATCGTGGTGTTGTTTTTTGTGCAGAAACGAAAGTTCTCCAAATGAGCTGAAACTTTTTTACTATTTTTTTGGAACAAAAAGGACCCCCGAAGCTTCATGGGAGGGCCAGAAGAGCCACGAGGAGGGAACAACCCACTAGGGCGTGCCTGGTGGGCCTTGCTTGCCCCGGTGGGTTGTGCTCACCTCGAGGCCCATCTTAGCGTGAAACCAACGCCAAAAAATCCTATAAATAGAGACAACCCTCGAGGTTAACCTAGATTAGAAGTTCCACTGCCCCAAGGCTCTCTAGCCACGAGAAACCAATCTAGACCCTTTACGGCACTCTGCCGGAGGGGGAAATCATCACCGGTGGCCATCTTCATCATCCCGTGAAAATGCATTATATCGACTAGAGGGGGGTGAATAGGCGATTTTTATGAATTCTTCACTGAGGAATTTGCCGGTGAGGAAATTCCTTAGCGAAGAACTACTTGCAGCAGAAAAAGTACTCAGAAGTAAGCATAACAGAATACATGCATGGTCATCATGATGAAATGAAGACAAGCACAGAGTACAGAAAGCGTAATCACAGGATAACACAAGATGAAGAAAAACAGACTGAAGAAATTGAACTGAGGAAATTGTGAAAGTCTTCAGTCAAAGTGTTCAAACACAGATATGATGAAGCACTTAACACAGTAATGAGGAAATGAAAGAGTTGAGGAAATAGAACCAGTAAGCTTGGTGAAGATAATGATTTGGTAGACCAGTTCCAACTGCTGTCTCAGTTGTACGTCTGGTTGGAGCGGCTGAGTATTTAAACTCGAGGACACACAGTCCCGGACACCCAGTCCTGAGCATGCAGCTCAGGACACCAAGTCCTCACCGTATTCTCCTTGAACTAAGGTCACACAGACCTCGTCCAATTACTCGTGGTAAGTCTTTAGGTGACTTCCAAAACTTCACAAACTCGGTCACTCGGCGATCCACAATTCCTCTTGGATGCTCTAGACCATGACGCCTAACCGTCCGGAAGAAGCACAGTCTTCAAAGGTAACAAGCGTCAGATCCACGCAGGATCAATCTCTTCGATGCTCAATCACTTTGGGTTTGTAGGTGTTTGGGTTTATGCTTTTCCTCACTTGATGATTTTCACTCAAAGTCCTCGGAGGATGGGATGCTCTCAATTGACAAGTGTCGGGTTTCTCTCGGAGCAGCCAACCAGCTAGTGGTTGTAGGGGGCGGCTATTTATAGCCTAGGGAGCAGCCCGACATGATAAGACATAAATGCCCTTCAATGATATGACCGTTAGGTAGCTAAGATATTTTGGGACAGCTGTCGCGCAGCACAGCAACGGTCGGATATTTGAGGTTCAAATTCCTCAGGGCTATCATGATCCTCACTGTGTAGGCAATCCAAGACCTTTGGCGAATTCCTAACTCCTTAGTCGTAACAAATTCTCAAAGAACTGTAAGAACTTTGTCTCTCTACATCAAGAAATTGATTGAACTGTATGAGATTTCCAATGGCTTCACTCGAAGGGATTGGTAGGTGTAGGATTTTGAGTTGAGCATCACATGGAAATTTTTAACAGTACGGTGTTTCCTATGACTCAAAAAAGAGAAAACGAAACTACAAAAACAAAAGTCTTCACGCTTCATGTTCCTCAAATGAGTACCAAGTCTTCAAGGTCACACCAATTTCTTCACTTTCAAAGTCTTCAGAAAGTCTTCAGAATACCAAAGTCTTCAGTTGAAGAACTTCATTTTTAGGGGTCGACTTTCACTGTAAATGTCAAACTCCTCATAGACTTATAGACCTGCGTACACTCATAAATGCATTAGACCCTTAAGTCTTCAATACACGAAAATCACTAAGGGGCACTAGATGCACTTACATCCGGGCGGCCACCACAATGAGGAGGGAGTAATCCACCCTCGGGGTTGAGGGTTTGTACCAGTAGCTATGTGTTTAATCTCTCTCTCTCTCTCTCTCTCTCTCGTGTTCTTGAGGTGTCACGATCTTGATGTATCGTGGGCTTTGTTAATATAGTCGGATCATATGGTGTTTTCCCCTCTCTATCTTGTTGTGATGACTTGGGTTTTCCCTTTGAGATTTCGTTTTATTGGATAGAATACTTCTATGGATTTGAGAGCACTTGATATATGTCTTGCAATTGAATACTCATGATGACAATGGGGTATCGTATTGATTCACTTGATATATGTTTTTGCACTCAACTCGCGGACTCCCGAGGTGACATTGGGGTAATCTATGCATAGGGGTTGATGCACGTTCTTGTCTTTGTTTCTCTGATAGAAATCTTGGGGCACTCTTTGAAGTTCTTTGTGTTGGATTGAGTATTATGAATATGAATTAACTTTGGTGTTATTTTAGTACGAACTCTAGGATAGATCGAACGGAAAGAATAGCTTTATGTTATTTTAGTACGAACTCTTGAATAGATCGAACGGAAAGAATAGCTTTGAGGTGGTTTCGTACCCTACAAATAATTTATTCTTATGTTATGTGCTAGATAGGAACTTTTGAGTGATTCTTCATCGCACTTTGAGGGATAGTTATATGATCCAATTATATTAGCATTGTTGAGAGATTGCACTAGCGAAAGTACGGACCCTAGGCCTCATTTTCAAGCATTGCAATACCGTTTTTGTGCCCGTTTACTATTTGGTACCTTGCTGTTTTTATTTATTCAGATTATAAAAATATATTTCTACCATCCATATTACACTTTTATCACCATCTATTCGCAGAACTAGTGCACCTACACAATTTTCCATTGTATTGGGTGTGTTGGGGCACAAGAGATTTCTTGTATTTGGTTGCAGGGTCGTTTGAGAGAGACTATCTTCATCCTACGCCTCCCATGGATTGATAAACCTTAGGGCATCCACTTGAGGGAAAATTGCTAATCTGCTACAAAACTCTGCGCTTGGAGGCCCAACACATTTCTATAAGAATAAAGTTGCATAGTAGACATCAGCGTGAGATATCGATAGAATCAAAAACAGGGATGAAATGTCTGGGTACGCGATCGATAAAGATTGCCATCGAATTTGTGTTTGCCCATGCCAAAGATATAGGGCGGCTGGTCTACTCGAATGTGAGAGGGCAGAGATGCAGTTTTTCTCTATGGCATGGATACCTACCTACAACGTTCGACTATCGGTGTGTTTGTGTCTGGACGGGGGGAGGGGGCAGAGACCTAACTATAGAGAGGTAGATAGACTAGTATATGTGTGGAGAAGGAGAGAGACCTAGCTATGTATTGAGGGAGATCGATCAGCATCCATGCATATGTGTAGCAGAGGAATAAGGTTGGGAGAAAGACAAAGGTAGAGTGTCAACGGAATGGTGGTGGAGTTGCTTCTCACAAATGGTGGGAGAGGCCTGCTAGACAAACGGAGGGTACAAGTGCAATATCAATGAGAGAGCAAATGCATGCATGTCTATGCATGTGCGTGTGAGAGACGGGCCGGGAGGTATGCAAGGATGATGAGGGGGACGATATGGTTGTGGTAAGCAGACGTAACAACATAGGAAGATCAATCGTTGTTGAGAAATGGAGAGACATAACTAGTGAGGTAAGTCGATCGGTGCGTGGGGAAAAAGAAATATAGTCGACCTAGCTATATGTAGGGAGATCGGTACGTATACATGCATGCATGTGTTAGAAGCAAATAAGGTCCGGAGAGGGGTGTAGCTAGGAGGTGGTGCGAGAGGCCTACTATGTCGAGGAGGGAGGAGTGTGCGAGTATGAGATCGGTGAAAAGAGGGGCGGGAGTGTGCACCTGCGTGGAACCGTATTGGACATAGGGGGCATGGGCTGTGAGAAGAGAAGAGGGGAAGTGTGTGTTTGTGGTAGGCACACTTGGCTAGAGAGGTATATCGACCAGTGTGTGCCGGAAAGAAGGAGCCGGGGCCTACACACACCATGGGTGAACTACCTAAAGAGAAATAACAAATGTGCGCGATGGAGCGGCCGCTGAGGGAGGGTGACAGGTGGGGCTTGCTTGTGCATGGATGATAGAAAGTTAACGCTAGCTAGCTACAAAGAGAAGATGATCGTGAAGGTGTAAAAGACGAACAAAGATCATAATTCATTATAAAAAATTGGAATCAGATATTTGAGGAAGATATCATAGTGTTCTAAACCGACGCATGCATGAACGAATATATATAATGGTGATACGCATGGTGTGATTATAAATATGTTATACTACATATAATATATAGAACATTGATTATAATTTGGGATAATATGTGGCTTTTGCAACTCAAGGCTAAGTACTTGTCATAATGTAGGGGGCGGGGCACTATACTTTGTGTGATAAACACGGTATACGTATGAAACATGGTTTAGATTATGAATATCTAGTTAGTACTTCAAATGTACTACTATTTGGAATCAACATCAAGTGTATTCAAAAATTCGAATTCGAGTTCATATAGTACACATAGTTCATATCTATGTCCATAGTAATCATGTGGTGTGTTGTTAAGGTAATACATGAATAATGGTTTAAGTTGGCAACAATCATGATTGTAGGTTCTTATTCAAATAGAGGAATGAATTCAAATTTAGTTCAAATTACAGCGGTAGTATAGACATTTGGAATGCACTAAAATGTTGGTATGAGTAGGTTACATGCATTATACAGCTAGCAAAAAAACTTAATTGGACAGAACATGGATTCATAGCTTTCAATAGCATTTGTACAGTAAAACGGGACAACACTCTCTCTTTGTGTGGCGTGAACAGTTTTTTTTTTCATTGAGGGAAGTGCGAATTCTTTTGGTACGTACAATATTACACGTTAGGCTTGTCCCTAAAATTCAACCCGCACCTTATTATATCTTGAAAAAAATTGAGATATCGTGCTCCCAGAACTCTCGCCTTCACAACCCGCACCTTACTATCCTGAAATTACAACGCGTGCGAAAGTTCCCTCCAGCTGCCAAATCCCAACACGCGAAATCGGTGGGGTTACTTTTGTAACACACCCTACATTTTGGACAAGCGCGTCCCTAAGTCATGGTTCCCCCCTCCCATCACCTCCTTTTCACCATTCGAAATCCCAGGCTGCCATAACCTCTCTGCTCTAGTCGCGAAACCCCACCCTCCTCCGTCCGCCACCTCACCGCTGCCCAGCAGGAGCCTCTTCCCCGACGATGTCGTCCACCGCAACAGCTCGACGTCCCTCATCCACATCCCCGGGTGAAGATCCGTCATCCATCTCGTCGTCCTGCCGGTTCAGCCGCCCCATCCTCCACCTCCAAGGAGCTGCTCCGATGATTGCCTCATCTATCACGGCTGCTCCATCCCCACAGCACCCCCTTAACCTGCTCCACTGGAACCGGATCATCCTCAGCAACTCCTCGGACGAAGCCGAGGCCTACTCGGCACCACCAAAGTGGTTGTACAATCATCGCTTCACGCCTTCTCCTTAACTCGACCTCCCGGTGCCGACAGTGCTCCAGCCCGCACTCCCATGTCGTGGCTACCTGAAGCCGGTGCCGCAGGCAAAATCTCCACAGCGGCTCTCCCCCAGTGCGAGGCCCCTTCGACAGCGGCGTCCATACCAGCCGAATCTGCTGCTGCTGCTGCTCCGGCTCTCGCTCACTCGCTCGCGCTGCTGATACTGCTGCTCTGGCTCTCGCTCGCTTGTGCTGCTGCTCTGCTCTCCCCCTCGCTCGTGCTGCTGCTCTGCTCTCCCCCTCGCTTGTGCTGCTAATCTACTCTTGCTCTCGCTCACGCTGTTGATGCTGGTACACGGGCTCCTGTAGCTACACGAGTTGCTGCTGTAGCACTAGTTCGCGCTGCTCCTCCAGGCGCTGCTGCTCTGGCTGCTATCTGCTACTGTGTTCCCCGTCGATCGCCTGCTAATTTAGATCACTGTTTCTCTACTACTAGTGCTCGAGCAGCCTAAACTACATGTGAAGTGCCTGTCTGCTACCAGTGTGTTCAGTTTCGACAGTAACATTCAGATTCCACAGTAAATTTTAGTTTCGACAATTAAGTTCAGACTCAATAGTCAGGTGTTTTTTGGTGATATAAATTTTACATCTATCACTTTTTGGTAATGTATTTTACATCATCTATTGGAGATGCTATTTGAATCTCACTTGAGATTAACGATGTTTGTCTTGTACTACTTCAGCCCCATCGTCTTACGGCTCGCCGGAGCTGCTCCAACGACCGAACCATCCATCACAACAAACAGTGCCCTGGAAGCCGTCTACAGATTCGTCAGATCTTCCTCCACACCTCCGACAGCCACCCCTGCCTCAACTTCTTCAGCGACCAACCCAATGATGTCGAGGTCGACACGGCTACGACAAAGTGGTTGTACACCTGTCGTATCACTTACTACTCTACATTCATGTCGATCCATTAGGGCTATTTTGGTTCAAAGGAAAAACATAGCAATAGGGAATTTTTCCTATGGCACTCTACTATTCGATTATTCATGCATTTTGTTGAAAGGAATGGAGCAAAACATCCACCTGGACCTACTTTTCAAAACCCTATGCATGAAAACAAGACCAAGTGCATTAGTGGCAGAATAACATTCTAACTGTACACGCTTTCATATGGTTTCACTTTACTTTGGCCATGTTTCTTTCATTCCTCTACTCTTCCAATTCATGTGAACCAAATACCCAAGTTGACAGAAATCCTGTGTTTCTAAATGCTCTGCTTCCAGCGTGCATTCCTATCCTATTCCGGTGTTTTTTCTATCCCTGCATTTTTAGAATACTGCAAGCCAAAGTAGCCCTTACAGAATTACATCAGTTACACGTAGGTGTCAAAGAAAACTTTATGTGGTTTGTGCTGCTCCTGCCGTGACGTCACCACCTCACCTGAGCTGCTCCATCGACAGAAGCATCCACCAAACCAGAAATCACGACTCCCGAGTGTCTTTCGCCGCCTCAGATCTCCTTCCCTGCCGCCGGCACCCACCACAACTGCATCATCATCATCGACTCAACAAATGAACCTGAGGAGTACACGGGTCCACAAGAGAGGTCACACTCTTTTATTTCTGCTTATGTTATGCATTGCTTAATATTACTGCTACTTTATCGTCCTATTCAACTCTTAGACTCCAAGTCAGGTCCAAATTAATGTTCGAACTTGAGTTTTAAAATTGCTTGTGAGGCACATATCGAGGTAGATGTGAATAGTATCTCTGTCTATTATCTGGTTCACCCAGGGTATGCCTATGTTGTTCATCTTGGGTGGGAAACAAATAGTAAATCAATCATCATCTGTCTTTTTATTAAATTACAACTATCATCAGCCTGCTATCATTACTTTTGGATCCATCCACTGGTTGTTACCGTCACTCTAGATTTCTGCATGCTCTCCTTACATAATCTCACTATATTTTTTTGTATGCATGTCAGATATTGTACACAGTCATGCTGAACATGTAGAGAAAAAGAGAAGAGTTTTGCACGGCAATATAATGTCATGCAGACATCGTTCCATGGTGGGTTCAATGGCAAACCCTCCCCCTCTCCAGATTGTAATCCGGAGGAAGATATCTGCTCTGAGGCGGATTCAGACGCAGCTGACCACTCCTATTTACCCCCCATGGTGTTTGCTCTAACTTGGCATGATGATGTTGGTCATATCATGCATATGTTGCCTTGCAGTGCCTACTTTCGACGTCATATATGTCATTTGCTTAGTTTAGAAATGTTTTGTAATGCCACCTGTTTGGTTTCTATATCAAATATGGGAATTATGCAGTCTCATATCTTTTAGCCAGCCATAATATATGTGAAATATGCAATGCCATCCTGTTTAACCAGGCATCATATATTTGAATGATATCTTGCCCATCCTTTTCTTCAATACATTTCCATTTGTCGACAATGTTGGTACATTAAACTACTCTTCCTGTGAATCAACCATTTGAGTGGGTAATGGAAAAATTTGGAGTGAAAACAAGGTCTTCAGAGCAGACAGTGCTACCTGTGGAAGCAGATCTCTTGTTGTGTCCCGATAGCTCGTCAGATATGGATTCAGAGATAGATGACCAGTCCTATTCCCCTACCGAGGCTTATGCTCTAACTTGGCACAGTTATACTACTCATATGATTACTTAGATAACATGTATGTGAATTATGTCATGCGTACCTGTTTATTAAAGACATCATATAATTATCTCATTCCATCCTATTTAGTTAGTCATCATATCTTTGAATTATGTCATGCTATGCTATCCAGTTTAGATAGACATCATATACGTGAAACTATGTCAAGCTATCCTTTTTAGTTAAACAATATACATGTCAACTATTTCATGCCCTTTTTTCCACACTATCCATTGCATCTGTCTCTCATACAATGTCTGTACATTCAACTATGTTTCCTGTTTATCAGCCATTTGAATTGGAGCGGGTGATGGCGGTATCTAGTGGAGTAAAAACACGATCTTCAAATAAAACAGTGCCACCTCTTGGTGGAGATAGCACCCCAGTTTTACATGCACGAGAACCAGCCCTACCACACATAACCCAGACTCTCGCAGATCGTACCCCTACTGCGATGGACAGAGAACCAGCGTCACCCAATCTAACCCTAACCCCAACAGATAGTAATCCAATTCCTATTGACACAACACCATCTCCACCACAAAGCTCCCAAAAAAGAGCAGTTAGTAAGGCAGCTCCAGTGCCCAAAGTGCTAGTACTACCACGGCGAACCCCAACTCCACCAGTTAGTACACCTATTCCTGTGGAGGAACCACAACTAGCCATTCATAGTTTAGCATCTATCGCATTTGATGTTGTTAAATCCTATGTGTGTATCTTCCCATCATGGAAATATTATACAGAAGATGAAGGAAAATACCAGTTGCAGGTGTTTGTCTAGGAGTTATGTGTAAGTAATGTTAGTCACGGCAATTACTTTGCTTTATCCCATACATTCTACCTCCATGATAGTTATAATACAGAAATTTTCCCATTTTTCTCTATAGAGAAGGACCGATTTGGAAACTCAGAATGAGGTAACCTGTGATAATACGTCTGCTATCTTCAAGAATGCTTGGTGGTAGTATCGGAATTACCTGAAGAAAACGTACTTCATTGGCAAAGAAACTCATCAAATTCCCTTACGTTCTCTTGAGACACATTTATTGGGCGATGACTGGGAACGCCTTGTTCTGTACTGGTCCCGAACCAAGAATATGGTAAGGTCTATGAGCTCATTTTTATTTTTAAGTAATATATGCATGTGTCTTACTGTACTTTGTTCATGTAGAACAAGTGCTTAAACCTGAAGAACAATTGTTCTCATTTAAGATTCCATTGCTATCATGCATACTGCTTTGCTCTTGTATCACTGTAGTTACTCATACAAACTTATTTTTAAATTGAAGGATCCAATCGAAACTCCAATGGCACAACAGGTATGTTTACGCATGTTTCTTTAACAGGTTTGCTCTTATAAATAGCTCTGTTGGTTTCAATTTCAATTGTGTATATATTTGACTTCTCATATCATGCACATTACTAGCATCATAACAGAGCCAATAGTGTTGTTGTACATGTAGACCCGTGGTACCCATCTGAAATCTTGTTGTGCCGCGTAGTTTCCCACGCTTTGTATTCTTTAGTGATGCTTTGTCTTGAACTGATATGATTTGAACCGTGTCTCTACTTTGATTTGGCAAGATAATGTAGTGACCATAGGACATAGATATATGTTTGTTCGATGCTTTTATTATGTACTACTTGGCAATAGAAGACTTGGTAGTTTAATCCTGTCCACCTTACTAATGAATTGGTTCACCGAAGTGAGTTTCATATACTAGTACATGCTAAACCTGTTTTGTGTCTTCTTGTTTCTTCTTTTAGAATGCTGACAGAATATTGGGGAAGAGTGCCTTATTAAGCAATGGTAAAGGAAGTAATGTAGATAAGGTTCAGGATAGTGAGAAATCCTTGTTGGTCTCCAACAAAGCTGATAAAATAGCTAATGAAAACTATCTTGAATGCAGTGAGACAACCCCAAAGTCCTATCTAGGTGTAGCGTTCGAGTTACTGACCACTACCGCTGGCACAAGCTATTCAAACTCACTGCCTCAATCAGTTTGGTTCCTTGAGTCTCAACTACAAGCTGAAAGACATCGATCAGCTGTGCTGCGACAAGAAGCGGAAGGATTGCGAAAGTCCTTGGAACATTCAGATGCATACTTTCTGGTGCATATCTGCCATGCTGTTCCATGCTCCTCTGCTCTTTGTGCAATGTGCCATCCCCCCGCCGAACCAGCAAGGGACCCTTGGCCCCGTAGGTGGCCATGGTTTTCCGCGACATCTTTGGCGCACCAGGTAGGGGGATCACTTGCGCGAACCAGAAAGCATGAGCAACACGTCATCTTTATCGCCATCTTCATCTTCGGTGGTGCCATCGACTATGGAACCTAAGAAGAAACCAGGTGCTTCAACTCACCTGTCCACATCGAAGGCTCCACTGCTCGTGTTCACCGATGCTGCGGGGGACGCGGAGGCGCACGAGGATGTGGGCACTGTGAGGGGCACGGTCAGTGCAGGCGGCGCTGTCACCACCTCCCCCGCGACCGAAGCAGGAGCAAGAGGCACCGGAGGAGAGCATCATCAGGAACATCCCGGTGGCCATCCTCCATGAGCTATGAGCCAAGGGGTCATTCCATCTGCACCTCTTCCTCTCGCCGAAGGGCACAACCACAGTGGTGGCACCCGATCTGGGGCGAATCGCCGCCCTACGGCCGCCCCCACCACGGGCGCAATCACAGCATGCGCGCTTGCCCCCCAACCCCCCAGAGCGAGTTGACCTAGTTGTTTAGCCCAATGGAGCCACCGGCCCTCAAGCACCTTCACCTCGTCACCGTGACATCCAAATGGCCGGCTCGCCACAGTGAGGGCACGATGCTATCGCCACCGGCACCATCAGCAGCCGTGCGGCAGTGCGATCTACATCATCATCACCAATGCCAAGCATCACTACGAAGGCCATGGCACGGGCCCAACTGCTGTTGAGGTTCCCACCGATGGTCGATCAGATGGATGAATGGAGATCCACCATCCAACGTCTGATTCGATTCGTCGAGGCCGGGGGCTCGTAGCGAGCTGGCCTGCTGCGACCTCCACAAGCGACGACAACAGCTCGCGTTGCTGGTCAAACGGAAGAGACCACCCCCACGATGCATTCCCCACCGCTACAACCAGCGTGGGTGCGGCAGAATCAAGAACATGATGACGTCTCAATGGCCTCTTCTGACCCTCAAGAACGTCCAGGCCAACGGTGAGCCCCAGAGGACAGGCGGAGGGGAGACGAGCATGTCGTCATCGAACGACGCCGCGACAATCTGGTGCCCCCGCTTCAATCATACACTAATCATACATGCAAACGTGTATGATCAAGATCAGGGACTCACGGGAAGATATCACAACACAACTCTAAAAATAAATTAAGTCATACAAGCATCATAATACAAGCCAGGGGCCTCGGGGGCTCGATTAGAAGTGCTCGATCATAGACGAGTCAGTGGAAGCAACAATATCTGAGTACATACATAATTTAAACAAATTGCCATAAGATGGCTAGCACAAACGGGAATAAAGATTGAAAGAGGCGCAGGCCTCCTGCCTGGGATCCTCCTAAACTACTCCTGGTCGTCGCCAGCGGCCTGCACGTAGTAGTAGGCACCTGCAGCGTAGTAGGAGTCGTCGTCGACGGTGGCGTAAAGCTCCTGGGCTCCAGCATCTGGTTGCAGCAACCAGGTAGAAAGGAAACAGGGAAAAGGGGGATAAAAGCAACCGTGAGTACTCATCCAAAGTACTCGCAAGCAAGGATCTACACTACATATGCATGGGTATCTATGTAAAGAGGTAATAATGGTGGACTGAATTGCAGAATGCCAGAATAAGAGGGGGATAGCTAGTCCTGTCGAAGACTACGCTTCTGGCAGCCTCCACGTTGCATCATGTAGAAGAGAGTAGATGGTAAGTTCACCAAGTAGCATCGCATAGCACAATCCTACCCGACGATCCTCTCCTCATCGACCTGTGAGAGAGCGATGCCTGGGTTGTATCTGGCACTTGGAAGGGTGTGTTTCATTAAGTATCCGGTTCTAGTTGTCATAAGGTCAAGGTACAACTCCGGGTCGTCCTTTTACCGAGGGACACGGCTATTCGAATAGATAAACTTCCCTGCAGGGGGCACTACATAACCCAACATGCTCGATCCCATTTGGCCAGACACGCTTTCCTGGGTCATGCCCGGCCTCGGAAGATCAACACGTCGCAGCCCTACCTAGGCACAACAGAGAGGTTAGCACGCCGCTCTAAATCCTATGGCGCAGGGGTCTGGGCCCATCGCCCATTGCACAACTGCATGTTGTGAGGGCGGCCGGAAGCAGACCTAGCAACCTCCATTACAAAGGAAGTCACGTTACGTGGTCCAATCTGGCGCGTGCCACTCAGTCGCTAACGTCACGAAGGCTTCGGCTGATACCACGACGTCGAGTGCCTATATCTTTCCCACGTAGTTGGTTAGTGCATATAGACCAAATGGCCAGACTCAGATCAAATACCAAGATCTCGTTAAGCGTGTTTAGTTCCGTGAATGCCGACCAGGGCCAGGCCCACCTCTCTCCTAGGTGGTCAACTTGCCCTGTCGCTCCGCCACAAAGTAACAGTCGGGGGCCGTCGGGAACCCAGGCCCACCTCTACCGGGATGGAGCCACCTGCCCCTTCAGCCCCCATCTCCGAACAGTATCATAAGTAATGTAACAGTATTAAGTATATAGCATATTCCCGTGATCACCTCCCGAAGTGATCACGGCCAAGTAGTAAAGCATGGCAGACGGACAAGAGTGTAGGGCCACTGATGGAACACAAGCATCCTATACTAAGCATTAGGATAGTAGGTAAAGGTATCAACAATTGTAGCAATAATGCCAGGCTATGCAGCAGAATAGGGTTAACCGAAAGCATTAACATGCTACACTACTCTAATGCAAGCAGTAGAGAGAAGGAATAGGCGATATCTAGTGATCAAGGGGGGGGCTCGCCTGGAAGCTTAGCCGAGAAGGAGCGGTCGTCAACACCGTAGTCGAACTGGGGGTCGCCGGCAGTCTCGGGGTCTAACGGAAAGAAGTAACGGACGGGAAACACAATAAACGATAGAGCAATCAAAGCATCACAAAGTGTAACATGGCATTACGCGGTGCTAGAGGTGACCTAACGTAGTCGTAGGTGCTACTGGCGAAGGGGGGAAAATCCGTGAAGGTATTCCCGGTGTTTCGCGTTTTCGGACAAATGAAGCGGAGGGGGAAAGTTGCGTGTTTGCTATGCTAGGGATGTGTGGCGGACGAACGGGCAGCGTATCCAAATTTGTCTCATCATTCTGAGAAACTTTCATGTAGAAAGTATTTTCATCTAAGCTATGGTTTATTTTATATGATATTCTAAAGTTTTAAATCATTTTAGAATTTATTTAATTAATTTAATTCAACATTATCCAGAATAGTATTTCTTGACGCCAAGATGACATCGGCGATCAGCAGAAGGTGTTGGTGGATTACATTGACGATGTGGGTCCCACTGGTCATTGACTTAGTTAACTAAATAGGTTAATTAATTAGGCTTAATTTAGATTAATTAACATGATTATTAATTTAATTAATTATCTTAATTAATTAATCATATTATTTTTTTAATTCTTTATATATATATATATATATATATATATATATATTTATAACGTTCTCTAGGCGTGGGGCCCTCGTGTCGCTGGCCCAAAGGGCCATAGCGGCAACAGCAGGCGCCAGGCGCGAGTGCGACTGGCGGGCGCCGTCTGAGGCGTGCGTGCCGGGCGCTAGAACAAGGCAGGCCGGTGGCCAGCGTCTTGTGGCGGCAATGCGTGGCGTTAAGCGGCATTAGTGAGGCGCGCAAGGCAGGGAGGAGGGGCATCGAGCGACGGAGGAGGGCGCCGAGCAGACGGGCAGCGCCGCAGCGGTAGCCGCTGCTATGAGCACCACGGGGAGCCCGGGCCAGCGCTGAGGCCAAAGCGCAGGGCGCGGGCGCGGCCAAGACGGGCCGCTGCTGGGCTAGGGGATCAGAGGGGCGGCGCTTCGGATGGTGGTGGTGGTAGGCGTGGAGGCGGCCTGCAATGCCAGAGGGAGTAGAGGCCAGAAGTGCAGTTGAGCCGGGACGAGGCTATGGGCGTGTCTTAGCGTCTTGTGGCCTTGATCGCCCTTGGCGGAGTGTGGCCTTGAGTGCGTGGTGACCGGGAGGGGCGGGATGGAGAAAGGCGCGTGCTCACTTCGGGTGCAGGGATCGGGGCAATGGGGCGCGGGGAGGAGGATGAAGACGGCGTGACGGATAGGAGGCATGCCGGCGATGGCCTTCGGCGAGGTCCAGGCGGCGGCACGGGCTCCGGACGGCGTCGGCGCGGCGACGAGGCGATGGGGTCGGGGCGGGTCGAGCCCCCGATCCAATCGGGGGGGGGGGGCGAGTGGGAGGACTGAGTGGGGGGTCATGGGTTTAGGGTTTCCGGGGGTGAGGGAATAAGGGGTGGCCGGCTGGGCCTGGTGGGTTGGCCCAGTGGGGTTGATGGCCTGCTAGGCCGGAGCCCAGGGGTTGTTCTTTTCCTTCTTCTTTTTTTGTTAGTTTTCTTTTTCTATTTTTGTGTTTTTCTTTTCTTTTAATTTATTTTATTTTCTATTTTAAATCATTTTAAAATATTTAGGCATTTTCTAAAAAGGAGTTCTCTTCACTATAATTACCTATGTAATAATAGATACTACCCGAACATTTTTGTTTTAACTTTTGAAAAGTTTAATGATTGACATTATTTAAATTTTTGAATTTGAAAAGTTTTGATCCAACGCGAGATTAGCAACAGTAACCGGGGTGACGTGGCACCATTAGCAGGGTATTACTGTAGCATAATTCTCCGGGCGTCACAATTCTCCTCCACTACAAGAAATCTCGTCCCGAGATTTAAAGAGATGGAGTTAAGGGGAAAGTATATGCTTACAAAATGCTAACGGATCTTCTCAGTTTTGTTTGCTCTTCTCGAAGAGGTTGATCCATAGTGTTGATGTCTTCATTTCTCTGCATCTATGCTCATGATGAAGTTGCCGTTCTTCTTTCAGGACCTTCACCGGACTTACAAAAGGATAAGAGGGGGAAAACTCTATAAGGAAGGATTCTAACAAAATTGAGCATCAGACGGTTAACTCAGGGGAAGAAGCATAAGTATCTCTCGAGTTGAAACTTAAGAAGTTATCAAGAGCAAAGTAAGAAGGTACCATGAGAAGTTTCAGACGGATAGGCAATCGTTCGATGTCTGAAACAACATGCGAAAGGGGTCCAGAGCAACGAGATTGAGTATTGAGTCTGTTACCAGAATAGATCACTAGGACGGTGGCCCGTGAATTACATACGAGGCCGCGCGCGAGGAATAACTTTAGGAACATGGGGTGTATAGGAGAGTCAGGTTTCGAACATGTGGAACTGTTGGTTATGGTCCTACCATGTGGTCAAAAGTAGGAAGGGCGTTGACATCTTGCACGGTCATGATAGCAAGACATGTCAGAGGGTAGCCTATCAGTTATGTCGGCAACAATGTCGGTACCAAGGGCGAGGGACAAAGGGAACCATTTTCCTGCTCGTTGAAACGAGGCGGACCAGTAGGCAACATTCTCGTCCATCGGTGGTTACGGGAATGTCATCATAAAAAGTAACAGGGTCTTACTGACAGAATTCTACAGCGAGGTGTTTACATAAGCAGGGAATTTATACTGCTTAGATCATAATGATCACCAGAAAGGTTACACAAAACAATGGATAGGAAAAGGTGTTTATCAGATTAACAGAACAATGGAAAGGAAAATGTGTTTAAACACATATTTCAGGGATATATTCTTCCCAAGGATAAGCAGAGCATGATATCCATGATAGGATAGAAAGTAGAAAACTCTTTAGGTAAGGGGAGAGAAATTTCATGACATTACCCATACAGTGGTGTTTGGATAATTGAGCAGGAAACATTTAACATTGGGCTTCAAATGTTCTTATCGAAGAGCGGAGTACCACACACATGCTTCGAGATAGCATTGACATGGTCTTCAAGCAAAGTTCAGACTTTGGATACACGAAGGGTTCATCAGGAACAACTTGTAGAATAAGTCTTACAGTTTCCTCATGGAAGAATGGATAGCCTTGCTGAAAAGGAAGCTATAACAATAGGGCCTCCGGCTAGGTGTGCTAGGCATGACAACACCTTACCGGGTCACTTACAGACCAACGTTATAACTCTTGGAAATATGTTCGAACCATCATATCTGACTGAGATTCAGATCTTATTCGTGTCAGGATACCTCAGACTCAGGATGCCTGAGAAGAGGTGCAACAAAAATCGACGAGATGACATTATAAGATTCTCGGGAAATGAACTATAGAAGCCAGTTCCGAAACAAGAGTTCATAAGTAAACCATGGAGAGGATGATGAGGTGGCGGATGGACACGGCGAATTCATTGAGGTTTCCAAAAATATGGATTTCCACAATTAAGTGAACAAGGTGATAGCATTGGACACACCGAAGTATATAACGAGGTATGTTTGATGAGAACATCCACAATTAAATATTGAATGAAAATACACCTAGAAATATGGACCAAGTAGGACGAACAAAGTTAGAATGGTGATCTGGTAACGGAACTATCGGCCATTCACTTTGAAACAATAGGGTTGCTAGAAGTTTTGAATTCACACATCGTAGTTCATTTGTCGGTATTCCCTCCGGTTAGCAACAACACGGGGGTCAAGAAATGAACGGAGATTGCGAGAAGTATTACCACATCAAGAATTCTTAAGAGGTGGAACAATTCTCACAACATCGTTGACATAAAGGATGGTAATACTTCAAGGTAGAACATAATACAAGCTGGATAGCAAGTTGCATCCATGACATGAACAAGTTTGTGATGAAAGGAAGGTAAGGATGTTGCCGATGGTAACTCAATTTACCAAGGGACGAGGATGGTACTTATCACCACGAATTCGATTGATATCCTGTAAGGAGTCAAAATGTTGATGACGATCACAATACATTTGTCGAGAGGTTCCATGCAGATGTAATCGACCAGCAACGACATCAAGCAGAAGCAATGGTGAAGCGAAGGGTTATTTGAACCATGGATACGACAAAAACTCGGAATCAAGCTTGTTTTTCGAGGTGGGAAGATAAGATGAGTAAATTGACGTAAGCTTAGCTCATCATCGGAAGTTGTGCTCCGGGAATAAGGAATAGGTAGCACGGTTAAAATCAGCACGATAATGATATAGCCAATCAGGCTAGGAATGACATGACGGAGTATTAAACTTCCCAACTACAAAGTACCAGGAGTACTGAATCACAGTGTTGATTCGATTCACCATGCAGTATTCTCGGTTGACTAATAACTCAAAACTTGGGGGAAATCTGAAACCGATGAGAAGCAATACTAGGTGTAGAATCATAGGAAGCGACACAGTTCTTTCATATTCTCGATATACCGGAGGGTAATACTCGAAGGAAGATCCAAATAGAGGTTGCGGAGATGTATTGATCTTCAGAGGACAAGTACTTTAACTTGCCCGAGAGATGGAATCAAGGAGAAAATATGGTCGGAACCACAATTGCAAAGGATCAATTCACAGATACCAGATGATATTTTATCAAGGAAATAATCATTAGTTCAAGAAGCTTCCATGATAGGATCTACATCGTGTCCATGGTCATCAACACAAAGTTCAAGGTCGACTCCCACTTCTGCAATGCATAACCTTTCATTCACTTCTCATTTACGAAGAAGTTCTATGGTAGAAGATTATCCGGTAAAACACCAGAAGAGTATGACTCGCGAAAACTTTCGGGTTTATATGGTTTTAGGGAAGGTATAGGTTCAACCCATCGGGACCTATTAGGAACATATACCACAAACTTCATAGTAAACATCACCAGCTCGAGAGCGAAGGATGGTTGGCCAAAACAGAGAATAAGATTTATCAATGGCATAATGTATCAGGGAAACAACTTCTTGAGATTTTTGGATACGAAGGACACTGTCGGATGATAATTCAACAAAGGACCCAACGGTCCATAACGGAGCTGATGTGTGCATCGAAGCACAATCAGAGGAAGAAACAATGCAAGGGCATTAGATTATAGAAACAACTGACTAATTCAAAGCTCAAATGTAAAGAAATTATGATTTCAATTTCATGGGATCAGAAGAAAAAGCTCTGATTAAGGATGGATAAGTTAAATAGTCTTAGGGGTACAATCGAAAGCAAATTAATTGGTTGAGAACCAGCTCATGTTCAAACTGACGTCTGAGCCGAAAGGATGAATTATAGGATCTGAATGAGGATTGTGAGCATTCGCAACTTATTGAGTCAATGGACTCAAAATGATAGTGACAAAGGATGCCAATAAGATTACTATACTTATGGGATTAACCATAATGCAAGAAAGCAAGAATTTCAAGAGCAATGGGCTGGTGAGGATTTCCAGAAAAGCGAATGGTATTTCGAGGACTTTTGTGAAACACATGAAAAACTAGGGATGAGCGGATACCCGGCAAGTGTGAGGAATTATCCGTAGGGGTATTTATGTGGCAAGGAACTGCAAGGCGGTAGGCACAAAGTATTCTCGAAACAATAGAGAGAATTTCGGGGTATCTTGTAATAACAAGATCAACGGGGAATGATTGTATGAATGGCAAGTGTACGTGGTTACCCATAGGGGTTTATCGATGGAAGTGAATTGCAAAAGCGATGGCACATAGTCTCGAGAGCACATCGTAGAGTATCTTCAGAATCTTTTGGTCCAGCAGGCGGTCATCGGTAACAAGGGGCTCTCCGGGTGCAAGTGATCACGAGATCCTAATGTTACAGTTAGCAAAATTCATTTGACACGAATAGAAGAGAGATCAGAGTCCCAGAGTAAATATCGAGGAGTAAAAGATCCTAATATCACCCAAATGGCGATGTTGGCCCATAAGACACACAACCAGGTTAGTAAAAGTTTGGCAATGTCTAGACTCGACTTCGACCGAGGAGAGTGGAAGGGGGATTCCTATAGGCAGTCAGCTCTGATACCAACTTGTGACGCCCTGGATTCAATCATACACTAATCATACACGCAAACGTGTATGATCAAGATCAGGGACTCACGGGAAGATATCACAACACAACTCTAAAAATAAATTAAGTCATACAAGCATCATAATACAAGCCAGGGGCCTCGAGGGCTCGATTACAAGTGCTCGATAATAGAGGAGTCAGCGGAAGCAATAATATCTGAGTACAGACATAAGTTAAACAAATTTCCATAAGATGGCTAGCACAAACTAGAATACAGATCGGAAGAGGCGCAGGCCTCCTGCCTGGGATTTTCCTAAACTACTCCTGGTCGTCGCCAGCGGCCTACACGTAGTAGTAGGCACCTCCAGCGTAGTAGGAGTCGTCGTCAACGGTGGCGTCAAGCTCCTGGGCTCCAACATCTGGTTGCAGCAACCAGGTATAGAGGAAATGGGGAAAGGGGGAGAAAAGCAACCGTGAGTACTCATCCAAAGTACACGCAAGGAAGGATCTACACTACATATGCATGTGTATCTGTGTAAAGAGGTAATAATGGTGGACTGAACTGTAGAATGCCAGAATAAGAGGGGGATAGCTAGTCCTGTCGAAGACTACGCTTCTGGCAGCCTCCCCCTTGCAGCATGTAGAAGAGAGTAGATGGTAAGTTCACCAAGTAGCATCGCATAGCAGAATCTTACCCGACGATCCTCTCCTCGTCGACCTGTGAAAAAGCGATCACCGGGTTGTATCTGGCACTTGGAAGGGTGTGTTTTATTAAGTATCCGGTTCTAGTTGTCATAAGGTCAAGGTACAACTTCGGGTCGTCCTTTTACCGAGGGACACAGCTATACAAATAGATAAACTTCCCTGCAGGGGGGCACCACATAACCCAACACCCTCGATCCCATTTGTCCGGATACACTTTCTGGGTCATGCCCGGCCTCGGAAGATCAACACGTCGCAGCCCTACCTAGGCACAACAGAGAGGTCAGCACGCCGGTCTAAATCCTGTGGCGCAGGGGTCTGGGCCCATCGCCCATTGCACACCTTCACGTTGCGAGGGCGGCCGGAAGTAGACCTAGCAACCTCCATTACAAAGGAAGTCACATTACGCGGTCCAATCTGGCGGGCGCCGCTCAGTCGCTGACGTCACGAAGGCTTCGGCTGATACCATGACGTCGAGTGGCCAGACTCAGATCAAATACCAAGATCTTGTTAAGCGTGTTTAGTATCCGCGAATGCCGACCAGGGCCAGGCCCACCTCTCTCCTAGGTGGTCTCAACCTGCCCTGTCGCTCCGCCACAAAGTAACAGTCGGGGGCCGTCGGGAACCCAGGCCCACCTCTACCGGGATGGAGCCACCTGCCCCTTCAGCCCCATCTCCGAACAGTATCATAAGTAATGTAACAGTATAAAGTATATAACATATGCCCATGATCACCTCCCGAAGTGATCACGGCCCAGTAGTATAGCATGGCAGAAGGACAAGAGTGTAGGGCCACTGATGGAACACTCGCATCCTATACTTAGGATTAGGATAGCAGGTAAAGGTATCAACAATTCTAGCAACAATGACAGGCTATGCAACAGAATAGGGTTAACCGAAAGCAGTAACATGCTACACTACTCTAATGCAAGCAGTAGAGAGAAGGAATAGGCAATATCTGGTGATCAACGGGGGGGCTTGCCATGAAGCTTAGACGAGAAGGAGGGGTCTTCAACACCATAGTCGAACTGGGGGTCGCCGGCAGTCTCGGGGTCTACCGGAAAGAAGTAACGGAGGGGAAACACAATAAACAACAGAGCAATCAAAGCATCACAAAGTGTAACATGGCATTACGCGGTGCTAGAGGTGACCTAACGTAGTAGTAGGTGCTACTCGCGAAGGGGGGAAACATCCGAGAAGGTATTCCCGGTGTTTCGCGTTTTCGGACAGATGAACCGGAGGGGGAAAGTAGCGTGTTTGCTATGCTAGGGATGTGTGGCCGACGAACGGGCTGCGTATCCGAATTCGTCTCGCCCTCTCAGCAACTTTCATGTAGAAAGTATTTTCAGCTGAGCTACGGTTTATTTTATATGATTTTCTAAAGTTTTAAATCATTTTAGAATTTATTTAATTAATTTAATTCAACATTATCCAGAATAGTATTTGCTGACGTCAGCATGACATCAGCAGTCAACAAAGGTGTTGACTGGGTCGCTGACGTGTGGGTCCCACTGGTCATTGACTTAGTTAACTAAACAGGTTTAGTTAAATTAATTAAAGTGATTAGGTTAATTAATTAGGCTTAATTTAGATTAATTAATAGGATTATCTAATTTATTTAATTATCTTAATTAATTAATCATATTATTATTATTTATTTTTATTTAATTATATATATATAGCGTTCTTTGGGCGTGGGGCCCTCGCGTCAGTGGCCCAAAGGGCCATAGCGAACAAGCAGGCGCCAGGCGCCGGGTGCGACTGGCGGTCACATGTCCGTGGGCGTGCACTGGCCGGCCCGAGCAGGCAGGCCGGTGGCCGCGGCGTACGTGGCGGCATCACGTGGGCGTTGGCGACATTAGTGGGGCGCGCGGGCGAGCAGGGAGGAGGGGCACCGAGCAGACGGCGGCGGCAGCGCCCACAACGGTAGCCGCCGTAGCAGAGCAGCACGGGGGGGAGGGGGAGCCCGGGTCCAGCAGCGCGTGAGGCCAGCGCAGTGAAGCGCGATCGAGGCGCCTGGCTGTCTTGTGAGGCTAGGAAGCAAAGGCGGCGCCTTGATGGTGGTGGTGGTAGGCGTGGAGGCGGCCTGCAGCGAGAGGAGTAGAGGCCGAAGTGCAGGCGAGCCGACAAGACTAGGGGACGTGTGCGTCTTGTGGCCAACACAGATCGCCCTTGGCGCGTTGTGACCGGGAGGGACGGGATGGAGGAGGGCGCATGCTCACTTCAGGTGCAGGGATAATGGCAATTGGGCGCGGCAAGGAGGATGGAGACGGCGTGACCGAGAGGAGGCAGGCCGGCGATGGCGTCCGGCGAGGTCCAGGCGGCGCTGGCTCGGGACGAGGCCGGGCGACGAGGCGATGAGGTCGGGGCGGGTCGAGCCCCCAATCCAATTGGGGGGGGGAGAGTGGGAGGAGTGAGTGGGGGGTCGTGGGGTTAGGGTTTACGGGGGGTGAGGGAATAAGGGGTGGCCGGCTGGGCCCAGTGGGGTTGATGGCTTGCTGGGCCGGAGCCCAGGGGGTGTTCTTTTCCTTCTTCTTTTTTTGTTAGTTTTCTTTTCTCTTTTTGTGTTTTCTTTTCTTTTTATTTATTTTCTTTTATGTTTTAAATCATTTTAAAATATTTAGGCATTTTCTAAGAAGGAGTTCTCTTCACTATAATTACCTATGTAATATTAGGCACTACCCGAACATTTTTGTTTTAACTTTTGAAAAGTTTGATGATTGACATTATTTAAATTTTTTAATTTGAAAAGTTTTGATACAACGCGAGATTAGCAACAGTAACAGGGGTGACGTGGCACCATTAGCAGGGTATTACTGTAGCATAATTCTCCGGGCGTCACAGACAACCACCGTCGGACCAATGGGTGCGATGGTTGATGACCCACAATTATAGGGGATCTGTTGTAGCTCTTTTCGATAAGTAAGAGTGTCGAACCCAACAAGGAGGAGAAGGAAATGACAAGTGGTTTTTAGCAAGGTAATGTCTGCAAGTGCTGAAATTGTGAGTAACACGGTAGTTTGATAGCAAGCTAATTTGTAACGAGCAAGTAATGATAGTAGTGAAAAAAGTGCAGCAAGGTAGCCCAATCCTTTTGAGGCAAACGACAGGCCAAAACGGTCTCTTATAATAAGCAAAGCGTTCTTGGGGGTACACGGGAATTTCATCGAGTCACTTTCATCATGTTGATTCAATTCGTGTTCGCTACTTTGATAATTTGATATGTGGGTGGATTGGTGCTTAGGTGTCATTCTTACTTGAACAAACCTCCTACTTATGATTAACCCCCTCCCAAGCATCCACAACTACGAGAAAAATATTAAGAATAAATTCTAACCATAGCATTAAACTTTTGGATCCAATCGGGCCCTTACGGAATAGCGCATAAACTAGGGTTTAAGCTTCTGTCACTCTCGCAACTCATCATCTAATAACTACTCCACAATGCACTCCCTTAGACACAAATATGGTGAAGTGTCATGTAGTCGACGTTCACATGACACCACTAAGGGAATCACAACATACATACTATCAAAATATGGAACACATATCAAGTTCACATGATTACTTGCAACATGATTTCTCCCGTGACCTCAGGAACAAAAGTAAATACTCACAAATGATAATCATGCTCAAGATCAGATGGGTATTAAATAGCATAATGGATCTGAACATATAATCTTCCACCAAATAAAACATGTAGTAATCAACTACAAGACACTACAAAAAAGACACATCCGTGACAATTTGGGCCGAACGAATTTTTTTGTATCATACTTATGACACTTCTATGAAGATAATTGTGACAAAACCCAGTATGATCATAGATGTGGTGGGCTCCTACTTCTATGACAAAAAATCATGACAGAAAATGGGCTTTTCGTCCTGGGCGGGCTGGAGACTCAGCTGCATGACTTTCTTTGGGCCGTCCATGACAGAAAAAACCGTGGTAGAAGCGAGGTGAGGAAAATATCGGGGTGTTCCCGGTTCACGATTGGGTGGTCGGGGCGAAGCGATGCATGCGAGAGGTTTGCTGCGTTTCTCTCGTACATGCACGCAGCGTGCGGTGCGAGGCGTTGGGCTCTAATCAACCCGGCGATTGCAGAGGGCTACGCGTTACTGAACCCGAGCGATCGATCGATGGCTGTTAACTGAACCCGATCGAGCGATTCCTTCGCTACTGCTGCTAACTGAAGCCGATCGATGCTGCCTCTGGATGAACAGTGAGTGTTGTTGGGGGGGTTTGGATGAACAGTTCCCGATGGGGGTGGATGAACAGGACCCCGTGGTGTTGCCTCTGGATGAACACGACCCCGATCGATCGAGCCGGTTGGGGCCGGATGAACAGGACCCCGTGGAGGGCTGGATGAACAGGACCACCCTGTGGAGGGCTGGATGAACAGTAGATGGTGGAGGGCTGGATGAACAGTAGCCCATGGAGGGGTTGTTGAACAGGAGCCCGTGGAGAGGGCTGGTTGAACAGTAGCCGGTGGAGTAGCACACGATGGAGGCTTGATGAACAGGAGCCCGTGGATGAACAGTCACAGGTGGAGGCTGGAGGAGGTCACGGTGGATGAAAAGTAGACCGCGAAGGCTGGAGGGGGTCGACGATGGAGATGAACAGTGTACCGTGTAGTCCCGTTTTGCGGTACGCCACACCCCTCCCGATGAACAAGACCCCTGTTTCGACCATAGCGCTCCAACACAAGTCTGTTTCCTCCGTTTTGCGGTACCCCACACCCCTCCCGATCAACATGACTCAATTTCGACCGTAGGAGGTCCGTTTCCTCCGTTTTGCGGTACGTCAGACCCCTCCCGATGAACAGGATCCCGTTTCGACCGTGGCCGGTCGAACACAACGCCGTTTCCTCCATTCTGCGGTACGCCAGGCCTCGTTTCCATCTGTTGTTCCGTCCAAGCCGGTTGGCTCTCACGCTTTCCGTTGCCTCCCGATGAACACGACACATTTCGTTGCCTCCCCATGAACATGATGACGATGTAGTTTCTCTGTTTCGACCAAGCCATGTACACGAGCCCTGGCCGTACGTACGCGCGAGTAGGCGTTCGAGACCCCGCCCGTATGTACGTATGTGGCCGTATTTTCTTTCTTACACAGGCCGTTGTACGTACGTGTACATGCTACATGCACGCCTCTACTATGAGACGTGCTCGCTCTACATCGACCAGTATGTACGTACACATTCGCGACCTGAAAGACAATTCTACGTATGCTTCGACCAGGTGGGTCCCGATTGTCACGCACTTCCTTCCGTGCGAAGATATAGCTGGTGGGTCCCAGCGGTCAGGGGGGCTAATCGTTTTTTTGCCCGGACGCACTTCCTTGCGTGCGAAGATGTAGCTGGTGGGTCCCAGCAGTAAGGGGGGGAACGTTTTTTTCGTGAAATACGGTGGCCCGTACGGTGGGTCCCAGCTGTCAGGTGCAGGAATAATTATTTTGCGTGTAATAAGGAGGCACTTCCTTGCGGCTGCCGTGGACCTAGCTGTCAGCCTCTCCATGTACAGTACTCTTCCGGTGGAAGTCGATCATTGACCACATTGACCACGCCGCGCCGAGAGCACCAAGGCGGTGGACGACGACGAGGCCTAGGAAGGGGACGACGCGGAGCCGGGGAAGATGCGGCAGTGGATGCCCACGCGAAGAGGAGTACGAGGGTTCACTGGTTCGGCTGCGGTGTGAGGCTGCCGTCCCTGCAGAATAACATGGGGTGTGGGTGAGTAGAGGGATGCCCTGGCGGTGGTGGGAGTAGTAGGGCGTTGAGGCCTCCACGGCATCACAGCCCGGCCACGAGGCGGAGCACGCACGCTGCACGACCCGGCTGGTTTGGCCGGCTGGAGCAAGAAGACCAGAGGTTGAAGAAGCACTACGGGCGTTGGATGGACATCGTACGGTCACTGGAGCTAGAGTCATTCATATATTGACTATAAGTTGACAAAGCTCTCCGTCCCCGTCCACTTTGGTGGGTCCCATCTGGCAGGGGGTATTCATTTTTTTTGTGTGCAATAAGGAGGCACTTCCTTGCGTGCGAATATATAGTTGGTGGGTCCGACCTGTCATCGGAGGGAACATTTTTTTGCGAAATACATAGGCCCTTCCGGCGGGTCCCAGATGTCACATGGAGGAATCATTATTTTGCGCATAATAAGGAGGCATTTCCTTGTGTGCGGCCGTGGATCCAGCTGTCAGCCTCTCCACATACAGTCCACTTCCGATGGATGTCGTTCGTTCACCACGTTGACCACGCCGCCCCGAGAGCACCAAGGCGGTGGATGATGGCAAGGCCTACGAAGGGAATGACACGGAGCCGGGGAAGACACGGCAGTGGCTGCCCACGTGGTGGAGAGTACGAGGGTTGACTGGTTCGGCTGCCGTCGCCGGAAAATAACAGGAGGTGTGGGTGAGTAGAGGGATAGACAGTCCAGGGATGCGAGTATATGATGGGGCCGTGAGGCCTCCCCGACAGCACAGCCGGCCACGGGAGGCGGGACCAGGCGGTTTCGACGCCGCTGATTTGGGCGAGTGGGGCAGGAAGATCAGACACTGAAGAAGCATGATTGCTGTTAGATTGACATCTAACGATCAGACGCTGGTAGAGTCGATTGTTGACTAAGTTTCTTTTTTGAGAAACCTTGTGTACACATGAACTTAGTAGGCCCACAAGTCAGCCTCCAAATCTGTGGCAGACAACATAGAGCCAATTTGTTATTTTTTAATAATTTGCAGCCCATTTGCTAATGCTTAAGTAATTTTTTACAGCCCAATTTCTGCCCAGGACCACAGTCAAAAAGTTCAACCTTATTTACCATATTTCGGTGGAGTCCGAACTTTTGTAATCCCGAAATGATAAACATTTTTTCAAGAACTTATTGATTTGCCAAAAAAATCGTTTTATTTTTGTAAGCAAATAAGACGTGGGACAATTGAGTTGGTTTAAGGGAAAACCAGTGGTAAGAAAACCAGCGGTGGGAGGGAAAACAACAACAAAAATAAGGATGTAAATATGAAAAGGGAATTTTATGTAGTTTCAATATAATGATACATGTATATGAACTAGTAAAACTATAGGTAGAGATTAGAAAACGGATGTAGGACATGCGTTTCAAGAGGAAAATAGAACTCGGCTGTGTGTTTGATTCAGTAAGAAAACTGCCTTCGGATGTTGTAAGACAAAATATAACTAACGCTGGCGGGCCAGAGGCCAGTAGATACCTGCTAGATCTTTGTGCCCCGTTGTCGTCATGGGCTGGGCCTTTTGAAAACAAAACCAAGCCTGGGCAGTCTACAGCCCAGTTGAAACTTGCTCGACCTGAAAAAACAATATGCGTGCTCAATAAACGAGAGAATTCTGCAAGTACAGACTGATAACTGGGATACAGCAGGGATATTGTTTTTTCATTGTGATAATAAGTGCATGCAGCTTTTTCAAAAAAAATGGAGAACTGGGAATTCAAACGGCAGGTGCTTATGCTACCCATCAAATAAAAATCAGGTGCCTGAAAATTCGTTTCGAAACAAATGATTCAGCTTTATATCCACGTCGACCCTCGGCATGATGGTTGGAAGCAAATGCCAAGTTCATACCAAAAGATCGTTAACAACAATACCATCTTGCGGATGACAAGGTAGTACAAGAACCAATACCAAACTAACTTATAATCTTTTTACTCCTGGCCCTAGTGTTTGTCTAGTAGAAAATCTTGCAGGGGACCAGCTCCTGCTCCTTCTCTTGCTCCAGGTCCCCGTGGTGGTACTGGTGCATCACCTAGTTGGTCCTCTGATGGTCGAAGTTCTTGTTGCTGTGCAGCACCAGAACCTTTTTGCTGCCCGTCTGCCGACCGCTGACCATCACCGGCAAGGTATTGCCGGTGTTGTGCCACATTGCGTGCATGCCGCACTCCGACTGTATCCTACGACGCGTCCATGTGCCCCTTTTGAACGCCCTGGAATTGTGCTGGAAGAAATGCTTGCTTAGGCCACTCAGTGTGATACCTGCAATATTGTCGAATACAGATTTTAGTGTACGTAGTTGGCATTTTCATAACATCTTTGGCATGTTGCAGTTACTTGTTTCACTTTTTATTAACTGTCAAATTGTAATTTCTTCACCAGGTCTGCGTCTAAAAAGAACAATAGAGCTACAAACAAAGGAATATGTTTGTGCAAGTATACAGCCGATCGGTGTCTTACCTGGAAGTTTCTCAGGATGGGTGTAGCATATGCCGTGCTCGCTGTCGATGGTTGGTATGAACAAATCGATGAGAGGGTGAGATCTCGCGCTGTCAGCACTCATTTTGGCCTCAAGGTGCTCGATCAGCTCCTGATCCGTGGGGTCGAACTTGACGCCAACCGGCAGCACCAGCCAATCCTTCTTCGACTTGCATCGGTTAATTCCAGTTATATGGTACTCAATGTATGATCAATCGATTGTTTTAAGTGACTGATGAAAGATTTCGACAGATAAGTGGTACTCCAAATCTGAAGTCCAGAATACCTGAACACGCCACCGGGATTCTTGTGTCACCTCGAGGCCACACGCCCGCTCAGATGGTCCAAGTGCCCCATCATGTTTAGTTCGGCAGATCAGCTCAAGTGCGCAGCTACTGCAGGGGTCCTCCCAATGCTTTGTTCACCAGTCATCAGCAATGTGCAAGTTACCAAGTCCCTCATCGATGGCGGCGCAGCGCTCAACATACTTTCCGTTGACACGTTCGACAACCTCCAAGTGCCATATGACCAGCTTCAGCCTACCAAGCCTTTCTCAGGAGTGATCGACGATTCCACCACACCGATAGGGCAGGTCCGCCTCCCTGTCACCTTCGTAGAACGCAACAACTACCGCACCAAGCTCATCGACTTCGACGTCGCCTACATCCGCCTGCCATATAATGCGATCCTTGGGTACCCAGCCCTGGCCAAGTTCATGAAGGTGACCCATCACTGCTACAATATCCTCAAGATGCCAGGAAGCGGCGGAATCATCACAGTCCCGTGTGAAGAAAGAGATGCGGTGTGCTCCCTCGAGCATGCCTTCCAAGCTGCAGCAATCGCCGACCCCGACAGCAAGGGCGAGCACCCTCCTGAGGCCACCCCCAAGAAGAAGAAGAAGCTGCACCACGCAGGACCTCAGGCAAGCAGCGCCTCGTCAGGATCGGCGCCCGCGCCTGGGGTGCCTCCCTCCATCACATAGGAAAGTGCATCCGGCACCCCTCTCGGGCAGGGCTCGGGGGCTCTCTTTTGGAGGGCCCCGGACTTTGCCAACATCACGAGGGAGGCGCTTGGGCACCACTTGGAGGCGTGCTTCACGACATGTTTCCCTCTGGAGGACGCAGGGCGAGGAGTGCCCACCGCTCAGGAGTTTATCACCAAGACCACTCAGGAACTGCAATACGCAAGGGCCATACGTGGTGGCCGCTGCTCACCAGGCGCAACTCCCCATCCAAGCGAGGATGCCGGGCTGCGCGTCTGCATCGACGTCCCAGGGCTCAACAGGGCCGCATCTCAGGAGCTGTTTTGACCTTAGCGCGTGGGATGCTGCAAGGGCCCACCACACAGCTACGTTCGCATGCCTTTTGGCCTGCCGAGCGTGGCCTCCGCCTATCAGCGCAACCTGCGGAGCATCCTGGCGGCTCAGGAGGCCAGGCATCACGCTGTCCTGACGGAGATGGAGACGGTCCTCAAGGAACCACCTGGACCCCCAGAGCCTCCCGAGGCTCAGGGCCCCGGTGGCTCATGAGGAGCAACCCCTTCGCCGCGTACCTTCAGCTGCCCCAACTCTCCTTCATCAACAGAACCAGGTGACATTTTCCAAGTTTATTTAGCTGGGAGCGCCCCCAGGGCTGCATCATTCCCAGGCCGCGTGGGTCCGTCCCTGTGGCATGTATCCCTTTTATGTCTTTAGCTTACCTCGCTGCGAGCGCACCTCAAGCTGCACCATCCCCAAGCCGCTCGGTCCTGACCCAGTGGCATGTATCTCCCTTGCATTTACTTAAGCCTGCTGCTTCCATGCTTAATCTACATATGACTATTACCTGCTTAATCGTCACCCCTCGTGGGAGCCGCGAACCGGCCGTCTTTCTTCCGGATCCTTCACGTGAGTAGGTTAAGCATGGCGTCTGTGCTCGGGCCCGTCCCTGCAGCGTCAATAAACCCAACGGCTGAGCTGTGTCTGGCGGGCCAGCCCCGTTCACGTCACCTCCTGGGGTCGTTGGTGCTTGGCCCTCTCACATGATAACCTCAGGAGATTCATTCGGCACAGGTTGTCTGACCACCTCGTAGGACTAACACCGCGAACAAGAACAAAGACCAGGCACAACCCACCTTGAGGTAGGGCCTCGTGAGTCCCGCGCTGGCTCA
This sequence comes from Aegilops bicornis, assembly GCA_021605145.1. Classification (NCBI taxonomy): domain Eukaryota; kingdom Viridiplantae; phylum Streptophyta; class Magnoliopsida; order Poales; family Poaceae; genus Aegilops; species Aegilops bicornis. The sequence goes on along the minus strand of CM038675.1, from coordinate 421,085,154 downwards.
CGAGTGCCCAGATACACCTCGTCTAGCCCTGCCGTGCAAGCCACGTGTCAGGATGGGGCTGTACACACCCCGGGGACTCTCCGCAGTAGGGAGTCCCTCTCCCACGCACTAGTGGAAGCGCCATGCTCCGCGCTGGCCGTCGACACTGCCGAGGAGCGGCTATGCCCGTGCACAAGCGGAAGCACTATGCTCCACACTGGTGATAAACAACTGAGGGCAGCCTCACGGCTGTATCAACCTCAGGGAGCCCAGAGCTCAGTGTCTGGCCTCATCGCAACACCTCCCCTCGGGAGAGTCACGCGAGGGGGCTGGGCACGGGGGCTGCGCTCGGGTCACGCCCAAGCGTACGCCACCCAAGACAGGTCCCTCGGACCAGGTCGTCGCACGCCCCTCCTGAGGCGAGCCTCGGCGAGGGCAAAGGTATGGAGATTGTTTGCACGTCAAGGGGGACTCCTAAGCATCTCAACTCAGCAGCATAACTGGTCACGTAGCCCCTCACTCCTTGGTCCGTCCTGGTCTCCTGTCGGCCAAACGGCGGTTCAGGTATGCGCGGGGCCGGGCTCTGCCGACGTAGAACATTAACCTATCCTCGCGTCTCCTTCCTATAAGCTGTTTGTGCATCAAGGGGGACTCCTGAGCATCGCGACTCACGAGCCTAACTGGTCACGTAGCCCCTCACTCCTTGGTCTGTCCTGGTCTCTGGTCGGCCCAACGACGGTTGAGGTATGCGCGGAGTCGAGCTCTGCCGACGCAGAACACAAAGCAAATAGGAAGAAAACCGCAAAATCTCAAAGCAAATATTACAAGACATATTGTTCTCACAATATCAAACACAATTTAACGCCTCCACGAGGCATGGTGCATGTCGCAGGAATAAAACAGGAAAGGAGCCGCAGGTCATCCGTGAACACCATGGACGCCCGTAAGAGGCACTCCTCCCTTGATGACGTCGCCTTCGTCTGGGCCGCCGGCCGGAGCTGCAAGAGTGGCGGCGCCTTCGGTATAAGGCGTGGGAGTGAAGCTGTGGAACTTCTTCAGCTGGGCCTCCACCTGACCTTTCACGGCTGCGGAGGCAGCCGTGCAGTGTTCATCAGCTACAAGCTCCAACAGCTCATCAAGACGAGCACTGGGGTCACGAAGGTGCATGTGGCTGAAGACCCGCGTCAGCACGGCCGAGGAAAGGACGCGAGCCTCTGCCTCCGCTATGGGACCGATGCCCTCCATGACTTCCTCGAGCGCCTTCACCAAGAAGGGAAGCAGCTGAGCAGGGCCATCCTTGTCGGTGGTCAGCGGCCTCTCCAAGCCCTTCTCGTACAGTGCCTTCAGCGCCACGCGGGACCTCTCCTCGAGGAGCGAGAAGGCCGCGCGGTCTTCGGCCAGGACCTTCGCCTTGGCGTCAAGCTCGACCTCCTTCGCCTTCACCTTCTGCTCTAGCTCCTCCAGCCGGCCGCGCTCCGTGGCCTGTGCCTTCACCAACTCTCCCAGCTTGGCATCGCGGTCCTTGATGGCATCCTCCCGAGCCCTCATCTCCTCCTCCTTCGCCTGGAGGCCACGGGCTTCCTCCGTGTGCTGGTCGTGCAGGCTCTTTAGCTCATCCTCCAGTGCCCTGCAGCGGTCGTGGACGGCCTCGGTGTCCTTCCGCACCGCCTCGTGATCGGCCGCAGCTCTGGCGGCGGCCTGTTTCTCTTCCTTGGAGGTGCCACGGCCTGGCTTAGTGTCGTTCGAACCGCCCAGTCAGAGTGAAGCCAGCCAGAGGCCAGCTCCAGGCGCCCAGCCACCAGGCGCGGATCCGCGCCCAGAAGATCTTCCCGCAGCTGGGTCATCTCTGAAAGGGCACGCTCCAAGACAGCAGAGGATGCAGAAGAACCTGGGAGTAGTAGCGTTGCAGGAAGAGGAGACGACATCGTCACCAGAGCCTGGGAGACCAAGGGCTCCTGAGCTTTTGGAACATCGGCAGCCGAGCCGGACATCGGCACTTCCGGAGCCAGCGGGACCTCGGGGGCTGACTCCTCGTGACGACGCTCCTCTTGGTCTCGCGAGGGCGACTGGGCCGGGGAGGTGTGAGTGATGTCGCCTCCTTTCTCCGCGGAGGGGGGCTCGGCCGCAGCATCCCCCTTCCTCTTCTTCACAGAAGGCAGCGGCCTGGACAACCAAGGACGAACGTCAGGAAACAACAGCATAAGCAGAAAAAAGACGAAGCTCAAGCACTTACTGGTCCACCGCAGCATAGTCCACCCTCTGCTTGGTGAGCTTGAAGCCTGAGAGCCTCGAGGCTTGAGGTGCGGGCGCGCTGGCTCCAAGAGCAGAACCTGGCGCAGCGGAGGGGCCGGAAGCAGCTCCAGACGGCGCCACGACAGGAGTAACATCTCGAGAGACCAGCAATGATCTGCCCCTTGTCGGGATGATGGGCAGCTCCCCCTTCTCCTGGCGGGCGTCGGCCTCGGCGTCATCAGGCAGGGCGCGGAGGATGTCGGCTTTGCTCAAAGGGGAGGTCTCCCCAATCCCTTCGGGGGTCACCTCGTAGTCTTCCTCCTCCCCCTCTTCCTCCCCGCCGGACTCGTCAGAAGACAGCTCCATCGGCTTCGGCACCGCGGGAACCCCGGTAGGCGCCGGCGGCACTAGCCCGCGATTGTCGAAAGTTGGCCGGGAAGCCACGATCTGCTCCCAGTCCGTGCGGCGGAACAGAGGAACGAAGGCGCTCGATGGTTACTCTTGGTTGTCCCCGACCAAGAGGCGCAAAACTGCGGACAACTCGTCGTCAGGCAAGGCCTCCGGGCTCAAGCGAATCTTGTCCTCTTCATCTCCAAGCCTCCACAAGGGGTGTGCACACGCATGAAGAGGAGCAATACGCAGCGTCAAGAACTCCCTCAAGAGCATGGCCCCTGTCACCTTGGCTGCCCTCACATTTCCCGGCTTCAAGTCGGCCTTCATCTACTCCAACACCGACGACGCCCGCTCATCAGTAAGCTTCTCAAAAGACCACCCCTTGTCAGACTGGGGCATCTCGGTTGGCAGCACCAAGCGCGGATGAACACACTTGGCGCTCATCATAACCCATTTGGCCCTGAGGTTGTCGGCCTTCTTCCCGGTATTCGAGATCGAGTTGGCCTTGCCGGCCACGATGAAATTGGCGCACCCAGAGATGTGACCCTCGCTGACGCGGAGGAAGAAGAAGTGGCGCTGAAGAGCCACGGGCGGCATCACACCCAGATACACCTCACAATAGTAGGAGAAGATGGACAAGAGAAGGATCGAGTTGGGATGGAGATGCCGCGCCTACAGCCCATAGTGGCCGAGGACCTCATAGAAGAAATCGGAGAAGAGAGGAACCAACCCTGCGGCGATACTGCTCGTGAAGAAGGGGAAGAACATGCTTCCCTCGGGCTCCGACACGTCGGAGGCAACCCGGAGCTCCATCTTCCCCCTCTCGTTGCTCTACCCCGCCGTCAGCAAGCGCGTGGCGACGAGGCTCTTCTCCCAGACGTTGGGCACGTCAGGAGCAGGTTCGTACCAAGCCGGCGACGCGGAGGGCTTGACCTTGCGCAGCGCCATTAGTCACTGGTGCGGGAGAAGATGGAAGCAGATCTGAGGATTTCGGAGGCAGGGTGCAAGGAAGGGGATCTGAGCAAGGTGAAGGGAAGCAGGGAACACGAGCGCTGCCCACGCCAGCCTTTTCGTCAAGTCGGGCAGTTGCCGAGGCAGCGTGGGGAAGCGGAGACACCCACGTCCAATCAACCGCCACGCGTAGACCAAGGTCATTGGCCATCGGGGCCTGCGGCGCTCCGTACTTGACCTTTGGCTTCGCCTCGAAGCCAAGCCCGAGCGCGCCTTAGGCCCGGGGGCTACTGTCGGTGTTCTGGGCACGAGGGTCCCTAGACTTGCCTGCCTGCGGCCCATGGCGTGGCTTTGCTAAAAGGCCAGTACGGCCCATCTTCATCAACAAGGCATCCAAGACCCTCGCGAGGGGCCAAGCCTCGCGAGGTAGACGACGCAAGACCTCCTCAGGAGCGGCCTCGCCAGGCAGGCTCGCGAGGGGTGGAGAGATCAAGGCAAGGCAAACCTCGCGAGGTTCTCGTGACGTGAGCCATGACGGTCAAGACCAGGCGGGCGCCAGCGCGCGTAGCGTCCTTGTTTCCTCTTTGGTTCTAAGGAGGCAAGCGCAGGCGCGGAGTACTGAGGCATCAAGCAAAGGTTTCCATATCGGTGCAACGAGACGAAGACCAGCAGGATGGCAAGTCGGAGGTCACTATGGAGCCCAAGGCGGCGTCGCCACTAGAGCCTTTTGCAGGCGAAGACTACTTTTGTCAGGATAAGCTGTACTAGCTGTCCCCTTTGAAACTGGCCGTTGTTGGCTCCCTTCCCACTCAATATTTGAGGAGAGGACCAGGGCCTCTATAAATAGGACTAGCCACCACAGTAGGAGGCACCTGAACAAACAAAACCGGAACGGAGCCCGAGCTGATCGGATCCTCACACACACAGGTTCGCCAAGCACAAGAACACCTCAACCTCAGGAGGTTGTTCTTCCCCTTTGTACTGTTCATCCTCAGCCCAAGAGGCAATCCACCACCACCACACTGGAGTAGGATATTACACCACAACGGTGGCCCAGACCAGTATAAATCTTGTGTCCCTTGTGTTATTAGATCACCGAGTTAGTCCGAGAGATCTTAGCAAAACTAGAACGTGGATCGGTAGGGGGAAAATCTTCGTGCGCACCCCAGTGTTCGAACCTTGATGGGTTTGCCGGAACCCGTGATCCAACAATCGCGAAGATGCGGCCTAGATGGCGCACGGCATCTTCGAATGTGTAGGGGTACAAATCTGCCGCCACCAACATGCACCAGCCTCTGTCGTTACTGCCTCTTGCATTGATGACAATCCTTACGTCAAACACCGCGATGAGATAGTAATCGCCATAGCCATGTCGCTTTGTCGGCGGGTCCGCAATTTCTATCTTCTTCAATCTCATGTAGGTGTCATCATATGTATTCAAGCCCAGCCAATCCGGAAGGCCGATCCCAATGGTGGAGAAGGGGTCTACCGGAACAGCCGCACTACTGTGGATGTTGTGCAAAATGATGGTGGTATCCGACCGAAGGTATGCAAACCAATCTTCGTTGGCACCGACCCAGACCTATATATAAGACGGTGGTCAGCGGAGAAATTACGGGGTGGAAATGGAATAACTAAGTACTACATGATCAAACTCCATTACTGACCTGCTCATCGGAAAAAATCCGACTACCTCTCAACGTCGGCAACTCTAGCGGAGTCAACATGCAACCATGGCCAGGGAGCGGTGGACTGTTCGTAGGATTGTCCCATATAAGAACCTTCTCCTCGAGGACGCATGGAAGACCAACAAGCATGGCCTTTTCCCAAGCCTGTTTAAGCGTCGTCTTGAAAAAGTTGGTGCAGGAAGCACCGAGTCTTGCGGCGGTGAGGACGTAGGAGCGGCGTGCAATTTCTCCCAGAGGATCGTCATCCAAGGTCTCCCAGTCCCGACGATGAGGAGAACCGCCGAGCAAATCAATGGGAGCAGCGATGAACTGCCTTCTCTTCGGGGGAAAGGGAACTGGCGAGGAGGAGATAAGAGCGTAGTAACCGCAGGGCCTCGTCCCTTCCAACTGTAGATCGTTCCTTAGCGAAGGGGTGAGGCTATTATTTACTACTAGTACTAGCATTATGGGACGTTATGGGATTGCATTATACTATAAATAATAGCAGTAGTAAGAAATTTTTGGCACTAGCTAGTAGTTTTTGGCGTGGATTAAGAAATTTTGGGTATGTTTTTGCTATTTTTTGTACACGCCAACTAGTGTCAAAAAATGCCTTACATTATGTGATTTGAGGAGTACGTATTTGCATCAGAAAGCAGTACTAGTACTACTTTCTCAACTAGTAGTGCGATGTACTATAATTCTAGTATAGTGCACCAGTTTTGAACTCTTGAATCTCAGGGCCAAAGAGCTACAGTTGGAAGTGGAGGGTACTACTGTTCTCTAGAACCATCGATGTACTATAAATGCAGGGAAAGTACACCTGCGTAGTGGCCTAGTGGGTACTCGGTGCTCTATTCAGCCGCTCCTCTCATGTAGCTGGCCTACTCAGCTGCTCCTCTCACGCACACACTAACAACCTGTTTATCGGTGACGGTTACTGCGGGGGCAGAACATTTGAGTTATTTGATATAGCGAGACCAGGCTTTTCGCTTCCATTTGTGGAGGTTTAATGGATCTCGTCAAACTTTGTTAGTAGTTCCTTATTTATGAATGAGATGAAGCAAAGCTTTTGCCTCCGTTTCAAAAAAAACACGTCAAGAGGAATTTCTTTTATAGTAGAGCCGATAATGGAGTGAAGTCCATGCGTGCAACGCCACAAGCTACAGAGTAGAAGTAGAGCACTTCACGTACAGAGCCATATTGCACAGTTCCCAATGCCCCGCCAGGCTTTTCCGGCTCCTCGGGCTTAATTGGGAGGCGCTAGTTTAAATATGCTACTAGCTGATGAGGAAGCTGCAAGCGAGGTGCGGCTAGGGCAAGCACGCGAGCCACGAGATGCTGGGAAGGAAAACCCGTTCACGTGGCTAGGCTATCAAGTGCACCCAGATTGTGGTGCCGCACGTCCGTTTGACTTAAAAACTCAAACTACCCGTGTAAAATATTGGCTCGTAGCAAAGTTACTATTTAAAAAAAAGGCCGTCATGCGTTCAGCCAGGATCGAACCCACAGAACGAGGTATACACTCCCGCAACCACTAGTAGTACTCGTTGGAGTACAACGCAACCTAGAATCGCTTGTTGTCGCTAGTAGTACATTGTTCCTTACAAGAAACCCCTAATAATGCAAGAAACCACTAATAATGCCAAGAAACTACTACCACTTGCATACATGGCACACTTAAGATAAAACTACCATTTAACCATCTGAGCGGACTCTGTACAGCATCACCGTCGTGATCATCTCCTGGGGATTCTTCGTCTTCTCGGCCCGAGCCGCGGTGGTTGTCTTGCTGCCCTTCCTCATTTCTTGCCCGTCCCCCATGGACGACTTCGTAGTCATCTTCATCACCTTGCCACCGATAGCCATCCATGAAACCACGCAAGAGCAGGTGGTCAACCTGCCCGGAATCCGGGTCCGCAATAAGGCTCTTCAGCTTGCATCTTCGACACGGACATCTTATCTCCGTCTCGTTCTTTTGAAGCATCTCGGCCTTTGCGGACCTCAAAAACCTATTCACGATGCCTTCGGTCATCGTATGCGGACCATGGTCGCTGCGGGTAGAGCAAAAGCGATATTTTAGAATCAAGAAAAAATTTGGCATGACTTTCCCTAAAAATAGGACCAAAAAGAATGCTTAATGCCAAAATTCTACTTGAAACGGAAATGAATCAACATTCCGGCAAAATATTGGCAACTATCGCATTTCAAATACCGGTACACCTTCAAACACAAACACATATCCAACACCACAAACATATGCAACACCATGAACATACATAGATCTAGCTATGCCATAAAAAGTGCATGTGCTCATTGTTGTAGGGAGAACAACATAAATATAGCTTCCCCCCTTACTTACCTATCAAAACAAGGTAATTTAACCACTTAGTTTGAATGAATCTATGGTGGAAATGAGGTGAAAAAGAGGAGGCACCCGAGAGAAGGAGGAGGTGGAGAGAATGAAGTGGGGAGAAAGTGAGTGTGGGTAGGAGAGGCTGTCCAAAATATCTTGTTGCTGCCCACTTACTAATGGCGCACCAACTCTAAATGCGCCATTAGTAATCCAGGTTACTAATGGCGCACCTTCTGGTGGTGCGCCATTAGTAGTTTTGCAAAAAAAACATACTAATGGCGCACCGTTCTACGATGCGCCATTACTAGTTTAAACTAGTAATGGCGCACGGTGGAACAAAGGCGCCATTAGTAGTTTTGCAAAAAAGGAATAAAAATATAATAAAAAACAACATTAGTGGCGCACTTTCGACAGTGCGCCATTACTAGTTACAACTAGTAATGGTGCACTGAGTCTGGATGCGCCATTAGTATGTTTGGACAGGCGCACTAGTTCAAAAAAAAATTTTTGATACTAATGGCGCACCTTGGGCCAGGTGCGCCATTAGTAGTTTCAACTCTAATGGCGCATCAGAAGGTGGTGCGCCGTTAGTATATACTAATGGCGCACCGCTTGTCTGGTGCGCCATTAGTGTCAATCCCATCTATAGCCCTTTTTCTAGTAGTGCAACCAGCCCTACCAAGAAATGACTACTCTACAAAGTGTCGTTATAGGCACGTTTCAACCCATGGCCCTGTTTGGATACATTTGTTGTCAATCTGACCCTGCCATCCAAACACCACTTTGGTTAGAGTTAGTTCAGGGTTAGAATCTAACTCTAACCTCTGACTTAGAGTATCGAAACAGGGCCCATGTCACCCATTAAGTCAACGCCTTCTATTCGACCAGGCCTTATGACTTGTGGGACCTACATGTCAGTCTGCACAAAAATCCCCAAGTGACCTCTTACCTCCGGCCCGTCCACCTAGTCATCCTCGGCCATGGGACGCAGCTACCACCGCCGGCAGAAGGAGAGGTCAAAACCGCCGGCGGTGCAGAGCCCATCTTGCGGCAGCCCGGATGCCAGCTCTGTCCGGTGCTCGTGGCCGCTAGCTAGCCAAGATAGGTCTTTCCAGCTGCTTGTCTGCAAGGTTTGCTAGCTAGATTGTCACGGCGGCATGGCGGCTTGCTCATGCGTGCCGCGCTAAGGCCAGCCATCTGGCTCGAGCGAAGGCCAGCGCGGCGGCTTGCTCACTCGTGAGTCACGCTCGGGCCAGCCTGTCAACCCGTGCGGAGGCCAGCGCGGCGTCCGGCCCGTCCGGCGGAGCGGCGGCCAACTCGCTCATCATGGGCGCCACGGACGAACACACAACAATACTTTTTGAAGTAATGTTCAGGAAAAATAATGATTTGAGGGGGAATAACACGATAGAAGGTCAGATGTGGGTCCCTCGTGTCAACGGTCAAACAAAATGTGTTGGTTTAAGCTGCCTCGCCAGCACAGACGTGTGGGTAACCCTATCATAAATGGGTTTAAACTAACCTAATCGGTACTCCCTCTGTCCCATAATATAAGATGTTTTTGCAAGCCAAACTAGCTTGCAAAAACGTCTTACATTGTGGGATGGAGGGAGTACTAGGTGGTAGTTTTGGTGTGGACTAAGAAATTTTTGGTATGTTTTTGCTATTTTTTGTACAATAGATTCTTCCTAGGGCTGGTTGAAATTGATAGTTTTTTGTTAATTACTCTACATATTGTAAGTAGGAGTGAAAGTTAGGCTTTGGAAGCCAATAAGCAAGGCTAGTTACATAGTGCATATGTGTACATGATTGAAAGTAAATATCAACCATGAGTGACTAATATCTCGATGGAAAACTCGAAACTATGGAATACTAGGGAAAAATTTGCATGGTTGTAAATACTAGCAATGTTCATGTGCGTTGCAACGAATCATAATTAGAATAATACTTATTCACAGACTTGATACAAAACACTCTAATTTTGATATACATATATCACTAGAGATATATTATGTTTCAATTAGAATATATTCCTTGGGCTGTTTTAGTGAGGTCAGGGAGGGATGTGTTTGGTTTTAAGATACTCATTACGGGTTTTTCTGCAAATTGGTAGACAAGTGGGATGTTAGTGAGAAAAGGCAACAACTTACCCCACAGTCGTTAGATGTAGATCTAATGGTCACAAACGATATATGGCAGACACACCATCATCACCAACTTAGTCTTCTGTAGGAGTACTAGCAAGATCCATGCATTGCACGGAACATCAAGATGCATTTTTTATAAAACACGTGTTGTGATTGACCCATGCGGGAGTAATCCCATGTGTAAAAACTAATGATATCTCAAGAAATAGGAGATAAGGTGAAGAGGAGTGGGGCGTGGTGGTGATTGGTGGTCGGAGTGAGCGGAGGCATGGCGATTGACGACGCCGGCAGCGGCCACCAGGCCAGTTTGTTCCAGAGGCTTCCTTTCTTAATTGCTCAACAATGAGGTTGTTGGAGATAAGGATGAACGAGGGAAGGCCTTGTCTGCAAATGTGGAGAGGGGTGCGGGTATCTTTTAGTTTAATTTCCATCAGTCAGATATAGATCGGACGGTCTATATTGCAAGAAGGCACGCGTACCATCATCACCAACTCTGTTTTTTATAAGAGAAGAAATATAAGTATGGAGATACAAATGTATTATCGGTACTTGTCCCATAAACTAGCATCTACATTCTATTCAACGCCTCAGCATGTGGGGCCTTAGCACAATGACTTCTCGACTGTGTAAAAGAAAGGTTTTCCCATCGCCGATAAGGAGGGGGTGACGGCGGCGCGCTTTTTGGCTTGCTCTAGTCCTAGTAGTCATACTAGGTGGTCTAAGCACATGTAGATTTATTCTTTTTCACGTCTCGTGTTCGCCGTACTGCCACGACTGTTGATGCATAGGCGGTAACTTATTCACGGGGAAACCCTTGTTGAGCGTGTTTGCGAGAGAGAGAGAGAGAGAGAGAGAGAGAGAGAGAGACAGAGAGAGAGAGAGAGAGAGAGAGAGAGCATGTGTGATATGTCTAGAGACTGAGGCAATGATAATAGATTCTTTGTGTGTATGTGTGTGGAGGATAGAGAGAGACATGTACATGGGGCTTTGTGTTGTGTAACGTGGAGACACATATACATAATTAGAGAGTGAGTGTGTGAGATACACATGTGGACATGGGGATAGATGAGGATCCAGATTAATGGGTGTTTGTGCGTGTCTGTGTGTGTTTGTGCGCGCGTTTGTGTGTGAGAGGGAGTGTGTATATGTGGAGTAGAGAGACCACTAATGATGTAAACCTAGTATAGGGTAAGGGGGAAGGGTGTGACATGTGTAGTAGCGGGATAGCATGGGTGCGGGCGGGGGGAGCAGACTATTTGGAAGAGACATCGAGTGTGTGTGGGAGAGGGGTGTGAGAGCGAGAGCGAGAGAGAGAGAGCTAGCAATGGAGAGAGAGAGAGAGAGAGAGAGAGAGAGAGAGAGAGAGAGGAAGAGAGGGGCGAGAGAGGGGACGTTTGTGTCCATAAATGGCATATAGATAGGCAGACAACGTTGATGTTGTTTGAAATTGGCCTATGTACGGAGACGCAAGGGAAGTGACTCATCGTGTGTGTGATAGGGACTTCATGAGAGATCTAGAATAGATGGTGTAGAGAACAATGTGTGAGATCGAGAACGATGATACATTAGGGAGCTATGGAAAGAGTCACGACATATATGTATATAGGGAAGGAGCTGGGGCGGGTCCACATGTGGGAGAGATAGAAAGATGAGAGTGGTGCACAAGGAGACAAAGTGTGCTTGTTTGCAGTGGGGGTGGTGTGCGAGGTGTGTGTGCGAGAACCACATAACTAGGGAGATAGACGTTTGGGGGTGATGTTTTGTGTGTATGGGAAAGATACACTCTACATAGTGTGTGTGCTTGGGAAAGAGAGATGCCGGCAGACCTAGCTAGAGAGTGAGGGAATAGATGTGTGCATGCCCAAGAGAGAGGGGTGTTAATGTGCTCGTGTGTTGGAGTTTGGGGGAGAGAACGACTTCTCTGTGTGTGTGTGGGGGCGGGGGGGTTGGCTTGAGATAAAGAGTGAGGTGTCTATATTTGAGGGACTTTAGCGTAATTGAGATATACATGGTCAATAGTGTGTGCACTCATGGTTGATCAATTTGTTTCACAGTTTGGACTATGAGATAACGGTACTTTTGACCATGCGTGATATACCTTGATGTACCAGAATTACAAACCTAAGATTGGAATTTTGGAATTCGACTCCATCATTAGCTTTTGTAATTCATTTAAACGGAGGTACATTTTTTAAGCCGGGATTTCGTGATTTCAAATTCATATATCAAACCTAGAGATATACACATACGGGCATGTTCAAACTTTATAATCATCCACTTTATTCATACACATACACATTTTTCTCTTCTCATCATATTTAAGATAAACACATTTGGAGTTTCATTTGAATTGGACCGTATGATGGCATTTGCTTGTAGTAGCCCAATGATCCATATTTGAATTGAATGGACAATCTAATTTTCGAGTTGGAGACATTGATTTTCAAAACTTGCACTATTTTTGCATGCAAAACAAACAAATTCTCGGCCATGATATCATAATCGGCCATACAAGAGCAGAATATAATTTCAGGCGCCAAAAGCTTTGAAACTTCCCGCTCACATCTAAATATCTCGCGCCCGAAAGTTTAGCCCTGCGATATTCCTGTTTTACCCCTGCCACATGAACGGAAAAGGGCTGCTTTGGTAACTCCATTGTTTTCCCCTCTTTGCCCCCAACATTCTTCCCCAGAGCCCGTCTCCTTCCCCTCCCCGACCCCCCCCCCAACCACGGCAAGCCACCGAATCTAGTCCTCCACCCCAGCGGTGGACATCACACCCCGACGGATCTACCTTCCGCACCTTGGAACCCCCAACTGCCAACTCACCACTACACCGGATCCGCTTCATCGACTGGCTTGTGCACTGCTACAGACTCCTTGACCGCCGTCATGGTCCACCGCACCGGATCTGCTTAACCTGCGCCCTCGTCCACCACAGTGTAGGACCTTCACTGACTCCCTCGTCCGCCCCTTCGCTGGCCCTTCATCTAAGCCATCGTCCGCCGCAACAGATCCGCCTCAACGAAAGCACAGTACAACGCGCCCACCGAAGCCTTCGTCCACTGCACCGGACCTGCTCCACAGACGCCATATTCAACTCCACCGGCCCTGCTTTACCGACGCCGCAGCCTCATCAGTTTATTTCGATTTGTACTCCTTCGGTTTTTCTCTTTATCGTGCAACTGTTCACTTACCACAGATGAGCTTTCTTGTATGTCGACAGGCGCCGCAACCGTAGCACCGGAGCCGCTTCAGCGACGGCGACAGCCGGCCCAAACTCAACCACAACACGAGCACCATCGATGATCCTTACCCATGCACCACCGAGAATCAGGTACTATTATCCAACGGTCGGCGCCTACGTTCACTTTCTTAGCATAAGCACCGCACCTTTGAATTTCTTCAGGGCATCATTCAGTTTTTCATGAGACGCGTTATTCTGCTTGCACCTGTAGGGCCATACTTCTGGCAGTGAACATGTTACAAGTGCTAAATTACATACCAATGCACATATAGTTAATATGCTTTAGTTTTGTCCTAAGTATTACTGTACTTCCTAGATATCACTGCCTACTATTTTACTTCTTGAATGCTATATTTATAATAATGGTGTTGTTCTGATCCCACCTATTGGTTCCATCCGACTGCTTAATGCTCTCTATGCTTAATTACACATCAGCAAACTAGCATGTGGTTCCACTGCTTTTTGTTTGTTTTACCCTACATTTTGTGATGCTAGCTATTACATCACTGCTCCGAGCCTCTGTTCATTACTTGTTTGTGTGTTCTTGATCTTCCCAAGTTGCATGACTAATTTTATGCTTCTATTAATTATGGAGCTGCCAACCCCATCAAGCAAAATATTTGTTCTTTTGGGGCTGGCACCTCGAACAAGCATAAAAATAGAGGGAAGCAGATATATTGTCGTGTATGCACACACCCTTCTTTCATTAGTTTAGATGAACCATTGATGATCAATTCGGACCAAAGGCATGCGATTAAAATTAATTTTACCTAAATAGAGGGTGCAGAATAAACTACAACAACTAGATTTGCAACCACGGGATGCTGACGATATCTTCAAAGAACATTGCAGCAGCAGCGAGGCTTCACAACAACATATGGTAAGCCAGTGTGTTTTAGTACATGTGAAATGTAATGCGAGTGGGCTGCTGTCACACCCTGATTTTCATGGCACAACAGTTAAGATGATAAATCATGATAAATTGTGGTTTGACAAAAAACTTTTGTGTGTTTTGGTCTTTGCTTGATTTGATTTTTGTCTACTGTTTGCAAGTGCTCAAAAAATCAAATAAATCCTCCAACTCTTATACTCCTTCTCCTTGATCCAAAACTTCCGCCCAATGATCATGCCATGTGTGTAGGACATAAAAATAAATTCTTGTAAAAATATTTTGGCCAAAAAGTATTTTCTAAATTTAGTTTTCCAAAAACCCCTGAATTGAGGTTTGCACTGCAAGTACTAGATTTGGGGTATGAAAAATATTTCAAAGAGTATATTTGAGACCTATTAGATAAAGGAATCCCATAAACCACAAAATATAATTTTGGAAGTTATTTTACTATTTTATTTAAAAGCTTTTTCTTAAGGCCAGAAATGGTCTTTAATAGGGAAAAATTATTTTATTGTTTTCAAAATATTTGACAAAAATTAGGGAAACTCAGTGGGCATATATTTCCCATATATAAGAGTTTCAACACATGGTCATGTTCAAAATATTGGTCAAATCCCTCAAATACCCTTTCTGGATATTTCAAGCTTTTGAAATATTTACAAAGGAAATATTCTCCAAAAATTCCAAGAAAATTCTAGCATGTCACATATCATGTCATGGAGGATAGTATAACCCCATGAAATCCCCTCAAAGCCATTTCTGTCCATTTTGAAGTTTGAGCAACTTTACATTGCCAAACATGTCCAAATGCTCTCAAATCTTGTGTACATGCTCAACTGGTCTAATAATTGATCTAGACCAAATTGCACAAGTTGGAGAACAAGTTAACTTGATCAAAGTGCCCCAAAACCCTTCCTGTCCAGAACCAAATTTGAACAACTCTACATTGGAAAATTTCTCCTTTTGATCTCAACTTTTGTGGACATGTTCAGAACCTCCAATGATGACACTACACCAAGTGGTGCATCAAGGAGAATAGGTTTGCATGACTAAATCTTGGGAAGTCCATTTCTGTTGATTTCTAGGGTTTACAAAAGTTGCATTGGCAACTTTGCCCAAATGGACTCAATATTGGTGGAACCTATTATTTTATCATACCATTTGACCCTGTCAAGCCTCATGACAAGAGGAGTTCACCTTCTTGCCCAAACCACCATCAATCACCTTCTGGCAGAAATTTAAAATGCATGTTTTGGCCATTACCACTAATCTCCATGAGCTAAGCTTTCTCCCACAGCATCATCTGGTCTTCCTCTAACCCCTGCATCTTTCCCTACCCGAGGAGCCATGATGATGGGGGTGAAAAGCTCTTTTTCCCTCTCTGGACAGCACCATTTCTCTCTCTCTCAACCTCCCTCCTCACTCAAGTGGATCCTCAGGGCATCCAATGCCATTGTCACATTGTTTACTCCCCCCTGCAGCTGCCAGACACAAGTGGGCGCGTGAGGACGCGAGGAAAAGCCGTGGGTGCCGACCATTTGCGTGCCCTAGAGCACGTCAGCGTGCTCCCGACCGTTGACGTCGCGTCCCCCGACCACCTCGAGCCTCCCCCTTGCGCCAGTCGAGGTGCCTCGACGTCCGCAACATGCCACTGTGCAGGCCCCCTCCTTTCCCTCTCTCTCTCTCTCACCTCCTGCGGCCCGTGCCCAGAGCCGCCCGGCTCGGCCAATGCCCGGCCTCGCACGCGCGAGCACCAGAGCCTCGCCCCGCTCCCTCTCTCTCTTCCTGGCACCCTACTCGACTCCCACGAACGCCGTAGACAGCCCCGGGCCTCCTCCCGTGGCCACTGCGGCCATTCCCGCGGGTGCCCGTAGGCCACGTCCACGGAGAGCCACGGCCTCGCCATTTAAGGCCACCCCCGAGCCCCCTCTCGACTCCTTTGGCTCTCTCTCTCTCCCGTACGCTCCCCAGTCCAACCCATTCCTCCCCTAGTACCCTCGTTCACCTCCATGGCCGGAAATCTTGCCGCCGACCATCGCGCAAATTCAAGCTCTCCGGGCTCCTCTCCCCCTCATACCTGCACCAGAGCATCACCCATTTCCCCATGACCCTCTCCCGGACTCCATTTCTTCTTCTCCGCGGCCGCTGCACGTGCCCCAACCTCACCGTCAGCCTCGTCCGCCGCGACCAGTGCCCTGCTCGACCCGGTGCCCCTGGATGACCGTGCCACCCACAGTTGGACTCTACCGGGTCCCCTGAGCACACCGGTGGCCAGCTCACCGAAAACGGTGGCCTTCAGCACCGGCAAGCCGCCGTCGACACCGCCCCTACCTCTGCTCTATTCGAGCGGGAGGTTGGGGACGAACCCGACAAGCGGGCCCCGCTCGTCAGCGACCCGGTGGGTAGGCCCCGCCGTTTAAGTGGAAACGGCTTCGCCGAATCCGCCATCGACGTCGCCCACAATAAGCGCGGCCGATCCGCTGGGCCGGCCCAGTGACGCCCTGCTGCTAAACCTCGCCCAGCGCGCGCCGCCGCCGCTCAGATCTGGCCCGTTATGGTAAACCCTTTGTCTTTTTCTTTTTCCAGTCAACTTCAAAAACCCATAAATAAATCACCAGAGCTCCAAATTTGATGATTCAAATTTCTAGGGGTTACACAAATCATGATCTATCACATGGTGCTATTTGCACATTTTCCAGAAACTTTCTCTTCATAAATATTTATCAAAACCCCATTTTCCATTTCTGTGATGAACTTTAGAAAATCACAGAGAGCTCAAATTTGATCCAAATGCCATGATTCAAATTCCTAGATGTTTCTAAGTTCATAACTTAGTTTATGAACATTTTTCTTAATACTTTCTGTACCATATAAAACAATGAGCCATTTCTTCATATTTGTCAACTTTGCAAATTCATAGGAAATTCATTTGAACTCCAAATCCAGTGAAACCAACTCCTAGATGCTTCTAAAATCATGGTTTGCTAAATGGGTGCCTCTGCTCATTTTTCAAAAATATATTTCTGTACACTTCTTGCAAATCCACAAATCCCTTGATTCCATTATATTGAAATATTCAGAGATATCCATTGATCAAATCCCATTGAAACCACTTTGGTCATACCTCATATGACCAAAGGTATCCTAGAAAAGTCCAACTTGCAACTTTAGAGCACTTTTATTTTTTGCCTTGTTGTGTTGCTTATTGTGTTTGTTTCCGACGTTAGTTGACGAAGTAGACGGAGTACTTGGAGAAGGATCCGAAGACTTGTAGACTCTTTTGAACCAGGCAAGCAGCCCTTTGACCATGTCTATGAAACCCTTTTTATGCATGTCATATAGCACCATATTGTTGTTGCAACGGAATCATGATGAGGTGGTAACCACTTTGATGGTTTGCCACCGTTACTTCCTCATTGATACTTGCATTGTGCGTGACCCTACCTTCTTATGAGGGTTATGCCGGTGGGAGTAGATAGGATGCTAAAGTAGTGCTACACAAAAAGGGACGGGTATATGCATGGTGCAGGAGACAAAGTATTTTCAAAGGACTTTTCAAAAACCCCGGCGGGTGCCACTTATGCCCGAGGGAGATGATGAGATGGGTAACCACTTGATGACGAAGTGGTGTACCGAGGCAAGTGTGTGTTGTTTTCGAAAACGGATTAGATTTAAGATTTTTCGACTGCCCAACCTTACATGCGCAACCACTCTACCCTTATATGGGAAAGGGCATTATTGATTACCTAGGCCGATACTAGCTTGGAGCCCGCATTACTAGTGACGGGGGAGAGTTGGTGCTCTCTCTCGGGACGGGGTCGTGCCAGGTAGGGCGGCCATGACTGTCTTTACAGGGCACCGGATACACCGTTGTGTCCCCTCTCGGATGTTACGATCTCGAGTGAGTCTCGTATGATGTACATCGTGAGGATACGGAACAACGAGTGGACTCCTTGTTAGTGTCGTCTAGGGAAAGGTAGTGATCGGGTGCTTACCCCGGCTACTTGAGGTATCGCGGGTCATGGATGACACGGAAGTTCCCCGGATCTTGTGGGTAAAGTGTGCAACCTCTGCAGAGTGTAAAACTATTCGAATAGCCGTGTCCACGGTCAAGGACATTTGGGCGGTGCTGCTTAAACTACGTCCAGAGTTTACAAACCGTGTGTGTGTTTGGATAAGTGGGAAGATGTCACACGCTGATTTTCATGCCACAACACTTAAGCTAATAAATCATGATAAAATGTGGTTTGACAAAAACTTTGAGTGTTTTGGACCTTGCCCTGATTGGATTTCGTGTGTTGTTTGCAAGTGCTCTAAAAATCAAATAAATCCCCCAACTCCTATACTTCATCTCCTTGATCCAAAACCTTTTCCCAATGATCATGCCATGTGTATAGAGCAATATAGTTTTTTCTTAAAAAATAATTTGGCCAAAAAGTATTTTAAAAAAATTAGTTTTCCAAAAACCCCTGAATTGAGGTTTGCACTGGAAGTACTTAATTAAGGGCAGTAAAAATCTTTCCAAAAATATATTTGACTCCTATTAGATATAGGATACCCAGAAACCACAAAAATATAATTTTAAAAGTTATTTTCCTATTTTATTTAAAGGCTTTTTCTTAAGGCCAGAAATGGTCTTAAATTGGTTAAAATTACTTTAAAGCTTTAAAAATATTTGAGAAAAATTAGGGAGACTCAATGGACATATATTTTCCATATATATGAGTTTCAACACATGGTCATGATCAAAATATTGGACAAAACCTCCCAAAACTATTTCTGCTCATTTCAAGGATTTGAAATATTTCTACAGGAAATATTTTCATAAAAATCCAAGAAAATTCTAACAATTCACATACGACATTTTTGATGATCTTGCCAAGTACCATGTCTTGGAGAACAGTATAACCCCATGAAACCCTCCCAAAACCAGTTCTGTCCTTTTTCAAGTTTAAACAACTTTGCACTGCCAAACATGTACAAATGTTTTCAAACCTTGTGAACATTCTCAAATGGTCTAACAATGCATCTAGACCAAGTGGCACAAGTTGGAGAACAAGTTAACTTGATCAAAGTGCCCCAAAACCCTTCCTGTCCAGAACCAAATTTGAACAACTCTACATTGGCAACTTTCTCCTTTTGATCTCAACTTTTGTGGACATGCTCATAACCTCAAATGATGACACTACACCAAGTGGTGCATCAAGGAGAATAGATTTGCATGACTATATCTTGGCAAAGCCATTTCTGCTGATTTCTAGGGTTTACCAAAGTTACATTGGCTACTTTGCCCAAATGAGCTCAAACTTGGTGGAACACCCTACTTCTATGTGCCATTCCATCCTGTTAATTCTCATGGCAAGTGGAATTAATTTTCTTGCCCAAACCAACAACAAACACCTTCTGCCATTTTTCCAAAATCATAATTTTGACCACTTCCACTCTTCTCCATGACCTCAACTTTTTACCACAACTCCTCAGAGTCCCCTTGCACCTCTAGTAGCAATGGCAAGTCCAGAGCTCAATTATTGGAGGGGTAAAACCTCACTTTCTCTCTTTGGACAGCCCTTTTCTCTCTCTCCCTCAACCTCTCTCCTCTCCTAGTGGTTCACCAGGGCATCCAAGGCCACCTCCCCTTTGTTTACTCACCCCACAAAGCCCCAGACACTAGTGGACACGCCCCTGCCCTTTAAACAATGCCATGGCAGCCAAAGGCACGCTCTGGAGCGCGCTACAGTGCGCTCCAGCACTCTAGCCACCCCTTGCCAAGCACCTCTGGCCACCTCGGGCCTCCCCAGCGCGCCCGACGAGGTGCCTCGGCATCCGCAACACGCCACGCCCCTGGCCCCGTCCTCCTCCTCCCTCCTGCTGCCTCCTCCACACGCGCCCCGACCGCCCGAGAGCTCCAATGGGCGAACTCACACGGGTGAAGCCTCTGGCACCTCCCCGCTCTCCCTCTGCCTTTCCCTTGGCCTAGGCCACGCCTACAAACGCCCTGGACAAGGCACGGGGTGCCAGTTCGGCCCCTGGCACTGCATTGGCCGCGGCCGTGGATGCCGCCCACGGTGCGCCATGGCCCCGCCTTATACAGCCACTCCAGGACCCTCTCCCCTCTCGGTTCACTCCCTCTTCCCCCCAGCGACCTCCTCGAGCAGCAGCCCCCTCCTCCCGTGCCTTCCTTCTCCTCCTACCACCGCACAGCCGCCGCTTCGGCTCGCTCAAATTCGAGCAACACCGAGCTCACCTCCCTCCCTTTCCTCCACCCAAAGACTCCCCGTGGTCCGGAGACCCTCCCCACCTCTTCGAATCGTCGCAGGGATGCACGAACGCCGAGAGCTGCGGATGGCCGACGACCTCCTCCGCCACCATCCAAGCCGTCACCACTATGGCCATCCTCGGCGTGCGTGAAGCACCTAGACGGATGCGTCGCAGCCTCCTGAGCACGCTGGTGGGTAGAGCGTCGCCGGAGATGCTCTGTAGCCCCGGCAATCACCGGCGGGAGCCGCTCCTCCCCGCGGCCGGAGCGCGTGCGGGAGGTTGAAGGCGACCTGCCGCTGGGCCCCACGTGTCAGCAACCCAGAGGGCGGGGCCCGCCCGTTTAAGTGGAAACGGCTCGGCTGAATCCGCCTTCGACATCGCCCCGTCGCCCGCGTGGCCGAGCCGCTGGGCCGGCCCAGTGTCTTCTTGATCTTTGAAGCGCCACAATGCACGCTTTAGGTATAACCAATTTTGTCCTTTTCTTTTCCAGAGAACTTCAAGAATCCATAAACTATTCAAATAGTGTCCAAATTCGATGAATCAAATTTCTACTGACTCCATAAATCATGTTCTATTTAGTGGGCCACAGTGGACATTTTTTTTGTTCTTAGTTTTCACTGGACCCTTTTAAAAATGGACAATTGCATTTTTACCCCTAGTTGGTTCCTACCCACGGGTTTTGCCCTTACTTTTCGAGGTTGCTCAGTTTTGCCCTTACATTTTCCACCGTGGTCCCTCGAATGCCCTTTGACCGTTTGACCAAAACTTTGAAAATTCATAACTAATTCATATGAACTCGGAAAAATGAAAATAAGATATCGAAATGTTCAGTTAAACATTACCTTTATGTGCATATCATTTGCATTCAGGACAAAAGCACCCTTTACTACGAGATAATTAATGTTATTAACATTATTAAAATAAAAAGGTATAAACAATATTTTTTTCTTGAATAAAAAGTTCATGCAAATGTAGGTGATGTTTTACGAACATCCGGATATTTTATTTGCATTTTCTAAGTTCGTATCATCTTGTTAAGATTGTTCTAACAACTTTGACCATCATTTGGAAACTTCATAACAACTTGATACGAACTCGTAAAAATGCAAATAAGATATCGGATGTTCGTAAAACATCACCTATATTTGCATGTAATTTTATTCATGAAAAAAATACTGTTTATACCTTTTTATTTCTAATAATGTTAATAACATTAATTACCCCAGGTAGTTTAAAGGGTGCTTTTGTCCTGAATGCAAATGATATGCACATAAAGGTAATGTTTATCTAAACATTTTGACATCTTATTTGCATTTTTCCGAGTTCATATGAATTAGTTATGAAATTTCAAAGTTTTGGTCAAACAATAAAGGGCATTCGAGGGACCTCGATGGAAAAAGTAAGGGCAAAACTGAGCACGCTCGAAAAGTAAGGGCAAAACCCGTGGGTAGGAACCAACTAGGGGTAAAAATGCAATTGTCCCTTTTAAAAAGGTCATTTATCCACATAAGTCCACTTAAAAAATCCATATTATATTCATTTCAACTCCAAATCCAGTGAAACCAATTTCTAAATGTTTCTAACATCATGCCTGAATTAGTGGGTACTTTTACTCATTTTTATAAAATGGCATTCTGTGTACAACTTGTGGATCCATCAAATCCATTGATTCTATCATACTGAAATGTTTAGAAATATCCATTGATCCACTTCCAATGAAATCACTTTGGTCATTCCTCATATGACCAGAGGTATCCAATAAAAGTCAAATTAATATTTTTAGAGCACTTTTATTTTCTGCCTTGTTGTGTTGCTTATTGTGTTGGTTTCTGACGTTAGTTGACGAAGTAGACGGAGTACTTGGAGAAGGACCAGAAGATTTGAAGACTCTGAAGGACAAGGCAAGCAGCCCTTTGACCATGTCTATGAAACCCTTTTTATGCATCTCATATAGCACTTTATTATTGTTGCATCGGAAACATGATGAGATGGTAGCCACTTTGGTGGGTTGCCTTCAATCTTCCTCATTGATACTTGCATTGTGCATGACCCTACCTTCTTATGAGGGTTATGCGGTGGGAGTAGATGAATGGGATGCTAATGTAGTGCTTTACATAAAAGGGCGGGTATATGCATGGTGAAGGAGATAAAATATTTTCAAAGGACTTTTTGGAAACCCCGTCGGGTGCCACTTATGCCCGAGGGAGATGATGAGTTGGGTAGCCACTTGATGACGAAGTGGTGTACCGAGGCAAGTGTGTGTGTTGTTTTCAAAAGCGCATTGGTTTAAGTTGCGACCGTTATTCCAACCTTACATGCGCAACCACTCTACACTTATATGGGAAAGGGCATTATTGATTACCTAGGCCGATACTAGCTTGGAGCCCGCATTACTAGTGACGGGGGAGAGTTGGTGCTCTCTCTCGGGACGGGGTCGTGCCAGGTAGGGCGGCCATGAATGTCTTTACAGGGCACCGGATACACCGTTGTGTCCCCTCTCGGATGTTACGATCTTGAGCGAGTCTCGTATGATGTACATCGTGAGGATACGGAACAACGAGTGGACACCTTGTTAGTTTCGTCTAGGAAAGATAGTGATCGGGTGCTTACCCGGGTACTTGAGGTTCCGCGGGTCGTGGATGACACGGAAGTTCCCCGGATCTTGTGGGTAAAGTGTGCAACCTCTGCAGAGTGTAAAACTATTCGAATAGCCGTGTCCACAGTCAAGGACAGTTGGGTAACCACTCTTGGGCTACGTCCACATGTTTACAAACCAGTGTGTGTGTTTGGACAAGTGGGAAGATCTACTTGGGTCAAGTCAAGGACTTGACATGAATGAGTTGGGTTGATGCCCTCTCTATTTATGTTGATATCTGTGACCTGTCCTCATGGTTACTTGAATTCTCCTGATGCATGTCTTACAAGTTGTTTGAACATGTCATTGCACTCAAAACTAGCTTTCTGCAAAAATTTACCTATATCATGCATTGTTGTATCTTGAATCAAAATATGGGTTGCTTGTGAGTACATTCAAAGTACTTATTGGCTTGCCACTGGTTATTTTATTGGCCAGGCATGAAAGAACAGGATATGATGCAGTATACTTCGGTGATGAACATGCGAGCTAGGGCCTTCCCGGTCGTAATGCGTGTAGGGTTAAGGCGGATGGCATGGGTCCAAGTTATCGACGAAGATTTCAGCTGCAATGTTATACTCAAGACTTGACCATAATGGTCCTACTTGTGTAATACGGTATGTATGGATGTAAGACTCCTGTTATTCAGCTTCTGTGTGTTCAGTGAGCATTGATCTCTGGGATCACTGTACACGTGCATTCGGTGATCACGACTTATGAGTCGGGGTCCCCACAGAGCTGGTATCAGAGCCGTCCTGACTGTAGGAAGCCTTAGTTAGCATGGTAGTTAGTTAGGGCAAAACTATTTCCAAAACTATTACAAGTTTTCAAAACTATCTATACTTCTCTTCCCTTCTCAGTTTTTCAAAAAACTAAGGTACACTTTCCCCATCGATCTCTTCCCTTCAAAACTATTGCAAACGGTCGCTAGCACCCTCAAGCCCCTGACCACGGGATTCCTTGTAATCCTCGTGGATAGCCTAGAAGGAGTACACCTTGACAAACACTCACCCACCTCTTACAGACCCAACATTCGCGACACCACAACAAGACGATGCCAACAGAAGATACGCCTTTGAAGAATGAGGACATGAAGACCCAGAGGATGGTGACACCTTTGGATTTGCCCCAGGATGATGCAACCTTGTCCTATGATGATCAGGGTGTAAGATATGCAAGACCATGATAGACATCGCTAATAGAGCAACCATATCCTTACCGTTGTTGTATCGACAACCACCGGTGGACGAGAACCTCGCCAATTGGTCCGCCTCACTATAGTGAGCAGGAAAACGGTTCTCTTCATCCCCCGCTCTTGGTGTCGATGTTGTCATCAACATAACCGACATGTTGGACCTCTACTATGCCTTGTTAATGTCGTTGCATAAAGGATTGCAAACCTGGTACCATCGATGCCTTAGAAGACAAAAAGGGATTGTCATGATTAAGAAGACAACAGAAGACCGAGTCAATGCACGCTTTCACGAAGCCACCTCCACCCGTCGGCTCATCGGTGAGAGATTGTTGAAGATTCTTCAGGCCAACCCGGATTGTTTCATCGAACAACTACAAGAGACGTAGCAACACACGAGGAAAACCAGGGAGATCGCACGAGGCACGGAGCAAAGCACGACTCATGAATCCGAGAACCCCTAGGGTAGGATGAGTCGTGTACCCCCTATCTTGTGATCGAGTCCGTATGATGGTTCGAATAGAACCATGATTGTGTGTTGCTTGTTTTTATTTGTTTGTGTTTTGATATAAGTCGCATTTTTGCCCTAGGCAACAAGTATGCGACTATATCACCTTCCTTACCTTGCTTCTTCTGTTTGGCCCCTTTGGCACCTGTTTGTTTGCACCTGCACTATAGAACCCCCCTTTAAGCATCCCCCCCCCCATCTAAGATGCTTTTCCCTCTCATCCCTCTCTCCTCAACTGAAGACCGGCAAGACAAGATACACCAAGGATTCTACCTTGGTAACCAACCGGCACTGAAGACTTTTGCTA
The DNA here is from genome assembly GCA_021605145.1 of Aegilops bicornis. NCBI lineage: Eukaryota > Viridiplantae > Streptophyta > Magnoliopsida > Poales > Poaceae > Aegilops > Aegilops bicornis. The sequence goes on along the minus strand of CM038675.1, from coordinate 421,060,391 downwards.
CAACCTCCTCGACCAAGTGCAACCCCGTAGAATTATGCTTATCCCTCAAGATCAGAGACCCATTCCTATACCCTTCGAGACTTCACGAGATACCCCAGCTCGAATCCTTAACCAAGTGCTTAACCCACATAATTGCAAGAGAACCAGTTAAGCCTCTGTAAACCTTGCACAACACTGGGGTTCATTATGGAACTAGTAGACATAGTGAACGAGCACATTATCATCCTACTATAGCACCAGGACTAACGATGCCATAAGGAAGACCAATTTGAGGATATAGGAATAGAGGACAAATGACTTGATGAGTTTATATCAATGAATTTGAGGAATCGTCTGAGACTATTTGGTGGATTATGAGGCTTTCATGTTGGTAGATGAACTTGGTGGGATCATGATTATAGAGTAGCATAGCTTTCATTATCCCTGGATAAATTGGATTTAGTGGGACAATTAAAATCGCAAGCTGAATTCTTGGAAGTATGAGGATTTGACTTAGCCAGGGGATATTTATAGGAGATAGTTGACGTTATGATAATGACTTTGGGGAAGCATGTAGGAATTCTCGTGGACATGAGATTTGAATTTAAATAGGTAATCCTAGTTGAGTATAGGTGGTGAGTAAGTCTACATGGTTTGGAGTAAATTGGATTTAGACTGATGATCTTGATCATGATACCATGTTTCTTGGAGGACAATAAACTAGGAGATTGGATTAATTGTCGGAGTTGGTATAAGCTTGACCTTGGAGTTTACTTGACCATGATAATGGAAATTGGTGGAATTACTATAGTAGAGACAACCCTTTCAAGTATTTGGGGATTATGTTGACTTTAGGAGATCATGTGGAACATCATAAACATTGGATTTGTAGAATTAAATGGATTATGTAGTGATTGATGGAAGTTAATGGGTTGTTGGTTGATTCATAGGAAGGAAACAAGATCTTGGAGTGGCTTACGACGTGTTTCCTTAGGATAGATGTGCTTTATCTTATACCTTGGAAGAATAGGGTGAGCACTTGGATTTCCATGTTTAACTCCATCTTGGAAGCTTGTATACCCATGGATTTTTAGGGGTAGCCATACATATGACTTTGGGGATCGTAGACCTATATGACTTTGCTAGACCTCCTCTCAGGAGTCATGATGATATGAACAGCATGAGTGATGGTTGGAGTTGACCTATATGTAATGATGCTATTGGTGATATGATGTGATTTGTTTAAAGGACTAGATATGATAATTGGCATCTCAGAAACTGTGCTCAAGGATAAGATGATAAACGTTCACTCGCACCCTAGAATCCTTGAAACCCTTGAGCCCTACCAAGCCTCAACATGGTCGGATCCTGACCTTGGGCTTTGGCTCTAGATCGATAAGACCTTGTCCAATGCTCAACCGTGACCACCACCAATACCCCCATCCTACTTTATGTACCCCATGAACAAAGTCTTCATGGAGTGCTTGGACAAGTTAGTTGTCATATTTCTCTGACGACATACTTGTCTACCCAAAGACGGAAGAAGAATCGTTGAGCTGGTCAAGGAACATCTGAAGATCGTCATGTCTAGGGGGAAGAACTACACCAACCACCATCTTCAAGAAGTATACTACCGCGTCAAAGACCATGTGTATCTGCAAGCCACTCCTCTCTAAGGAACCAAGCATTTCCATGACAAGGATACCCACACCAAGATTCATCGGCCCTCTTCGAGATCACTCCAAGATTTAACAACCCCCTCAGAGATCGCCACAAGATGAAGAGAAGACAATTACCAGATGGATTTACCACAGGCTACCCAATCGTGTGTAATGTTTCCACATGACACAACTCCGGAAGTGTTTTCGACTTCCTAACTAGCCCGATCACTAACAAGGACATCGATCACCGAGCCATCGACCTCCAGCCCGATCCAACCTGATCTAACGCGAGAGACCCATTAGCAACCTGGATCAAGAAGAGCGTCATACACGAAGCCGCACCATCAAGTACTTCAAGCTCAATGGAGCACCACACGGAAGAAGAAGCTGTATGAGGACGTGAAGACTACCCCAGATCCAAGCTTCCATACTCCTTTCCGCGCCTAGTCTGGGAATCTCGGGGACGAGATTCTTGTAAGGGGGGTAGGTCTGTCACACCCTGATTTTCATGCCACAACACTTAAGCTAATAAATCATGATAAAATGTGGTTTGACAAAAACTTTTGAGTGTTTTGGACCTTGCCCTGATTGGATTTCGTGTGTTGTTTGCAAGTGCTCTAAAAATCAAATAAATCCCCCAACTCCTATACTTCATCTCCTTGATCCAAAACCTTTTCCCAATGATCATGCCATCTGTATAGAGCAATATAGTTTTTTCTTAAAAAAATAATTTGGCCAAAAAGTATTTTTAAAAAATTAGTTTTCCAAAAACCCCTGAATTGAGGTTTGCACTGCAAGTACTTAATTAAGGGCAGTAAAATCTTTCCAAAAATATATTTGACTCCTATTAGATATAGGATACCCAGAAACCACAAAAATATAATTTTAAAAGTTATTTTCCTATTTTATTTAAAGGCTTTTTCTTAAGGCCAGAAATGGTCTTAAATAGGTTAAAATTACTTTAAAGCTTTAAAAATATTTGAGAAAAATTAGGGAGACTCAATGGACATATATTTTCCATATATATGAGTTTCAACACATGGTCATGATCAAAATATTGGACAAAACCTCCCAAAACCATTTCTGCTCATTTCAAGGATTTGAAATATTTATACAGGAAATATTTTCAGAAAAATCCAAGAAAATTCTAAAAATTCACATATGACATTTTTGATGATCTTGCCAAATACCATGTCTTGGAGAACAGTATAACCCCATGAAACCCTCCCAAAACCACTTCTGTCCTTTTTCAAGTTTAAATAACTTTGCACTGCCAAACATGTCCAAATGTTCTCAAACCTTGTGAACATGCTCAAGTAGTCTAATAATGCATCTAGACCAACTGGCACAAGTTGGAGAACAAGTTAACTTGATCAAAGTGCCCCAAAACCCTTCCTGTCCAGAACCAAATTTGAACAACTCTACATTGGCAACTTTCTCCTTTTGATCTCAACTTTTGTGGACATGCTCATAACCTCAAATGATGACACTAAACCAAGTGGTGCATCAAGGAGAATAGATTTGCATGACTAAATCTTGGCAAAGCCATTTCTGCTGATTTCTAGGGTTTACCAAAGTTACATTGGCTACTTTGCCCAATTGAGCTCAAACTTGGTGGAACACCCTACTTCTATGTGCCATTCCATCCTGTTAATTATCATGGCAAGTGGAATTAATTTTCTTGCCCAAACCAACAACAAACACCTTCTGCCATTTTTCTAAAATCATCATTTTGACCACTTCCACTCTTCTCCATGACCTCAACTTCTTACCACAGCCCCTCAGAGTCCCCTTGCACCTCCAGTAGAAATGGCAAGTCCATAGCTCAATTATTGGAGGGGTAAAACCTCACTTTCTCTCTCTGGACAGCCCTTTTCTCTCTCTCCCTCAACCTCTCTCCTCTCCTAGTGGTTCACCAGGGCATCCAAGGCCACCTCCCCTTTGTTTACTCACCCCACAAAGCCCCAGACACTAGTGGACACGCCCCTGCCCTTTAAATAATGCCATGGAAGCCAAAGACACGCTCTGGAGCGCGCTACAGTGTGCTCCCGCACTGTAGCCACCCCCTGCCAAGCACCTCCGGCCACCTCGGGCCTCCCCAGCGCGCCCGACGAGGTGCCTCGACGTCCGCAACACGCCACGCCCCTGGCCCCCTCCTCCTTCTCCCTCCTGCTGCCTCTTCCACACGCGCCCCGACCGCCCGAGAGCTCCAATGGGCGACCTCACACGCGTGAAGCCTCTGGCACCTCCCCGCTCTCCCTCTGCCTTTCCCTTGGCCTAGGCCACGCCTACAAACGCCCTGGACAAGGCACGGGGTGCCAGTTCGGCCCCTGGCACTGCATTGGCCGCGGCCGTGGATGCCGCCCACGGTGCGCCATGGCCCCGCCTTATACAGCCACTCCAGGACCCTCTCCCCTCTCGGTTCACTCCCTCTTCGCCCCAGCGGCCTCCTCGAGCAGCAGCCCCCTCCTCCCGTGCCTTCCTTCTCCTCCTACCACCCCACAGCCGCCGCTTCGGCTCGCTCAAATTCGAGCAACACCGAGCTCACCTCCCTCCCTTTCCTCCACCCAAAGACTCCACGTGGTCAGGAGACCCTCCCCACCTCTTCGAACCGTCGCAGGGATGCACGAACGCCGAGAGATGCGGATGGCCGACGACCTCCTCCGCCACCATCCAAGCCGTCACCACTATGGCCATCCTCGGCGTGCGTGAAGCACCTAGACAGATGCGTCGCAGCCTCATCGAAACACGCTGGTGGGTAGAGCGTCGCCGGAGATGCCCTGTAGCCCCGGCAATCACCGGCGGGAGCCGCTCCTCCCCGCGGCCGGAGCGCGTGCGGGAGGTTGAAGGCGACCTGCCGCTGGGCCCCACGCGTCAGCGACACAGAGGGCGAGCCCCGCCCGTTTAAGTGTAAATGGCTCGGCCGAATCCGGCTTCGACGTTGCCCCGTCGCCCGCGTGGCCGAGCATGGCCGCCCGGTGTCTTGCGATCTTTGAAGCTGCGCCACAATGCCTGATTTAGGTATAACCCAATTTTGTCCTTTTCTTTTCCAGAGAACTTCAAGAATCCATAAACTATTCAAATAGTGTCCAAATTCGATGAATCAAATTTCTACTGACTCCATAAATCATGTTCTATTTAGTGGGCCACAGTGGACATTTTTGTTGTTCTCAGTTTTCACTGGACCCTTTTAAAAAGGTCATTTATCCACATAAGTCCACTTCAAAAATCTATATTATATTCATTTCAACTCCAAATCCCGGGAAACCAATTTCTAAATGTTTCTAAAATCATGCCTGAATTAATGGGTACTTTTACTCATTTTTATAAAATGGCATTCTGTGTACAACTTTTGGATCCATCAAATCCATTGATTCCATCAAACTGAAATGTTTAGAAATATCCATTTATCCACTTCCAATGAAATCACTTTGGTCATTCCTCATATGACCAGAGGTATCCAATAAAAGTCAAATTAATATTTTTAGAGCACTTTTATTTTCTGCCTTGTTGTGTTGCTTACTGTGTTGGTTTCCGACGTTAGTTGACGAAGTATTCGGAGTACTTGGAGAAGGACCAGAAGATTTGAAGACTCTGAAGGACAAGGCAAGCAGCCCTTTGACCATGTCTATGAAACCCTTTTTATGCATCTCATATAGCACTTTATTATTGTTGCATCGAAAACATGATGAGATGGTAGCCACTTTGGTGGGTTGCCTTCATTCTTCCTCATTGATACTTGCATTGTGCATGACCCTACCTTCTTATGAGGGTTATGCCGGTGGGAGTAGATAGGAAGCTAATGTAGTGCTACGCAAAAGCGACGGGTATATGCATGGTGAAGGAGATAAAATATTTTCAAAGGACTTTTCGAAAACCCCGTCGGGTGCCACTTATGCCCGAGGGAGATGATGAGTTGGGTAGCCACTTGATGACGAAGTGGTGTACCGAGGCAAGTGTGTGTGTTGTTTTCAAAAACGGATTGGTTTAAGTTGCACCGTTATTCCAACCTTACATGCGCAACCACTCTACCCTTATATGGGAAAGGGCATTATTGATTACCTAGGCCGATACTAGCTTGGAGCCCGCATTACTAGTGACGGGGAGAGTTGGTGCTCTCTCTCGGACGGGTCGTGCCAGGTAGGGCGGCCATGACTGTCTTTACAGGGCACCGGATACACCGTTGTGTCCCCTCTCGGATGTTAAGATCTTGAGCGAGTCTCGTATGATGTACATCGTGAGGATACGGAACAATGAGTGGACTCCTTGTTAGTGTCGTCTAGGGAAAGATAGTGATCGGGTGATTACCCCGGGTACTTGAGGTACCGCGGGTCGTGGATGACACGGTAGTTCCCCGGATCTTGTGGGTAAAGTGTGCAACCTCTGCAGAGTGTAAAACTATTCGAATTGCCGTGTCCACGGTCAAGGACAGTTGGGTAACCGCTCTTGGGCTACGTCCACATGTTTACAAACCAGTGTGTGTGTTTGGACAAGTGGGAAGATCTACTTGGGTCAAGTCAAGGACTTGACATGAATGAGTTGGGTTGATCCCCTCTCTATTTATGTTGATATCTGTAACATGTCCTCATGGTTACTTGAATTCTCCTGATGCATGTCTTAAAAGTTGTTTGAACATGTCATTGCACTCAAAACTAGCTTTCTGCAAAAATTTACCTATATCATGCATTGTTGTATCTTGAACCAAAATATGGGTTGCTTGCGAGTACATTCAAAGTACTCATTGGCTTGCCACTGGTTATTTTATTGGCCAGGCATGAAAGAACAGGATATGATGAAGAATACTTCGGTGACGAACATGCGAGCTAGGACGCTTCCCAGTCAGAATGCCTGTAGGGTTAAGGCAGATGGCATGGGTCCAAGTTATCGACGAAGATTTCCGCTGCAATGTTATACTCAAGACTTGACCATAATGGTCCTACTTGTGTAATACGGTATGTATGGATGTAAGACTCTTGTTATTCAGCTTCTGTGTGTTCAGTGAGCATTGATCTCTGGGATCACTGTTCTCGTGAATTCGGTGATCACAACTTATGAGTCAGGGTCCCCACAGAAGATCTACTTGGGTCAAGTCAAGGGACTTGACATGATTGAGTTGGGTTGGTGCCCAGTCTATTTATGTTGATATCTTGTCGCACCCTGATTTTCATGCCACAACACTTAAGCTAATAAATCATGATAAAATGTGGTTTGACAAAAACTTTTGAGTGTTTTGGACCTTGCCTTGATTGGATTTCGTGTGTTGTTTGCAAGTGCTCTAAAAATCAAATAAATCCCCCAACTCCTATACTTCATCTCCTTGATCCAAAACCTTTTCCCAATGATCATGCCATGTGTATATAGCAATATAGTATGTTCTTACAAAAATAATTTGGCCAAAAAGTATTTTAAAAAAGTAGTTTTCCAAAACCCTGAATTGAGGATTGCACCTTTGCAAGTAGTTAATTAAGGGCAGTGAAAATCTTTCCAAAAATATATTTGACTCCTATTAGATATAGGATACCCAGGAACCACAAAAATATAATTTTAAAAGTTATTTTCCTATTTTATTTAAAAGCTTTTTCTTAAGGCCAGAAATGGTCTTTAATAGGGAAAAATTATTTTATTGTTTTAAAAATATTTGACAAAAATCAGGGAAACTCAGTGGACATATATTTCCCATATATAAGAGTTTAAACACATGGTCATGTTCAAAACATTGGTCAAATCCCTCAAAAACCCTTTCTTGATATTTCAAGCTTTTGAAATATTTACAAAGGAAATATTCCCCAAAAATTCCAAGAAAACTCAAGCATGTCACATATGACATGTTTGATGATCTTGACAAGTATCATGTCATGGAGAATAGTATAACCCCATGAAATCCCCTCAAAACCAATTCTGTCCATTTTGTAGTTTGAGCAACTTTACATTGCCAAACATGTCCAAATGCTCTAAAACCTTGTGAACATGCTCAAATGGTCTACTAACTCATCTAGACCAAATGACACAAGTTGGAGAACAAGTTAACTTGATCAAAGGGCCCCAAAATCCTTCCTGTCTAGAACCAAATTTGAACAACTCTACATTGGCAACTTTCTCCTTTTGATCTCAACTTTTGTGGACATGTTTAGGACCTCAAATGATGGCACTACACCAAGTGGTGCACCAAGGAGAATGGGTTTTCATGACTAGATCTTGGAGAATCCATTTCTGCTAATTTCTAGGGTTTACAAAAGTTGCATTGGCAACTTTTCCCAAATAAGCTCCAAATTGTTGGAAGGACCTAATTATATGTGCCATTTCACTGTGTGGAGTCTGATGCCAAATGGATTTCATTTGCTTAACCAAACAAGCATCAAACACCTTCTGCCACTTTTCAAAAATCACCATTTTGACCACTAACACTATTCTCCTTGAGCTCAACTCTTTACCACAGCTCCTCCTAGACCTATTCTATCTCCAGAGCTCTCCTGGCATTTTCTCAATTATTGATGGGTGAAGCACCCTCATTTACCCCTCTGGACAACAGTTTCTCTCTCTCCCTCAACCTCTCTCCTCTCCTATTGGCTATCCCGGGCATCCAATGCCCTCCCCACTTCTTTACTTCCCCCTAGAGCCCCCAGACACTAGAGGCCAGGCCCAGAGCGCTAGAAAAATGGCCATGCCGGCCATATGCATGCTACAGAGTGTGCTACTGATCTTGCTCCCTTGTAGCCACCCCCTGCCAACCGCCTCCGGCCACCTCGGGCCTCCCCAGCGTGTCTCACGAGGCTGCCTCGGAGTCTGGGACACGGCACCATGCAGGCCCCCTCCTGGACCTCTCTCCCTTCCCCTCTGCAGAGCTCACCGAGCGCGTCCGTGGAAGCTGCCCACGGAGCACCGGTGCCTCACCCATATAAGGCCACCCCGAGCACCACTCTACCCTCTCCCCGCTCTCCATCTCCCCAGAACCTCCCGGACAAGCCCCTCTCCCCTCGTGCCCTCTGTCCACCTCCATGGCCGAGGCAGTGCCGCCGGCCTCCGCCTAGATTCGGCCGCCTCAGCTCCTCTTTCTCACCCCTAGCCCCTCCAGCGCCCTGATATAACCACCTCCGACCCACCCCGGGATCCCTTACTTCCCATTCTCGCCGTGTCGTCGTGCCCATCTACGCCGTCGCCGGTCTCCGCCATGGCCGATGCTCCGCCCGAATCTGCCGCTCCCCGAGTCCAGCGCGACCATCTTTGGGCGCGGAGTGGAGCGGGGCATTCTCCCAGACCACCTTCCTGGCCCCGGGTGCAGGGGAGCAGCTGGAACCATCACCGGCGAGCGCGGCATCCGCCCCTGCCTCTGCCATTCGGGAGGAAGAAGGAGGAGGCGGGAAGAGAGAGAGAGATGGCATGGGGCCCGCGTGTCGGCGACCCTGTGGACCTGGCCCACAAGTTTAAGTGGAAACAGTTTCAAAGGAAGCCGTCTTCCCGCGGCGACGACGACGTACTCTGAGTACGCCGGCTTAAACCACCTCCCTCACGGCTAAGCCCTTTGGCTGAGCCCAGTAGGCATCATTTAGCTGGGCTTCGCCCAGCGCGCGTTATAAGGTTGATTCCTTTCCTCTTCTTATTCTTTTCCAGAAATATTGTAAAATCCATAAAATATTCATATTAACTCCAAATTTTATAATTCAAATTTCTAGTAGCTCATAAAATCATGATCTATATCATGGTGCAACTTGCACATTTTTCCAGAAACTTTTTCTTCACAAACAATTATCAAATCTTGTTTTTCCATTTCTGTGATGAACTTTAGAAAATCACAGAGAGCTCAAAATTGATCCAAATGCCATGATTCAAATTCCTAGATGTTTCTAAGTTCATAAATTAGTTTATGAACATTTTTCTTAATACTTTTTGTACCCCACAAAATAATGAGCCATTCCTTCATATTTGTCAACTTTGCAAATTCATAGGAAATTCATTTGAACTCCAAATCCAGTAAAACCAACTCCTAGATGCTTCTAAAATCATGGTTTGCTAAATGGGTGCCTCTGCTCATTTTTCAAAAATATATTTATGTACACTTCTTGCAAATCCATCAAATCCATTGATTCCATCATATTGAAATGTTTAGAAATATCCATTGATCCACTTCCAATGAAATCACCTGGGTCATTCCTCATATGACCAGAGGTATCCTAGAAAAGTCCAACTCACATTTTTAGAGCAATTTTATTTTTGCCTTGTTGTGTTGCTTATTGTGTTTGTTTCCGACGTTTGTTGACGAAGTAGACGGAGTACTTAGAGAAGGACCAGAAGATTTCAAGAATCAGATGAACCAGGCAAGCAGCACTTTGACCATGTCTATGAAACCCTTTTTATGCATGCCATATAGCACTTTTATTGCTTGCAGCGGAGACACGATATTGTGGTGACAACATGGGGTGGCTTGCCACCGTTACTTCCTCGTTGATACTTGCATTGTGCATGACCCTACCTTCTTATGAGGGTTATGCCGGTGGGAGTAGATAGGATGCTAAAGTAGTGCTACGCAAAAAGGGACGGGAATATGCATGGCGATGGAGACAAATTATTTTCAAAAGACTTTTCGAAAACCCCATCGGGTGCCACTTATGCCCGAGGGAGATGATGAGTTGGGTAGCCACTTGATGACGAAGTGGTGTACCGAGGCAAGTGAGTGTGTTGTTTTCAAAAACGAATTGGTTTAAGTTGCGACCGTTATTCCAACCTTACATGCGCAACCACTCTACCCTTATATGGGAAATGGCATTATTGATTACCTAGGCCGATACTAGCTTGGAGCCCGCATAACTAGTGACGAGGGAGAGTTGGTGCTCTCTCTCGGGACGGGGTCGTGCCAGGTAGGGCGGCCATGACTGTCTTTACAGGGCACCGGATACACCATTGTGTCCCCTCTCAGATGTTACGATCTAGAGTGAGACACGTATGATGTACATCGTGAGGATTCGGAACGACGAGTGGACTCCTTGTTAGTGTCGTCTAGGGAAAGATAGTGATCGGGTGCTTACCCCGGGTACTTGAGGTATCGCGGGTCGTGGATGACACGGAAGTTCCCCGGATCTTGTGGGTAAAGTGTGCAACCTCTGCAGAGTGTAAAACTATTCGAATAGCTGTGTGCACGGTCAAGGACAGTTGGGTAACCGCTCTTGGGCTACGTCCACATGTTTACAAACCAGTGTGTGTGTTTGGACAAGTGGGAAGATCTACTTGGGTCAAGTCAAAGGACTTGACATGATTGAGTTGGGTTGGTGCCCACTCTATTTATGTTGATATCTGTAACCTGTCATCATGGTTACTTGAATTCTCCTGATGCATGTCTTACAAGTTGTTGAACATGTCATTGCACTCAAAACTAGATTTCTGCAAAAATTTACCTATATCAAGCATTGTTGTATCTTGAACCAAAACATGGGTTGCTTGCGAGTACATTCAAAGTACTCATTGGCTTGCCACTGGTTATTTTATTGGCCAGGCATGAAAGATCATGATATGAAGAAGAATACTTCAGTGACGAACATGCAAGCTTGGACGCTTCCCAGTCAGAATGCCTGTAGGGTTAAGGCAGATGGCATGGGTCCAAGTTATCGACGAAGATTTCCGCTGCAATGTCATACTCAAGACTTGACCATAATGGTCCTACTTGTGTAATACGGTATGTATGGATGTAAGACTCTTGTTATTCAGCTTCTGTGTGTTCAGTGAGCATTGATATCTGGGATCACTGTACACGTGCATTCGGTGATCACGACTTATGAGTCGGGGTCCACACAGAGCTGGTATCGAGCCATCCCGACCGTAGGAAGCCTTAGTTAGCATGGTCGTTAGTTAGGGTAAAACTATTTCCAAAACTACTACTAGTTTTCAAAACTATCTATACTTCTCTTCCCTTCTCAGTTTTTCGAAAACTAAGGTATATTTTCCTTATTGATCTCTTCCCCTTCAAAACCTTTGGTCGCTAGAACCCTTATGCCCCTGACCACTGGATTCCTTGTAATCCTCGTGGATAATCTAGAAGGAAGATGCATTGCCACACATTCACCCACATCTCCTGAACACAAGATTGGCGACATCACAACAAGACGATACTAACAGAAGATACATCCTCGAGGGATGAGGACACGAAGACCTGTGAGATGGTGACACCCTTGAAACTGCCCCAAGATGATGCAACCTTAGCCTACGACGATCAGGGCATAGGATATGCAAGATCATGATATACATCGCTAATAGGGTAACCATGTCACTACTGTTGTTGTATCGGCAACCACCGGTGGATGAGAACCTAGCCATTTGGTCTGCCTCACTATAGTGAGCAGGAAAACGGTTCTCTTCATCCCCCACTCTCGGTGACGATATTTTCAACAATGAGTCCGACGGATTGGACCTCTATTATGCCTTGTTAATATCATTGCATAAAGGATGGCCACCTGGAACCACCGACACCTTAAAAAGGCAAAATCAATCATCACGATTAAGAGGACAAGAGAAGACCAAGTCAATGCCAGCTACGAGGAGCCACCTTCACCCCATTATCTCATTGGGCGAGAAGTGTTGGAGATTCTTCAGGCCAACCTGGATCGTTTCATCAAACAACTACAAGAGTGTACACAGGTCTATAAGTCTATGAGGAGTTTTGGTGTATTGAAGACTTATAGGTTAAGGGACTAATGCGTTTGTGAGTGTACATATGAGGAGTTTGATATTTACAGAGAATGTCGACCCCTAAAAATGAAGTTCTTCGACTGAAGACTTTCTGAAGACTTTGAAAGTGAAGAAATTGGTGTGACCTTGAAGACTTAGTATTCATTTGAGGAACATGAAGCGCGAATACTTTTGTTTTCGTAGTTTCATTTTCTCTTTCTTGAGTCATAGGAAACACCGTATTGTTAAAGGGGGTCGAGGAAATACTAAGGAAAAATTTCCATGTGATTCTCAACTCAAAATCCTACACCTACCAACCCTTCGAGTGAAGCCATTGGAAATCTCATACAGTTCAGTCATATTCTTCAGTGACAGAGGCGAAGTTCTTCTGGTCTCTGAGGAATTTGTTCTGGCTGAGGAGTTAGGAATTCGCCAGTGCGGATTGCCTACACAGTGAGGAACATGATAGTCCTGAGGAATTTGGACCTCAAAATTCCGACCGTTGTTGTGCTACGTGCCAGCTGTCCCAAAATATCTTATCCACCTAACGGTCGTATCATTGAAGGGCATTTATGTCTTATCATGTCGGGCTGCTCCCTAGGCTATAAATAGCCGCCCCCTACAACCACTAGCTGGTTGGCTGCTCCGAGAGAAACTGACACTTGTCATTTGAGAGCATCCCATCCTCCAAGGACTTTGAGCGAAAATCATCGAGTTAGGAAAACCAAAACCCAAACACCTACAAACCCAAAGTGATTGAGCATCACTGAAGAGATTTATCCTTCGTGGATCCGACGTTTGTTACCTTTGAAGACTGTGCTTCTTCCAGATGGTTAGGCGTCATGGTCTAGAGCATCCAAGAGGAATTGTGGATCTCCGAGTGACCGAGTTTGTGAAGGTTCGGAAGTCACATGAAGACTTACCATGATTGATTGGGCGAGGTCTGTGTGACCTTAGATCAAGGATAATACGGTGAGGACTGTGTGTCCGGGACTGTGTGTCCTCAGGTTTAAATACCTAGCCGCTCCAACCAGATGTACAACTGAGACAGCAGTTGGAACTGGTCTACCAAATCATTGTCTTCACCGAGCTTACTGGTTCTATTTCCTAAACTCTTTCATTTCCTCATTACTGTGTTGTGTGCTTATCATATCTGTGTTTGAAGACTTTGAATGAAGACTTTCTCAATTTCCTCAATTCAATTTCTTCAGTCTGTTTGTCTTCATCATGTGTTATCCTGTGTTTACGCTTTCTGACTCAATGCTTGTCTTCATTTCATCATGATGACTATCCTTATCTTCTATGTTTACTTCTGAGTACTTATTCCGCTGCTAGTAGTTCTTCACAAAGGAATTTCCTCACCCGCAAATTCCTCAGTGAAGAATTCATAAAAATCACCTATTCACCCCCCCTCTAGTCGACATAACGCACTTTCAATTGGTATCAGAGCGAGGTACTCCCTTGTTCTGTGTGATTTTGGTTTAACCGCCTGGAGTTTTAGTTATGTCGACCGCAGGTATGATCAAGGTCTCTGCTGGGTGTCCTACCTTCGATGGGGCGGACTATCCCTACTGGAAGAATAAGATGCGAATGCATCTTGAGTCAATTGATAACGATCTCTGGTATGTTGTGGAAAATGGTGTTCCCTCTGTATCACCCTCACTGAACGCTACCGATGTGAAGAGATTCAAGCAACTGGATTCTCAAGCGAAGAATATCATATGTGGCCATTTGAGCAAAGGACAGTATGCAAGAGTGAGTGCTTTGGAAACTGCTAAGCTTATCTTGGATAGGCTGTCCAAAGTGAATGAAGGAGTTTCAACTCAACGTGACTCTCAAGTTTATCTTCGCAATCTCTTCAACCGCTTCAAAAGACTCGACAATGAAAATGTTCAACAAACCTTCGATCGCCTCACTGACATCTCAAATGAGCTTCAAGCACTTGGTGCCACTAACATCACCGACCATGAGGTGGTGAAGAAATTGTTGAGATCGCTTGATTCCTCATTTGATACTCTGGCATTGATGATACAAGATTGTGCTGATTACAAGTCACTTGATCCCGCTGATATCCTCGAGAGGCTAAATACTCATTTGTTCCAGCTTGCTGAAAAGAGAGATCTCTATGGTTCGAGCTATGGCAGATAGCGTGCACTGAAGGCCAAGGTAGTTACTGAGTCTGAAGATGTAGACTCTGGCAACAGCCTTGGTGATCCTGAAGAACTTAGCCATGAACTAGCTCTGCTCGTGAACAAATTCCAGAAGTTCTCAAGATGTGGTCACTTTGGAAGACCCTCAAGGAGCAATGACTCCTCATCTAGTGACTACAAGAAGAGGCTTTGTCACAAATGCAAGAAACCTGGACACTACATTCAAGATTGTCCTTAGTGGGAAAAGGAATCAAAGAAGAAGAAATACAAGGATTATAGTTCTGATGATGCGAAGAAAAATAAGAAATCCTCAAAATCTTCATCATCAAAATCCTCAAAGTATTCATCTCACAAGAAGAGCAGCTCCAAGAAGGCTCGGGCATTCATTGGCAAGGAAATGGACTCTGAAGCTGAATCCGAGGAACATGAGGAAGAGGAGGCATCTGAGGAGTCCGAGTCTGGAGTAGCAAGTCTAGCTCTCGCTACCGCCTTCGTTAGCAAGTATATCTTCAACTCTGAAGAAAATGGCTTCACCAACAAGGCTGATGAAAGCAATGATGACTATGCTCCCACCTATTGCTTCATGGCAAAGGGTGCCAAGGTACTCAAATATACCTCCTCTGAATCTAGTGAGAATGAATCTGATGAAAACCTCAAGCCCATCTATTCTAAACTTGCTAAGATTGCTGTGAAACAACAAAGGTCTTTTGAAAAGGTTCAAAACAAGCTAGACAAAAGTGATGATATGTTGGGTGAAGAAATGGATCACACTGAAACCTGAACTGAAAATCTTCAGAGACTTCAGACTAGGTTTGACAACCTTCAAGGTCATCATAACACTCTCTTATCTGATCATGAGAAGCTTTCTTATGAATTTCTTCAAAGAAAGCAAGATCTTGAGAAGCTAAGGGTGAGTTATGAAGATCTTCAGAATTCGCCAGTGCGGATTGCCTACACAGTGAGGAACATGATAGCCCTGAGGAATTTGAACCTCAAATTTCTGACCGTTGCTGTGCTACGCGCCAGCTGTCCCAAAATATCTTATCCACCTAACGGTCATATCATTGAAGGGCATTTATGTCTTATCATGTCGGGCTACTCCCTAGGCTATAAATAGCCGCCCCCTACAACCACTAGCTGGAACATCCAAGAGGTTGATCCTGCATGGATCTGACGCTTGTTACCTTTGAAGAGTGTGCTTCTTCCAGACGGTTAGGCGTCATGGTCTAGAGATTGAGCATTGCTGAAGAGATTGATCCTGCATGGATCTGACGCTTGTTACCTTTGAAGAGTGTGCTTCTTCCAGACGGTTAGGCGTCATGGTCTAGAACATCCAAGAGGAATTGTGGATCGCCGAGTGATCGAGTTTGTGAAGGTTCGGAAGTCACCTGAAGACTTACCACGGGTGATTCGGCGAGGTCTGTGTGACCTTAGCTCAAGGAGAATACGGTGAGGACTGTGTGTCCTCCGGTTTAAAATAGCCGCTCCAACCAGGTGTACAACTAAGACAGCAGTTGGAACTGGTCTACTAAATCATTGTCTTCACCGAGCTTACTGGTTCTATTTCCTCAACTCTTTAATTTCCTCACTACTGTGTTGTGTGCTTGTCATATCTGTGTTTGAAGACTTTGACTGAATACTTTCTCAATTTCCTCAATTAAATTTCTTCAGTTTGTTTGTCTTCATCGTGTGTTATCCTGTGTTTACGTTTTCTATACTCAGTGCTTGTCTTCATTTCATCATGATGACTATGCTTATCTTCTGTTATGTTTACTTCTAAGTACTTATTACGCTGCTAGTAGTTCTTCACTAAGAAATTTTTTCACCCGCAAATTCCTCAGTGAAGAATTCATAAAAATCGCCTATTCACCCCCCTCTAGTCGATATAACGCACTCTAAGATCTTCCTCGAGGAGCGTTGCGTCATCTTGGCGCAACTGCTCTTGCTCAAGCTCATCATAAGCGAGCACTCGAGGTGACCCGTATATGAGTTCCGTGGGGAGAACTGCTTCTGCCCCGTAGACCAGGGCAAAAGATGTCTGGTCAGTGGCTCGATTTGGCGTCGTCCTGATTGACCAAAGAACCGCCGGCAATTCATCAATCCAGCGCCTTCCGCTCTTGCGCAGCTTGTCAAAAGTCTTTGCTCTTAGGACTCGCGATACTTCAACATTTGCCCTCTCCGCTTGGCCGTTGCTCCGTGGGTGTGCCACGGAAGCAAAACAGACCTTGCTGTCAGGGTCTTGGATGTATTGCATGAAGGTGTGGCTTGTGAACTGCATGGCGTTGTCGGTGATGACTCTGTTTGGCACACCGAAATGGCAGACCAGTCCCTTGAAAAACTTGACAGCTGATTAAGCAGTCACCTTTCTCACTGCTTCCACCTCCTGCCACTTTGTGAACTTGTCGATTGCAACATACAAGTACTCAAAGCCCCCGACAGCACGGGGGAAAGGGCCCAGTATATCGAGCCCCCAGACCGAGAATGGCCAGGAGAGAGGGATTGTTTGAAGGGATTGAGCTGGTTGATGAAGCTTCTTTGAATGGAACTGACACGCTTCACAATTGGTTACAAGTGCCGTTGCATCCTGGAGGGCGGTGGGCCAAAAGAAACCTTGCCGGAGCGCCTTTCCGGAAAGGGCTCTCGACCATATGTGGGAGCCCCAGATGCCTCCATGTATCTCCGCCAACAACTCTAGTCCTTCCTCCCGGGGGATGCACTTCAATTTCACGCCATTCTGCCTTCTCCTGTACAAGGCGTCGTCGACGAACTGGTACAGGGCGGACTGACGGGCTACTTTCTCCGCTTCTTCCTGCTCCTCAGGAAGGTCCCTATTTGGAGGAATCGGACAGTATGATGTGCCCACACCGGAGCCTGGGATTCGACGGCAAGGACCAAAGGCATTTCCTAAGCCATGGGCGCGGCTGTCTCCATGGCCAGGGCTTGACGCCCTGTCGGAGCTAGTTGCCCTTTGTCGGGCTCAGCGTGCGCGGCAGCACCCTTGCCGGTAGCCCCAGGGGGCTCGGTAGGGAAGTACTTGCCGGGACCTGACTTCCTCCGCTTGTTCTGCCCCGTTGATGGTTCGACGGATGGTTGAGTTAACCGGAGCAAAAGGTACCTGGTTCCACAGGTAGCTTGAATGCAAGACACTTTGACAGGTAATCGGCAGTGTCGTTCTCCACTCGGGGGACGTGCTCCGCTTGGATACCTTCAAAGCGCTCCTCCAGCTTCCTCACTTCATCTACGTAAGCTTCCATCAATGGGCTCTGGTAATCCTTGTTGGCCTGCCTCATGACGAGCTGCGAGTCACCTCTGATGATGAGCTTCTTAACCCCGAGGTCTGCGCGATCCTGAGACCGGCAAGAAATCCCTCGTACTCAGCAGTGTTGTTGGTGGACATATCCTGGGGAAAGTGCATCTGGATCACGTACTTGAGGTGCTCTCTGGTGGGTGCGACGAGCAGCACACCGGCACCGGCGCCTTGTAGCGAGAAAACCCATCAAAGTACATGATCCAGTCGTGGTCTGCCTCCTTGCCGGTGAGAGTGGTCTCCTGGATTTCCTCGTCAGGCGTTGAGGTCCATTCTGCAATGAACTCCGCCAACACCATGGTCTGAATTGCCGAGGTACTTTCAAACTTCAAACCGAAACTTGATAACTCCAAGTCCCATTCCACAATCCTTCTGGTTGCATCTGGGTTATGCAGTATCCGTTGCAACGGGAGGCGGGTGACGACAGTGATCTCGTGGGCTTGGAAGTAATGACGCAGCTTCCTGGAGGCCATAAGGAGGTCGAAGAGCAATTTATGCACACCAGAGTACCTCGATCTAGCTCCCTGCAAGAGGGAGCTGACAAAGTAAACCGGGTGCTGCATCATCTTCTTCTTCTGCACCACCTCACTTGACCGCACGGGCACTGCCTCGGTTGCATCAGACTCTGCCGGGGGCCTCGCCTTGCCGGCACCAGGCCCTGCCGGGGGAATCTTGGGCTTGCCATCCGCTGGTTCTGTCGCCGTTACTACCTCCTCGTTGACCTCCCTCTGTGCCACCAACACGGCGCTGACAACTTGATTCGTCGCCGCCAGATACAACAACAACGACTCTTGTGGTTTAGGCGGATCCAGTATTGGTGTGGAGGAAGGGTATTTCTTCAGATCCTGCAATGCTACCTCAGCTTCCGGGGTCCACTCCATTGGGCCTGCCTTCTTCAAGATTTTGAAGAAAGGAAGGGCGCGCTTGGCAGACTTGGAGATGAACCGGCTCATGGCGGCAACGCAGCCGGTGAGCCGACGCACATCCTTGATCCGCATGGGCGCCTCAATCTGCTCGATAGCCTTGATTTTGTCCGGGTTTGCCTCGATCCCGCGCTGCGACACAAAGAACCCGAGAAGCTTGCCGGATGGAACGCCGAAGACACACTTCTCAGGGTTCAGTTTGAGGTTGATCTTGCGCAGGTAGGCAAATGTCTCTTCCAGATCTTGCACAAGAGTTGGCCCGTCCTTGGTTTTGACCACTATGTTGTCCATGTATGCCTCCATATTTCTATGGAGCTGAGGTTCAAAACCAATTTGGACTGCTCTTGCAAACATTGAGCCAGCACTCTTCAACCCGAAAGGCATCCGTAAAAAGCAATACGTACCACATGGGGTGATGAATGATGTCTTTTCTTCATCCTCTCTTGTCATGAAGATCTGGTGGTAGCCCGAGTAGGCTCGAGGAATGATAACAGATCACCCCCGGCCGTGGAGTCAACAATCTGGTCGATGCGCGGCAACGGGAAGGGGTCTTTAGGACAAGCCTTATTGATATCTGTGTAATCAATACACAACCTCCACTTCCCATTCGCCTTGCGCACCACTACCGGATTGGCCATCCACGTCGGGTGGAGCACTCCTCTCACCAAACCTGTCGCCTCTAACTTCCTGATCTCCTCTGTGATGAACTCCTGCCTCTCTAGATCCCGCTTTCCGACCTTCTGCTTGACGGGCCGCGCGTGGGGGCAGACAGCTAGGTGGTGCTCAATCACCTCTCTAGGAACACCGAGGATGTCGGATGCTTGCCACGCAAACACGTCGACATTCGCCCGCAGGAAGGTGACGAGCGTGGCTTCCTATTTTCTGCGAGGGTGGAGCCTATGGTGAAGGCCCCTCCCGTGCCATCCTCCCTGGCGGCCACCTTCTTGGTCCGCGGTGGCTCAACTCTGGATCTCTTGCTCTTGCTGGTAGAGCTCTCAGGCACGTCCTCGATGGTAGCGTAGCACTCCGAAGAGGTGTGCTTGCCGGAGTGGGTGCGAGAGGTCTTGCCGGGCTTCCTCTTCCCTTCCTTGCCTTCAGCGGCAGGAGCAGGTGCCTTGACGGCAGCTGCTGCAACTGCTTCCCGGTAGAGTTGGTCGGCGCAGATCAGCGCGTCCTTCTTGTCGGAGGGGGGTCCGGGCATCTTCAGCATGTTGTAGGCGTAGTGTGATGCCGCCATTAACTTGGCCAGTGCCGGGCGGCCGAGGATCCCGTTGTAGGGCAAGGGGATCTCGGCCACGTCGAAGACGATCCTCTCCGTCTTGTAGTTCAACTCTCCTCCAAACGTCAGGGGCAGTGTGACCTTCCCCTTCGGCTGGCTCCTCCCCGGATTGACCCCTTGAAACGTACTCGTTTCCTCGAGGTCTCCATCAGGGATTTGCAATCTTTTGATCACGACAGGCGAGATCAGGTTCAGGCCGGCTCCGTCGTCAACCAACATATTGTTCACCCTGAGGTTGCGTATCGTTGGTGAGACCAACAATGGCAAACACCCGACCGCGATAGTGCGGTCAGGGTGGTCCTCGGCGTCAAAGATGAGGGGCGTGCTGGACCACTTCAAGACATCGAAGGCCGAACGACGGCTCCGCCATCGTAATCTCACGCTACCATCGCTTGAGCTGACGGTGAGACGTATGCAGCGAGGCGCCGCCATCGACGCACATGGCCTCCGTAGCCTTCTGGAACCCTTGCTCACCAGACTCGTTGTCCTCATCGTGATCATCATCTTCTTGTTTCTTGTAACGACCCCGGGCGGGCCTCTCTTGCTGGTTGTCCTTGCCGGCGCGGCTTCCTTGGCTGGCACCCTTCTTGCCGGATCCCTCTGCACCGTCCTGGTCCTTCTCCTTGTCCCGCCTCTCGTACTCAGCGTTTTGCTTCTTAGCAAGCAACTCGACTTGTCGGCAGTTCTGGAGGTCGTGGCCCTTGGTGCGGTGGATCTTGCAGTATTGCTTACTGGAGCTTCCTAGCTTCTCGGTATCCGCCAAGGCCCGGCAGGTGGCGCACCCGGCAATCTCTTTGCCGGGGGCGTCTGCCTTGACCTTCTTGCCGGCACCGGTGTCGTCAGATCCCTCAACGGCAAGCACGGCCTTGCCTTTGCGTTTCCTGTTGCAACGCTGGCCCTTCTTCGTAGGGGTGGCGGCGTCTTCATCGGTAGAGTCGGTTTTCGCGCCGGCGTCTTCGCCGGGGTACTTCCTTCCCTCTTCAGCTCAGGCACACCTATCGGCCAGAACGTAGAGCTCGGCCACATCATTAACCTTGGTCATTGCCAGCTCTTCACGCATCTTGCGGTTGCGCACATTTTGGTGGAACACGCTGATCACTGCGGCGGGATGAACATCGGGGATGTTGTACTGCACCCGGCTGAATCTCTGGATGTACTTGCGCAGGGTTTCCCCTTCCATCTGGGGAATGATATGCAGATCACTGGCCTGGCCATGAGCTTGGTGGCCTCCTGTGAAGGCGCCAAGGAACTCATGGCACAGATCCGACCAAGAAGAAATGGAATCCACCGGCAAGTGCATCAACCAAGACATCACATTGGGCTTCAGCGCCAGCGGGAAATAGTTGGCAAGCACCTTGTCATCGCGAGCTCCAGCAGCCTGCATCGCGATGGTGTAGATGCTGAGGAACTTGGACGGATGGGTCTTGCCAGTGTACTTCTCGCCGATGTCGGTCTTGAACGTGCGGTGGGACGGCCACTAGAACTGCCGCAACTCACGGGTAAAGGCCGGGCAGCCCACCTCGTAAGGTAGGCCACCGGAGCCCCCTGGTGTCGGGTGGTCCATAGCGGGTCCCGCCCGTTTTCCCGACAGGCGGCACGTTTCACGCCGGCGCTTGACGGTGGTTCGAGCATCTTCATGAGCTCGTTCCCGAAGGAGCTGGCGCTGGTCGCGGAGGGTCTGCGGGTCAGACAATGCTATGGAGATGTTATCACAAGCGTCGTCATGACGGGCCGACGCCCGCGGCGGCAGGTGAGGAGGAGGAGAGTGCACCGTGGCTGCAGCTCCTCCGGTCCTCCCAGCGCCAGCATGTGGTGGCTAAGTGGAGCGCCAACCTGAGGGCCCTGCCGGTCGCGGATCGTCTTTGTTGGCGACGGTGGCGAGGCTCCGGATGGTGTCCCTCCACTCGTTGAGCTTCTCCGCAGTAGGAGCGAAGTCGAGGAGCAGCTGCGCGTGCTAAAGCTTCTGCTGGCGTGGGCGGCGGCGACAGCTGCGTGGATTGCGGCGTGCTTCGACTTCTAACTACATTAGAAGGAGCTCTGTTACGACCCAGCGGCTGCGTGCCATTTTCGCCAGCACTTCGGCGGGCGTGTTGAACCCCTTCATCGTGCGGATGACGCACAGGGCTCTTCCCACGGCGGTGCCCAGGGTCACCAGCATGGTGACGCTTCTCGGCGCACACACGATGGGAAGAGTGCGCAGTGGTCACTGGTGTGGGCGTCTTGGAGGTTGCTGCGCCGCCCGGAGGTGGCACCACGACACCCCTGGAGGGCCCCGTGCCGCCTGCGGGGGGCGCAACTCCGTCTTTGGATCTGGCAACGTGCGGCCGGTTTTTTGGCGCGTGAACGACACCGCTCGCTAGGCTCTGACTGCCAGGATGATGCTGGTGCTCGCAAACCGCAGCCCGGGTGCTGTCCGCGACCGGTCCACTGCTCATTCGCACCGGCACGGGCCATTCGGCTCCCAACGAGCCGATCGCCGTGGTCGTCTTCTTCTTAGGAGCCATGGCGATGAAGAACTGCTAGGCTAACTACTATACCAGATTCTCACAATTGCGCCCCCTACCTGGCGCGCCAAAGATGTCGGGGAAACGACACCTATGGGATCACAAGAATCCCTACTACGGTTGCCGGGGCGCAGGGTTGCAAGAAGAGCAGGATCAGTAGCCAGCACGAGGATCGTTTACCCAGGTTCGGGCCGCGAGGATGCGTAAAACCCTAGTCCTGCTTTGGTGGGTGTATTTCAGAGAGTTCTTGAGCTCTTGAACTAGCTGTGGTGAGAGGGTAGTTCGAAAGAGCCGAATCCTTCTCCAGTATGCCATGGGCCTCCTTTTATAGTCGAAAGGGGCTGCCACAATGGCACACAGGAGGTGGAAAGGCGCACAGTGCCATGAGCTTATCGCTCGTATTACAGGACAATACGCATTTAATGCGTATCTTAGGTGTCCCCTTGCTTTATCAGGGAAGGGGGCGAGGCCCGTCCCGTCCGTCGCCGCTCCTTCTCGCTTCAACACGCGCCCTGGACAGTGAGGCATGCGGTGCCATGTAGGAAGGCAGGCAGCTGGGGTGGCGCGGTGGTGGAGCCTTCATGAAGATCTGCATGCCGCCACGCAGGCGCTTGACGGGTTGGCCCGGGAGCTGCATGTTGCCACGCAGGTGCCTGCTCAGCTGGTTGAGCTGGCAACTGCATGCGAACGATGGCGGAAACTCGGTTGGCGCGGGCCTGGAGGTGGCCCTGCTGGCGTCCTTGGCGAGGGCCTTGCCGGGTGGCCTGGGAAGGGTCTTGCTATGTGGCCCGGCAAGGGTCTTGCCACGGCGCGCTGTCGTCCTCGGCAAGGACCTTGCCTGGGGTCTGGTGGCCTTCCTCGGCAAGGATCTTGCCGAGGATCATCTTCTTCTAATCATCATCTAATCTTGAATATGTCTTCACAAAGATCTGCATGCCACCACAGAGGTGCCTTCCCGAGCCCTGGCCCCACGTGGATGATGGCGTTGGGGACCGTGGGCTCAAGGGTGGCTCGCTCTCTCGGTGTGGGGCGAGCTGCCCCGGCAAGGGTCTTGCCGGGGCTGCCAAGGCTGCCCCAGCAAGGGTCTTGCCGGGGGAACCTGCTTCGTCCCTCTGCTCTTTGCGGTCTTGGCCTTGGTGTTGCTCTAATTATGAAAGCACAAGTGCTCCCTAGGTTGTTTTGGTAATTAATGTCAACATATCTCTTGTTGGACTAACACTTTTATCTAGTATGTTTCAGATAAGTTCAACAATGGAGTGGCATGGACTAAAAGATGTGGGAACTCCTTCAAGATGCTAAGGACAAAGGATTGGCTCAAGCTTCAAGCTCAAGACTCTTCATTTTACATTTTAGTGATCCAAGATCACATTGAGTCTATAGGAAAAGCCAATACTATCAAAGAGGGATGAGGTGTTGCTTAATGAGCCTTTTGTTTCATGTGCTTAGTGATATGCTCCAAAACCCTCCACTACTTTCTCACATCCACATATGACCTAAACCCAAAGTCAAACTCGGCCCTACCGATTCTTTCTATCCGGCGCCACCTAGTTCAGATGTCATAGCCACTGCCACAAACCCTAGGCAAATCGGTTTCACCGATAGGGATCTCGGTCTCACCGAGATGGGATTGTAATCTCTCTATGTATGTCCATCACCAGATTCGGCCTCACCGAATTTGTGTAATCGGTACTACCGAGATTACAATGCAAACTCTCTGGTTAACTTATTACCAAAATCGGTCCCACCGAGTTTGAGTAATCGGTCTCACCGAGTTTGCTTGACCAACTCTCCGTTAGCTAATTACCAAATTCGGTCTCACCGAAGTTTGTGTAATCAGTCTCACCGAGATTACATTATGCCCTAACCCTAACCATATCGGTCCTACCGAGTTGCATTTCGTCCCAATCGAAAACCCTAACGGTCACTAGGTTTACTAAATTGGTCCAACCGAAGTTTGATGATTCGGTCCCACCGAGTTTGGTAAATTGTGTGTAACGGTTAGATTTTGTGTGGAGGCTATATATACCCCTCCACCTCCTCTTCATTCGTGGAGAGAGCCATCGTAACAAGCCTACACTTCCAAAGATCCTATTTCGAGAGAGAACTACCTACTCATGTGTTGAGGCCAAGATATTCCATTCCAACCACATGAATCTTGATCTCTAGCCTTCCCCAAGTTGTTTTCCACTCAAATCTTCTTTCCACCAGATCCAAATCCTATGAGAGAGAGTTGAGTGTTGGGGAGACTATCATTTTAAGCACAAGAGCAAGGGGTTCATCATCAACACACCATTTGTTACTTCTTGGAGAGTGGTGTCTCCTAGATTGGCTAGGTGTCACTTGGGAGCCTCCGACAAGATTGTGGAGTTGAACCAAGGAGTTTGTAAGGGCAAGGAGATCGCCTACTCCGTGAAGATCTACCGCTAGTGAGGCAAGTCCTTCGTGGGCGACGGCCATGGTGGGATAGACAAGGTTGCTTCTTCGTGGACCCTTTGTGGGTGGAGCCCTTCGTGGACTCAGCATAACTGCTACCCTACGTGGGTTGAAGTCTCCACCAACGTGGATGTACTATAGCACCACCTATCAGAACCACGACAAAAACATCCGTGTCTCCAATTGCGTTTGAATCTTCCAAACCCTTCCCTTTACATTCTTGCAAGTTGCATGCTTTATTTTCCGCTGCCTATATACTCTTTGCATGCTTGCTTGTTATGTATTGAGAATGTTAAACTTGTGCCTAAACTCCACTTACACCTAAAAGAAGTTAAAAACTACAACTTTGGTACTTAGTGTCTAATCACCCCCCCTCTAGACACCTCTTCTCAAGATCCTACAAGTGGTATCAGAGTAAAGGTCTCCTTTGCCTTGGTTTAATCTCCTTTGGAGGAAGATGGATGAGTCTACTTCGGGGAGTCTTAGTCATAGATTGCCTATTCCTGATGGAGAGTATTTTCATGAGTGGAAAAATGAGATGCTTTAATTTTCAATCAATATCAATTGAACAAGTACATTGCTAGCCCTTGTGCGCCTCATGTTGATCCTATGCATCATACCCTTGATGAATCTATTGACATGACTAGAAATCCTAGAACTGTTAATCTTATCACTAGAGGCTTGCCTAGAAACTTGATTAGAATCTTGCCTACTTTTGAGTGTGCCTACACTATATGGAAATTTCTTGAGGAACGCTTTCCAAATTATTTCTTGAAAATCTAGATGAGATTCTTTATAAGTCTATTGCCTTGAGTAAGATGAATACTAGTGATCCTATGTTTGGTGATCGTCTATTTGAACTTACCGGCCTTATGCGTGCCAAAGGAGATGTTGGAATTATTGGTGATATTATTTCCGAAGCTATAAGAATTCATAAGCAAGATCTTTGTCAAACTCACTCTAATGAATTACCCTCTCTACGACTTGATCCACCACATGACGATGTTGAACATGGATACTATGATGAGGATGATGAGAGTGACTTCGATCTTGAAGATGCAATGAGACATTTTGGTCTTATGGCAAATCTTGAGGATATGTGTCGAGGAAAGGAATGGGTTCTTGAAAGTGGATGTACCGATCACATGACCGGAGATAAAGACATGTTTCGTGAGCTTGCTGAAAATGATGGTCCTCGAAAGTTTGTCACTTTCGGTGACAACTCAAAGGGTAAGGTGGTTGGCCTCGGTAAGGTGGCCATCTCACATGATAGCTCCATTCAAAATGTCATGCTCGTTGAGTCTCTTGGCTACAACTTACTTTCAGTATCTAGACTTGTTGATTTCGTTTTAAATGTCCTATTTACTGAAGTAGATTGCCAAGCGTTTCATCGAGACAACCATAAAATGGTCTTTACCGGTATACGCAGAGGTGATCTTTACATTGTTTATTCCTCTAAAAAGGCACAACCTAAAACTTTCTTCATTGCTAAATCCTCAAAAGGTTGGTTATGGCATAGATGACTAGGTCACGTTGGCATGAGAAACCTTGACAAGCTTATTAAAGGAAATCATATCCTTGGAGTTAACGATGTCATATTTGATAAGGATAGACTGTGCAGTGCTTGTCAAGCAGGTAAACAGGTTGGAGGAAGGCATCCCATGAAGAACATCATGACCACAAGGAGGCCACTCGAGCTACTCTATATGGACCTTTTTGGTCCCAACGGTTACAAAAGTCTCGGTGGAAATTCTTTTGGTCTAGTTATAGTTGATGATTTTTCAAGATTTACGTGGGTGTTCTTTCTCGATGATAAATCACAGGTCCAAAAGATCTTCAAAAACTTCGCTAGGATGGCCCAAAACCAATTTGAAGTGAAGATCAAGAAGGTTCGCAGCGACAACGGAACGGAGTTCAAGAGCGCAAATGTGGACACCTTTCTTGATGAAGAAGGGATTCCACACGAGTTCTCGGCTACGTACACACATCAACAAAATGGAGTTGTTGAGAGGAAGAATCGGGCGCTCATCGAAATGGCGAGAACGATGCTTGATGAGTACAAGACACCGAAGCACTTTTGGGCAGAAGCGGTTGAGACAGCTTGTAATGCAACAAATCGCTTGTATCTTCACAATCTACTCGGCAAGACAGCATACGAGCTCCTCACCGGTAACAAACCCCAAGTTGGATACTTTCGAGTATTCGGCTCAAAGTGCTACATTCTTGATAAGCATCGTCGTTCAAAATTTGCTCCTAAGTCTCATGAAGGTTTCCTACTAGGTTATGGCTCAAACTCTCACACTTACTGTGCCTACAACTATTTCACCCGAAAGGTTGAAGAGACGGTAGATGTGAAGTTTGATGAATCTAACGGCTCGCAAGTAGAGCAATTGCCAATTGATGTAGGAGACAAAGACTCTTCGGAAGCAATCCAAGACTTGTCTATTGGCAAGGTCCGTCCAAGGGAGGTGAAGGAGAGTACCTCGTCTGTTCAAGTGGAAGCTTCTACTTCACGACAAGGTGAATCAAGAGTTGAAACGGAAGCATCCACAAGTGGAACAAACCAAAATGAAGAAAACGAGGAAGAACATCACGAACGTCAACAACCTCCCTCTCCACCTCGACAAGAAAACGACAACGCCAACAATGAAGATGATCAAGAAGAAGAAGAACAAGATGAAGAAGATGTTCAACCGAGACCCAAGCAAAAGCTTTCACGAGTTCGAGCAAGAATTTCTAAAGATCATCCCGTCAAGAAAATCTACAATGATATTCAAACCGGGAGAATCACTCGCTCTAAAACTCGTTTAGCCAACTTTTGTGAAAACTATTCTTTCATCTCTAGCATTGAACCTATGAAGGTCGAAGAAGCATTGGAAGATCCGGATTGGATAAATGCTATGCATGAAGAGATACACAACTTTGAGAGAAACCAAGTTTGGACATTGGTTGAGAAGCCCGACAACAACCACAACATCATCGGTACCAAATGGGTGTTTTGCAACAAGCAAGATGAAGATGGACAAGTAGTTCGCAACAAAGCACGCCTAAATGTCCCAAGGCTACACACAATTCGAAGGTATGGACTATGGTGAGACTTATGCTCTCGTTGCTAGACTTGAGTCCATTCACATCTTACTTGCCTATGCTAATCACCATAATATCACCTTGTACCAAATGGACATTAAAAGTGCTTTTCTAAATGGTGAAATAGAGGAGGAAGTTTATGTTAAACAACCTCCCGGCTTTGTCAATCCTAAGAAACCAAATCATGTTTACAAACTTCACAAAGCTCTTTATGGTCTTAAACAAGCTCCTAGAGCATGGTAGAAATGCTTGACCAAGTTTCTTCTTGAAAAAGGCTTTGAAATTGGGAAGATTGATTCCACACTTTTTACTAAAACGGTTAATGGAGAATTATTTGTTTGCCAAATTTATGTTGATGATATCATATTTGGATCAACTAACCCTCATTTTAGTGAGAAGTTTGGGAAGCTAATGTCGGAGAAGTTTGAGATGTCAATGATGAGTGAACTCAAATTCTTTCTTGGGTTGCAAATCAAGCAAACTAAGGAAGGTACTTTTGTCTCTCAAACGAAGTACACTAAGGACTTATTCAAGAAGTTCAATATGCAAGAGTGCAAAGGTATGTCTACACCCATGCCTACTAGTGGACATCTCGACTTGACCAAAGATGGTAAACCGGTTGATCAAAAGGTTTATCGCTCTATGATTGGATCATTGTTATATTTATGTGCTTCACATCCCGATATTATGCTAAGTGTGTGCATGTGTGCAAGATATCAAGCTGATCCTAAAGAATGTCATCTTAAGGCCGTAAAAAGGATAGTGAGATACTTAATTCATACACCAAACTTTGGCATTTGGTATCCTACGAGGGCCTCTTCGATCTTGTTGGCTATTCCGACTTGGACTATGCCGGAGACAAGGTTGATAGAAAGTCCACTTTGGGTACTTGTCAACTTCTTGGTAGATCTCTTGTGTCTTGGTCCTCCAAGAAACAAAACTCGGTATCCTTATCTACCGCCGAAGCAGAGTACATTGCTGCTGGTTCATGTTGTGCTCAATTACTTTGGATGACCCAAACTCTTAAAGATTATGGGATATATGTGATACATGTTCCATTGCTTTGTGACAATGAAAGTGCTATCAAAATTGGTCATAATCCCGTGCAACATTCTTGAACTAAGCATATTGAAGTTCGTCGTCATTTCATTCGAGATCATGTTGCTAAGGGTGACATTAATCTCAAGCATGTTCGCACCGAAAAGCAATTAGCTGATATATTTACAAAACCCCTTGATGAGAAAGTGTTTTGCAGTTTGAGAGGAGAATTGAACATCATTGATGCTTCAAACTTGGAGTAGAAACTCCATTGGATACATGCAAGACATGAGCTTATGACTAATCCATGATATCTCTCTTATGATGAATATATTATATCTTGGATATATCTGCATCTTGCATGTCATCTAACCTATTTAGGTACTTGGTTGAATCAAATTCCATGAGATTGTAATCTACTCACATCTTGAGCAATCTCTAGATCACCAAGTCTCTACCCTTTGGTGGATGAGTACAAGGAAGCACAGAATCATTCTAACATATCCTTTAGACAAACTCTATGATCGAGCTTCATAATTGTCATTTTGGATACACAAGTGCTATTCCTTGCAAGAACTAACCCATGTAGGTAGATGGACTCAAATTCCAAGTGGTGCTCCCAACTCTTGATGAGCTACATCAACCTTGAGCAACCCACACAAGTTCAACTACATGGACAACACCACCAACCAAGGTATGTTATTCCATCTTAGAGAAGCTTTACTCCAAGTCATGAGCTAAAGCAACTCGACAAGCTGTGAATACATCAAGATGCTTAAAGCGAAAAATGGTAACCCCATTTTGAGCTTAAACGATGAGTATGACCCATGATCAAGTGATCTCACTTGACTCCTAAGTCAATATACTCTAACATAGGTGACTTTGTCACCGACCATCTCTAGATGAAGTTCTCTCGTGTTCTTATTTGTGTTTTTGCATTTGTCTCATGCATATTTGTTTCCCCTTTCAAAAAAAACTTCATCTAGATTTCATTCTTTTCTTTCTATTTGCTCTGCATTTTCAGCATCGAATTCATTGCATATCATTTTGTTAATTCCTTGCAAATCATTGTGAGACCTTTCTAGTCTAGTGAGCTGAGGTGACAAATGTTTTCTCTGCGTTGAACTTGGTTTCACCAATTTGTTGTTTTCGGTCCAACCGAATCTTTTCGGTACAACCGAAGCATACCTCTCGGTGCCACCGATTTCACAACAGGATAAACAGTTTGCCACTTATTCTGTGTTTCTTCTAAATCCAGCTCCACTCAATGAATCTTGTCCTCTACAAGCATCACAATTTTATGCAGTGCTTTGCGTTGTGACTCAAGGACCAACCCATACACAACAAATTCCAGAAGACCCTTCTTGGAAATTGAAGTCAAAGGGGGAGAGAGAGATCACATCAAAGCTTATCACTTAGAGAGATCACATTAGAGAGAGTATTAAGGGGGAGAAAGAGATCTCCAGGGGGAGAGAATACTCATGTAGAAAGTATTTCCCAAGGATCCCAGATGCTTGGTATTCAAGAGGAGAGATGCCACATGTCTTTTTGGGGGAAAGACATGTTCATGTGTGCTTATTTGCATTAAGCTATGTTCTTTTATATTTTTTCAGCTCTGATTTTTCTGTTCCCTATCTTCTCCCAGTATCCCATTCCAGATTCAGGGGGAACAAGACATTAAGGGAAAGGAATCAATCAAATTCATTGCATATCTTTACTCTTGGGGACATGTCTAATCAAATGTGGTACTCAATACTCACTCTCTACATGTCATCCCAGTCTTAGTATTCTTGTGGTTTCTTCTGTTTGCCATGGCTAGTAGATGTACTTGTGTTATCTAACCTTGTTTGTGCAGGTTCATTTCACCCTAAGCGAACTCAAGACTACAAGGTAAGTATATGCATCACACTCATGTGTATGAGGAATTCTTGCTGATGTACATACTGTTTTGCAAGAAGGACTCATGAGCATGAAGGTATCTTCTTTAATATTCTTTGCTCTGATGCATATGGCCAAGATACATGTAACACATTGCCTACTCTATCATGGTTATGCTCTCACATGCTTCTATATTCCATATTCACATGATTGCATACATATAGGGGGAGCCTATGCTTGTTACATGTCTTTCCGAAGCTTTACTTGCTATTCTTTATATCCTTACCTAAAACTTTGATGTATGTTGCCATCAATTACCAAAAAGGGGGAGATTGAAAGCACAAGTGCTCCCTAGGTGGTTTTGGTAATTAATGTCAACATATCTCTTGTTGGACTAACACTTTTATCTAGTATGTTTCAGATAAGTTCAACAATGGAGTGGCATGGACTAAAAGATGTGGGAACTCCTTCAAGATTCTAAGGACAAAGGATTGGCTCAAGCTTCAAGCTCAAGACTCTTCATTTTACATTTTAGTGATCCAAGATCACATTGAGTCTATAGGAAAAGCCAATACTATCAAGGAGGGATGAGGTGTTGCTTAATGAGGCTTTTGCTTCATGTGCTTAGTGATATGCTCCAAAACCCTCCACTACTTTCTCACATCCACATATGACCTAAACTCCAAGTCAAACTCGGCCCTACCGATTCTTTCTATCCGGCGCCACCGAGTTCAGATGTCATTGCCACTGCCACAAACCCTAGGGAAATCGGTTTCACCGATAGGGATCTCGGTCTCACCGAGATGGGATTGTAATGTCTCTATGTATGTCCATCACCAGATTCGGCCTCACCGAATTTGTGTAATCGGTACTACCGAGATTACAATGCAAACTCTTTGGTTAACTTATTACCAAAATCGGTCCCACCGAGTTTGAGTAATCGGTCTCACCGAGTTTGCCTGACCAACTCTCTGGTTAGCTAATTACCAAATTCGGTCTCACCGAGTTTGTGTAATCGGCCTCACCAGGATTACGTTATGCCCTAATCCTAACCATATCGGTCCTACTGAGTTGCACTTCGGTCCAACCGAAAACCCTAACGGTCACTAGGTTTACTAAATCGGTCCGACCGAGTTTGATGATTTGGTCCCACCGAGTTTGGTAAATTGTGTGTAATGGTTAGATTTTGTGTGGAGGCTATATATACCCCTCCACCTCCTCTTCATTCGTGGAGAGAGCCATCGAACAAGCCTACACTTCCAAAGCATCCTATTTCTCGAGAGAGAACTACCTACTCATGTGTTGAGGCCAAGATATTCCATTCCAACCACATGAATCTGGATCTCTAGCCTTCCCCAAGTTGCTTTCCACTCAAATCTTCTTTCCACCAGATCCAAATCCTATGAGAGAGAGTTGAGTGTTGGGGAGACTATCATTTGAAGCACAAGAGCAAGGAGTTCATCATCAACACACCATTTGTTACTTCTTGGAGAGTGGTGTCTCCTAGATTGGCTAGGTGTCACTTGGGAGCCTCCGACAAGATTGTGGAGTTGAACCAAGGAGTTTGTAAGGGCAAGGAGATCGCCTACTTCGTGAAGATCTACCGCTAGTGAGGCAAGTCCTTCGTGGGCGACGGCCATGGTGGGATAGACAAGGTTGCTTCTTCATGGACCCTTCGTGGGTGGAGCCCTTCGTGGACTCGCGCAACCGTTACCCTACGTGGGTTGAAGTCTCCACCAACGTGGATGTACGATAACACCACCTATCGGAACCACGACAAAAACATCTGTGTCTCCAATTGCGTTTGAATCTTCCAAACCCTTCCCTTTACATTCTTGCAAGTTGCATGCTTTATTTTCCGATGCCTATATACTCTTTGCATGCTTGCTTGTTATGTATTGAGAATGTTAAACTTGTGCCTAAACTCCACTTAAACCTAAAAGAAGTTAAAAACTGCAACTTTGGTACTTAGTGTCTAATCACCCCCCCTCTAGACACCTCTTC
The DNA here is from genome assembly GCA_021605145.1 of Aegilops bicornis. Lineage (NCBI taxonomy): Eukaryota > Viridiplantae > Streptophyta > Magnoliopsida > Poales > Poaceae > Aegilops > Aegilops bicornis. Next base: position 421,027,495 of record CM038675.1, on the reverse strand, counting down.
TCAAGATCCTACAGATTATCTTGGGCTCACCTCCACTGTTCTGCTTGGTGTGACTGCGGGCGCAGCTCCGACTGCCCGTGCACAGGTAAATGGGTACAAAAAGTGTGCCCCTCTTTTTGTACACCGACAACTCTGGTCGGCTCGGGCGATGGGCAGTGGAGCCTGAGGATTGGGCGTCGACAGAAAACAAGGAAGGTGGTCGGGGAGATTGGATCGGGAGGAGATCCCGAGGAAGAAAGTGGCGGTGGCCGAGACGGGATGGATGGGACATCTCCCTAGATTTTATGGTTTTGTCTGGTTATATAGCAGGTAGGTTAGTTTAGGGGCTACTCGGGCCCTCCGATCATAATCGGACGGTCCAAGATAAATAGGTTAGTAGATTCAAAGAAGAAACCAAAGATGTTTTATAGATGTTTGGGGATGATCCGGACCCGACGGTAATGATAGTCTGGTTCGGGTTCGGGGAAGTTTCAGACGCACGCAAGGGGTCGATGCACTGCGCAAAGAGAGGTTAGGCGAACGAGGTCAAGTGTGTGGTTGGACTGAGAATGGTCAAGGAAGACAGACGGTCTGACGACATGCCATGGAGACAAGGAGAAGCGGCAACCGCGAATGACTACGGGTTTTATGAAAACATGCGGGTGCAATATGCATGATGACATGATGGCAACGAAGAACATGGTAGGCGTCTGGAGCGTCGGTCTTGGGGCGTCACAACACTCCTCCACTTACAAGAGATCTCGTCCCGAGATCTAGGGATGGCACCGGAGAGAAACGGAAGAAGAAGAGGTAACTAAGTTGTTTCTTTGACAAACAAGTGAAACCACGAGCCTTGAGAGGTTGAACAAATTGAAAGAAAGAATATAATGGAGATGACCGGGATTGCAAACACTCCGTTAGTAACAAGGAACAAGGAATATGATGTGAACCAAGAGCTTAGGGGACAAGATAGATTTTTAAGACACTTCGGTTAAAATTAGCTGGACAAGGAATAATAATAAAAGAATTCGGGCAGCACTCCGATTGAAACGAGATGTACAAAGAACAATAAAGATCAATTACGACAACACTCCGGTTGGAAATGGAAGGAATAGATATGAACTTGGCAAAATGAAAGCACTTGGATGAGACTCCGATTAAAAGAGGAATGATAGCCACAACACTCTGGTTAAATGGATAAGCAATAAAAACATTATCTTGACAAAACGAGACGATGGGTCAAAGAGAGCAACATTGCAACGCCTCCGGAAGAAATTAAAGAATTGAATGAAAAGAACGAAGAGAAAATAACATGTTATACCTCAAATAAATTTGAGAGAGCATCCTTAAAAGAAAGATTGAACGGAGTCGTTGGTAAATCAACAACGAAAAGCACAAGCTTGTTGTGGACTGATGGAAAACATCTCAAAACTTGAGGTGAAATTCTGCCACTAACAGAATCAATTAATTTGATTAAGAACACCAAAGAGATGAAAAAAATTCTTCCACCAAGATGATAAAGAGATAACTTGGATCCCTGATAAGCACCACAGTTGGCAACATTCCTTAGGAAAGGCTTTAGATGAAATCTCTACCAAGATAACTCCAACGAAGAGATTGATGGATTTAAAATATCTCATTCTTGACAACATGTGAATCATGAAACATGAATGGAAATTGTCAAGAAGGACATAACACCAACTCGAAGGATAAGATAGAAAGAATTGTACTTTAATGCAAGATGAAGAATGCTTGAACTCCTCAAAACAAAACATGTGTTGAACATAATGTTTATTTTGGAGTATAGCTTGGCGGATCATAACTTCGAGAGAAAACTTGAAGAACAATTGAAGAATGAAAAGAATCCTTGACGAACCACCATGTTGAGCCTTCGTGAGAACTTCGGTAATAAAAGGATGATAAAAAGAAAGAGAAGTTGATAACACAAGGTGATGCCTTGCTATGATTTAGATGGAGCTTCATGATGATATGACCGCGAAAACTTTGAACTCCGGAAAAGAAAGATGAACAACTAGAAACTGAGAATTGATATCATGAACAAACTCCGAAAAGGAAAAGATGAAGCATCTCGAACCGAGAATGTGATATGAAGGAAAACTCCAGAGAGAAATATGAATCACCTGGATGAACCAAGAATAAGAATTATGTTATGCGTATCGTTCACCAATTTAGATTGATGACAAGCAACGGATTTGGCATACTACTTATTCTCGTAGAAAGGATTAAGATAGATATAGCGCAAACTTGAGAAGGTCTTGATGGAACCACCGGTGAAATTTGGAAACAACGAATGAATTGATATGAAAACGAAGGAAGAAGAATCTTGGACAAACCACCGTAAGGATTAAAAGAACGAACGAAGAAAACAAACACATCACCAGGAAGAATTGGAAAATGAACGAAGATACTTGAGAGAATTTAGATACAAGTGATTGAAGAGATCACGAGCTGATTAGAGAATACTTGAATGATGCCTCGGTAAGATTTGGAGAACGAGAGCTGAAGACTGGAATGAATAATTCTTAGATGATGGGCTCCAGAGAATCAACTTGAAGAGACCACTGAATTTCTCCGGATGGGTGAAAAGAATTCTCACAATCGAAAACAATTATGAGAGGACGGCAACAAGCTAGAACCATGAATCTTCAAGAGAATGGACCAAGATTTGAGAGAAACTCTTCTTCGGTCTTCAAATGCTGAGAATGACAATGAGAAACACCACCATGAATTGTTGAGATACTCCGGAATGAAAAAACAAAGAGGTTGAGCCAACAATGAAAAATAATTTGAAATCGATCTTGGAGGAAGACATTTGACTGATGATAATTCATTCTTACGTCAAACTTTGAAAATGAATTTGAAAATAACTCCAGAAAATTAGAAGAGCCAGATAAGATCCTGGGAAAAGACCTGTGGGTTAGGGCCCACTAAAAAGAAAACACCGTTGAACGATTGCTTAGGGAGAGATAATGCACCGGTTGATTTGAACGTCTTGAACGAGGTAACAACCTCGAAATAGCTTGAACGGATTAGGAATGAAAACACGAATCTCCTGAGGCATCTTTAGCACTACGGAACAATTGTATACCACGCGAAGAATGATTAAGAGTTGCACTGGCATGAGAAAGTATTTGAAATGAGAAAAGGAATATGATCAACACCGAAAGCTTGAATTGGATCCACCGAAGAAGAAACAACAACGAAGGATGATGAACTTGAAACTGTTGAGCATCTTCATGGGAAATCACCGGATAAGAATATTGATGGAAAAGAATGGAGAGACTTCCCATCAATAAAAAATATACTTGATTAAGAAATCTGAATCCTTGAAGAAAAAAGGGTGAGAGGGCGGGAAAACAAAGGCAACATGGGACGGATGAAACAAACAACGTTGGGAAAACTGAGAGGTGATCTTGCAAATGTTGAAATGATCAGATCCACTTGAAGAGAAGCACGCCGGTTAGAAAAGAGTTGACATGACAACCTCAGTGATCAAGAAGGATTAGCACTCCCATAGAAATATGAAAACACCGTTTAGAAAAGGTATGGAATCCACATTTGACTTCGAAGCAACTCGAATACCACAACTCAAAACAAAACAAAGGATTTGGCTCGTAGATTAAGCCGGAAACACACATGATAGAGATTTCGCCCAAAGTGTTCGTGATGAGGCCCCACGGGCACAACGTATAGTGGACGTCACGAATGACAAACAAGACGTCCCCGAATCGGCATAGCCAATGATTCTTTAAGATGTCTCACGACCATTGTAAATCGACCATGAAAAGCGAACCACTAGACGTTGGACCCCAATATCAAATCATACATCCGTCGAAAAGATATTCTAGGAGCTACTTGAATTCCCACCTATTAACTCCCGAAACTTTCTGGTTATGCAATCTGGTGTTGGGGATACAGGGGAAGCATAATATCTCACACAAACTAACAATCCCTACATCTAGCTGTATCCATCCGTCAACACATAACCAAGAAAACTCCGTAAATCGTGTACCTCAACCTTCGAAAAGCATCCGTTATACGAGTTATGGCAATACTCCTGAACTCCCGCCCCAGTACTGGGTTCAATCTTCTTTTTCGAGCTCCTTATTAATGAGATTGGTTGAATAGAAGGCTCCTCCTTGTTACCTGATTCATCATAAGAAATAATAGGAGGATATTGGGAAGTCTCTTCCCTTTCATTAGCATTCCCTTCATCTTCTATTTGTTTTCTTTTCCTTATGTAATTGGCAATATAAGGATTTTCAATACAATTCACCGCACAATACATATAAATTTTCTCTAGATCAAAATGAAGAACTTTATCAAGGGAAAATTTTGGAATATCCTTAGTTATATGAGACATTTTCATCATAACTCGAGAAATCATCATTAGTACTATGGATATTCAAGGAGTTCATACTAACAACATTGCAATCATGCTCATCATTCAAAGATTTAGTGCCAAACAATTTAATGCATTCTTCATCTAACACTTTGGCACAATTTTCCTTTCCATCATACTCACGAAAGATATTAAAAAGATGAAGCATATGGGACAAACTCAATTCCATTTTATTGGTAATTTTCTTTTATAAACTAAACTAGTGCTAAAACAAGAAACAAAAAGATTCGATTGCAAGATCTAAAGATATACCTTCAATCACTAACCTCCCCGACAACGGCGCCAGAAAAGAGCTTGATGTCTACTACCCAACCTTCTTCTTGTAGACGTTGTTGGGCCTCCAAGTGCAGAGGTTTGTAGGACAGTAGCAAATTTCCCTCAAGTGGATGACCTAAGGTTTATCAATCCGTGGGAGGCGAGATGAAGATGGTCTCTCTCAAACAACCCTGCAACCAAATAACAAAGAGTCTCTTGTGTCCCCAACACACCCAATACAACGGTAAATTGTATAGGTGCACTAGTTCGGCGGAGAGATGGTGATAGAAGTGCGATATGAATGGTAGATATAGGTTTTTGTAATCTGAAAATATAAAAACAGCAAGGTAACAAATGATAAAAGTGAGCGTAAACGGGATTGCAATGCTAGGAAACAAGGACTAGGGTTCATACTTTCACTAGTGCAAGTTATCTCAACAATAATAACATAATTGGATCATATAACTATCCCTCAACATGCAACAAAGAGTCACTCCAAAGTCACTAATAGCAAAGAACAAACGAAGAGATTATGTAAGGGTACAAAACCACCTCAAAGTTACTCTTTCCAATCAATCCGTTGGGCTATTCCTATAAGTGTCACAAACAGCCCTAGAGTTCATACTAGAATAACACCTTAAGACACAAATCAACCAAAATTCTAATGTCACCTAGATACTCCAATGTCACCTCAAGTATCCGTGGGTATGATTATACGATATGCATCACACAATCTTAGATTCATCTATTCAACCAACACATAGAACCTCAGAGTGCCCCAAAGTTTCTACCGGAGAATCACGACGAAAACGTGTGCCAACCCCTATGCATAGGTTCATGGGCGGAACACGCAAGTTGATCACCAAAACATACATCAAGTGAATCACGTGATATCCATTGTCACAACAGATACACACGGCAAGACATACATCAAGTGTTCTCAAATCTTTAAAGACTCAATCCGATAAGATTACTTCAAGGGGAAAACTCAATTCATTACAAGAGAGTAGAGGGGGAGAAGAAACATAAGATCCAACTATAATAGCAAAGCTCGCGATACATCAAGATCGTGCCAAATCAAGAACACGAGAGAGAGAGAGAGATCAAACACATAGCTACTGGTACATACCCTCAGCCCCGAGGGTGAACTACTCCCTCCTTGTCATGGAGAGCGCCGCGATGATGAAGATGGCCACCGGTGAGGGTTCCCCCCTCCGGCAGGGTGCCGGAACAGGCTCCCGATTGGTTTTTGGTGGCTACAGAGGCTTGCGGCGGCGGAACTCCCGATCTATCTTCTGTTCAGAAGTTTTAGGGTACGTGGAGTTATATAGGCGGAAGAAGCACGTCAGGGGAGCCACGAGGGCACCATGAGGCAGGGGGCGCGCCCTAGGGGGGTGGGCGCGCCTCCCACCCTCGTGGCTTGCTCGTTCCTTCCTTGACGTGGGGTCCAAGTCCATCGGGTAGCTTTCGTTCCAAAAATAACTTCTCTAGTTGATTTCGTTCCGTTTCGACTCATTCGATATTCCTTTTCTTCAAAACACGAAATAGGCAAAAAATAGCAAATCTGGGCTGGGCCTCCGGTTAATAGGTTAGTCCCAAAAGTAATATAAAAGTGGAAAATAAAGCCCAATATTGCCCAAAACAGTAGATAATATAGCATGGAGCAATCAAAAATTATAGATACGTTGGAGACGCAAGTACCCCCAATCTTAATTCCTGCTCGTCCTCGAGTAGGTAAATGATTAAAAAGATAATTTTTGATGTGGAATGCTACTTGGCATAATTTCAATGTAATTCTTCTTACTTGGGGTATGAATATTCAGATCCGAAAGATTCAAGACAAAAGTTTAATATTGACATAAAAATAATAATACTTCAAGCATACTAACAAGGCAATTATGTCTTCTCAAAATAACATGGCCAAAGAAAGTTATCCCTACAAAATCATATAGTCTGGCTATGCTCTATCTTCACCACACAAAGTATTTAAATCATGCACAACCCCGATGACAAGCCAAGCAATTGTTTCATACTTTTGACATTCTCAAAACTTTTTCAATCTTCACGCAATACATGAGCGTGAGCCATGGACATAACACTATAGGTGGAATAGAATGGTGGTTGTGGAGAAGACAAAACGAGGGGAAGATAGTCTCACATCAACTAGGCGTATCAACGGGCTATGGAGATGCCCATTGATAGATATCAATGTGAGTGAGTAGGGATTGCCATGCAACGGGTGCACTAGAGCTATAAATATATGAAAGCTCAACAAAAGAAACTAAGTGGGTGTGCATCCAACTCGCTTGCTCACGAAGACCTAGGGCAATTTGAGGAAGCCCATCATTGGAATATACAAGCCAAGTTCTATAATGAAAAATTCCCACTAGTATATGAAGGTGACAAAATGAGAGACTCTCTATCATGAAGATCATGGTGCTACTTTGAACCACAAGTGTGGTAAAAGGATAGTAACATTGTCCCTTCTCTCTTTTTCTCTCATTTTTTTATTTTTTTATTTTTTTATTTAGGCCTTTTCTCTTTTTTCTCTTTTTTTTATTTTTCGTCCGGAGTCTCATCCCGACTTGTGGGGGAATCATAGTCTCCATCATCCTTTCCTCACTGGGACAATGCTCTAATAATGATGATCATCACACTTTTATTTACTTACAACTCAACAATTACAACCCGATACTTAGAACAAAATATTACTCTATATGAATACCTCCGGCGGTGTACCGGGATATGCAATGAATCAAGAGTAACATGTATGAAAGAATTATGAACGGTGGCTTTGCCACAAATACGATGTCAACTACATGATCATGCAAAGCAATATGACAATGATGGAGCGTGTCATAATAAACGGAACGGTGGAAAGTTGCATGGCAATATATCTCGGAATGGCTATGGAAATGCCATGATAGGTAGGTATGGTGGCTGTTTTGAGGAAGGTTTATGGTGGGTGTATGATACCGGCGAAAAGTGCGCGGTATTAGAGAGGCTAGCAATGGTGGAAGGAAGAAGAGTGCGTATAATCCATGGACTCAACATTAGTCATAAAGAACTCATATACTTATTGCAAAAATCTACGAGTTATCAAAGCAAAGATTACGCGCATGCTCCTAGGGGATAGATTGGTAGGAAAATACCATCGCCGTCCCCGACCGCCACTCATAAGGAAGACAATCAATAAATAAATCATGCTCCGACTTCATCACATAACGGTTCACCATAATGCATGCTACGGAATCACAAACTTTAACACAAGTATTTCTCAAATTCACAACTACTCAACTAGCATGACTCTAATATCACCATCTCCATATCTCAAAACAATTATCAAGCATCAAACTTCTAATAGTATTCAACACACTCATAATTTTTTTTCTTTTATTAGTCTTGTATGCCTAGAATATTAGGATCATTTAAGAAAATTACCATGCTATTTAAGACTCTCAAAATAATATAAGTTAAGCATGAGAGTTCATCTATTTCTTCAAAATAAAACTATCATCGTGCTCTAAAAGATATAAGTGAAGCACTAGAGCAACAACAAACTACTCCAAAAGATATAATTGAAGATCAATGAGTAGTCTAATAATTATGCAACTATGTGAAGACTCTCTCTCATTTAAGAATTTAAGATCTTGGTATTTTATTCAAACAGAAAGCAAAACAAAATAAAATGACATGACGCTCCAAGCAAAACACATATCATGTGGTGAATAAAAATATAGCTCCAAGTAAAGTTACCGATGAACGAAGACGAAAGAGGGGATGCCTTCCGGGGAATCCCCAAACTTAGATGCTTGGTTGTCCTTGAATATTACCTTGGGGTGCCTTGGGCATCCCCAAGCTTAGGCTCTTGCTACTCCTTATTCCATAGTCCATCGAAGCTTTACCCAAAACTTGAAAACTTCACAACACGAAACTTAACAGAAAACTCGTGAGCTCCGATAGCGAAAGAAAACAAAACACCACTTCAAGTTACTGTAATGAGCTCATTATTTATTTATATTGGTGTTAAACCTACTTTATTCCAACTTCTCTATGATTTATAAACTATTTTACTAGCCATTGATTCATCAAAATAAGCAAGCAACACAATGAAAACAGAATCTGTCAAAAACAGAACAGTCTGTAGTAATCTGTAACTAACGCAAACTTATGGAACTCAAAAAATTCTAAAATAAATTGGTGGACCTGAGTAATTTTTCTAGTAATCATCTGCAAAAAGAATCAACTAAATATCACTCTCCAGTAAAAAGTTGAAGCTAATCTCGTGAGCGCTAAAGTTTCTGTTTTTTACAGCATGATCATAAAGACTTCACCCAAGTCTTCCCAAAAGTTCTACTTTGCACAAACACTAATTAAAACACAAAACCACATCCTAACAGAAGCTAGATGGATTATTCATTCCTAAACATAACCAAAAAGCAATAAACTAAAATAAAATTGGGTTGCCTCCCAACAAACGCTATCGTTTAACACCCCTAGCTAGGCATGATGATTTAAATGATGCTCACATAAAAGATAGGAATTGAAACATATATAGAGCATCATGAAGAATATGACTAGCACACTTAAGTCTAAGCCACTTCCTATGCATAGGTATTTTTTGAGCAAACAACTTATGGGAACAAGGATCAACTTGCATAGGAAGGTAAAACAAACATAACTTCAAGATTTTAAGCACATAGAGAGGAAACTTGATATTATTGCAATATGTAGAAGCATATGATCCTCTCTAATAATAATTTTCAGTATCATCATGAATGAATTCAACAATATAACCAACACCTAAAGAATTCTTTTCATGATCTACAAGCATAAAAATTTTATTACTCTCCAGATAAGCAAAATTCTTTTCATTCGGGATAGTGAGAGTATCATAAGAGACTTGAATACTATAAATTTTTTCCACATTAAAAGAGTAATGTTCAAAAAAAGGGTAATCATAATCATGACAAGTTTTATAAATATAATCATCACTACTTTTTATAGTATAAGTTTTATCACAATAATCATCATAAGTAGCAACTTTGTTCTCATCATAATCGATTGAAACCCCTTCCAAGATAGTGGATACATCACTAAATGAAGTCATGACCTCTCCAAGTCCACTTTCATCAATATAATTATCATAGGTAGAAGGCATTATATCATCGTAACTACTTTGTATATCAAAACTTGGGAGGCTAAAAATATCATCATTATTAAACATAGGATCCCCAAGCTTGGGACAAATATTAATTGCAGCAAATATATTCTCAAGTATGTCATCCTCATCAAACATAGCTTCCCCAAGCTTGGGCCTTTTCATATCATAAGAATAATCACTCTCTTCATTAATAGTATGGATAGCACCAATAATATAGCAATTATTATATTCTTCCAAGCAAGTCCAATTTTTTTTCAAGATCATAAGAAGTATCATTATCTTCCTAATCATAATCATCACAACAAGCAATAGGCATAACGAGATCATCATCAAGTGTATCATCTTCATTTTCATGAGGCACAACAATAATAGGAGCAACTTTATTTGGGAGAGATACCTTTTACCTCTCTTCCTTTTCTTTTCTTCTTATTCACCACATCATGTGTGGGTTGAATCTTTTTTTGGAGCTCCTTATTAATGAGATTGGTTGAATAAAAGGCTCCTCCTCGTTACCTGATTCATCATAAGAAATAATAGGAGGATATTGGGAAGTCTCTTCCCTTTCATTAGCATTCTCTTCATCTTCTATTTGTTTTCTTTTCCTTATGTAATTGGCAATATAAGGATTTTCAATACAATTCACCGCACAATACATATAAATTTTATCTAGATCAAAATGAAGAACTTTATCAAGGGAAAATTTTGGAATATCCTTAGTTATACGTTTAATTTCTTCATAACCCAAGATAAAACTAAGTTCATTATAATGTGCAAGGGAAATCAAGTCATCACAATTTTTGGACACGATACGATCATGAAACAATTTGCATTGGGTACTAAAATGATCACGTTCATTGCAAAGTTCACAAGTAGGGCTAAGAAAAGATAAATTTTCAGCACATTCATGTAGCTCTTCTTGCAACAGTTTGGTTTCTAAGTACTTATGCCTCTTGCAATATCTATCTTCCCTGTTTGGTGTGTACTTACAAACTCAATGTACTCCACAAAAATTGACATGTTTATAGGAGACATTTTCATCATAACTAGGGCAATCATCATTAGTACTATGGATATTCAAGGAGTTCATACTAACAACATTGCAATCATGCTCATCATTCAAAGATTTAGTGCCAAACAATTTAATGCATTCTACATCTAACACTTTGGCACAATTTTCCTTTCCATCATACTCACGAAAGATATTAAAAATATGAAGCGTATGGGACAAACTCAATTCCATTTTTTTGGTAATTTTCTTTTATAAACTAAACTAGTGCTAAAACAAGAAACAAAAAGATTCGATTGCAAGATCTAAAGATATACCTTCAAGCACTAACCTCCCCAGCAACGGCGCCAGAAAAGAGCTTGATGTCCACTACACAACCTTCTTCTTGTAGACGTTGTTGGGCCTCCAAGTGCAGAGGTTTGTAGGACAGTAGAAAATTTCCCTCAAGTGAATGACCTAAGGTTTATCAATCTGTGGGAGGCGTAGGATGAAGATGGTCTCTCTCAAACAACCCTGCAACCAAATAACAAAGAGTCTCTTGTGTCCCCAACACACCCAATACAACGGTAAATTGTATAGGTGCACTTGTTCGTCGAAGAGATGGTGATACAAGTGCGATATGGATGGTAGATATAGGTTTTTGTTATCTGAAAATATAAAAACAGCAAGGTAACTAATGATAAAAGTGAGCGTAAACGATATTGCAATGCTAGGAAACAAGGTCTAGGGTTCATACTTTCACTAGTGCAAGTTCTCTCAACAATAATAACATAATTGGTTCATATAACTATCCCTCAACATGCAACAAAGAGTCACTCCAAAGTCACTAATAGCAAAGAACAAACGAAGAGATTATGTAAGGGTACAAAACCACCTCAAAGTTATTATTTCCAATCAATCCGTTGGGCTATTCCTATAAGTTTCACAAACAGCCCTAGAGTTCATACTAGAATAACACCTTAAGACACAAATCAACCAAAATTCTAATGTCACTTAGATACTCCAATGTCACCACAAGTATCCGTGGGTATGATTATACGATATGCATCACACAATCTCAGATTCATCTATTCAACCAACACATAGAACCTCAAAGAGTGCCCCAAAGTTTCTACCAGAGAATCACGACGAAAACGTGTGCCAACCCCTATGCATAGGTTCATGGGCGGAACCCGCAAGTTGATCACCAAAACATACATCAAGTGAATCACGTGATATCCCATTGTCACCACAGATACGCACCGCAAGACATACATCAAGTGTTCTCAAATCTTTAAAGACTCAATCCGATAAGATTACTTCAAGGGGAAAACTCAATTCATTACAAGAGAGTAGAGGGGGAGAACAAACATAAGATCCAACTATAATATCAAAGCTCGCGATACATCAAGATCGTGCCAAATCAAGAACACGAGAGAGAGAGAGATCAAACACATAGCTACTGGTACATACCCTCAGCCCCGAGGGTGAACTACTCCCTCCTTGTCATGGAGAGCGCCGGGATGATGAAGATGGCCACCGGTGTGGGTTCCCCCCTCCGGCAGGGTGCCGGAACAGGGTCCCGATTGGTTTTTGGAGGCTACAGAGGCTTGCGGCGGCGGAACTCTCGATCTATCTTCTGTTCAGAAGTTTTAGGGTACGTGGAGTTATATAGGCGGAAGAAGCACGTCAGGGGAGCCACGAGGGCCCCATGAGGCAGGCGGCGCGACCCCCACCCTCGTGGCTTCCTCGTTCTTTGTTGACGTGGGATCCAAGTCCATCGGGTAGCGTTCGTTCCAAAAATATCTTCTCTAGTTGATATCGTTCCGTTTCGACTCCGTCTGATATTCCTTTTCTTCAAAACACTGAAATAGGCAAAAAAATTAGCAAATCTGGGCTGGGCCTCCGGTTAATAGGTTAGTCGCAAAAGTAATATAAAAGTGGAAAATAAAGCCCAATATTGCCCAAAACAATAGATAATATAGCATGAAGCAATCAAAAATTATAGATACGTTGGAGACGTATCACTGCACATATCTCGTTCTCAGGGCACACCGGATTGTCCAAGCTTCCGATAGGCCAGCCCAGAGTTGCCCCAGGTGACCACCGGCGGCTGACAGGTTGGACCAACACTCAGAGGAGCACTGGCCCCGGGGGGGGGGGGGTTAAAATAAAGATGACCCTCGGGCTCCGGAAACCAAAGGGAAAATGGCTTAGGTGAGGCAAATGTAAAATCAAGGTTGGGTCTTGCTAGAGGAGTTTATTCAAGGCAAACTGTCAAGGGGGTCCCATAACCCCAACCGCGTAAGGACCGCAAAATCAAGGAACATAACACCGGTATGACGGAAACTAGGGCGGCAAGAGTGGAACAAAACACCAGGCATAAGGCCGAGCCTTCCACCCTTTACCAAGTATATAGATGCATTAATTAAATAAGAGATATTGTGATATCCCAACATAATCATGTTCCAACATGGAGCAATCTTTGACTTCACCTGCAACTAACAACGCTATAAGAGGGGCTGAGCAAAAGCGGTAACATAGCCAAACAACGGTTTGCTAGGAAGGTGGGTTAGAGGCTTGTCATGGCAATATGGGAGGCATGATAAAGCAAGTGGTAGGTAGTGCGACATAGCGATAGAGCGAACAACTAGCAAAGCAAAGATAGAAGTGATTTCGAGGGTATGGTCATCTTGCCTAAAATCCCGCTAGGAAGAAGAATGAGTCCATGAAGTAGACGAACCAACGTAGTCCAACGAATCCTCACAATCGCAACATAACCAGAACTAACAAGAAGAAGCAACACCGGAAAGAAGTAAACAACATGGTAAACCAACAAGCATAAACATGGCATGATGCACAACCAAGTATGATGCATGTCCAATTTAAATAGCATGTCATGGCAAAGTGCAACAAACAACACTACAAATTAAGTGGAGCTCAATATGCAACGAGTTGCATATTGACAAAACTTCACAACATTTATTTAGTTCGCTCTTGTTTATGTACTCAACAACATTAAATGTTTTCAAACATGGCTAGGGGTGAAGCATATGAAAACTACCTATCTAGGCAAGTTTAAATGAGGATGGAACAGCAAACAACAATTCCGGAAAATCCCCATGTCCATTTTTTGAATTAGCTACTGTTCTGCCCTTAAACATATTTTTATGTTGTTAAACTATAAAAGACAGTGCACCAAGTTAATCTATGCATTTTTCTACCCCATTTTCATATAAAGTTTATTAAATTCGGAGCTACGGTTAATTAGTTATGAAATAAAGCATTTTAGCATGGCATTTGTGCAAAATTAAACAAACAGCAATTTAAACGTTTTAACATGGATGAAAGTGGCATATTATAAAAGTACATGAAAAACCGAGCATATTACATATATAGTTTATTTAATTCTAATGCATGATTTGTGAATTATTGATGCATGAACATTAAGGGGTTTTCTGGAAAATTGCAGTCTCTGGATAATGCTAAATTCGTAGATCTGAAGAAATAAACATGATACGGGCCGAAACTGGCTGGGCCACAACAGAGCAGAGGGGCTGGAGGGGCTGCTCACCCATGGGCCAAGCCCAGCTGGAGAGGTGGAGGCCCAAGCGGCGCAGATCTGGGCTTTGAGCGTGCTCGCGGCCCAGGAGGCTGGCCATGCTGGCGCGGTTGAGGACAGGGTCAACGCGGGCCTATGTGTCGCATTTTGCGGCAAATTGTCGTCCTATCGCACAGGGGGCGCCACTGAGTGGGCCTGCCCATTCGCAGCACTGCAGTGAGCGAACAAATGCGGTAGCTAAAAATAGAGCGCCGCCGTGGGGGATCGAACTCATGACCTTTGGCTACTGAATGCATCTCGCTAGCCACTCGAGCTGAGAGCGCGTTGGTGATTGATAGCGGAATTCTAAAAGCACAATGTAGAGGGCAGCTCAAAGATGTACTGTAGCGACCGGGCTGTGTACTGTAATGACACGAACAAGCCAAGGTAGAGTTTCTTTTTGAAGCTCCAAATCTTTGTTTTTAAAACATGAACATTTTATAAAAAACACAAATAAAATTTCGAATTTCAAACATTTTTCGAAAAGGATAAACAAAAGTAAGAAACTACAAAAGTATTTTGAATTTATGAACAATTGTTTTTGAAAAAGCAAACATTTTTTAAATTCCGAACAACTTTGAAAGCCTGAACATTATTTGTAGCTCCCCGAACAAATTTTGAAAACAAGAACATTTTTTGAAATTGTGAACAAAAGTTTGAAACCACAAACATTTTTTGAAATTCTAAAACATTTTTGGAATTTGTGAACAAATTTCAAAATGGGAACATTTTTTGAAATTCTGAACAATATTTGAAATTTGCAAAAAAGATCGACAAGAAAAATAAACTTGAAAAGGAAAAAGAGACAAATTAAAAAGAAAACAAAAAACAAAATATTTAAAAAATACATTGTGAACAAATTTTTGAATAAATTTTTAAAAATACATTTCCGAAAAACATATTTTTTTAGAAAACCATCAAGATTTCTTGAAACAGGAACATTTTTCCAAATTTGAAAACAAAGTTTGGAGATGCGAACATATTTTGAAACTCCTGAACAATATTTGAAAACATGAACATTTTTAAAACTTGTGAACAATTTATGAAACATTAGAAATTTTTTGAAATTCCGAAAATGATCAAAACATGAAATGTTCCAAAACAAAATTTGGAGACGTAACACTTTCCAAATTTCTTAACATTTTTGTTAAAATGAACATTTTTTGGAAAAAAAGAAGATTTCTTGAAACGGGAATTTTTTTTCCAAATTCAAAAACAAAAATTGGACATGCGAACATATTTTGAAACTGTTGAACAAAATTTGAAATGATGAACATTTTTTAATACTTGTGAACAATTTATGAAATTGCGACATTTTTTAAAACTTCGAAAAAAATAAAACATGAACATTTTTTGCTATTTGCGAACAAATTTTGAAAATGGGAAAAACAATTAACAGCCCAACATTTTTTGGGAAGTGGTGAAAATTTTGAAGAAAAGCATTCGCAAGAACTATGGAAAATGGGAACATTTTTTGAAAATCATGAACATTTTTTGAATTTATGAATAATTTTTAAAAGGACCATTTGTTGAAATTTCAAATGTATTTTAGAAGCAAGAACAATGTTTGAACATGTTTTTTTAAGATAAAATAAACTTGAAAAAGAAAAAAAGAAATAGTAAACGAAAAAAGAAAAGAAAAAAGAAGAAAAAGAAATGTAAATGTAAACCTAAAAAAAGAAACAGAAAAACCGATAAAAACCTGTTCAGGGAACCTTGGAAGGTTCCCAAAACCGGCTGGAGTAGGTGCACTGTCTCACGCAAAAGTGGGCCGCCCATCTAGTCGCTGCCGGTCGCCGCTTTGTCTGAGCGCCGCGCTTGACGCAGAAAAGTCGTCAAATAGGAAATTCCCTCGTCTCCTCATTGTAGAGGAAGAGGAGCTCGATGCAGGGGCTCAGCGGCAGCGGGACTGCGATGAGCACCACGGCGAGGGCCCGGATCTGGGCGGCAGGAGCCCATCTCCGATGATGGTGGCGTCGGCTGGTGCTCCTGTTTGAGGCAAGGACAGAGAGAGAGAGAGAGATTAGAGGGGAAGAAGCAGAACACGAAGAAGAGGAGGCAGGGCACCGCGACATGACCTAGGTGGTCGCCGGCCACAGTGTCCATGGCAGGGTCTTGCGGGAGGGGCGACGGTCGAGCTCCTGCTCGAAGAGGGAGGCGCGCAAGCGGCTTGGCTGTTGGGGTACCGAAGTGAAGCGGAGGAGGCCGACGCTGCCGCTTGTGGCGCACGGCGGCGGGGGTGCTCGGGGAAGAACCACAAGAGGAGGTGGAGGCGCACGGGAGGCTCAGGCAGAGGCTGGCTGATGGGAGCCGAAGAGCTCGGAATCAGGCGTCCTGTTAGATTTGGAGGGTGGCACGAGGAGGCAGCAAGCTTGAAGGCCATGGCGGGGCTGGTCTCGGGAGGGGCTCGTCTCCCTGTGCTAGACGAAGACGGCACGGAGGCCCTCGAGCGGGAGAGGCTGGGGCTGGACTCTGGTCGGCTTGCGCGATGGGCAGTGGAGCCTAAGGATTGGGCGACGACAGAAAACAAGGAAGGTGGTCGAGGAGATTGGATCGGGAGGAGATCCCGAGGAAGAAAGTGGCGGCGGCCGAGACGGGATGGATGGAACATCTCCCTAGATTTTAGGGTTTTGTCTGGTTATATAGCAGGTAGGTTAGTTTAGGGGCTACTCGGACCTTCCGATCATAATTGGACGGTCCGAGATAAATAGATTAGGAGAGTCAAAGAAGAAACCGAAGATGCTTTATGGATGTTTGGGGATGATCCAGACCCAACGGTAACGATAGTCTGGTTCGGGTTTGGAGAAGTTTCGGACGCGCGCAAGGGGTCGATGCACTGCGCAAAGAGGGCTTAGGCGAACGAGGTCAAGTGTGTGGTTGGACTGAGAATGGTCAAGGAAGACAAATGGTCTGACGACATGCCACGGAGACAAGGAGAAGCGGCAACTGTGACCAACTACGGGTTTTATGAAAACATGCGGATGCAATATGCATGATGACATGATGAAATGCAACAGCAACAAAATAAAAGACACGACGACAACGAAGAACATGGAAGGCGTCTGGAGCGTCGGTCTTGGGGCGTCACATCTACTATGATCTGCATAGGTGCTTTTTGTCGTACTAGCATTACTCCACCCTTCAATCTAAACAACACAACACTCAAAATTCAAAAGCTTGGTTGTTCAAATATGATTGTGATATGATACTGATATTAGTTAACAGACACATTTAATTAGTTAGGTAAAGGTCCCACTTGAGTTTCCAAATGCATGTCGCGACATATAGGGAGACAACAGAATTGCATTTCTTTGTCATTTGTTAACTATACTTTCCTGTCCATACAAACTCTTAGTTGTTATTTCAAAGCAAACATCGGTTGCTAACTACCCTTTGCGCGGTTTGCAGCTTCAGATTCGCCATTCCACTGCCACGGCCAACACTGTACTCATCATGCTTATGGTTTCCCCATTTTATGATGACCACGATCAGCCTACGTGGTTTGTGTCGTAATAGCACTGCTCCACCCATCGAGCTATACAAGCTTAGTTGTACAAATTCATATATGATATTATGCTGATATTAGTAAATCTGAGAGATGTTTAATTGGTCAGCTAAATGTTCCTACTTTAGTTTCGAAATGCATGTGAGCAACGTATGGAGATACCGAAAATAATAGTATTTCTCTGTGCGCTCTGGTCTCTGGTTCATTATGGGTGGCAAACCTACATTGTATTGAAAGACTTGTAATATCTTCAATCTACTTGCTCTTATGCTATTCTTTAAGATGATCCTCTTCTCTTGCGGTTGACTGGTCAGGTCGAGTAGTTCTCCCTTAGTATATTTTGAATCTGTCAGGTCAGGTCGACTTGTTCTTCTTTACTATTTGTTGAAGCTGTCATCTGCGAAGTGTCATCACTTCTGGAGCTATCATATTTTGAGTAGTAGGCCACATTATATTAATTCACACACCAAATTATAGCATGCATGACATCTATTAAAAGAATTGCAGAGATAGCACAAAGGGGTTCTGAGGAGGCGATATTGGATTAGAATCACTTCTGCATTACAAAGATAATCTCACTTGTTTTTATGTTTTCATGCATGTCAGATATTGAACATTATCAAATGAATATGAGAATGGGCGCACGAGAGGAATATTGCGGAACAATTCACTGGCTAACAAAATTTGCATGGTGGAGGATGGCCTATGTTATTCACCCATCAAGGTGCTTGCTCTAACTTGGCAAGGTTGTATTGGTCGCACATATTTTGCATCTGACCTCTTGCATTACTTCTACTTTGTTACACCATCTGCTTAGTTTAAGCATCATATATGAGTATATGCCATACCTATCAATTTTCTGTACCTATTCCATGTGTTGTCATACTATGTTTTTCCAGTCAAATAGATGTCCAAAAGGAAGAGGGTCAGTGCACATCCTCAAGGAGTACAAACTAGGTATTTGGAAAAGGTAGTGATACCTGTTAAATCAGATAGATCAACAGCCACAGAAAACACAGGCCCAACTGTACCACACTTTACCCCTACTCTAGTGGCCAAACCACTATTAGAACTGCTGGGAGCCCAGCGTCATGTACTATCTATGATATAAATTCAAAATTTGAACTCCTAAATTTCTGCATGTGCCATACCTTCTCTCTTGTATGAAAACTAGTTTCAGATAAATCTCCTTGCTCAATGGATCATACGATCTCACAACAATACTGGGCTCTGCATTGCTCTTGTCAGTATCTCTCTCCCTTTTGCCCTGTAATGATGTACTTAATTAATTGCTATTTGATTATGTACCATCAGTCTGCACCTGACTCAGTTTCTTCCAATATTACTTGACCTATATTTACTCTTTGCTTAATGTAGAATAATGGCAATGCTTATAAAGAATTATCTTTGGGGAATTTATTGAATTATCCTTCCATCAACATGGAGAAGGGCTTTGTCCAGCCCGTGTTAACATGTAATATTAAACTTTTGTCTTGAATCTTTCGGATCTGAACATTCATGCCACACTTAAGAGAATTATTTAGAAAAAATATGTTAGGTAGCATTCCACATCAAAATTTTTGTTTTTATCATTTAACTACTAGAGGACGAGCATGAATTAAGCTTGGGGATGCTTGATACGTCTCCAACGTATCTATAATTTTTGATTGTTCCATGCTATTATATTATCCGTCTAGGATGTTTTATATGCATTTATATGCTATTTTATATGATTTTTGGGACTAAACTATTAACCTAGAGCCTGGTGCCAGTTTCTGTTTTTTCCTTGTCTTTGAGTATCGCAAAAAAGAAAAACCAAACGAACTCCAATTGACCTGAAATTTCACGGAGATCGTTTTTGGACTAGAAGAAGCCCATGGAGCACCGGAGATGGGCCAGAAGAGTCCCGAGGCACCCACGAGGGTGGGGGCGCGCCCTACCCCCTGGCCACGCCCCTACCTTGTGGCCGCCTCGGAGACCCCCCTGACTTGTCCCCGACGCCAAAACCTCTTATATATACAGAAACCCCCAGAACATAACCTAGATGGGGAGTTCCGCCGCCGCAAGCCTCTGTAGCCACCAAAATCCAATCGGGACCCTGTTCTGGCACCCTGCCGGAGGGGGGGGGATCCCTCACCGGTGGCCATCTTCATCATCTCGGCGCTCTCCATGACGAGGAGGGAGTAGTTCACGCTCGGGGCTGAGGGTATGTACCAGTAGCTGTGTTTGATCTCTCTCTCTCTCTCTCTCTCTCATGTTCTTGATTTGGCAGGATCTTGATGTACCGCGAGCTTTGCTATTATAGTTGGATCTTATGATGTTTCTCCCCCTCTACTCTCTCATAATGGATTGAGTTTTCCCTTTTAAGTTATCTTATCGGATTGAGTCTTTAAGGATTTGAGAACACTTGATGTATCTTGCATGTGCTTAGCTCTGGTGACAATGGGATATTCACGTGATCTACTTGATGTATGTTTTGGTGATCAACTTGCGGGTTTAGTGACCTTGTGAACTTATGCAAAGGGGTTGGCACACGTTTTCGTCTTGACTCTCCGGTAGAAACTTTGGGGCACTCTTTGAGGTTATTTGTGTTGGTTTGAATAGATGAATCTGAGATCCTGTGATGCATATCGTATAATCATACCCACAGATACTTGAGGTGACATTAGGGTTTTGGTTGATTTGTGTCTTAAGGTGTTATTCTAGTACGAACTCTAGGACAGATCGAACGGAAAGAATAACTTCGTGTTATTTTACTACGGACTCTTGAATAGATCGATCAGAAAGGATAACTTTGAGGTGGTTTCGTACCCTACAATAATCTCTTCGTTTGTTCCCCGCTATTAGTGACTTTGGAGTGACTCTTGGTTGCATGTTGAGGGATAATTATATGATCCAATTATGTTATTATTGTTGAGAGAACTTGCACTAGTGAAAGTATGAACCCTAGGCCTTGTTTCAACGCATTGAAATACCATTTGTGCTCACTTTTATCGCTTGTTACCTTGCTGTTTTTATAATTTCAGATTACAAAAACCTATATCTACCATCCATATTGCACTTGTATCACCATCTCTTCGCCGAACTAGTGCACCTATACAATTTACCAGTGTATTGGGTCTGTTGGGGACAGAGGAGACTCTTTGTTATTTTGTTGCAAGGTTGTTTGAGAGCAACCATCTTCAACCTATGCCTCCCGCGGATTGATAAACCTTAGGTCATACACTTGAGGGAAATTTGCTACTGTCCTACAAACCTCTACACTTGGAGGCCCAACAACGTCTATAAGAAGAAGGTTGCGTAGTAGACATCACCGCTAGTCCTTGTTGCCGAGCTCCAGGCTCCAAGTTGGGAAAGGCACATAGTCCATTTCCTCCAAACTGGAGAACTTCCCGATGACCAAGATGAAGCTGAAAGAGTAGCCCGGAGCACCAGTATGTATCAGTTTGTCGATGACACTCTATAGAGAAGGAGGCCCAACATTGTGAAATTGATGTGCATCTGCTGGGAAGAAGGAAAGGAACTGTTGGTGGAGATACACAAAGGCATGTGCGGGTCCCACATTGGATCAACGGCATTAGTTGGGAAAACATTCCGACAAGGACTCTTTTGGCCCACAGCCCTCCAAGATGCGGTCGACCTGTCACCAAATGTGAAGCCTGCTAGTTCCATTCGAAAAACATCCACCTGTCTGCACAAGCTCTTCAGACAATCCCTTTGTTATGTCCGTTTTCGGTCTCGGGGCTCGATATCCTCGGCCCTTTCCCCTGATCTGCCGGGGGTTTGAATTATTGTTCGTTGCTATCGACAAGTTCACAAAGTGGCCGAAAGTAGCTGCCATGAGAAAGGTGACTGCTCAGTCAGCTTTCAAGTTCTTGAAAGAATTGGTGTGCCGCTTTGGAGTCCCGACAAGGAACATTACAGACAACGACACCCAGTTCACGAGTTGCGCCTTGATGCAATATGTTCATGCCCTCGGAAGCAAGATCTCATTTTCCTCTATTGCACAGGAATGGACAAGCTGAGAGGGCGAAAGCTGAAGTGCTGCGAGGACTCAAAATGAGAACATTTGATACGTTGTGGAAGCTCGGCAGGCGGTGGATCAATGAGCTGCCGGTAGTTCTCTGGTCCCTCAGAACGACACCAAATCGAGCTACCGGGCAGACTCCCTTCTCCCTTGTCTATGGGGCGGAAGCAGTTATCCCCATGAAGCTCATTTACGGGTCAACTCTAGTGCTTGCCTACGATGAAGTAGTGCAAGATCAACACCGGCGTGACGACGCTGTGCTACTCAAGGAGAACCATCTCCGGGCTGTTATGCGTGCTGCACGCTATCAGCAAGCCCTGCGTCGCTATCACAGCCGCAGTGTTCATGCCCTGGGTTTTGAGGAAGACAACCTTGTCCTTAGGCGCGTTCAGTCTGCCAAGGGTACAAACATGTTGACGCCAAAGTGGGAAGGCCCTTACCGGGTAGTTCGAGTCACCAGACCTGGTGCAGTCCGTCTGGAGACCGGAGATGGCATTCAATTGCAAAACTCATAGAATATTGAGAATCTTCGCAAGTTCTACCCATTAGGCGCGGCTATCGGGCCCTGCCCGGCAGCCACCCTTTTGTACATGCGTTGCCTCAGTTGCATGTAACCCCTTGTACAAAGCCAGGCGCAGACCCTCAGCAACAGAGAAATGAATGAAGCGTTGGGGGTCCCCGACAAGTTGCATGCATGCATAAGCATTTCATGAGCATTGCATATGCATATAGATAAGGTCGCATCTTGCATCATTTCCATCTACATAAAACTGCAAGGTTCCTACCATGAGCTTTACCTCTACACGAACCTAGAAAGATGAACCAACACTGTGATCTCCAGCAAGCCAAACAGATAAGTTCTACCTCTTGTCCATAAGTGTTCGGTAAGCACTTGTGCATAAGAAAACCTCGCCGCTTTTTGAAACTTAGGTGCTCCCATTCCTTGACTCGAACGCTACTTCGGTCAGGATGGTTGCAGTTGCCTTGCTGGAAAAAAAAGATTGGCGGGGGGCTGGTCCTTCATCGCTATTTTTCGCCCAGTAGGCTTAGTCCCCGGCAACAAAATAGAGGGTACCGGTAGGATAGCTTGCTGGGGGAAACTCGTTTATTTTAAAATATAGAGGCATTCCACCTCTGCATGGACATATACATGCACGAGTCCCCGACAAGTTCCATCTTTTTCATTACTATGCCCATCAAACAAGTATAGACCTTACAAAACACATATATGGACTCAAGAGATTACATTATTTGAAGGCAAGTGCCTACAGATTTAAGATTGAAAAAAGATAAGTGCCCGAGATGCCTTTGCGCTTGTCCATCTCCTTCAGGAAGGGACCAAGGAGGCCGAAGGCTGATCCAGGTGGGATTCGGCGCCTTCCCAGGATAAGGATGGCGCCGCTTCCCAGCAAGGAGTAAGAAACCGGAGGGCATGCACAAATAGTGACACTGCCGGAGGACCAGATGGGAGACACGGAGTTACCGGCAAACACGACTCATCGGAACAGTCGTCCCCATTCTTGACGCGTCGTGGGTTGTCGTCACCTTCCGCATCACTGCCATCCGAAGACCTTAGCACGACAGCCGCGTCGGGCACCATGCTCTCCGGGTAATCCCACAAAGAGCATGGTCGTCCCCAACGACCCTGACATTAGAAACCACCACATGTTTTGAAGGCGTGTATGGGAGCAAGGAGCCCTCCTGCATGGCAAGAGGACAGAGCCCTGGGGGAGTCAGGTTCACCTCCGCTCGTGGCGAACCTCTTCTGCGACCCCTCCCCAGCGCCACAAGAGAAGGGGGAATGGGGCCCGACCGACTACCACGACCCATGCCCATTATGGGCCTCGGCTTTGTGTCATTCACACCGCCTCTCAATTGAATTAAATTTATGGGCGACCCCGTGACGAGCGCACCAGAGTCGCCACCTCCAGTGCTATCGGTGCGCCACCCGAGCGGCCCCCTAGGGCCCATGCGAAGCTCTAAGCTAGGGCCGGGGCCTGGCCCCACGCTCTTCTCTTCAGCATAACTAGCAGAAGGTAGAAGATGGAGGTGAAAGTGTGCGAGGATGAATGCCTCCACTCTTCCCCGCCCCTCCTTTTATAGGCGGTTCGGGAAAGAGAGCCTGATGTAGGGTAGAACCCTAGGTGGCCCGATCTTTCATGATTGGAGCGAATCCCACGAAGAACACGAGCAGGAATCACGAGGGGAAACACGAGAGAATCACTCAAACCAACAAGAAAAATCACACATGTAATAGATCCTCGAAACACAAAGAGATGCACGATCCACGATCAACAAGGGACGATACATAGGGTAACCGGTTCTTCTCCAAGAGGAGGTCTTGAAGGTGGTCTTATCCGTGAGGAGGTCTTGAATCCAACGTGGATCTTCTCTATAGAGGGGTCGCGGTCTCCCTCGTGGAGTAGGTCCGTATGGATGAGCAAAGCCATATCTCTAATATGAGCTAAAGCTATGCTAACCCTCAAATGGAGGAGGGGGAGGAGTATATATATTCTAAGCCACGAAGGGGTAAGTGAGGGGCGAAGGGGTACATGGGCTTCGGCCCAAGCCACGCACGCAGGCGGGGTCCGGATGATCCGGATGGTGGCCCGGATGATCCAGGTGTCGGGGTCCAGATGATCCGGGCGGCCGTCTGGATGATCCGGCTTCAGGTGAAACCTTCGGGTGTCTTCAATGCAGTTAGCCGGATCGTCCGGGTGGTCGTCCGGATCATCCGGCTGGGGGTCCAGATGATCCGGGCAAGACCCCATGCTTGGCCTTGGTCCTTGGATCCTCCATGGTCATCTCAGTTTTACCTGAGTATATGCAAGGTCCATGCATGAGGTAGTAACCATGTCTCATATGTGGAAAGTGATGGTTCTAAGAGGAGTTAGTTCACCTTGTGTCCAATGGCGTATGGTCGAGGTCTCATCGTATGTTCTCTTGTGGCTTTGGAGTAGTCGAAGTGTACATGGGGATGATCGTAGGATGCTCCGCATCATCTCCCCCCTTGGGAAAGATCCGACCACGGATCGTGATCCTCATCACCATGGAAACAATTGTTGTGGACGGACTTGTAGTTGGACGGAGTTGAAGACATTGAGCAATCCAAGTACTCCAAGGTGTCACCGGAGTGGTATACAAGCAAAAAGAGCAAACACAAACAACACTCGGAAATACAATGGTTAGCGCACACAAAGTGTCCATGTAAGAATGATTCTGTTCGGCAAGATTGTTCGTGACAAAGTGCATGACACTTACCAAGATGATATAGAATGATAAGCAAAGCATTCATGAGAGAAAAAACGTTCATTGTGCACACAAATGTGTTGTGAATACGATCAATGCAACCACGGTGCAAAATGATGTCATAGTGAGACGGTTTATCAATAGCATGAATTGGCAATGAATGCTCAATATGAATAAGTTATCATGTGATTGATGGTAAGCAATATGATCGTGTTGTATGAATAAGTTATCATGTGATTGACGGTAAGCAAAATGATGTCATAGTGAGACGGTTTATCAATAGCATGAATTGGCACTCAATACAAGGGGGTATGAGAGATGGACCTAATGGAGACAGGCGACAATGATCAAGATATATCATGTGAGAGGCAAGAGCATATATGTCATCAACCCAAGAAAGCGAGTAAGAGCATATATGTCATCAACCTAATGGAGACAGGCGACAATGATCAAGATATATCATGTGATGTGAAAAGGCAAGCAATCATAGTGATCAAGTCAAGCAAGCAATAACAATCATGTGCAAAACATGTAGATGGTTGTCATCAACCGCATGAAATGAGAAAGTATGAATCATTGGTGATGCAACATAAGCAAGAATATCAATCAAGTTGTGCAAGCTAGTAGTGCGAAGATGCCACATACTAGAGGAATTCATGGCAATCATGTCATGTGAGCAAATAATAGGCATAGACAATGCACATGACATATTGCAAGCAAGAACACAAAGAAATACCATAGTATCATCATAGGGACGTGTCATAGGTGGAACATGGCAATAACAAGAAATATATCCACCAGCTTGCAGATACACATACAAGTGCTAGAACCAATCATCATGTATAATGCAAAGCATGGGTCAAAAATGCATGGCAAAGGCATAGTAATGAGCATTTCATGCAAAGTGAACATGGCAAGATGGGCATATAATATGTAATGGACAACAACCCACAGCCAAGTGAGGGCCATGTAGAAGAGATACGCGAAGAGAGCGGTGCGAAAGACAATCCATGGGATCCCAAACAATCGTTGCTCTCTAAAGCTCGTTTTGTCAACTCAAGGGATTGTGAGGTTGACAAGTAAGCATGGGTACCTACACAACAAATACACAAGCGAAAGAAATTGTGTGTGTGGTAAATATACACATCATCCATCATGATGTGTATGTGCATGTGTGAGTTAACGCAAGATAAGCATCGCTCAAAGAAATTATGCATGGTAACTTTTCCCAAAGTTGAGGATATATCCCATTTCACTCAATGTGAGATGAAAGAATAGTGGAATTGGTACCGGACTTGTTCACTCACACCTATCAAGGAAAGCTTATGGAGTATCTCGGTGAGGATAGTGGCACAAAAATTTAATGTAAAATGTTAGCAAGAGTCAATAATGTTGAAAGAGATTCACAAATTCGCAAGTGAAGAAAGTAGACCAATAGCAATGAATGGCACACAGAAACACACACACGGATAAATAAATGGGGTCGTGCAACCAAGGAATTAGCACAAAATGTGGAATCCACGGAAAAGGCTCGTGTTGCACAACTCAAGAGAGACGCCAGCATGATTGCTCAATAGGCGGATACGACACTTGTGCACAACCTATAAGACGCAAAATGTAGCAACTGTCTATCCCAAGTATGCTATTATGTATGGTTCCCGGTGTTCTTCTCAAGATGATCCAAGATGATCGGATATGACAATCTTATGTGCAATGTGGTATGATGCTACGACACTTGCTTACAAGCTTCTTTGCTCTTTCTCTTTTGCTTAAAAGCTTTATTCTTTTTTTGGCCACTTTGTGAAATGCACAAATCAAGATAGCAATTGTGTATATGCGGGAACAATCTTGAGGCACACGAGATGATATGATGATACCAATATTATATGGTATGTATGCAATGGAAGGGTGGATCACTAATGTGCACAAGTAACATTGCCGGCAATACTCAAATGGTTAGTCTCGATAGGCAAGTGACGCAAAATGGGCTAGGGGTTATCAATGCAATTGCACGGGGAATATACAATGGTGTCGTTGAGGTTACCGTCCTCGTACGATGACGAACTCGTGGTGATGATGAGTGGCGGTGTTCTCGAAGTAGAACCGTCCCTAATTACCCGAAACACCTTAGGAAACAGAAAAACCACGAACTCAAAATCTCAAATGTCAAATGGTGGTAGAGGAATGCGGTGGTGGTTGCGGAAATGCAATGATGGGTTTTGCGAGTAGGCAATGCGGGGTTGGAGGTTTATTGGGTTATGTGAGTCGGAGTTGAAGGTCACCGTCCGTAAGTAGCCAAAACACCTTAGGAGACACAACACACAACTCAAACAAGCTCAAACACAATTTTGCTAAGTTGGTGTGGTGGAAGTGTATGGTGGGCAAGCCTATGCGGAAGTGGTGGTGGTGGTTGATGAAGAAGCAACCGTCCCTAAGTAGCCGAAACACCTTAGGAGACTCGAATCACAATTTAAGCAACCACTAATGCTATGGGGATCAAAAAGGGTTAGGTTGCGGAAGTCGGTGGTGGTGTTGCAGATGATATGGTGGTGGCCCTAGGCAAATATGCCCAAGTTCCAAAACTTTGATGGAGTCAAATGATGTTGGTGGTATTTTTGTGGTATGGGTGATGTCAAGAGCTTCAAAACGAGCTAAAGAAGGTCAAAAACGGAGTTCAGATGAATTAGATCTGGCCAAAACAAAATTTCAGCACAGTCAGTTTCAGGCGAAGCCGGACATCCGGGAGTAGGTCCGAATGATCCGGGTAGGTCAACTGGTTTCGGGCGTGCTGGGCGTCCAGCTAATCCGGGAGGGTCTGGATGATCCAGACCTTGTCCGGATGGTCCGGGTAGGTCAATCCTCTCCGGATTTGCTCTCAGAGTCCGATTTTTTGGGCGGAAATGTATGATTTCTGGGGAAAAATTGAGGAGATTTTGTGGATGGAAGGTGGGGAAACTTGGCGAGATGCTAGATCCACTCGAAACCAAGCAAATCCACGGATCAAAATCAACGAAATATCATCAAACCAACAAATCACAAAAACAATTGGGACTATTTTTGGTGGGGATTTTCGAATTTAGGACGAAATCAAGCAAAAGAAGGCTAGAAAAAGATGGGTATGGGCTCCAAATTCATGATCAACCTTTCTTTGATCCAAGATGATGTAGGGTAGAACCCTAGTGGCCCGATCTTTCACGATTGGAGTGGATTCCCTCGAAGAACACGATGAACACGGGGAAGAACGGAGAGAAATCACAAGGGGAAACACTCAAGAACAAGTCCAATCACACATCCACTAGACAATCAAACAGACAAGATCCAGAAGGTACATGAACAACAAAGGGAAATATACGAGGTAGAGTTCATCTCCGTGAGGAGGTCTTGAAGGGGGTCCGCCCGTGAGGGGGTCTTGATGATATATCCCGCAGGATCTTCTCCTAGATGGAGGTCTTGACCTCCAAAGGAGTAGTAGTCTCTCTCTCTTAAGAGTAGAGGAAGGTAGGAGCTAAGCTCACATACAAATGAGCTATCACTTTGCTAACCCTAGAAAGGAGGTGGAGGACGTCTATTTATAGCCCAAGGGGCGAAGGGGTAAGTGAGTGGGCGAATGGGTACACGGGCCTGGGCCCAAGTCATGCACACAGGCAAGGCCGGATGATCCGGGCGTCGGGGGTACATATGATCCGGACGGAGTCCCGGATGATCCGACTTCAGTGGAAGCCTTCGGGTGTCTTTGGCGCAGTTAGCCAGATGATCCGAGGAAGGGTTCGGATGATCCGGCTGAGCCCGTGTAAGTGCATCTAGTGCCCCTTAGTGATTTTGGTGTATTGAAGACTTATAGGTTAAGGGACTAATGTGTTTATGAGTGTACACAGGTCTATAAGTCTATGAGGAGTTTGATATTTACAGAGAAAGTCGACCCCTAAAATGAAGTTCTTCGTCTCAAGACTTTGGTATTCAAGACTTTGGTATTCTCAAGACTTTCAAGACTTTGAAAGTGAAGAAATTGGTGTGACCTTGAAGACTTGGTATTCATTTGAGGAACATGAAGCGTGAAGACTTTTGTTTTCGTAGTTTCGTTTTCTCTTTCTTGAGTCATAGGAAACACCGTCTTTGTTAAAGGGGTCGAGGAAATACAAAGGAAAAAAATTTCCATGTGATGCTCAACTCAAAATCCTACACCTACCAATCCCTTCGAGTGAAGCCTTTGGAAATCTCATACAGTTCAGTCAATTTCTTCAGTGACCGAGACGAAGTTCTTCTGGTCACTAAGGAATTTGTTCGATCGAGGAGTTAGGAATTCGCCAAAGGCGGATTGCCTACACAGTGAGGAACATGATAGCCCTGAGGAATTTGAGAGTCAAATTTCCGACCGTTGCTGTGCTGCGCTCCTGCTGTCCCAAAATATCTTATCCACCTAACGGTCATATCATTGAAGGGCATTTATGTCTTATCATGTCGGGCTGCTCCCTAGGCTATAAATAGCCGCCCCCTACAACCACTAGCTGGTTGGCTGCTCACGAGAAACTGACACTTTTCATTTGAGAGCATCCCATCCTCCGAGGACTTTGAGTGAAAATCATCAAGTGAGGAAAACCCAAACCCAAACACCTACAAACCCAAAGTGATTGAGCATCACTGAAGAGATTGATCCTGCGTGGATCCGATGCTTGTTACCTTTGGAGACTGTGCTTCTTCCATACGGTTAGTCATCATGGTCTAGAGTATCCAAGAGGAATTGTGGATCGCCGAGTGACCGAGTCTGTGAAGGTTTGGAAGTCGCCTGAAGACTTACCATGAGTGATTGGATGAGGCCTGTGTGACCTTAGTTCAAGGAGAATATGGTGAGGACTGGGTGTCCTGAGCTGCGTGCTCAGCGACTGTGACACTCCAAAAATTTTCTTTTAGTTTTCTTCAAAAAAAAAGTTTGTTGGATTTGAAGAATGTCATTTAAACCCTTACAAAAATCTCTCTCTCAAAAAAATTTTCCCTTTGGCAAGGATTTTATTTTGGCATCTCCTTCAACTCTGGTGTTTGGTTCTTAAAAAAAACTTTTCTTCTGTTTGCCCTCTTCTCAAATTCAAAATTTTTGGGTTCTATTTTCTTGTAAAAAAAAACCCTAGGAGTTTTGCATCTTCTCCAATATTGAAACCACTCATGATTTTGCCATGCACCACATGGTAAAATCTTCCCAAACTCTCTCCTTCCACTTTGGGGCAATCCAAACATTCTGTCTCAACAAGTTCAATCCATTTCTAAATTTTATTCTATTTATTTCTCTCCCTAAATCTTTTCTGCCAATTATTTTTGAGCCTAGGTAATTTGCAAAGCAAGTACCTAAATGCATTTGAGTGTTGACCCCAAACCAACTCCCCTGGATAGTCCTTGGTACCCACAACCTAGATCAATCAAGATCCACTCTTCTTCTTTTCAAAAATTTCAAATTTCAGTCTTTGTAAGTTTGGACCAGATTTGTCAAATTTGGTGAAATTCATATCCCCTCTTCTCCAAAAATTCCACAAAAATTCACGCAGCCTCCAGATGCAATGAGAGGCCCCTCCACCAAAAATCAGCTCAAGCAGAAACTCCCACATGCCAAAATCATTCTATCAAACACCTGGCCGGCACTGTTTTCTTGCAGTTTCAGAAATATTCAGAAGTTTCAGAGTTTAGTGTCATTTCCCTTCGTCAGTGTTCAGTCACGCGTCGACAGTGCGCCCTGGCACGTTGCACACGGCCTCTCCCCCCTGGCCAGAACCCCGCACGCACGCTTGGTCGATTCCTGGCATCGGTGGCACCCTGGCCCTACCTCGCCGGCGTCTTCTGCAGCGTCGGGACCTCCCGTGGCGGTCGACAGAAGGCACCACCCCGGCACTACGCCGTTCTGCGACGCCCAACTCTCCCTAGCGCTCCGCGTGGGTCGTACATGCCAGCGCACGACCGCGGCACAGTCGTCGTGGCCCGGCAAGCACAGAACATGCTCCCTGCCGCTGACGGGCCCGCGCTGCTCCGTTCCGTCGAGCATACCCAAAGCACCCAATCCCGGCTCGTTCAGCACCTAAACGGAATCAGTTGACCTCCACGATGACACTCAACCCTAAAACCAGCCCGACCAATGCCCTGTGCCGCCGTAACACTCGTCGGACTTATCCGTTCACGGCAACCGCCTCAGGCCGGCTATAAATAGCACCCCCGAGCGCGCTCTCGCCCCCGAACACCTCCACCACCTCACTAGTCCTCGCCCAGCCACTGGAAGGGCCACGAGGGGCTCTTCTTCCTCGACTCCGGCCGCCCCGTTCCGCCGTGGCCTCCACCTCGATTCACTCCGGTGAGGCCGTCCCCGGCGTCCTACTCTCGTCAGCTATCCCCTCAAGCTACCAGGAGTCTAACCCCCTCCTCAATTTAACCTCCGCAGCACTCTCCGACGAGGACCACGACCACCCGAACCGCCGTCCGCCGGAGCAGGAGCCGCCGTCGATGTCGTGCTCACCGGCGACCACAACCACCACCAACCGACGCCGAATAACCCACTGAGCACGCAGGTACCTTCCGGTCTCCCTGCCTCGCCGTGCATCGCCGCCGGCAACCACCGCGGCTCTCGGGCGCGGACGAGCTCGGCCAGCTCGTTTGAAAGTTTAAACCTGACGGGTGGGACCCGCCCGTCAGCCTCTCTGTTGTTTTTTTGAACCGTTTTCTGAAAGCGTACTCTGGCAAATACGTTTTCTACTCTGAACCGTTTTTCTGCACTTTTCTGCTTAAGCCCCTGAGAGTTTTTTGTTTCATTACAGATGGGTCCTTGGACCAAAACTCTTATAACTTTTTAACAGAAAGAGATTTTTGAATGATTCTTTTTCTGTCCTCTTCAAAATTTTCTCTAGTTTTTTATCATATTTATTTGAAAAATATTTTGATTACTTTTCTGTACCCCACGGTATTTACGTTAGCACGTGTGTTTGTGTACCGTAGATACCGAATGAGGTGACGGAACCGCGAACTTCACCGACCTAGACCCCGACTACTCTGAACCAGGCAAGCATGTTTGAACTTTTGATATGATGAGTGTTTGGGCACGTTTGCATTAATTTAGTATCATGGCATGTTCATGAGTATCTCGATGAAAGTTTACCTCGTAAGAGTTGAGGCAAATGAGTTTCGGGAAATCCATGAGTTGTTGGAAACATGTTGCATGGCCATGAGTTGGCACGAGAATGGGTAAGATGGCAGTGTTGTAGCATGCCAGTCTTATGCCAGATCATTGACCCAGTGTCAACATAAATTAGTCAAATTCCTGTCCGTCTCCCTTTTCGTACTACCACATGTTTTCCGCAAGGGATACGACTTAGTAAGTTGCAAACCACTTCCTGGTACACACCAACTCGAGAGGCCGGGATGAGGGTTCCATGGCCCTGGATTAAAGCCTTTCATCCGGTCAGGGGGCATGGGTGTTTCCGGTTGGGACCGAGAGGGGGGCACCCCTTAGAGCGCGCGTATATAAATTTGAACCCATGCTATTCGAGATTTTGATCTCCCCGTCTCAAAGTTTTTCTTGAATGCTGTCTAGGGTGATTCCTGGCAACGTGAGGTAGGATGGGTGTGTACTGGTTAGCTGTGTTTTCTCCGAAATACCGTAAATGGAACTAGTCCTTCGTGACTACGGAAATCCGTTGGCTGTGGATAATTTTAGTACAAACTCTGCAGAGTCAAAATTCCTGAAATTCATCCTATCCATGTCCAAGTACTGTGTTCATTCTATCTTGTCAAGCGTCAGTCTCGGTGACAGAAACTCCTGAGATCCACATGAGTGTTAATTGTTTATTTTCCTGTGAATGGACTAACCCGCTTATTGACTTGTGATGAATATTTTCCGTGAGCACCCTTTCTTGTAAGTAATGGATAATGAGATATAAGCCCTTTCTGATGTTGCTCAGACATCCGACTGTGGCATTGTTGTTTACTTATTTATGATATAATCCCTTTCTGTGATGTCGCTCAGACGTCCGACTGCGGCATTGTTATTATTTAATTTTGTTATAAGCCCTTTCTGCGATGTCGCTCAGACATCCGACTGCGGCATTGTCATTATTTAATTTTTTTATAAGCCCTTTCTGTGATGTCGCTCCGACGTCCGACTGCGGCACGCATGTCTTTTCTTTCAATATAAGCCCTTTATGAGGTGTCACTTAGACGCCCGACTGTGGCATACTTTATTTATTTTTTCACCCTTCGAGGCGTTGCTTCAGACACCCGATCGGTTTCGAGTTTATCTTCCTTGGGTTTTCGAGCGGACTACCGCCGATTCCCTTTTTACTTACCTTGCTATACTAAATTGATTGCGCATTGTTAAATTATTCATGACACATTCATGCATACATTTGTTATATCTTTTGTCCGAACTGTCTTGCGAGTACTTTCAAAGTACTCACCTGGCTTGTTGATTTGGCCGAGATCTTGTGAAAGCGATCTCATGGATGAAGAGTTCGATAGCGAGTCCGACGCCTAGAGGAATCCCAGTCAGTCTCGTGCGACCCCTGGATTAGTCACTGTGATATATTCGCTTCCGCTACCCAAATAAATTCACCGAGCCTCACCTCGACGCTCGATGAGCCGCCAATGTTGGAGTCTTATCTCCCACTCCACTGTGGCACTCCACCACTTTACCACAAGTCAGTAGTGTGCCACCACTCCACTTTGTCATATCCGCCACTATGTATAATTATTGGCGTGCTTGTAATAATTTGTTGAGCAACTTCAGCTCGACCCTGCAATATATCTGATGCTACTGGCTTATTGTATCAAGATTTTGTCTACCAGTATGGAGGACTTTCCTCACACTGGATTTTATTGGTCGGTTTCTCAATAAATGTTTTTATTGAAAAACCGGTCGTGACAAGCTTGGTACCAGAGCCAGGCTGATTGTAGGAAGCCACTAGGTGCGATCGCTAATCGGTTATTAACAAATAGAGCTGTTTATTATTTTTGCAAATGTAGTCAATTTCTGACAGTCAGCATAAATTTATGATTTGACTACTCAGGATTTTGCCTACGTTTGTAGATGGCTGGCAACGACTGCGAGTCACAGATGTTCGCCAAAATGCCCGACGGGTTCTTCAAGCTTCTCTCCTTCATCGTCCAAGTCGCGATGGGGCCATCTGTGCGCCCAGTCTTCTCACTCTCTCAGCACAAGGTCAATGACCGTCTAACCATGCACCAAGCCGCGGTGCAATTCAAGGGAGGGCGTGTTGAGTTACGCCGCTTCCGGTTCTTGGGGAGAGCCATGCCCACGGAGAAGCATGCACTGCAGATGGCAGCCCGTGAGGCGATAGCTCGTCTTAGGGACATCCTTCCTTCAATGAAGACTCGTCATTACCGCTACCTGCCATGTCACGTGCCATACACCTGCCACTACGCGTTCTCTTGCCCCAGAGGAGAATGAGACGAAGCTTTTGAGATGCTTATCGAGTATCTCCGGGCTTTGGAGGCAGCCTACGACAACCTGGTGGACGACTTTGTAGCTGCCCGCATGGACTCAGTCCATGGCTGTGCCGCCAACAGGAGGGAGCTCCTGCGCGCCGCACCGCCACTAACTTTCGTCTCGTCATCAGCATCTTTTGCTCTTACTGCTCTCACCACTACTCGTCGCCTGCCTACCACGGATGAATTCAACCATGTCATTGTGCCTACTCCGGTTCATTCTGCACCACCCCTCGTGCCAGCTCATGTTCGAGTTGTCCCGCATAGGGCACCTGCTCCACCAACTCAGCGCATCACTTCACGTCTGGAGCCTATCACCGAAGAGGAGGTTGAGTCCCCAGCCTCACTGCGCCTCACCCTTGGCAGGCCAAGGGAAATTCTTACCATCTCCGACTGAGTACGCTTAACCGTCATGCGATGTACCGACTTGTACGATATGTTTATATGTACATAGGCTATGAGAAGTAGCTTGTTTGCGCATCATGTAGGAACTAGAGGAGTGCACTAGCCTAAATAACATGTCAGGAATATGTACGCATATCCTGAGTGATGTATTGTATAATTACTGATTGCGTGTAAGATATGTAATGAGCAGTCCTTCTCCGTGCGCAAACGTTTATTCTCTTGAAAAATCTTGGAGCATTTGCGACTTTTTCCGTCTACATGAAATTATTGATTTTTGTGACTCAATTTCTTTTCTTATGAGTGTTTCAAAATATATCCCCAGAGTGAACAATGTCTCGTCCTTGGACGCGCTCCATGCCAACTCCGTCAGAGGAAAATTTTGGCACACCCCCAAGCAACAATTTCACACGGCGATCAAGTCAACAGGAGACGGTGAAACGGCACTTTCCCAAATGTGCTGTCTTTATGAACAAAGTCAGCAACAACATCAGGAAATGATGAACCAAGTCATCAATATGGGAAATCACCGTGGACGATGTCGGCAGCAATCAAAGTTATCTGAGCTACAGAAGACACGTCCCCAAACTTTTTCTCACACTGACAAACCTCTTGAAGCCGAGGATTGGCTTTGAGACATGGAAAGAAAATTAATTATTGCCCGGTGTTCAGACCTTGAGAAGGTGCTTTATGCTCCGCACTATCTCACTGGAGCAGCCGCATCGTGGTGGGAAAATTTCCTACACATGCACCCCAACGAAAATAATATAACATGGGAGGAATTTAAAGAAGGTTTTCGTGGGGCACATATTCCTAAGAGTCTCATGAAGATCAAAAAGAGAGAATTTGATGACCTCAAGCAAAGGACAATGACGGTGTCAGAATACAACAGTCAGTTTACTCTGCTGTCTCGCTACGCCAACGAGGAGCGTATGTCGGAAAACAAAAAGATGGAAAAATTTCTAGACGGACTGACGCCCGCGCTTAAATGTCAACTGGTCGTGCACACCTTTCCAGATTTTAAGACGTTGGTGGATAAGGCCATTACCTTGGAAAATGAGAGACGCAGCTTAGAAGATTTCCATAAGCGGAAGAGGGACCAGACTAATCATGCCCGCAACCACCGCATCGTGACAGATGTTCGTAAAAACTGGACACCCAAACCCACGACAAGCGCCGCATCGCCCAATCAAGAATTTTCATGCAAGGGACAAGGAGTTCACATACCGCCCAGGCGTTCCCTGATACGCTTGTGGAGAATAATGGCACTATGCCAATCATAGCCCCAAGCCAAGTAACACGACCACAAAGCCGACCAAAGGACGCAATAATTCGGCTCAAAAGCAGAAAAATAACAACCCAAATAACAACCACAGGAAGGGTCATCCAACCACGTGACCAAAGAGGAAGCACAAAATGCCCCGGATATCGTGACTGCACGTTTCTGTTAACACAATACCTGCCATGGTTTTGTTTGATTCTCGAGCTTCTCACTCATTCGTTTGAAAAGTTTTGCCTTGCAAAATAATTTTTCGATGCTTCCCTTGAAAAATCTATGATCGTCAAGTCCCTCGAATTAAGCAAGTTACCCGGAGTTACCGCTGTGGTGTGGTTATCGAGTTTGAAGGGTTGAAGTTTCACGCAAATCTTATCGTGTTGGAAAATAAAGGATCGGATGTCATCCTAGGGATGGATTGGTTAACCACCAACAAAGGTTTTATTGATTGTTTCAACCGGACCGTAATTCTCACCCATCACCACGGAAGACCATAAAGGTTTCAGCCAAGGAAAGAAAAATATCCCGCAACCGAGATTGAACAAGGTGGATATTTCGAATTGAGCAAAGTTCCAGAGTGTGTGAATTTCCGCACGTATTTCTGAAGAACTACCAGCATGCCGCTGCATCGAGAGATAGAGTTCAGCATTGAGCTAGCACCCGGGACCGCCCCCATATACAAGAAACCATACAGAATGGCACCATCCGAATTGGTAGAACTGAAGAAGCCAATAAAAGAATTACTGGACAAGGGTTATATACGAGCCAGCTCCTCACCCTGGGGTTCACCAATTTTATTTGCCAAAAAGAAGGATGGAACACTGAGGTTGTGCGAAGACTATCGAGCGCTAAACATGGTCACAATCAAGAACAAATATCCGATGCCACGAATAAATGATTTATTCAATCAACTCGCTCAGGCCAAGGTATTCTCAAAGATTGACTTGAGGTCAGGATACCATCAACTGAAAGTGCGAATCGAAGATATTCCCGAGACAACTTTCACCTCCAGATACGGATTGTATGAGTTCACTGTAATGCCATTCGGACTAACAAACGCCCCCGAATATTTTGTTCACCTCATGAACAAAGTATTCATGAAGTTTATGGACAAGTTTGTTGTGTTATTTATCGATGATATTCTGGTATACTCCAAGACACCAGAAGAACACGCTGAAGTTCTCCAAATTGTACTAGGGGAACTCAGGAAACATCAATTGTACGCTAAATTCAGCAAGTGTGAATTTTGGCTAAAGCAAGTAGGTTTTCTGGGCCATGTACTGACCCAAGAAGGTATCGCCGTTGACCCGAAAAAAGTCAAGGCCGTACTTGGCTGGAAGCCACCAGCCAGCGTGACGGATGTACGAAGTTTCTTGGGAATGGCGGGATACTACCGAAGATTTATTGAAGAGTTCTCCACCATAGCAAAGCCAATGATGCAACTACTCAAGAAAGACAGGAAGTTTGAATGGACGGAAGCTTGCGAGAAAAGTTTCCAAGAATTAAAGAGGAAATTAACGTCAGCACTAGTATTAATTGTGCCGTACATACACACGAATTTTGAGGTGTATTGCCACGCATCCTGGAAAGGCCTCGGATGCGTGTTGATGCAAGAAGGCAAGGTAGTTGCTTATGTCTCCAGACAACTTCGCAAACATGAAGAAAATTATCCTACTCATGACCTGGAGTTAGCAGCAGTTATACATGCACTCAAAGAATGGAGACACTTTTTACTTGGAAATCGTTGTGAGATATATACGGACCATAAGAGCCTCAAGTATATTTTCACACAACCGGAACTGAATTTGAGGCAACGACGCTGGTTGGAACTAGATAAGGATTATGATGTTGGAATCCACTACCACCCGGGAAAGGCAAATGTAGTGGCAGACGCCCTAAGTCGGAACCCTAGCCCAAACGACGACGGCCTACCAAACCTGAGGCCTGAATTCCAGAAGGAGTTTGCTAAGCTCAACCTGCTGGTAGTTACCGAAGGCAGCATATCAAATTTAGAAATACAGCCTACGTTGATGGAGACAATTACAGAGGCTCCGCATGGACACCCCAGCATTGAAGGCATTAAACGGAAAGTGAGTTTGGGCAAGGCCCCAGAATTCATTATCGATAAGCAGGGAATATTGTGGTACGGGGATAGACTTTGCGGACCAAATATCAAGGATCTTAAGCAGCAGATCTTAGTTGAAGGCCACACCGCCCCGTATTTGATACATCCTGGAGGGACAAAAATGTACAAGGATATTCAGGAAAAATATTGGTGGCACGGTCTAAAAAGGGACATAGCCACGTTCATCGCATGTTGTGACTCTCATCAACGCATCAAAGCCGAGCATCAGAAACCGGCCGGACTTTTACAGCCAAATAAAATACCCGAGTGGAAATGGGACGAGATTGGGATGGATTTTATCATTGGGCTACCTCGGTCACGGCACGGAACTAACGCCATTTGGGTCATCACTGATAGATTGACTAAAGTAGCACACTTCATCCCCGTGAAGACAACCCACACCACTTAGAAGCTGGCTAGGCTCTACCTTTCCCGTATCGTCTGCTTACATGGAGTCCCAAAGAAAATAATCTCGGACAGAGGCACTTAATTCGTCTCCCGATTTTGGGATCACTTACAACAAGCTTTGGGAACTCAACTGGCATTCAGTACCGCATACCATCCCCAGACAGATGGACAGACTGAGCAAGTAAACCAGATTCTAGAAGATATGCTAAGAGCATGTGTACTCACCTATGGGACCAGTTCGGAAGAGAGCTTACCATACGCCGAATTCGCATATAACAACAGTTATCAGGCCAGCCTGCAAATGGCACCATTTGAGGCTCTGTACGGGCGAAGATGTCGTACTCCGCTAAATTGGTCGGAAACCGGAGACAGCCATATCTTCGGCCCAGACATGCTCAAAGAGGTCAAGATAAGGTCAAGGTGATTAAGGACCGACTCAAGATAGCCCAAAGTCGATGTAAGAGTTATTACGATCAAAAACATCGGGGAATCAGCTTTGAACCCGGTGAATTTGTGTACCTACGAGTATCCCCTATGAGAGGCCTGCATCGATTCAAGATTAAAGGGAAGCTAGCACCAAGATTCATCAGACCATTCTGCATAGTGGCACGGAAAGGAACGGTAGCCTACCAGCTAGACTTACCCGAAGATTTATCCGACGTCCACGACGTGTTCCACGTCTCACAATCAAGGAAGTGCGTAAGCAACCCAGAGAAACAAGTACCCCATGAAAACATTGACGTGCAGCCAGACCTCACATATCGAGAACATCCAGTAAAAATCTTGGAAGAGTCTGAAAGGAGAACCCGACAAAAAACCATCAAGTTCTTCAAAGTTCTGTGGAGCAACCACACCGAGAGTGAAGCCACTTGGGAAAGAGAGGATTTTCTTCGGACAGAGCACCCACATTTATTTGAGGATCTGCTGAAATCTCGGGGACGAGATTTTTCCTTAGGGGGTAGGTGCTGTGACACTCCAAAAAATTTCTTTTGGTTTTCTTCAAAAAAAAAAACTGTTGGATTTGAAGAAGGTCATTTAAACCCTTCCAAAAATCTCTCTCTCAAAAACTTTTTCCCTTTGGCAAGGATTTTATTTTGGCATCTCCTTCAAATCTGGTGTTTGGTTCTTAAAAAAAACTTTTCTTCTGTTTGCCCTCTTCTCAAATTCAAAATTTTTGGGTTCTATTTTCTTGTAAAAAGAAAACCCTAGGAGTTTTGCATCTTCTCCAATATTGAAACCACTCATGATTTTACCATGCACCACATGGTAAAATCTTCCCAAACTCTCCTTCCACTTTGGGGCAATCCAAACATTCTTTCTCAACAAGTTCAATCCATTTCTGAATTTTATTCCATTTATTTCTCTCCCCAAATCTTTTCTGCCAATTATTTTTGAGCCTAGGTAATTTGCAAAGCAAGTACCTAAATGCATTTGAGTGTTGACCCCAAACCAACTCCCCTGGATAGTCCTTGGTACCCACAACCTAGATCAATCAAGATCCACTCTTCTTCTTTTCAAAAATTTCAAATTTTAGTCTCTGTAAGTTTGGACCAGATTTGTCAAATTTGGTGAAATTCATATCCCCTCTTCTCCAAAAATTCCACAAAAATTCAGACAGCCTCCAGATGCAATGAGAGGCCCCTCCACCAAAAATCAGCTCAAGGAGAAACTCCCACATGCCAAAATCATTCTGTCAACACCGCCGCAGACCGTTTTCTTGCGCTTCGTAAATATTCAAGTTTCAGAGTTCAAAGGTCGCTTCCTTCGCTGTTGTTCAACACGTCGACAAGGCGCTTCGCACGTTGCACACGGCCTCTCCCCTGGCCAGAACCCCCGACGCACGCTTGGCGATTCTCGCGTCGGTGGCACTCGCCCTACCTCACTCACCGGCGTCTTCTGCGGCCGAGACCTCCGTGGCGGTCGACGAAGGCACCACTCCCTAAGACAACGCCGCTTCTGCGCCCAACTTCTCCTTTAGCGCTCAAGCGTGGCTCAGAGCATGCCAAGACGCCCGAGGCACCGCTGTCAGTGGCCCGGCAAGCACGTAACGTGCTCCCGCCGACGACGGGCTCGCGCCGCTCGTTCACGAAAGCATACCCAAAGCACCCAATCCCGCTCGTTTCAAAGACCTAAACGGAATCAGTTGACCTCCACGATGACACTCAACCCTAAATCCACCCCGACCAATGCCCTGCACCGCCGTAACACTCGCCGGACTTATCCGTTCACGCTATAAATAGCACCCCCGAGCGCGCTCTCGCCACCGAACACCTCCACCACCTCACTAGTCCTTGCCCAACCACTGGAAGGGCCTCGAGGGGCTCTTCTTCCTCGACTCCGGCTGCCCCGTTCCGTCGCGGCCTCCACCTCGATTCACTCCGGTGAGGCCGTCCCCGGCGTCCTACTCTCGTCAGGTATCCCCTCAAGCTAACAGGTGTCTAACCCCCTCCTCAATTTAACCTCCGTAGCACTCTCCGACGAGGCCCACAACCACCCGAACCGCCGTCCGCCGGAGCAGGAGCCACTGTCGATGTGGTGCTCACCGGCGACCACCACCACCACCAACCGATGCGGAATAACCCACTGAGCACGGAGGTACCTTCCGATCTCCCTGCCTCGCCGTGGATCGCCGGGCCACGACCATCATGGTTCTCGGCGCCGACGAGCTCGGCCACCTCGTTTGAAAGTTTAAACCTGACGGGTGGGACCCGCCACGGCCTCTCTGTTGTTTTTTGAACCGTTTTGAAAGCGTACTCGCAAATACGTTTTCTACTAAACCGTTTTTCTGCACTTTTTTGCTTAAGCCCCTGAGAGTTTTCTGTTTCATTACAGATGGGTCCTTGGACCAAAACTCTTATAACTTTTTAACAGAAAGAGATTTTTGAATGATTCTTTTTCTGTCCTCTTCAAAATTTTGTCTAATTTTATCTCATTTATTTGAAAAATATTTGGATTACTTTTCTGTACCCCACGGTATTTACGTTAGCACGTGTGTTTTGTGTACCGTAGATACCGAAGGAGGTGACGGAACCGCGAACTTCACCGAGTTAGACCCCGACTACTCCGAACCAGGCAAGCATGTTTGAACTTTTGATATGATGAGTGTTTGGGCACGTTTGCATTAATTTAGTATCATGTCATGTTCATGAGTATCTCGATGAAAGTTTACCTCGTAAGAGTTGAGGCAAGTGAGTTTCGGGAAATCCATGAGTTGTTGGAAACATGTTGCATGGCCATGAGTTGGCATGAGAATGGGTAAGATGGCAGTGTTGTAGCATGCCAGTCTTATGCCAGATCATTGATCCAGTGTCAACATAAATTAGTCAAATTCCCGTCCGTCTCCCTTTTCGTACTACCACATGTTTTCCGCAAGGGATACGTCTTAGTAAGTTGCAAACCACTTACTGGTACACACCAAATTGAGAGGCCGGGATGAGGGTTCCATGGCCCTGGATTAAAGCCTTTCATCCGGTCAGGGGGCATGGGTGTTTCCGGTTGGGATTGAGAGGGTGGCACCCCTTTGAGCGCACGTATATAAATTTGATCC
Source organism: Aegilops bicornis (assembly GCA_021605145.1). NCBI lineage: Eukaryota > Viridiplantae > Streptophyta > Magnoliopsida > Poales > Poaceae > Aegilops > Aegilops bicornis. The sequence goes on along the minus strand of CM038675.1, from coordinate 420,985,078 downwards.
CATGCTATTCGAGATTGTGATCTCCCTGTCTCAAAGTTTTTCTTGAACGCTGTCTAGGGTGATTCCTGGCAACGTGAGGTAGGATGGGTGTTTACTGGTTAGCTGTGTTTTCTCCGAAATACGGTAAACGGAACTAGTCATTCGTGACTACGGAAATCCGTTGGCTGTGGATAATTTTAGTAAAAACTCTGCAGAGTCAAAATTCTTGAAATTCATCCTATCCATGTCCAAGTACTGTGTTCATTCTATCTTGTCAAGCGTCAGTCTCGGTGACAGAAACTCCTGAGATCCACATGAATGTTAATTGTTTATTTTCCTGTGAATGGACTAACCCGCTTATTGACTTGTGATGAATATTTTCCGTGAGCACCATTTCTTGTAAGTAATGGATAATGAGATATAAGCCCTTTCTGCGATGTCGCTCAGACATCCGACTGTGGCATTGTTGTTTACTTATTTATGATATAAGCCCTTTCTGCGATGTCGCTCAGACGTCCGACTACGGCATTGTTATTATTTAATTTTGTTATAGGCCCTTTCTGCGATGTCGCTCAGACGTCCGACTGCGGCATTGTTATTATTTACTTTAATTATAAGCCCTTTCTGCGATGTCGCTCAGACGTCTGACTGCGGCATTGTCATTATTTAATTTTGTTATAAGCCCTTTCTGTGATGTCGCTCCGACGTCCGACTGCGGCACGCATGTCTTTTCTTTCAATATAATCCCTTTATGAGGTGTCGCTTAGACGCCCGACTGTGGCATACTTTATTTATTGTTTCACCCTTCAAAGCGCCGCTTGCATTAATTCGATCGGTTTCGAAGTTTATCTTCCTTGGTTTTCGAGCGGACTACCGCCGATTCCCTTTTTACTTACCTTGCTATACTAAATTGATTGTGCATTGTTAAATTATTCATGACACATTCATGCATACATTTGTTATATCTTTTGTCCGAACTGTCTTGCGAGTACTTTCCAAGTACTCACCTGGCTTGTTGATTTGGCGGATGTCGAAAGGCGATCTCATGGATGAAGAGTTCGATAGCGAGTCCGACGCCTAGAGGAATCCCGATCAGTCTCGTCGACCTCGGATTAGTCACTGTGATATATTTGCTTCCGCTACCCAAATAAATTCACCGAGCCTCACCTCGACGCTCGATGAGCCGCCAATGTTGGAGTCTTATCTCCCACTCCACTGTGTCACTCCACCACTTTACCACGAGTCAGTAGTGTGCCACCACTCCACTGTGTCATATCCGCCACTATGTATAATTATTGGCGTGCTTGTAATAATTTGTTGAGCAACTTCAGCTCGACCCTGTAATATATCTTATGCTACTGGCTTATTGTATCAAGATTTTTTCTATCGGTATGGAGGACTTTCCTCACACTGGATTTTATAGGTCGGTTTCTCAATAAATGTTTTTATTGTAAAACCGGTCATGATAGCGACTGGGTGTCCGGGACTGTGTGTCCTCGAGTTTAAATACTCAGCCGCTCCAACCAGACGTACAACTGAGACAGCAGTTGGAACTGGTCTACCAAATCATTGTCTTCACCAAACTTACTGGTTCTATTTCCTCAACTCTTTCATTTCCTCATTACTGTGTTGAGTGTTTCATCATATCTGTGTTTGAAGACTTTGACTGAAGACTTTCTCAATTTCCTCAGTTTCAATTTCTTCAGTCCATTTGTCTTCATCTTGTGTTATCCTGATTACGCTTTCTGTACTCGTAGCTTGTCTTCATTTCATCATGATGACTATGTCTGTATTCTGTTATGCTTACTTCTGAGTACTTATTCCGCTGCAAGTAGTTCTTCGCTAAGGAATTTCCTCACCGGCAAATTCCTCAGTGAAGAATTCATAAAAATCGCCTATTCACCCCCCTCTAGTAGATATAACACACTTTCAATTGGTATCAGAGCAAGGTACTCCCTTGTTCTGTGTGATTTTGTTTAACCACCTGGAGTTTTAGTTATGTCGACCGCAGGTATGATCAAGGTCTCTGCTGGCTGTACTACCTTCGATGGGACAGACTACCGTTACTGGAAGAATAAGATGCGAATGCATCTTGAGGCAATTGATAACGATGTCTGGTATGTTGTGGAAAATGGTGTCCCACTGTCTCACCCTCACTGAACGCTACCGATGTGAAGAGATTCAAGCAACTCGATTCTCACGCGAAGAATATCATATGTGGCCATCTGAGCAAAGGACAGTATGGAAGAGTGAGTGCTTTGGAAACTGCTAAGCTTATCAGCGTGACTCTCGAGTTGATGTTCTTCGAAATCTCTTCAACCGCTTCAAAAGACTCGACAATGAAAATGTTCAACAAACCTTCGATCGCCTCACTGACATCTCAAATGAGCTTCAAGCACTTGGTGCCACAGACATCACCGACCATGAGGTGGTGAAGAAATTGTTGAGATCGCTTGATTCCTCATTTGATACTCCGCACCGATGATACAAGAACGTATGACTACAAGTCACTAGATCCCGCCGATATCCTCGAGAGGCTAAATACTCATCAGTTCAGCTTGCCGAAAAGAGAGATCCCTATGGTTCGAAGCTATGGCAAATCACGTGCCTCAAGGCCAAGGTTGTGTCTGAATCAATGTGAAGATTACGGTAGTAGCCTTGGTGATCCCAAGAATTGAGCCAGGAGCTAGCACTGCCGTGAAGAAGTTCCAAGTTCTCAAGACGTGGTCGCTTTGGAAAATCCTCAAGAAGCGGTGATTCCTCATCCAAAGTGACTATAAGAGAAGGCTTTGCCACAAATGCAAGAAACCTGGTCACTATATTCAAGATTGTCCTCGATTGGGAAAAGGAATTAAAGAAGAAGAAATACAAGGATTATAGTTCGATGACGCTAAGAAGAAGAAGAAATCGTCAAAATCTTCATCGTCAAAATCCTCGAAGTCTTCATCTCACAAGAAGAGCAGCTCCAAGAAGGCTCGGGCATTCATTGGCAAGGAAATGGACTCTGAAGCTGAATCTGAGGAACATGAGGAAGAGGAGGCATCCGAGGAGTCCGAGTCTACTGTGGCAAGTCTGGCTCTCGCTACTGCATTCTTCAGCAAGTCCATCTTCAACTCTGAAGAAACTGACCTCACCAACAAGGCTGACGAATATAATGATGACTACGCTCCCACCTATTGCTTCATGGCAAAGGGTGCAAAGGTACTCAAATATACCTCCTCTGAATCTAGTGAGAATGAATCTGATGAAGATCTCAAGCCCATCTACTCTAAACTTGCTAAGATTGCTATAAAACAACAAAGGGCTTTTGAAAAGGTTCAAAACATGCTAGACAAAAGTGATGATATGTTGGTGAAGAAATGGATCGCACTAAAGCCCTGACTGAAAATCTTCAGAGACTTCAGTCTAGGTTTGATAGCGTTCAAGGTCATCATAACACTCTCTTATCTGATCATGAGAAGCTTTCTTATCAATTTCTTCAAAGAAAGCAAGATCTTGAGAAGCTAAGAGTGAGTTATGAAGATCTTCAGAAGGAGCGCGATTCATTGCTAGCTTAACAAATCAGTGCTTCTCAGGAAGAATTTGTTCCTCCATGCTTAAAGTGCATTGAACGTGAATCTGCTAATTCTTCACCTGAATATTCAAATGCTTCAACTGTTACAAATTCTTCACCTACCTCTGCTATCACTAATTCCTCATCCGAGGACATTGCTAGTATCACTCACAATGCAGGGCTGAAGGAATTGTACATGACAGACATGTACAAAAGCCTCAAAGGGCATCAGACTCTTTGTGATATGCTTAAAAAGCAGATCCTCAACAAAAACCCTAGGAAAGAGGGTATTGCCTTTGAGAGGAAACTCAATGCTGATGGAACATATTGGAAGCCTGAGCAGTACCCCAAAACATCATGGGTTGCTGCAAAGGGACCTCCGGTTGACCCATCTAACTTATCTGGCTTTACATGTGAATCTCCTCATTCTTCCGATGAATCATTTGACTCCAACTATAAACTGTTCAAAAATCAGAATGGTGAAGTATTTGCTAGATATGTTGGCACTAACTGCAGGAACGGTTCCCCTATGAAGAAAATATGGGTTCCCAAAAGTTGCCTTGAAGGTCTTCAGGTGAATGTCCTCATGACACCACCTATGAACAATAGGAACCCCAGATCAAACCCTTCATATGGACCAAATTCTTCATATGGATCCAAGTCCTCATACGGACCAAATTCCTCATGTGGATCAAATTCCTCAAAAGGATCAAAGTACTCATATGATTATCATCGTGCTAACAACTCCGTTTCGCAGGGTAGAGCTAAGGGCTATGAATATGTGCATTATTCTTCAAACCATTATGTTCATAAGTCCTTGAAGAATTTCTCTACTTATTCATATGCTTACCCTAACCCCTCGTATGTAAAACTAAATGGTTTGGCTTCTATGCCACCATTCTCATATGGAGCTCATAGAGTGATGAACTCTTTGCCACCCCTTCAGACGTGCTTTAACGTCTGAAGAATTTTCTGGGGGCCTGACAAAAATGCCTGAAAGGACGTAGACTAATCATGAAGAAATGAACTTTCATTTCACACGTCCTCATACTGCTATATTTGTTTTACTGCTTAATGAAATTCATATGATGAAATTGATATCATAATCTTCACTGATGAAGTATATGAGTTCGTAAGTTGCACTAATTCATCTGCAGGATGATCTTCCCAAAGCCACTCAATGGGTCCTCAATAGTGGATGTACAAATCACATGACTGGTGACAAGAATCTATTGATGGATGTTCCCTTATCACCGTCACATCTGAAGCATATCATCTTTGCTGACAAAGGCAAAAGTCAGGTATTGGGTCTAGGTAAGGTTGCGATCTCTAAGGACATACACATGGACAAAGTCATGCTTGTTGAGTCCTTAGGATACAACCTCATGTCAGTCTCAATGCTTTGTGATCTTGATATGGTTGTTGTCCTTGGAAAGTATCGTTGTGTTGTGATTATGGAAGCTGACAATTCCAAAGTCTTCGAAGGCTTTAGGAGAGGAGAGTTGTATATTGTTGATTTCTCTACAGGACCGCAACCATCCGTGTGCCTACTTGCAAAAGCTTCAGAAGGCTGGCTATGGCATCGACGACTTGGTCACGCAGGCATGAGAAATTTGCACACGCTTGCGAAGAAGAAGCATGTCATTGGCATTGAGAATGTCAAATTCCTCAAGGATCACTTGTGTGGAGCCTGTGAAGATGGAAAAATGACCAAGGCCAAGCATCCAAATAAGACTATCATGACCACTACTCGACCATTCGAATTGCTTCACATGGACCTCTTTGGTCCTAATCATTACTCAGCAGTCACTAATGGTGCATCTCTATATGGCTTTGTTATTGTTGATGATTACTCTCGTTACACATGGGTACACATTGTTACTTACAAACATGAAGTGCAGGAAGTCTTCAAACAATTTACCTTGAGGGCTTCAACTAACTTAGGTGTGAAGATCAAGCACATCAGGAGTGACAATGCAACTGAGTTCAAGAATTCCCGTATTGATGACTATCTTGATGAACTTGGTATTAATCATGAGTTATCTGCTCCTTATACTCCTTAGCAAAATGGCGTCGTGGAGCGCAAGAACAGAACTCTTGTTGAGATGGCTCGCACTATGCTTGATGAATACAAAAGCATACTCGTCGTTTTTGGATTGATGCAATTGATACCGCGTGCCACATCATCAACAGAGTATATCTTCACAAATTCTTTAAGAAGACTGCCTATGAATTCCTCAACGACAAGAAACCCAATGTGAGTTATTTCAAAGTCTTGATTGCTAAATGTTGGATTAGAGATCCTCATCACAATGCTAAATTTGCACCGAAAGCACATGAAGGTTTTATGCTTGGTTACGGAAAGGACTCGCACACCTACAAAGTCTTCAACAATGCTCTTCACAAGGTTGTTGAAACTGTAGATGTGCGGTTCGATGAAACTAATGGCTCGCAAAGAGAGCACCTACCTTCTATGATAGATGAACCAGCACCTGAGGATTCTATCAAGTTCAAGGCGACTGAGGATGTCATTCCTACTGAAGAATCTGCTGGAGAATTCATTCCAGAATGTGAACAACGTCGAGCTGATGCACCTGAATATAATGCTGAAGAAAATGGTGCTAAAGAAAATGTTGATCAAATTCCTCGACGACAACCAGCTCATCCTAGCGTTGCAAAAGAAGTGCAAGTTGAAAAGATCATCGATGACATTGAAGCACTAGGTCCTCTCACACGCTCAAAAGCTTCACATTTATCTAACTTTTGTGTGCACTATGCTTTTGTCTCTATCACATAGCCCACTAAGGTAGATGAAGCATTTCTAGAGCCTGAGTGGATTCAGGCCATGCAAGAATAATTACATCAAATCAAGCTCAACAACGTCTGGGAACTGGTCAAACGTCCAGATCCTCGCAAGCATAATATCATTGGCACAAAGTGGATCTACCGCAACAAGCAAGATGAAAATGGCCTTGTGGTGAGGAATAAGGCACGACTTGTAGCTCAAGGCTACACACAGGTTGAAGGAATTGATTTTGATGAAACTTTTGCACCTGTTTCTAGACTTGAGGCTATTCGCCTATTACTTGCTTATGCTAACCATCATGATATTACTTTATATCAAATGGATGTGAAAAGTGCATTCCTCAATGGTAAGCTTGAGGAAGAAGTATATGTTGCTCAACCCCCAGGTTTTGAAGATCCAAAGAATCCTGACAAAGTCTTCAGGCCCAACAAGGCCCTCTATGGCCTCAAGCAGGCCCCTCGGGCGTGGTATGATACTTCAAAGGAATTCTTCGTGAAGAATGGCTTCATGCCCGGTTCACTCGACCCTACTCCCTTTACTAAATCTTATGATGGTGAATTGTTTGTGTGCCAAATATACGTTGATGATATTATCTTTTGCTGTACTGACCAACGTTATAGTGATGAATTTTCCTATATGATGAGTGAAGAATATCAAATGTCTATGATGGGAGAGTTGAAATTCTTCTTAGGTCTTCAAATTAAATCAACGGTGCAATGGCATATTCATATCTCAGAGAAATACCTTAAAGATGTTACGAGAAAATTCGCATGCAAGATTGCAAAGGCGTCAAAATTCCTATGCCCACAAATGGCCATCTATGCACCGATGAAAATGGTATTGACTTGATCACAAGGTATACCGCTCCATGATTGGTTCTTTATTGTACTTATGTGCATCTAGGCCATATATAATGCTTAGTGTTTGCATGTGTGCCCGATTTCAAGCTACACCGAAGGAATCACACCATAAGGTCAGTGAAGCATATTCTTCCATATCTAGCTCACACACCAACACTAGGATTATGGTAACCCAAGGGCTCTACTTTTGATCTCATCGGATATTCTGACTCTGACTATGCTGGTGATCGTGTGGACCGCAAGTCAACATCTTGTACTTGACATTTCCTCGGACGATCTTTAGTCTGTTGGTCCTCGAAGAAACAGAACTGCGTATCACTGTCTACCGGGGAAGCTGAGTACATTGCTGCTAGTTCTTGCTGTGCTCAATTGCTGTGGATGAAGCAAACTCTCAAGGACTACGACATCAACGTGAAGAATGTGCCTCTCTACTGTGACAATGAGAGTGCCATCAAGATTGCTCACAACCAAGTTCAGCACTCGAAGACAAAGCACATTCAGATTCATCATCATTTTCTTCGCGATCATGTGTTGAAGGGCGACATCTTTATTGATCATGTGATGACTGAAGAACAGCTAGCCGATATCTTCACAAAGCCCTTGGATGAGAAGAGATTTAGCAAGTTGCGGTGTGAGCTAAATATCTTAGAATCTTCGAATTTTCTTTGAAAAGGACACACATCCTGACACTTATGCAAAATTGGTGACTTAGATGTGCCACACATGAAGAAACGTTTTTCTTCAATCAATGAAGAATAACACTCTAAGTGTGAAGAAATTAATGAAGAATTTGATTCTCAGAACCCTACGACAATTGTACGCGGTGTCTGAAATCATCGTTCTTATACGGTGGGTCATGCCACCACCAAAGTTGAAAATCTTCAATTTAAGTTTTTTTTCCTCAGTTTTGGAATTCTTCAGTTTTTCAAATTCTTCAACTTTGCAAAATCTTCACAGTTTCTGTCGTTTGTCTTCATTGGCTATATATATATGGGTTTATGTCCTCTACAGCATTCACTTATGGCTATTTCTTCAAGTTGTGTTTTCTGCTAAGTGAATGTGATCGGACCCTTCCCCCTCTATGCTATACTCATCTCAATCTATTCAAAAATTCTTCATATGCGTTCTATTTGAAACTCGTTCAGAATCTTCATTGTATCCTTGTCAGCTGAAGAATTTGCGAACGGAACATTTAACTTATCTTATCCAAATTTTCGGCTATGCCGCTCAAACCGTTCCGTATCCCACGATAGACTTAACTATTCACCCACGATCTAACACGATCTCAACTTTTCAGTACGTGGGTGACACATGTCAAGCGAATGAGAAGGGTCGAGCACGTTAAGTCCTAAATCTTGAGCGAATAATTTTTCATTGCGACTATAAATACCCCCTCTCCCCTTCCTCACTTCCTTTACTCTGCTCGACCGCTCTCTCTCTCTGGCTCGAGCTTCTCAAACCCTAGCGCCGCCGCTACTCCATCGTCGCCGGTGAGGAAGAGCTTCACTGCCTCGACCTCGTCGCCGTCATACTCGCACCGGCCACGGAAATCTTCACTCCGCCGCCGCCGTAGCTGTCTTCCTCCGACGAGTTAGGGCGTGGAAGATCTGAACTGACAAGCTTCAAATCTACACTTCTCGGTTAAATCGTGTTCTTCATCCAGGGTAATTAAAAGTTACTTTTACTGCCCTCCTTGATTCAAATTTTCTCTACAAAATCTTCAAAGGTGTTTTATTCTTCAAATACTCACACACAAAACACCTCGCAAGTCATCTGTTCTTGATTCGTTTCCCTAAGCATCATTTTCTACAAGATTCCTCAATTGTGTGGATCCTCGATCTATACAACTCTGGAACCTAAGAGAAAGAACGCTTAGTGAAATTCTTCAAGGCTCATCTGGTCAAATTCCTCAAACTTGTTCCTTTTTGAAAAACCTTCTGAGAACGTATATGACCTCTCCAAATTCCTCGCAACTATACTGCTCACGGTACTCATGTCCGCTGCTGAATCACTAGGTTCTCATCAACTTAACTCATTTGCAGCGTTCCTCGAAGAAAAATTGCATACTTCTTTAGAGAATTCGATTGTTCAAATTCCTCAAGTGAAGAATATGGCAGACGGTAAGAAGCCACAGAAAGGAGGAAAGAGGCCCGAGGTCATGACTGTGTTTGAAATACCTGAGGACATCTATGCTGACTATTGCACACCTGATGAGGCCAAGTTCGGAAAGGAGAACAAAAATCAGCGCAAGGTGCATACAAGGATTGAAAGGAGATGGGCAAGAGAATGGAGGGAGTACAGGTATGTTACTCCAAAGTATATGAAGAAATTCGCACTAAATCCTCCATGCCCAAGAGCTCCATTGGCACCTGGCCAAGAAGCTGACCCCACCAGCATCAAGCGTGGTGAGGATTTTCCTGAAGAATGGGCCAAGCGCCAAGCCAAGTTGGCGAGACAAGCCAAAGAAGCAGTGAGGAAATTCAATGAAGACTCTGCTACTGCTGCTGCCATGGAGGCCTCTGTCAAGCCAAGAAAACCAATGGCAAAGAAGCCCGCGCACAAGCAAAGTGCTTCGACAACTATGCCCTCACGGCCAAGTTCCTTAGCAAAGCCCTCACGGCCAGTTCCTCATGCTGCTCCTGCTCCTCCCAAATCTTCAGCTCCTCCTGAAAAGTCCTCAGCACCTGTGCATCTGGCCACGTGCCAAAGGACTGCAGGCATCTCTATTGCCTCTGGTGTCTCAAATGAGTTCCTCACCAGCACCAAATTCTTCATCGTGCCCCACTGCTGAAGACAAAGGCAACGGCTGGTCGAGGTCCTCGGCCAAGTCCAAAGAAGAAACAGGTTGCCTTCCAAATGCCATCGACGATGAAGCCGATGATGATGAACTTGCGTAAATCATCGAGATGCATAAGAAAGGGCCGCTAGAGCCAAAGGCACACCTGCCCGCTTTTGGATCCTAAGATGATCCTCGATTACATTGATCTTTGGCACAAGGATCCGAGACACCCCTATGCCTGATTTTCATTTACTCTGGCCAAAGTCACATGTCGACCCATTTCATCTCTCAAGAGAAATGGAAATTTGAGAAGGCTAGGCAGATCAAGAAGGCTCAGTTCAGGAAAGATAAGTTCCTGAGGAAAAATGTTGTCAAAATGACAACTGATGAACTCCTCAAGATCCAGTCTGAAATCAAAGCCTCAACGATGACTTCGATGCTTATTATGCTGATTGGCAAGGAGCCAAAGTCAGATTTGTCAACCTGACCAAGAAGTTCACCAATGTTGCATCTCCAACGCAACAAGAAGTTCCTCAGGCTGGAGCCTCTGCTCAGCCTACTGAAGAACATGCCAAGACTGGCGATGATTTTCAGCCTTTGAAGAAAATGCTAGTTCCACGGTGATGACTCCATTCCAAATTACCGAAGAAATTGCCGTGGCATCCACTTGTGGTGCGCTGAAGAAATCGAAGAAGTCGTGGCAACCGTGCATCGATTCGCCTAAGGAAATTCAAACAGATTCCTCAGCTCCTCCCGCGCCTACACCAACTCCTATCCTTCCATCTGCATCAGATGTGAAGAAGACCAAGGCTGCAGAGTGAGCTGCAGTGAAGAAAAGGAAAGCATCAGCTGCTTCAGAATCTTCAGCTCCAAAGAAGATGAAGGCTCTGACCAGCTCGTTTGAAAATCTGATTGATGCTATTCTGATTTCGACCATGCCATCAAAGGACCGTGTTTCTTTTGGTGAAGAATATGTGATCCCTAGCGGATCTGATGAAGAAAATCATTCTGCTGCTTCGTTAGAGCAGATTGATGAAGAAATTGAAGTGGATGTGATCCCTTCACCACATGTTGTTTCCTCGCCAATGACTCAGTTCACTGCTGAAGAGGCTGGCGTTGAAGAAATTGAAGATGAAGACGTGGATATTGGATGCACTACGCGTGTGATGAATGATGTCTTTTGGGAAAGTCAGCATCCCAATTCTCCACTCTTCACCCCAATACAACAAATACCTCAGTCCCCCGCACCAACCGTTCAACTGGGCTCTGAAGAAACTCATCCCACCTCGTCTGTGCATGAAGAAATTCCAGCCACTAGTGCTGAAGAAACTGCTGCTGCTGATTCTTTGAACACGCAGACTGCAAATGAAGAGGAACCAGAAAATCCACAGCTTTAAGAACCTGAGATTGCGATTCCTGAGGTAGTGATGCAACTCACTGACACTCCTCTGCCAAAACCAAAGGATCCATTCCCGCGCAAGCAAAACTTCAAGGCTGAAGACTTCTTTGGCAAGCATGTTTTCTTCACTGATTACAACCCTTATGATTCTGCTCGCATAATGAAGAGGCGTTTCTGGACTGCTAGTCAAGCCAACTTTTATTCCTCTGTGCTATTCGACAAAGACAAAGTCTTCGATCATGCACACATTCCTCATGTGGACATGGAATCTCTGCCAGGCTTCGAGCCAGTCCTCAGCGTTCTTCATGATCTTTGGATTGTTGAATTTCTGCTTGACATACGTGATTGGAATGAAGAACTCATTCTTCAATTCTATCTGACGCTGCACATCACAGGAAATTCAAGATGTGAACTCATGGGTGCTGGACTGGATGTCGAAAATACTCACTACAAGGCACCAAAGAACTGAATTGCTTCGTGCCCTCCCACTCGATCCTCCCTTTGACGGTGCTCGTTGCGCCTACAGTGAACCTGAGCTTACAAATCATTACATGCAAGTGCTGATGAAGCCTTTGAAGCTAGGGCAGGCCCCTCGAACCAAATTCCTCGTAAAGGAATTACTGTATGTGCCTCGGACTGTCTATCGCATTCTGATGAAGACAATGAGTCCTATCAAAGGCCACGACTCAAATGATGAAGAAGTCGTTGGCATCATGAAGAATATGCTTTTCAATATCATTCATGGTGTTCCCGTCAACTTCCATGATTTCTTCATGAGGACTCTGGCGAATATTGCTATGTCACAATTTGAGCTGAAGTCTTATGCACCATGGATTATGAGGTTCATCGGGACAAGGTCTTCACTCAATTACAAGGCTGATACTCCGAACCACTGCAGCTACTTGCCTCCAATTGAAGTCCTCAAACGGACATTTTCCTCAGCTGATGACAAAGGCAAGGCAACTGCTGTGATAGATGAAGGCATTCATCCATTGGATGGTCAATTTCGCAAGGCTGCATCCTACTCCACCAATGATGACTCTGCCACACATGACTCTGCCGCCAACAACTCTGCCAAGCAAAATCCTCAAGCCACAAAGACTTGTGGTGATGACCGATCGTGAGTTACTCCTCGGTCTTCATCGGAAAGTTGATCGCAATCATAAATGGGTCAAGCGCCAGCTTGGTTCAATTCTTCACAACATGACCTCAACACACAATGCAGTGAAGAAAACCAATACTACCTCCATGAAACCTTCAACCGCACTGGCTGTTCTATCTCATGTCTACAGCCAGAAGATCTGAAGAAAATGGAGTGCGAAGGAAGAATTTGACTGTTCGCACCTCCTCCAGAAGGAATACAAGAAGGTCAAGGTTCCTTCCTTGGTGGCCAGCTCCTATTCTTCATCGCTACGACACGATGAAAATGAAGACTTGGGCGACACTGCGGCAGGCCCTACTACGACTATCGACCCGACAACGCCGGGCGCTCCTCCATCAACTTGATATTCTTCGTAGGCGTTAGTCCTCAGTTTCGATCCTTTTGGTCATTCGATGACAAAGGGGGAGAAAGTTGAGTTAGTCTTCAAGCGGGTCTATTATATGGGCGTTTTTTTGCTAAGTTACAGCTCTCGCTCTTCTGAAACTTTTATTGGATCGAGTTGTAATCTTAAACCCGATGGTGCTCTGATACTTTTGATGTGTTCCTCTGCATGCTTATTCTTCTTTATATGTTAATACACGCATACATTAGTCACCATATTTCACCATGCATTTCAAATTCTTCATATTATATGTCAAATGTGTGTATGAATTACAAGATATAGGGGGAGATCTCCATGATTCAACTCTTCAAATGTGCATTGCCTCAAAAGCAAATTCCTCACTATGCACATCTTCGTGTGGGAGTTCTTCTATATCTTGAAACCAAATTCCTCAATATCAGTATTTACACTTCATATGTTTATCCCCGTTGAAAACTTAACCTATATTGTCATCAATCACCAAAAAGGGGGAGATTGTAAGTGCATCTAGTGCCCCTTAGTGATTTTGGTGTCTATAAGTCTATGAGGAGTTTGATATTTACAGAGAAAGTCGACCCCTAAAAATGAAGTTCTTCGTCTAAAGACTTTGGTATTCTGAAGACTTTTTGAAGACTTTAAATGTGAAGAAATTGGTGTGACCTTGAAGACTTGGTATTCATTTGAGGAACATGAAGCGTGAAGACTTTTGTTTTCGTAGTTTCGTTTTCTCTTTCTTGAGTCATAGGAAACACCGTCTCTTTGTTAAAAGGGGTCGAGGAAATACTAAGGAAAAATTTCCATGTGATGCTCAACTCAAAATCCTACACCTACCAATCCCTTCGAAAGTGAAGCCTTTGAAATCTCATACAGTTCAGTCAATTTCTTGATGGCCAGACGAAGTTCTTATGGTCCTTTGAGGAATTTGTTCGGCGAGGAGTTAGGAATTCGCCAGTCTGAATTGCCTACAAGGAGGAACATGATAGCCCCGAGGAATTTGAGAGTCAAATTTCCATTTATTCTTGTGATGTGCGCCACCTGTCCCAAAATATCTTATCCACCTAACTATCATATCATTGAGGGGCATTTATGTCTTATCATGTCGGGCTACTCCCTAGGCTATAAATAGCCGCCCCGTACAACCACTAGCTGGTTGGCTGCTCCGAGAGAAACTGACACTTGTCATTTGACATCCCATCCTCCGAGGACTTTGAGTGAAAATCATCAAGTGAGGAAAACCCAAACCCAAACACCTACAAACCCAAAGTGATTGAGCATCATCAAGAGATTGATCCTGCGTGGATCCGGCGCTTGTTACCTTTGAAGATCTGTGCTTCTTCCAGACGGTTAAGCGTCATGGTCTAGAGCATCCAAGAGGAATTGTGGATCGCCGAGTGGACCGAGTCTGTGAAGGTTTGGAAGTCGCTCAAGACTTACCACGAGTGATTGGACGAGGTCTGTGTGACCTTAGTTCAAGGAGAATACGGTGAGGACTGGGTGTCCTGAGCTGCGTGCTCGGCCGGGTGTCCGGACTGTGTGTCCTCGAGTTTAAATACGCAATCGCTCCAACCAGACGCATAACCGAGACAAAGCAGCTTGAACTGGTCTACCAAATCATTGTCTTCACCAACCTTACTGGTTCTATTTCCTCAACTCTTTCATTTCCTCATTACTGTGTTGAGTGCTTCATCATATCTGTGTTTGAAGACTTTGACTGAAGACTTTCTCAATTTCCTCAGTTCAATTTCTTCAGTCTGTTTGTCTTCAGCTTGTGTAATCCTGATTACGCTTTCTGTACTCTGTTCTTGTCTTCACTTCATCATGATGACTATGTCTGTGTTCTGTTATTCTTACTTCTGAGTACTTATTCCGCTGCAAGTAGTTCTTCTCTAAGGAATTTCCTCACCGGAAAATTCCTCAGTGAAGAATTCTTGAAAATCGCCTATTCACCCCCCCTCTAGTCGATATAACACACTTTTAGCCCGGATGATCCGCTCCGTCTTCTTCTTCACCTTTCTTTCGTCCTCTCTTCCACGCTTCCCTCGCGGATGGTGTAGTCGTTTCTTGGCGCTTGCACTCCTCCTCGACATCCCTGAAGCTCCGACAATACCTATGCATGCATACGGGAGGAATGTCAAGTAGTATACCATCCTTGAGAGGGTCAAGTGAACACGTGTAAAGGATATGATTCACCTTTGTGTATGCGAAGTAGATGTCGCACGTGTCACCTGCCAAATCGACTCTTGACATGGTGATGTCCGTAGGATGCTCCGCATCAGAGCCGTTCCCTCAACAGTCGACCGCCGCCCTCCTCCGCCAATTCAGGAAGTCCGGGCCCCCGCCTTGATGCTCTTCCGCACCACGCGCCTCCGTTACCTATCCCGCGCGATGCATGCGTCATACGTGGCTGAGGATAAGGGCGTGGTGGGAAGAGTGAATTGGCAGTTTCTACCCCGTGCGTTGAAGTTATTCACGGGCCATTACAAGACTGGCCCCCACCATCATTGGCTTTACACGACACGCGGGAAAACCGGAAACTGGCCCGGGATCAAGATTAATGAAGAAGCAAAGAAGATCTCAAGGGGCCAGCAGCTTCCACGCCCCTGCCTGTGCACTTATTAGGGCCTACCCCGATGACGCCCGACTGCGCGTTTGGGGCAGGCCCAGGGGCTTCTGTCAGTGCAACAAACCCTGGGTCTGTTGCCCAGACTGTGCATAGGCACGAGAACAAGATTGCAACCAAAGCACAAGGGATCGGTTCTTCAAGAGACCAACATGCAGCACAGAAGGACCAAGGCCGAGCAAGAGAAAGCAAGATACTACTATGAGAAAAGCATCCATTGTCAGGCAGGTGACCCTAGCAAGGACGGGGTCACCCCCGGTAGCAAGCGTCCAAGTCGTCCCGGCAGGGCCTGTCGGGCCTGACGGAAGCAGGACCACCTCACAACACCACCTCACCACGACGCACGTCGTCGATGACTAAGTGGCTACTATTCGCCACATGGTAGCCACTTTCTACAGGAAACACCTACAGACGACACTCGTCCTACGACGTGTCGAGCAAGCAGGCGCGAAGCTGGCAAAATATCCCGACAAGGCCTGTCGGGCAAGTAACTATGTGACGTTGAGCGGCGCATTTAATGCACCCTGTCAGTCTACAGAGTTAGGTATGATAGCACAGTTTGCTACTTATCAGTGCATAATGACTGATTTGCCACTATGTTGGCCCCTTTGTCTATAAAAGGAGGCCCATGGCAACCGTAGAAAGGGTTGGCAAATCCACCCCCTCACAGATTCATGGGCACATAGTCGTTTCTCCATGGAGCAACACTGCCAGGCAAGCATGCTACGCTCGCCACCATTTTTCCACCATGAATCCACTAAAGCAGGAGTAAGGATTTACGCCTCACGGCGGCCCGAACCTGGGTCAAAACTACTTGTGTGATCTCTATCATGCTGTTCCATCCTCCTCCGCTCTTTGTGCAACGTGCAATCCCCCCACCGAACCAGCAAGGGACTCTTGGTCCCATAGGTGGTTGTGGTTTCCCGCGACAGCCGCTAGTTGCCGCCCTCTCGCGCTCCACCAGTCGATTGCGTGATGACATGATGTTTGGTTTCCATGTGAAGGACATTCTGTGCTGCCTTGAGAGTTCAACAACGGCGTCCCGAAGGACGACAACGACAACGCCGGTGCGGCACGCCACCTCCGCAAATGAAAGATATGGTTGAATGAACTTTGTTTTTTCACTCTTAATGTACAGACTTATCAATCGATTTTGTTAAAAAACGTCAATGGTAAATATAAAATAATCATCGCAAACATTTTAGTTAGAACGTCCGTATGCAAACGGAAAGCTTCCCCAGGAAGCCAAGGGACATTGTTCCGAGCGGGATTTGTGCAGCTCTTGATCGCAAATGTTTTAGATAGAACATTCGTATGCAAAGTGAGACATATGGTCTTCCCTTGTAAGTTAAAGGAAAATTTGTAGCGCAGGATTTGTGCTTCTCTTCAATGAAAACGGTTCGTGTACTATGCATCGAGACCGACAACCTTCATCTCCACCTTTTGGAGGGAGTTGGATACATTGTCGATCCACTCCCGAACAACCCTTGGGTGGTCGGTGACAGTGGCAACTATGCTCAATGAGCCTTCGACAAGGACATGTTTGACGGTAAAACCCTGCATAGGGATCTCTTTTGCCATTTGGAACCGCTCAGAGGTCTATTGTTTGGAGAATTAGGATTAAGATGGCTAGTCTAATTAAATAATTAAAGGTGTCGGATTTGGGGCTCTGCAGACCCAAGTAAGGTTCGAACTCTGGGGAGTGTGCGAAGAACTCAACCTATCCAGCCTACTAGCCCGTCGCTCCATGACCTAACTCGATGAATCAGGAAGAAGATGAACACGACAATTTACCTAGGTTTGGGCCACCTTGCGGTGTAAAAACCTACTCCTGCTTTGTGGTGGATTGGCCTCATGAGGGGCTGAGGATGATCTAGTACAAGGGATGAACAACCTTGCGGCGTCTGGTCTGGTGAGGGTGGAAAATATTTGATCCCCTCTATGGTGGTGGCTAACCTATATTTATAGTGGCCTCGGTCCTCTCCCCCCAAAAAATAGGCGCGAAGGGATCCCACAATGGAAAATTTGAATGGGGACAAGTAGTACATCTTATCCCGAAGAAAGGTGGTTTTCGCCTGTAAAGCTTCCGGTCGTGACGAGCTTGGTCATCCGTCCTGCCGTCCTAGCAGTCTTGGTCTTGTTGCACCATAATGGAAACATTTGCCAGATTCCTCGTGAACTCACGCCTGTACTTGCCTCCTTAGCACCAAACAGGAAATTGCCTCTTCTGCGCCAGCTGGTGCCCGCCTGGCCTTGGTCATCATGGCTTGCATCATCACAACCTCATGAGGTCGGGTACCTGCATAGAAATCTCCGCTCCTCGGGAGGACGCCCCCTCTGGAGGTCTTGGTGTCGCCCGCCTCGTGAGACTTGGCCCCTTGCGAGAGTCTTGTCTTGATGGCCTTATATATGGGTCGTACCAGGCCGAGGAAGGAGCCACGCCATGGGTCGCTGGCAGGCAAGTCTGGGTACCCTGTTTTCCAGAACACCGACTATAGCCCCCGGGCCCAAGGCGCGCTGGGTCTTGGCTTCGAGGCGAAGCCAAAGGGCAAGGGCGAAGTGCCCCGGGCCCCAATTGCCAGCGGACCAGGCGCACGCGTGGCGCTTGATGGGACGTGGGCGTCTCCATTTCCCCATGCCGCCTCGGCAACTCCTGAACTTGACAACTGCCCAGTGCATGCAGAGTGTCCATCATTGCTCGGAGCGTGAGAGGAAGTCGGTTAGCCTTCCTCCAGCTATATATTTGGGAGGGGGCGGAGCCCCTAGACCATCTTCATCTTCTTGCTGCTCGCTCCTTCTTCTTCTTGGCCGTGCTGTCCTCTCGCCAGAGCATCCATGGCGCCAGTGGGGAGGTTCTTCGTCGCGGAGAAGGGAAAAACCCCGCAGGTGGAACCAGAGCTGCTCCCGCCAAAGAAAAGGCACGATTGCCCTTGCAATGCCACCACAGCACCCACGACAACGCGACCCTGGCACGAACAAGCTCCACTGGGTTTCCTGATCAGCGTGGATGTTTGTACGCATAGCCCCACCCGCGGGGGCAGCCGTGGAAGTCGCGGGGTACGGAGCCGCGAGGGAGAACAAGCGGTGGCCAGGAGGCCACCTTGCCCGCAAGCCCATGCGGGTAACACGAACCGCGAGTTCGTGGTGTGGACGACAATGCTGCCGCGTACGTGGATCCGGGTCCCGCGGTCTCTGGCGGGGGAGATACCGCCGAAGGGACCCGTCGAGTTGTGGCTGCAGCACGACGGCTGCAGCAGCCAAGCTTTAGAGGTGGAGGTCAAGGCCGTCAACACCGGCGACGTATTCATGACCTGGGGATGTGGAGCGATCGCCCGCGCCTGCAACTCGGAGGGGTGGCACGCCATCCACTTCAAGTATGATGGGCGTCCACGCTCTTCTTCAAGGTATTCCGGAGGATGGCCAGCGTCTGGAGTGCTGCCCCTGGGGAGGTGATCAAGATGGCGAGCATCCTTCAGGCCGGCGAGGCGGCGATGCCCCTGGCGGTGAACTTGCCTTTGGCCTTGTCTGCGACTCCTCCGGCAGCAGCACCGCTTCCTCCGGACCAAGCTCGTGCGGTGATGACAGCTACGAGCCGCCACGTTGCCGAGCCCGACTCTAGGGGAGGGGTGGTAGCCTAACATCATGGGCGACACTGCCTAATCCGCGATCCTCAGGAGGACTTTTCCTTTTGTTTCATTCCTGCGCAGGAACCATGAAGGGCTCCGCGAGGGTGTGTGAAAATCATGACACTTTTTCCTTAATGTTAGTGTCCCAAACTTATGTTGTGTCTGCGTCTCTCGCCTTGGCATGGTTCCCTCCTTTTACTCTCGCGGTAGCTTAGTGCTCTACGCTGACAGGACCTAGTCTCTAGGCCACCTTCGGCCGTCGTTTGTATGCCAGGTCGCGGTGCCATGGTCAATGCCAGGAGGTGAGCGGCCCGAGGTCAGGTAAGATCCCCCGAGGCACGATGCTCAGGGGGTCCCCTTTAGCGCGCAAGCAGCTCCCGGAAGACTAAGAGGGAAGTTTCCTTGCTCGAGCGAAATTGCACAAAACAAGAGTTTTGATTATGAGGTTCACACCTGCGCGTGTGAGGTGACTTATCTTGGCGGGTCTGCGGTGGTTTCCTTGCCGCGAGGGGTAGCTTCTTGTGTGACATTAGGTTGCGCCCTTCTCCTGATGGCGCCCCCCGCTGGGCTCCTACCAACTTCATATCCCTCGCTCATCTGGGTGCTCTACGTCCTCCGGACCCGGCTCTTGAGGGAGGCTCGCCCGCCGCTGGTATGCTAGGTCAAGGCCAGGGGTGAGGGATCGAGAGCTGATAGGAGCCCCTGAGGCGGGATGCTGAAGGGCTCCTTGTTTAACGTGCAAGCGACTTGCGCGAGAGAAGAGTGGCTGGCTCCAAGGAGGTACCTAGGAGGGGTTGCGCCCCGAGGTGTTGGTGAGGCCGCTCGTGGTTCTACCTCCGGAGGTTCCCGCGAGTTAGTCATAAAACACAAAGTGTAGCCGCACTTGCTATCCTGCGCATGATCTTTCCGCGAGAATACGAAGGCACTAAGGACCTGGTGAGGTGACATGCGCGGGGCAGCCTGCGAGTCAGAGCTTGATCTCTTAGGTTTATCAGCGCTGCAAGGACGGACCTGAGCACAGACGGCGTGCCAGCAGCCCCACTCACTGGAGGAGCAAGAGGCGGGTTAGCAACACGTGGGGACCGCAAAAGGCAACTCCATAAATGACAGGTCGATAGTGATAACGTTAACAACCATAATAACTTTAGCATGCACAACTGGTCAAGAGTACATGAATCAAAATGACGCAGCTGCGGGGTCGGGCCCTAGAAGCCTGAGGATGATGCGGCCCGAGGGGCGCCCTCAGTTGAGCAACCAAAAAGTCACATGGTACCATCGTTGTGGAAGCGTTGGAGTAGCTAAAGACGGGTGCTGCAGAGACTGCTCCTCACGGGCTAGCCGGCACCTGAGGCCCGGGAGGCTCCGGAGGTCCGGGGGGCTTGTGGGGGTTGGGCACCTCCTCCCTCAAGACCACCAGGCGCCTGGCCTCGTGGTCCGCCAGGACACCTTACATGTAGCGCTGGTGCGAGGCAGCCACGTTTAGCAGGACAAATGGCATGCGGATGTGGCTGTAGGGGTAGCCCCCACTGCGGCCGACGTGGGACAACTAGAAGAGCTCCTGAGAAGTAGCCTTGTTGACGCATGGAATTTTGATAGAGACGCGCAGCTCGCCACCCATGTCAGGGTGGCAGCTGCACTGGATGGTGCGGGGCGACGCTCGCCACGCATGGCTCATGCCTCCTGAAGCTCCTTGATTGCCTTGGTGATGAACTCCTGAGCGCGAGGTGCCTCACGCCTCGTGCCTTGCTCATGGAGGCGAGCATCAAAGCACGCCCCCACGTGGTGCCCCAACACCTCCCTCGTAACGATGGTCAGGTCAGAGGCCCTCCAGATGAGAGCCACTGAGCCCATCCTGAGAGGGGCGTTAGGCGCGCCTTCCTATGCGAGAGGGAAAGGCGCCCCAGCAGTGGGCGCGGAGCCCGAGGCACGATTGTCGGGTGCCCCGGCCACCAGACGGCCCCTTGGGAGGAGCTTCTTCTTGTTCTTCTTGTTCTTCTTCTTCTTCTTGGGGATGGCCTCAGGAGGCAGGATCGCACCCTCGCCATCTACGTTCTCGACTGCCGCGGCCTGGTAGGCGCGCTCGAGGAAGCACACCGCATCCTTTTCATCGCACGCGATCGTGATGATACCGCCACTTCCTCGCATCTTGAGAACATTTTAGCCGTGGTGAGTTGTTGCCATGAACTTGGCGAGGACCGAACGCTACTGTAGGATGCTGCTAATGCGACACTACGATCAAAGACCCTTAGATGAAACTGTGTGTGATGCAATAATCGCAGACATTGGCATACAAAACGCGTCAAAAAAGGTGCAAAATGTTTGTGATGACGGATGCATCAAACACGTTTAAGGTTTAGGTTGCGTGTGCGATGCAGGGCATACGTGTCATTTTGGTGAACTGTTTTCGATGGGGAAGAAGAACGGAAATGGGTATCCAGATGAAGGTGTGTGTGATATACGGTATACAGTTCACTCGGATCAACTGTTTGTGATGAGGCGGAACAACAGAAACGGGCAGCTACATAAAGGTGTGTGTGATTGAGGGCATCCGCTTCAGAAGGATTAACTGTTTGAGATTAGGCAACGGAACAGAAACGGTCAGCCAGATCAAAGTGTCTGCGATTGATCTCATACACTTCACACCGATGAACTGTTTGCGATTAGCCACAAGAAACATAAATAGTTATACAGATCAACGTGTGTGTGCTAGAGGGGCAGACATTCTAATTAAAAGAAGCATGCGTCATGGTAATAACAAGCACACACAGTTCTTAGAACAGGACGTGTGCTGACAATAGCTATTGCGGTGCACCCTATGGTGCTAACGCCACGTACGCGGCCGAGAAAGCGTGCCCACGTTACGCCGTACAGGAATAGTGCCGCACTTAGAAATTATAGAACCGTAAATAAATTTCGAGGCTCGTCCCGTCACATTCCAAATTGCAAACCTGTTCACACCGATCAAAACCTAAACGGTTTCCCACTTAGGAGTGTATTGGTACTCGGTTATAAATACTACTACTCCAAGATGACTTCACATTCCTCCTCAACCCCTCATCCACAAAAACAAACAAGTCATTCATCATCATTCCCTTGCGTCTGACATGGCCAGCGTGAGTTATGGGTCGAGAGGTTGCCAACATGGAGAGGCGAGCATGGAAGCGGAAGCACGAGAGATGTCCCGCCTCGCCGTGAAAGTAGCCGACATGTCCCGCCGCACGACTGTAGTAGCATAGAGGTCCCGCTGCACCGCCGAAGCAGCACGGAGGTCCCACCGCGCCGTCGATGCGGCAGACTGGTCTGGCCGCGCCACGAAAGCAGAAGAGATGTCCTGCCGCGCCGCGAATGTAGCAGAGATGTCCTCCCGTGACCTAGGAAAATGTCTCACGGGCAGGCGAGGACTCTTACAGGCGCATGCATGCCATCATCCTTAGCCAGATGGTTCAGATCTCCAGCTGGGCGAGGTTGTAGGATGACATGAAAAGCTCATTTGAACAGGCTACATGCGTCATCTAGCAACTAAATGAGAGCAATACGAAGCTCGGGCCAAGCGCGACCTGCTGAGGGCGAAGATCAATGGAAGTGCGGAGCAGCAGGAGGAGACCATTGCCTTGTTGAAGATGACCGGCGTCATCATCAAGAAACTTATGGACGTGAATGCCATGCTGCGCACCAAGCGCAAAAGGATGGTGGAGGAATCCATGGATGCTCTCAAGTAGCATCTTGAGGACACGAAAGAGCTCATCGTCGCTCGCCGCTGAGACTAGTTCCCGCGCCCTGTAGCAACATATCATGAAAGTAGAGATCAGCGAGCCAGATCGTTGTCTTCCTTCTTCTCTTTGCCCTTGTGTATTTCGGGCGTTGCTGCATGTGGGTTTTTTTAACTATGTTCCTAAATATGTAAGACAATTATTATCCACTGTCATTGTCCTTATATTCATCATGCTTGTTATAAGTTGCAGTTGATGCTATATAGGTCCGTTGGATCTTACATCAAGATCCATGCAATAGTTTCTTTTTAGATTCTCTTTCTCTCTTAAATCTCAGTCCCGTGAGACATAGCCACACCATGAAATAGGGGCTCGGGCGCCATTAATGGAGACGTTGCAAGGGAGGTACACGACAGATAGAGGTCAAAGGGCTCTCCTCCCAATGAGCACACGCATGGGTCTGATCCCACGCCTTCCGTACTCAAATAGCTACCCCGCACGACACCTCCTAGCCAATAAAAAAGGTGACGCGTTGCGACACGTAATTTGTAATTAGAACGCTCCCAGATTCAATAAATAATTGTGTTTCCGATTTGTAACGTGACAGCACCTGTTCCAAAATGACTTTGTTGATTGTTAATGTGTGCACCTTCGCAAATCGGATAGAAAAATTACCACAGCATGTTGGTGCCATGTCATGACACCATGCCAAGTTTTATGATTTTCAGGCGTGTTTTGGATTTATAGGAATTAAAAAAACAAGTTTCTCAATCTTTCTGGCCGAGCCACGACGCCCAGATGTTTGAATTTCATTCCCATTTCTTGCGTGGGACCTAGAAATTCACCCAAGGACACACATGTGATCTTTCAACCAACTTTGGTGCACTGCAGCATGTGCTTGTAGTTCAAATTTCAATTATGCCCAGAAATTCAATTATGTATAAAAAGGCTAAATGAACCAGGAATAATTCCAAAATTTGGCACAATACTTCTATTTGGTCTAATCTTCCTATGTATAAAAATGAAGGCAGGAGAAGGAAGTGTACGTATGTCATTTCACACAAGGAGGTGACACGTTCCCTCTCGGAACCACGAGCCTTCTTGAGAGAAGCTCTGGTTTGCAAGAAGCTTATACCGAAGCTTGTCCCAATTCGGCCAAAAAAATTACCGCAGCATGTTGGTGCCATGTCATGACACCATGCCAAGTTTCATGATTTTCAGGCATGTTTTGGATTTACTGGAATTAAAAAACCAAGTTTCTCAATCTTTCTGGCCGAGTCACGACGCCCAGATGTTTGAATTTCTTTCCCATTTCTTGCATGGGACCTAGAAATTCACCCAAGGACACACATGTGATCTTTCAACCAACTTTGGTGCACTGCAGCATGTGCTTGTAGTTAAAATTTGAATTATGCACATTAAATGCCCAGAAATTCAATTAATGTATAAAAAAGGCTAAACGAACCTGGAATAATTCCAAAATTTGGAACGATACTTCTATTTGGTCTAATCTTCCTGTGTAAAAAAAATTAAGGCGGGAGAAGGAAGTGTACGTATGTCATTTCGCACACGGAAGTGACACGTTCCCTCTCGGAACCACGAGCCTTCTTGGGAGAAGCTCCGGTTTTCAAGAAGATTATACCAAAACTTGTCCCAATTCGGACAGAAAAATTACCGCAGCATGTTGGTGCCATGTCATGACACCATGCCAAGTTTCATGATTTTCAGGCATGTTTGGATTTACATGAATTAAAAAACAAAGTTTCTCAATCTTCTGGTCGAGCCACGATGCCAGATGTTTGAATTTCATTCTCATTTCTTGCATGGGACCTAGAAATTCACCCAAGGACACACATGCGATTTTTCAACCAACTTTGGTGCACTGGAGCATGTGCTTGTAGTTAAAATTTGAATTATGCACATTAAATGACGAGAAATTTAATTAATGTATAAGAAAGTCCAAACGAACCCGGAATAATTCCAAATTTTAACACGACACTCATATAGTTCTATGTTGCCTCTATAAAAAAAGGGGGGCAGCGTATATTGTTTGGAACACAAAGGTGACAAGTCCCCGCTTGGGAACCACGAGACTTCTCGAGAGAAGCTTCGGTTTTTTCACCACAGCATGTTGGTGCCATGAAATGACACCATGCCAAGTTTCATGATTTTCAGTCGAGTTTTGATTTCCAGGAATTAAAAAAACAAGTTTTTCAATGTTCCCGGCCGAGCCATGACGCCCAGATGTTTGAATTTCATTCCCATTTCTTGCATTGGACCTATAAATTCACCCAAAGACACACATGTGATTTTTCAACAAAATTTGGAGCACTAGAGCATGTGCTTGTAGTTCAAATTTGAATTATGCACATTAAATGCCAAGAAACTCAATTAATGCATAAAAATGCCAAACGAACCAGGAATAATTCCAAATTTAAACACGACACTCATCTACTCCTGGTTGCATGTTCACTGTACATAAATGTTCTAGCAATTCAAACACCATCCTTTCCCTGTGTAACACCATTTTGTCTTTCAAAACATAATGAAAAAATCAGTTATACCACAAACAGTTTACTAGAAAGAATCATGTGGGATGCGATATAAAATATCTTGGCGCACCGTCTTGTCTGGCTTACGTAGGAAGCTTCGTCGTCTATAGTCCACCGCCCCCGCTTGAACTACCCTTGCACGCCAGTTTCTCGCGGCACCGAGCAAATTTTTTTTGCCACTACGGAAATATCTATCTCCCCGCCTCCTCCCACCAAAAGTCACATTTCCACTATTCCTCCTTGCTTTCCATGTTCAAACCTTCAGTGCTGCTTACTGGCAATTCAGCCTCCTCGCCGGTGACCCTTCTTCTTGCAGCACCGCCTCCTCGCCGGCGACCCTTCTTCTTGCTGAGCGGCCTCCTTGCTGCTGACCCTTCTTCTCGCCACGCGGACTCGTCGATATGGTCAGGTAATCCACACCCCATCCCACACGCCCCAACCAACGCCGCGACACCTTCCGCCGAAATCACTATCCCCCTCCTCCAATTAAGCGCTGCCCACAGCCATTTTACATGCAGTATAACGTGGAGCTCAGTAGCATGTGGCCGCAGCGCGCACGAGGTCGCTATGGCTCCCATGTGTGCCGACCGCTAGATCTTGGAGGAGCACCTCGTCTTCGAGGCCATCATCGACATCGCCACGCGGTTGTCTACTTTAAAATACAGTTTGTGTTGTTTTCTCGAGGCCACCGCCAATGCCTTCTAGTGATTTGTCCTCTATAATGTTAGTATTCAATCTGATGTTCAGCTAACAGTTTGCTCCTATGAAATGTAATGTTTAGTTAACACTTTGGTCCTCTGAAATGTAATGTTCAGTTAACAGTTTGGTCCAATAATTGCTACACTTCGTTGTACTGTTCTCAAGCTTTCTTTGTTTTGTTAACTGTCTTATCTTCTAGTACATGTTTCTATTCTGCAATGTCATTCTCAATTAAATATTTTTTTCATTTGGTCTACTGTCCATTTAACTGTTTGGTTCAGTTCTACAATTTGATTTTCATTTGTTGTGGGTACAATTTTGTATTGTTATGCATGTGAAATAAATCGAATTTGGCTATGCTCAATACATATTCTACTGATAGTATGGCAACTCTCAGTTAACCTGATCAAGATCTTCCTTATGTGTGTTGCAGGGAAACAATGGGAGGCACTGCACCATCGAGGTTTGTTCAAGCATGGTCCTATGGCTAATAGCACATTATTGTGCAGTTGCAGGAATCATTCTAATATTTTGGTTTCTTACAATTTGGTCTTGCACATGTAGGTCCTGCTGTCGGAGGCTTAGACCCACTGTTCGACCCATTTTACATATGGGGAAATGAGATGTCCATGAATATCAGTCAAGTCAAGAAACTCAGAAAGATTGTTAGGATGAAGATACTTGCCACGAATAATAGCAAGATCTTTGTTTGCAGAATGAAGAAGACATTAGTCAACTATAGGATGGTGCTAACTCTTTTACCTTGTTTTTACCCCTTGCGCCATTTCAAAATTTATAACAGCGATTTATGCATATATTTGTTTTTAGTACTTTTGAAAGCAGTTCATCAATGATTACCTCTCAAACCACCTGCATGGTCAAGAGGCGAGGAAGATATTCATTCAACACCCATGGTACAATATTGAAATCTTGCTGAAGAGGATGAAGGTTGGGTGGGCAATTATCCATAGCTACTGGCCTAAAGTTGCAAGGACATTCAACATCAAGGTTGTCAGAATCATGATTTTGAATCGGATCGGAGGTCTGATGGTAGGATCGCAAATCGTAGAATCTTCACTATCAGGATCGTACAAACGTAGATTCTATGAACTAAAATCGTAGAATCAGAGGGGTTAGTTTGGATCGTAAAGTCGTAGAATCGTATACAAAATCGTGATTCTGACAACCTTGTTCAACATCACTGAAGGCTCAATATATGCCTTCCACTTCTGTAGTTTCCCAGAAATGATTCATCTGTTAAGTTACCGTGTATGATGCTACTTTCCAAAGGTTTTTGATGTTGCATGTGAAACTTGGTGCTGTTGTGTAATGGCGTAACTGAGTGCCGAGGCTATCTGATGTAATTCAATTATGAAATCCTGGTTGCTGTTATATGGATATGAAATATCCAGTGTGTTTTATAAGAAATATCAGTTTGATTAGTACATGGATGATCAATAATAGGCTAATTACCCTGCTTATTGGGGCTTTCTATTGGAGACGGTTACTCAAACAACACCGTGGGCGATGAACTCAAACAACCCGCACGATTTCTAGAAAGTAGGCGTGTTCGATCAACTAACAATCACACACGACTTTCGGCAGAGAACTGTTTGCGTTAGGCCACCTTGCACAAACGTTTCCACACAAAAAATTATGTGTGATATACATATGAACGGAAATGATTCTCTGGGATTCACCATGTGGGATGTACATACAAACGGAAACAATTGGGTTTCGATGCCCCGCCGGATCGCACATGAGCTCATTTTGCCCCAGCCTGTGTTCCAGGAGGGCCTATCCCCGACGGTTTTTGGGTCGTGTGGGAAGGACCCCCCCTATCGCCCTCACTCACTTGGCGATGGTTCCAAACGTCGTCACGGAAAGGGGTTAAAAACCGTTTGTATAGCACGTCGTTGTACCAGTGGAATACCTGAGAATGGTGTTGTACGGGAGGCGAATGTGGGCGACGCCGAAGTCGATGAGCACGGTGTGGTAGTTGTTGCACTTGCCGAAGGTGACCGGGAGGTGTATCTGCCCAAGGGGAAATTTGGAGCCGTTGCCCACTCCTGAGAAGGTCTTGGTGGGGAGGAGCTGGTCGTAGGGCACCTGGAGCGTCTCAAATGTCTCGACGGAAAGGACGTTGAGCCCCACGCCACCATCGATGAGTGTTTTGGTGATGAGGACATTGCTGATGGTCAGCGCGCAGAGCATCAGGAGCGTGCCAGCGGCGGCTGAGCACTTGAGCTGGTCCATAGAGTCGAAGGTGATGGCGTGCTTGGACCACCTGAGGGGACATGACGCCTCCAGCTTGGGAAGGGCTGCGTTCACCTCACGAGCGAACTGCTTGAAGATGTGATGAGTGGCGGGAGCCTGAGCGCCACCCAGGATGCAAGCGATTGCACAAGGCTCTTGGAAAACCCGAGCCCCATCATCTTGGCAGTTGTTGTCCTTTATCCTTGGCGGCGGCGATAGTGAAGGAAGGCTGGCATTTCCCTGAAGATGGTCCTCACGAGGCTGGTCCCACCAGGGGCCATCACGGGGCTGGCCCTGCCAGTTGTCCTCATGGGGTTGCTCGCACCAGTCCTAGCAGGGATCGCGGTTATCCAAGCAGCCTCCTCCGGCCGTAGCCACGGTCGTTGCGCTCGGAACGGTAGCCAAAGTGCCCTGGAGATGGTCCTCATGGTCGTTGCGCTCGGAACGGTCGTTGCGCAGTTGTTGTCCTTTATCCTTGGCGGCGGCAATAGTGAAGGAAGGCTGGCATTTCCCTGAAGATGGTCCTCACGAGGCTGGTCCCGCCAGGGGCCATCACGGGGCTGGCCCTGCCAGCTGTCCTCATGGGGTTGGTCGCACCAGTCCTAGCAGGGGTCGCGGTTATCCAAGGAGCCTCCTCCGCGGCCGTAGCCACGGTCGTTGCGCTCGGAACGGTAGCCAAAGTGCCTGTCGCGGATTGCACTGAGCTCCTGGCAGTCGTTGGTGTTGTGGCTGTGGACGTTGTGGAAGACGCGAAATGAGCGGCTGCCCCTATGAGGCTCATCATGGTCGCGTTCGCGCTTCATCTCGGGCGACGGGGCCCTTGCGCTTAACTTGCTTAGCCTTGGACTTCTTGTCTTCAGGATCAACCTCCGGGAGCTCCTTGAGGAAGAGGCGACCTTCCTCTGCCTACGCGCACCTGGTTGCCATGTTGAACATCTCCGGAGCCGAACACAGATCCTCGTGTATGGCGAGCTCCTCCTTCATCTTGACATCTCGGACGCCATCATAGAATGCCGAAATGATGGCCTCGTCTGACACCTTTGGGATCATCATGCGAATGTTCATGAAGCGCTGTATGTACTTGTGCAAGGTCTCGCACTGCTGCTCCTTTATGCACCGCAGGTCGCCTGTTGCAGGAGCGCGGTCGCGAGTGCCTTGGAAGTTAGCGACGAAGCGCTTGCGTAGTTTGTCCTAGGAAGAGATCGACCCCACCAGGAGCTTAAGGAGCCTAGAACACACGCCATCTTTCAGGGCCATGCGGAACCAGTTCGCCACGACCTTGTCGTTGCCATTTGCCGCCTCGATGCTTAGCTCATAGAACTGGAGGAATTCCGTGGGGTCGGGAGTGACGTCGTAGCATGGAGGCAGATATGTTTTGAACTTGCCGGGCCAAATGACGCGGGCCAGCTCCAGGGTGAAAGCACGGTAGCCTGCCGCGCTCACAGGAGTTGGTCGCATGAGGGGAGCTTGATCTTTGCACCCACGCACCACCGCCTCTGGTCGCATGCGGTCTTGGCACGGCGGGCTGGGAGCACGCGCGCATCGGCCTGCGGCCGCTGCACAACCTGGCAGCTTTCTTCATCGCGTGCTGGCGCCCTGCGTGGCGGGTCACGTTGGGGTGCCTCATGCCTGGGCTCTGGGTCCACACTGTGCAGAAGAGGAGGAGGGGTCGCGTCATGAGCCGCATCGCCCGCCAGGGACGGCGGGGGACAAGGCAAACAGGATAGTGCAGCGGCCACACCGGCGGCGCTGACGTGCTCAGCAATGCGGCCGAGCCAGTCATCATAGAGGTCATTTGCCACACAGTAACACAAAAGCTTGCACGCCATGAGCAGCGCAGCCTGCGCATTCATCGGCCCACAACGAGCATGAGAAGACGATGCCGTGGCTGGAGTGGGTGATGGAGTTGAAGTGCATCCTTCGCGCCGCACGGCCGATGGTGGCGACGAGTCCGCTACTCGCGTGCAGCGGGGTCAGTGGTGGCGTTAGTCACCGGGGAGGCAGAGCGGCGAGGAGCGTCGTAGCCCCCAGGTGTTGTCTGGGCGACACGAGGGGCCCGACGTGTGACACCCCCGATTTGGCCGTACACTAATCATACACGCAAATGTGTATGATCAAGATCAGGGACTCACTGGAAGATATCACAACACAACTCTAGACACAAATTGAAATAATACAAGCTTCATATTACAAGCCAGGGGCCTCGAGGGCTCGAATACATAGCTCGATACACATGTCAGCAGAAGCAACACTATCTGAGTACAGACATAAGTTAAACAAGTTTTTCCTTAAGAAGGTTAGCACAAACATCAACGATCGAAGAGGCAAGGCCTCCTGCCTGGGACCTCCTAACTACACCTAGTCGTCGGCGGGCTCCTAGTACTAGTAGGCACCCTCGGGGTGGTAGTAGAAGTCGACTGGGGTGGCATCTGGCTCCTGGGATCCACCATCTGGTTTCAACTACCAAAAAGAAGATAGAAGGGGGAAAAGGGGGAGCAAGGCAACCATGAGTACTCATCCAAAGTACTCACAAGCATCAGATCTAAACTAAGTATGCATTGGTATCAAATGGAAGAATTGTGTTTGTGGACTGAACTACAGAATGCCAGAATAGGGGGGAGGCCTAGCCTATCGAAGACTAGCATCTTCAAGCAGCTCCAAGCATCTTGCAGCATGTAGAAGAGTAAAAAATAACATTTTAATATTAACAAGCATGTTGTAGTAGTAAAGCCCAGAGATCCTTCCTCGACTCCCTAC
The DNA here is from genome assembly GCA_021605145.1 of Aegilops bicornis. NCBI lineage: Eukaryota > Viridiplantae > Streptophyta > Magnoliopsida > Poales > Poaceae > Aegilops > Aegilops bicornis. Next base: position 420,953,959 of record CM038675.1, on the reverse strand, counting down.
GAGAAAGCAATCCCGGAGCCACATATCCATCACATATCAAGCATCCATTTCTAGTTGTATAAGATCAGGATACAAGTCTGAACGTCCATTGCCGAGGACACGGTATTCGAATATATATCTTCCCTGCAGGGGTGCACCACGTTACCCAACACGCTCGATCACTCTGGCCGGACACACCTTTCTGGGGTCAATGCCCGACCTCGGAAGATCAATACGTCGTAGTCCTACCTAGGCTCAGCAGAGGGGTCCCCGCAGGTCTACATCCTAAGCACTCCGGGGTCTAGGCCCATCGTCCGTTGCACTCCGGGTCGTTGCGAGTAGGGCGGACCAGGCTCCACCACTACAGGATGGCGTCGGCCCAGCCGTGCCGCAATGCTGAACTGGACGTCTGACAAAGCTTCGGCTAATACTGCGACGTCGAGGCCCATAACTATTCTCGTGTGGTGGTTAGTGCGTAAAGTCCAAAGGCCAACTTAGAACAAATACCCAAACCTGTTAGTGCATTATTAAAAGAAGTGACGGCTGTCTGGACAAGTCCCGAGCTATCACTCCCACCTGGGTGATACCGCTAAACAGCCAGCCGCCACTGTCACATCACATGGGTGCTCTCCGGGGCCACCCGATTTTCACCAGTGTCTCAAGTAAGTCAAGGTAACCGTGTGTTCAAACATCAAGGGGAAAACCCAAGGGATCACCCTTGGAGGATTCCACTCGATGTAATCATCAAGGTGAACGTAAGACGAACCACCATCGAGGTTCACACTTGAGGTGTTGCACGATAGAGCCGTATCGAAAATGGTGAAGGAGGAACCACCCTCGATGTCCACGACCGAATAGCTACACTACAGAGATCTCATCAGGAGTGATGTATGAGGTTCCACCCTCGGCACTCGACGGTAGCTCTGTAGAGTCGAGCAACAAAAGGGGCGTGATGTGATGTGAGGTGTCGGCCTCTGGTCATCGATCACGTTGATCGAGTAATCGATGATGATGCAGGGGCAACAAGGACAAGGATGGGGGTCACTGATGGATCACTAACCAACCTATACTAAGCAGTTTAGGATAAGCAGGTAGGTAACAATAGCAGGTACAAAAGCAGGCTATGCATCAGAATAGGAGCAATCAAGTACAATAGCAAAATCTAATGCAAGCATGAGAGAATGGAATGGGTGATATTGGGATGATCAAAGGGGGGCGGGGGCTTGCCCGGAAGCTCCACTGAAAGGGAAGAAGGGTCGTCGTCGACGTAGTCGATCACAGTGGCATCAGCAGTGGTCTCTAGGTCTATCGGAGAGAAGAGGGGGAAGAAACAATAAATACAAAGCAAACAAGTGCAATACTAAGCATGACAAGGCAACAAGAAGCGCTAGAGGTGTTCTAACGCAGTGTTACACGATACCTGCGAAGGGGGATAACATCCGGGAAAGTTTTCCTGAAGTTTTGCATTTTTTGGACACATGAAAGAGAGGGGACAGTTCCATGTTCAGCATGCTAGGGGCATGTGACAGATGAACATACCGCGTATAAAGCTTTTCTGAAGTTCGGATTTGTCTCGCTTTTCTGAGAAACTTTCATGTATAAAACTTTTTCATACGAGTTACGCTTTATTTAATATGATTTTTCAAAAATTAAATAATATTCTGAAAATCCCTGAAATTCTGCTAAGTCTGAGAATCCGTCAGTTTTAAACATCACTTAGCTGTCTTCAAAAGGCTACAACTACGGTTCTGTATCTCCTTTGATTTTGTGCCTTATATCAATTCTGAGCATTTTTCTGAGATCTACGTGCTAGTACTAATTACATCCATATCAGAGTTCATTTGCTTGATCATAAACAACACTAGCTACAAAAATAGAGCTGTTTTTCGGATTTTCAGTTAACAGAACATAGCATTTTGCGATTTTCATAGGATTTAACCTATGCATCTAACGAATTTGGTCCAATGGAAACATTTGAGCCTTGACAAGTGTACTACGTCCCCATAATATTTTTGCTCCTGTTAGAAGTTGTTTGGGCGCTGTTTAGGGGCAGTCCAGGGGGTTACTCGGTGTGAAATTAGAAAAGCTAGCTAGTAGCAACTATAGTACTAGCAGCAGTACAACGGCAACAGAGTAGCGGTGGACGTATGCTTGCGTGCGAAGGTGGCTACGGGCAGGCACGAGCGGCATCGGTGCGAACGCACGCTGCGTGGGAGTGCATGGCGAGCGAGAAGTCACGCCGACGGCAAGAATAACAGATATGTAGCAAAGAAATACAGGAGCGAGGCTGGCCTGGTGCAAAGTGGCCGAGAGCTTGGGTGAGGCTGCAGGTAGCGGCAAAAAGGGCAGCGGCGCAGCAACATGGGGCAAGGAAGGCGAGCGGGCTGCGCGGGGGCGACGTGCAGTGGCGGCGGCAGCAAGGTGACAGTGGCTGCAGCGCAGAGCAAAGGCAGCAGGCAGAGCATTTGCCGCGGCGTCGGTGGCTTGAGGTAGGCGCGGGCACGTGCGATGGGACGGTGGGCGCGACCCTAGACAGGGGGAACACACGATGGAGGCAGGCTCGACGCACGGGGCAGTGTGAGGCGAAGCAGGGTGTGGTGCAGGGCGCGGCCCGGCGCGAGGTGACCGCGACGCACGTGGATGCAGGACGCGGATGGCCCTGACAACAACGAGAATGGTGGCATCAAGGTTCTGCCACGGTGGATCGAGCGAAGGAGTACGCGAACAAGCACGAAGAGAGGGGGTGGAAGAGAGACTCACCTTGAGCCAGTAGTTGTGCAAAGCGTGCTCGAGGGAGGCTCGGTGTGGCCGACATTTGATGACAGCGGTGTTGGGGTTCTGAGGAGAAAGACGAAGCTGACACCGGTGTTGGGGATCCTTAGCACAAACAGCTCATCATAGTTGATGTGGGGGACCATGATGGACCTCACGAACACGTCGGGGTGGAGCGTTGGGCACGGTGGCCGCGGTGGCACCACGTGCGACGGCGACAGTGCGTCGGGCGAGGAGGGGGAAAGTGGATCTGGGCTAGGCAGAGGGCAGAGAGGAGGGCCCGAGGGGGGAGCGAGTGGGTGGAGGTAGGTGGAGGGAGGAGGCCCGAGGCGTCAGCCTCGCCCTTATCCCCCCGCGGCGCTGCCGGCGAGGGGGTCCGGTGGCGACCGCGTGCGCGGTTGGTTGCGCCCAGTGAACAGGAAGAGGACCAAAAGGGGAGCTGGGCTGGGCCGCTGGGTTTGTGCTGGTGGGCCAGCTGGACTACGGCCCAGTGGGGGTGTTGTTTCTATTTTATTTTATTATTTGCTTTCTATTCCGTTTCTTTTATTTTATTTTTATTTTTTTGTTTCCAATTTAGTTTCTTTTTTCTTCTAAAATAATAGTAATAGTTAGCCCACTGCCACAACAAGTTTAACACTTTAATAAAATAGGTTTACATTTATTTATTATTTAAAAGTATTTAACAATTGTTTTTAGCCACTGCAAAATTCACAAAAGGGCGTTTAAATACTTTACAAAAGTGTTCGGTCAGCACCATAATAGGTTATGGAATATTTGCAACACTTTGAACATTTTATTTTGCATGTTTGAGAAATTTGAATTTTGGACTTTAATTTGAATTTGAATCATGATTTGGATCAAGTGAGGATTAGCAACAGTAATGTGATGACATGGCACCATTAGCGGGGGATTACTATAGCTTAATTGTCCAGGCATCACACGATGCTTGACACGAACACGGCGAGCGTCGTCCATAGGAGCGACGGAACGGCGGCGGAGTTAATGGTGGAAGAGGGGCTTGGACACGCCCCTACCTGGCGCTCCAAATGTCAGATTCGGGGCTCTGTAGACACAAGAAAGGTTCAAACTCTAGGGCGTGTGCAAAGAACTCAACCTATCCAGCCTACCAGCCTGTCACTCCACCGCCTAGCTTGATGAATAAGCAAGAAGATGAACACGACAGTTTACCCAGGTTCGGGCCACCTTGCGATGTAAAACCCTACTACTGCTTTGTGGTGGATTGGCCTAACGAGGGGCCGAGGATAAACTAGTACAAGGGATGAACAACCTCGCGAGGTCTGGTCTAGTGAGGGTGGAAAAGATTCGATCCCCTCTATGGTGGTGGCTGCCCTATATTTATAGTGGCCTCGTTCTTCTTCCCCCAAAACGTAGGCAGGAATTGATCCCACAGTGGCCAATTCGAAAGGGGCCAAGTAGTACATCTTATCCTGACGAAAGGTGGTCTTCCCCTGCAAAGCTTCCGGTAGTGACGTTGCAGTGGGCTCGGTGATGACATCCATCCTGCCATCCTGGTGGTCTTGGTCTTGTTGCAACGGAATGGAAACCTTTGCCAGATTCCTCGAGAACCCGCACCTGTCCTTGCCTCCTTCGCATCAAAGAGGAAACTGCCTCTTCTGCGCTTGCTGGCGCCCACATGGCCTTGGTCATCATGGCTTGCATCATCGCAACCTCGTGAGGTCGTACCTGCATAGAAACCTCTGCTCCTTGAGAGGCAGCCTGTGGAGGCCGCCCCCTCCAGAGGTTTTGGTGTCGTCTGCCTCATGAGGCTCAGCCCCTCACGAGGGTCTTGTCTTGATGGCCTTGTTATGGGACATACCAGGGCGACGAAGGAGCCACGCCGTGGTCCGCAGGCAGGCAAGTCTGGGTACCCTGGTTCCCAGAACACCAACAAAAGGGATTTAGGAATTACTCCAGGAGGATGTGAATCTAGTGGGATTTCAATGCAAATGAAGGATAGGTGAAGAAGCCGAGGAAATCGGTTCCCGCTGGAGAAGTAAATGGGAGAACTGGGATGCAGGCAGTAAGGAGTGGTCCGTGTCGTGTATGTGCCCATCCTTCTATCGCTACATGTGCCACTGGTTAGTTTAGGTCACTCTTTCGAATCACTGTGGCGAAACATTTTATGATTACTTTTTATTTTTGCACCCCTCCTGACACGTGGGATCTATGCATAACCCACTTGGGTGGGCGAGCTGATGTACAAACATATCCATCTCTTTGCACACAGAATTATGTCGTAGCTAGTTTGGATTGACATTGGTGCGTGCCTGCGAGACACAACCTTTTCTGGTTAAGGAATATATGTAGTTATCCTAAAAAAGAAAAGGCCCTTTTTTGCGCTTCTGCATGCACGAGAATTTGGTTCTGCTCACAATATGGATCCTACCTGGAAGATGAAGTGAACCCAGAGGCATGCTAGCACGGGAGACCTATTTCCGCTATACAGTACTACTCCGTATGTTACTACTAGTAGTAGTACAAATGTGGTACACTTGATGGTCAAAATATTATTGATCCAGTCCTCACAGTGAAGTGACAAGACCCTGCGCCTGAGGTGACACTAGTCCAGGAGGCGTGTTGGGGTTACCAAAGTCAGCCTCACTTTGTGCATTGTGCAGTCACTCTCACCGCTGCTGTATAGCATGCCTCGCCTCATCTCCCTCTCCCCTAGCACCACTCCAACTCCATCTTCGTCTCGCCAGAGATCCCGAGGTCACTGTTCATCATACCACTGTGCCCCCACGTACCTTCACCTTGCTCGCCTCCCTTAGTACCACTATTCCCTCGCTAGCCACTCCAGCATCGAGAGCCTCTCCCCCATAAATCAAGCCCCCCAAAACCCCACCTTCCAAACTCCACGATCGCCGAACGTGAACTGCGCAGCATCCATATGAGCCGGGATTGGAGCAATCTCCCCAATGACATCCTGCGGCCATCATCGAAGCGAGGCCTCAGCTTTTCAAGACACCCTGCTTGCTGCTATCTAGTCTAGCAAGATTTGCTCACCATGATACAGAGGCGTACAAGATGCCCCTCAACTTCAATCCGATCACCATCGCCCAATAATTCTTGGCAGGTATGTAGTGGGTTCCCGTACATCATTTCCCTCGACTTCGATCCAATCACCATCAACCCAAACTTCTTGGCAGGTATGTACTGGGTCGGCATGAACTCTCACCGATGGCTGCTGTCAGAGAAGAGGGGAAAAAGTTCGTGCTAATGAACTTTCACACCTCCCATGAGATTATCCTTCCTCCGTTGGAGTATGTAGGGTTTTACCTCGCGGTCCAAGTCATCTAGATTACCACGTCAGTTGGACGGACCTTGTTTTGCAGAAGATTGTAACCTGCCAAGTGTCCTCACAATATGCGGGGTACACAGACTTCAAGCTAATTGCCTTTTTCAACCGTGGACTCGCCTATCTTTCCGCCGGTGCCTTCTTTAGCTAGAGATGACTCACCTCGCAGTGGATCATCAAAGCTGTTACACACTTCTGTGGTGCTATTGAACACAACGACATCATCTATGCGATCTACAAAGTAGATGGCACCATGTATTGTTGGGACGGCGTGTGTAAGTTGTTTTTTGTCTGATTTTAATGATAATGCCATGACACTGGTTGAACTTTTTGTGATGATTGGCATATCGCTGTTTGAGCAGAATTTGATTAGAACTATGACAATGTATTAGAGACGCCATAAATTGTGACCATGTCATTACAACCAATTTGTACCCTTGAATATTCAAACGGGTAGGAAGATATGGATATTCTCCTTACTTTATAGTAATCTATATACTACTAAATATCAGTGTGTATCAATAGCCATATTAGTTTCCTCATTTTCATGATGTAGAAACATGCATCACACTATTGGTTTCATCTAACCATACATTGGGGAAATTAATTGCATATGGAGAACTCTATAATTGGAAGTGGAAAAATCTTGTAACGCTTACCATGTGTACATACCTATATTCGCCCTTTAGCAACCAATGGCTAGAATAATATCCTCAAAAATATTTTGCCCACAGAACATGAGTATATAACAATGCATGGTCTGTTAGTTTCCTTGATGAATTTGTTTGTGAGGAAAGAACATGATTACATAACATGCATGACATGGTAGTTTCCTATGAAGAATCGATTGTGAGATAACATGAGTATAACCATGCCTGGCACTTCTATATTTTTGAACCCAATATACATTTCCCTGTATTTTCCTCTCAGTTCCAACAGGGACAGATCAATGTTGTTTGTTGCTTTATCCTTATCATACTCTCAACAATGTTGATCTTACATTAATGATTCCTATCCTTTTTGATATGATGCAGTGTCCCTACAGTTACTGCCCTTTGTAATCACACCACCTTCGCCAAAAACAGGGAAGCACAAATGGTTCCTTGCTCGATAAGATGACGACAAAAGACTCATGATCATTTGCAGGCATCAGCCGGAAAAGTTATATTGCAAAAACCCCACTATGTACAAGCACCGTGAAAAACGTGAGTATCCGGACAGTGGCTGTTACGTCTATGAGCAGGATATTAGCTTGTTGGAGCCTTTGGGATTTTTTAGTTGGAGGCGGGTAAACAACCTTGGTTCACACTCTCTATTTCTCGGACTCAATTATCCGATTGACCAGGAGATCACCGTTAGCAAGGACCTCGATGGCAGAGAGGCTATGTTTTCTAGGAAAACTGTGTTTACACGACGAGCCCTGGGACTTCGAGAGCAAACTCCCTTGATTGTCAACGATATAGCCTGCAGCCAAAAGAAGGTGAGATTGACAAAGGCATCCGTATTAACATTAATCCTTGGATGTCTCAAGTACGACAGGTAGTGATGTGGTTCAAGCCTTTAGGCTGATTGGTAATTGCGCTTTTGCATCGAAAGGGTGAAGTACTGGTGTCTCTGAATCACTAGTGGCTGAAGCGGGGCTGCAAATTATGATGGTGTTGGATCATCCCTCTTCGAATGATTTGTTGTCTTTGCTGCTTGTTTTGGATGGGTAGTTCTCTCTTTTGTTATGCATATTCCTTTCATTTGGTCATCCTTGTCTATGGCACTCTTACTATGTAATAGTTGCCTCTATTTAGAATGTCACTCTCGTCTTGATCACGAGAGTCTGAGCACTGCAGATGGGTGCGTTTTGGTGGTGTAGCAAGAATTCTTATGAACTATCATGTCTTGCTGTTTATGTCAGTAGTAGTCACTAGTTAGTGTTCGAATGTTGTATATATCATTGTTTTGAACTATTTATTGTCTCGAATTGCTGCTGGACTAAATGAAGGCACCACCATTCTCCAGTTTTCAGAGTATATCTCCTTTTTCAAGTTATAATTTGAGCTCAGTGTCTCTTTGATGATGTACACTTGTTTGGGCTAGTGAGGTGTCATTGAATATGGGCCGACTAGTGACGCAATGTCAAATAGGTCAATTATGACTCTTAGGCTGGGCTCTCAAAAAAAAGAAAGAAAAAGGACTCTTAGGCTGACATGTGGGAGCCACCGTTGTTTTCGTGCGCTTGCGTACCGAGAGCATATTGGTGTGTGCTCAAAATTCATGCTACCTTTTCATCCCCAATATCCCGTACCTCCCCCACCACTGGAATCTCAATTCCTACTCCAGTACCGCCAAATCCCCCTCCTGTACTCCATGTACTCAAGCACACTATGATGTCGCCGGTCAACGCGGATCTATGAGCCGGAGATCCTGAGGTCCGTCCTGCCTTCGAGGATTGCGTGCTGTCACTCAACAATGGCATGGCGGCGCTTGACGACTAGTTTGCCGGCAAAGTGCTGATGGTGAACATCAACGGCCACCAGCCTCCCGTCTCACCGGAAAACCTTGTCAAATCCCTTGGCATTGCGCACGGCATCCAAATAAGTGACTTTCTCATCGAGGTCTATTCGCTACAGGCGTCCAAATAGGTTCCACTATAATCTAACTTTTTTCTTATGTTATTAATTGAGGTCAGTGACTTCAAAAAGTTGTACAGAAGCCTTGTTTGTGCCTTTTCAGACATCGTTGAATGTGGGCTAAGTAGCCATGTAAAGTTGTACTATACTACATATGCCTTTTTTTGTTGAACATCAGCAATGCAACTGGGCTGACAGTTGTACACAAGATCCTAAAATAAGCGTAGCCTAGCCTATGTTTCTTTTCATAAAATGCATGGCCCAGTTCATTTTTTATATAATAAGATTACCAAACCCAACTTAATTTTTTTAATAATATCCGTATCTCAATATTATTTTTTATATGAAATGCTCAGTCTAGACCATCATTGTTTTTCACCCATCCTAGAAAATGGGTCCATTTCTACTAAAATCAAATGGCTTGTAAATTATCAGAAATGATAAAATGCGCTGCATGTAAACAATATTATTTTTCACCCAGCTCAGTAAATAGGTGTATTCGAATAAATAATCATATGCATTGTAAATTATCATAAATAGTAAATCAGCCTCCCGTGGCGATCCTGCTTCTCCAATCTCTGATCTAGTTGCTCTTGCTCCAACCACCAAAACCATCACCGGCTGGAGCACCTGCATCTGCCTCCCGTGGCCGGCTGTGCTGTTGCGCAGGCCTCGCCGCCCAAACCTACTCCCAACGGTGGCCAGGTCATACCTATAATCACCCAAACCTTCTGTTATTCTCCGATGAAGGCAGCCTCATCTAGCAGCCAAACCAGTCCCTCGTACTCCCCTCTGCCAGGGACTCTAGTGCCCCTTATTCCATGAATCTAGATCATTCCCATCATAGGGCTCGCCGTCGTCCACTGCCTTGGTGCTTTCGGCGCGGCATGGTCAACATGGTCAAGGAACGACTTTCATCGGAAGAGGACAGTACGTGTAGAGGCTGACAGCCGGATCCACGCCCATAGCAAGGAAGTTCCTCCTTATTATGCGCAAAATAGTGATTCCTCCACTTGACAGCGGGACCTACCGGAAGGGCCTCGAATTTTTTTTTCACCCTAACAGCTGGGACCCACCAGCTACATCTTTCCATGCAAGGAAGTGCGTCTATATTACGGGAAAAAATGGTTCTTCCCCCTGAAAGCTAGGACCCACTAGCTATGTCCTTGCACGCAAGGAAGTGCCTCCTTATCCTCCCTGACAGCTAGGACCCTCCGGGTCGAACCATACGTAGGGTTGTCTGTCTGGTCGCTAACGTGTACATACATACTAGTCGATCGATCTCTGCAGCGATGAACCGTGGCTGATTAAGGAGATGCACGTGTCGTAGTAGAGGCGCGGACGTAGCATGTCACACAATCCCGTATATATATCGTGTACATGTACGTACGACCATGCAGCAAGAAAGTAAATACGGCAACATAAGTACATAAGGGCAGGGTCTCGAACACGTACTCGCTCATACGTACGGCTAGGGTTGTGTACATGGAGAGGCAATGGACAGCAACGTCGTCCCGTTCATCAGTAGCTAACCGGCTGGGTCGGAACAGAGGAACCAACGTTGTGTTCACCAAGAGCTAAGTGACTGGGTCGGAACGTGTCCTATTCATCGGGAGTGAAGCTGTCAGATTCAATGCTCCGTAGACCCAAGAAGGTTCGAACTCTAGGGCGTGTGCAAAGAACTCAACCTCTCTAGCCTACGAACTCGTTGCCCCACATCCTAGCCCGATTCGAGTGAGCAAGGAAGAAGATGAACATGATAGTTTGCCCAGGGTCGGGCCACCTTGCGGTGTAGGACCCTACTCCTTCTTTGTGGTGGATTGGCCTCACGAGGGGATGACGATGAACTGGTACAAAGGATGAACAACCTCGTGAGGTTCAGGGGTGAGGAATGAGTCGACCCCTTCTATGGTGGTGGCTAAACTATATTTATAGTGGCCTCGGTCCTCTTCCCCCAAAACTTAAGCGGGAAGGGATCCCACAGTGGCCAATTTGAAAGGGGACAAGTAGTTCATCCTATCCTGACGAAAGGTGGTCTTCACCTGCAAAGCTTCCAGTCATGACCCAGTGGTGGGCTCGGCGATGCCATCTGTCCTGCCGTAATGGTGGTCTTGGTCTCGTTGCACCCGAATGGAAACCTTTGCCAGATTCCTCGGGGGACCTATACCTGTCCTGGCCTCCTTAGCACCAAAGAGGAAACTGCCTCTTCGACGCCTCTTGGCGCCCGCCTCCCTTGGTCGTCATGGCTTGCGTCATCATAGCCTCATGAGGCTGGGTACCTGCATAGAAATCTCCGCTCCTCGGGAGGCTTCCTAGGGAGGCCGCTCCCTTTGGGGTCTTGGTGTCATCCGCCTCTTGAGGCTTGGCCCCTCGCGAGGGTCTTGTCTTGGCAATCTTGCAGATGGGCCGTACCAGGCCTCCGAAGGAGCCACGCCGTGGGCCGCAGTCAGGCAAGTCTGGGTTCCCTGGTTCCCAAAACACTGACAGTAGCCCCCGGGTCCAAGGCGCGCTCAGCCTTGGCTTCGAGGCGAAGCCAAGGGGCAAGGGTGAAGCGTAGCAAGCCCTAATTACCTATGGGCCAGGCCGACACATGGCGCTTGATGGGACGTGGGCGTCCCTGGTTCCCCATGTCCCCTCGACAACTATCCAATTTGAGAACTGCCTAATGCATGCAGTGGGGCCATCATTGCATGGAATGTGAGATGTCGCCGGTCAGCCTTCCTCTGCTTATAAATGGGGAAGGGGGTGGAGCCCCCAGCCCATCTTCATCTTCTTATTGTTCACCCCTTCTACATCTTCATCGTCCGCCATCTTGCCGAGGCATCCATGGCACTGGTGAGGAGGGTTTCGACTGCCAAGAAAGGAAAGGCCCACAAGGAGGGACCAGGCTCGCCACCGCCCAAGAGGGGATGTGGTCGTCCCCGCAAGTATGTCACGACGCCGGTGGTGGCTCCCCGAAGGCATGGGCGCAACCCCTCGAAGGTCGGCGCCACCTTTGGAAGTCGTCGGAAGGCTCCCTCCTACGCCGGAAGCTGTCGCGGCCAAGGCTATCATGGCCAAGGGGGGAAGAATTCGGCGGCTGTCCGGCCACCGCGCCCGCGATCCCATTCATCTGACGCGTCCTCGGAGTTTGTGGTGTGGGCGGAGAGGCCGACAGGAACCTGGTTCCAGCTCCCATGCTCCCTCGCGGGCGTGCTGCGGCCAGAGGGCCTAGCGGCCCCTGGCTGCAGGCCGACGGTTGCTGTAGCAAGGCCTCATGGGTGGAGGTCGAGGTCACCTCTGCAGGTAACGTTCCTGAACCATGGGTGGCAGCCGTTCGCCTACGCGTGTGGCCTGCAGGGGAGATGTACCCTCTAATTCAGGAACGACGGAGCGGCGACCCTCTACGTCAGGATCTTCGGGGAGGACGACAGGTGTCTGGGGTGTTTCCCAGAGAGCGACGACGATGACGACAACGATGTCCACCCCTCTGACGATGATGGTCGGAGGGGCGGTGGCATCCTCGGCGTTGAACTCGCCCTTGGCGACGGCTGCAACGCCTCCACCAATGGCAGCTCTTCCTCTGGGGAGAGTACAAGAGATGACAAGTACGATGAGTCGGCATGCCACCGAGCCAGGAACGGGGAGGGCGGCGTGCCACCACGTCATCGTGCTCCCGTTTAGGAGGACGACGAGCTGCCTCGCCATCATGCTCCGATGAAGCAGGAGGAGGACTCCGACTAAGCGCAGGTGTCGCTCGAGCCAGGCCTTAGGAGTCGCAGTGGTCGCGAGCCCGCCTTTTCTTTTCTTTTTTCCTGCATCAAGAAATGTAGAAGTCCCTGCTGGGGCATGTGATGGACCAAGGTGTTTCTACTAATCAACAGGTCCTTATTGATCGTGATTAGAATAACTTAGCTTGGTGTGCTTATGGTAGCCTCCGGAGCCTGGATCTCCTGCATGCCTCTCGTTCCAGAGAGATCTTGCTGGGGGTTTCCTTCCTAAGGATCTGAAGGTTCTTACGCCTCAGGAGGCGCCCAGTGGCCCGAGGTCTCTTGCGGGCCATGCAGACATGGGGCCTCCGGAGATGTTTCACAGGGCGTCGCGCCCCACGCGAGCCCCCGAGCGAGGACCGATCATCACCTGTACACCGGGGCGCAATGCCCGACGAGGCCAGGAGATGAGGACTCAAGGGGGACATACTGACGGCGTTCTGGGAATGGGGGTACCCAGACTTGCGTGCCTGCGGTCTGCGGCGTGGCTCAAGGGGTGGCCCAGCACGACCCATCTTCATCACCTCAAGCTCAAGACCCTCGCGAGGGGCTGAGATTTCGGGGCGGACGGCTGTGAAGCTTCATCAGGCACAACCTCGTCAGGCTAGCTCGCGAGGAGGCGGAGAGATCAAGGAGGGGTACCTCACGAGGTGCCCATGACGCAAGCCATGACGAGCGGGGGCGCCAGGAGGGCGCCAGCCCGCGCAGTGTCCTCATTTCCTCTTTGGTGCAAAGGAGGCAAGCGCAGGCGAGAGCATCAAGCAAACGCAACCATTTCGGTGCAACAAGACCAAGACCATCACAACGGCAGGAAGGAGGTCATCGTGGAGCCCAAGCCGGCGTCACCGTCAGAGCCTTTGACATGTGAGGACCAACTTTAGTCAGGATAAGTGTACTAGATGTTCCCCTTCAAAATGGCCAATGTTGGCGCCCTTCCCGCTCAATATTTGGGAAGAGGCCCAGGGCCTCTGCCTATAAATAGAACTAGCCTACCACAGGGTAGAGGGATCGAGAATCCAGAACAGAGCTAGAGGTCAAGGAACCTAGAGAGAGAGAGAGAGAGAGAGCGACCGAACTCCCCCTAGCAGTTCGTCGCACCGGCCAAGAGCAGACCCTCGTTAGGCTATTCTTCCTTGTATTGTTCATCATCAGCCCCTGAGGCAATCCACCACACCACACACTGGAGTTGGGTATTACACCACAATGGTGGCCCGAACCAGTATAAACGTTGTGTCCCTTGTGTTGCTCTTTGTGTAGTTTAGATCCTTGCGAGGCGACGAGGTGCAGGTAGGTAGGGGTGAGATCTCCGCGTGCACCCTAGAGTTCGAACCTAGAGGGTCTGCCGGAACCCGAAATCCGACATTTGGCGCGCTAGGTAGGGGTGCGCCGGAATCCGTCTTCCGGCGCCTTGTTCTTCGCCGCCCATCACATCCATGTCGGACGCTGGCGTCAGCCTGCCGAAGCGCGCCGCCGCTTCGCTACCTGCCGCCAGACGGCCCCCATCGACGGCCGCCCCCGCCGTTCCCCGTCACCTGCCGTCAACGCCGCCACTGGCCCGGCAGGGAACGAGCAGCAAGCATCGTCCCAGCATCCGTCCATGAGGCGAGACGGCCGCATCGCTATCGCTTCGCCGCTTCGGCCGGTTCTTTGTCTCGCGCTGGCCATCGCGGCAAACGAGCTGCGCCATCGCTTCGCCGACGACGCTTCACGAGGAGTAGCTCGACCGCGTTGCCGAGCTCGTCCCCGCAGCAGGGGGCTCCCCCGCGCCATCCTTCTCACTACACCGCGCCCCGCCTTCCACGGGCGATGAAGCTCTGGGGGCGCCTCAGCCACCTCCCCCTCAAGAAGGCGCCTTGGCCCCAAGGTTTGTGGCCCGTGGGCGGAACCCACTCCGTCCGGCACCAGCGCAGCAAGAGCAGAGCTGTCAAGAGGTCCCTCGCCCCAAAGAAGCTGCCCGAGTGCTCCCTGCACCGGCCCCACACGCATCGCCAAGCCCCGCCTCCATGCCAAGACCCTTCGGCTGCTACCAACGGCAGCGCATGGGGACCCACAAGACCAAGCCTTCGTCACCAAAGGCCTCCGTGGCCCTGCGCTGCAGGCTGCCGCGCCTTCACCGCCGAGCTACGCAGCATCGCGTGGCCCGACAAGTTCAAGCCAGACCTGCCTCCTCGCTACGACAGCACGGCCGACCCTGCGGAGTTCCTCCAGCTCTACGAGAAGGTCATGGCGAACTGGTTTCCCATGGCGCTCAAAGACGATGCCCGCACCTGGCTCCTGGCACGATCTCCTCCTGGGACGAGACACGCACCCGCTTCATCGCCAACTTCGAAGGCACTCGCGACCGGCCCCCTGCCGTGAGCGACATGCGCCACATCAAGCAGCAGCCAGGAGAGACCCTGCAGAAGTACATCCAGCGCTTTAACAACGCACGCCTCAAGATTCCCAAGGTGACCGAGGAGGCCATCATCTCAGCCTTCTACGACGGTGTGCGTGACGTCAAGATAAAGGAGGAGCTGGCGATGCATGAAGACTTGTGCACATCCTTGGAGCTGTTCAACTTGGCAACCAAGTGTGCCAGGGCTGAGGAAGGACGCCTTTCCCTCCTCGAGCTGCCGGCTGTAGACCCAGAAGAGAAGAAGCCGAAGGTCAAGGACGTGAAGCCCAAGGGGGCTGCCATGCTCGCAGCAGAACCAGACACCAAGCGAGGCAGGGATCAGCCTGAGTCTTCCAAGGGCAGCCGGTACTGCGTGTACCATGACCTCCACACCCACAACACCAACTAATGTCAAGAACTCCGAGCCGTGCGAGAAGGGCGAATCGGTCGACACCCCGACCACAGTGATCGAGGCTACGACCGAGGAGGAGGAAGAAACGCAGGATGCTGGGTAGACCGCGGCCCTCGCAAAGGGTGGCGCGACCGACCTCGCGAGGACCGCTGGCAGGATCAGCCTCGCGAGGGAGGCTGGAGGGATCAGCCTCGCGAGGATCGCCCGCAAGGCAACGCAGGCCTCCCTCCTTTGCCACCGCACCCAAGGAGAAATGAAGAACATCATCAGGACGAGGGGGCTTGGGGCTTCCAGGAGCCGCTCGCAATCGCTTGCATCCTGGGCGGAGCTCAAGCCCCAGCCTCCCAGCGCATCTTCAAGCAGTTCGCCCGCGAAGTGAATGCAGTCCTCCCCAAGCTCGAAGCCACGCGCCCTCAAAGGTGGTCAGCGTGCGCCATCACGTTCAGCTCAGCGGATCAGCTCAAGTGCGCGCCCACAACCGGAGTTCTCCTGATGCTTTGTCCCCCAATCATCAGCAACATGCAAGTCACCAGGACCCTCATCGATGGCGGAGCAGGGTTCAATGTCATGTCCGTAGAGACATTCAACAATTTCCGAGTGCCTTACAATCAGCTTCAGCCAACCAAGCCTTTCTCCGGAGTCACCGATGGCTCCACAGTTCCGATTGGGCAGGTCCGCCTCCCTGTCACCTTCGGAGCGCGTGAAAACTACGGCACAGAGCTCATCGACTTCGACGTCGCCCACATTCACCTGCCATACAATGCCATCCTCGGGTACCCAGCTCTGGCCAAATTCATGGCCGTGACTCATCACGGCTATAACGTCCTCAAGATGCCGGGAAGCGGCGGAGTCATCACGGTGCCTTGTGAAGAGAGGGACGCAGTGCTCCCCGGAGCGTGCTTTTCAAGCCGCCACTTGAAGACCCAGATCGCAGGAGCGGGAGGCTCCCCGAGGCTGCTCCCAAGAAGAAGAAGACATCGCCTGGCCCGGCCCCTCGGGGTCCGCGCCTGTTCAGGGGGCACCTCCTTCTGTCACATAGGAAGGCGCGCCCGGCGCCCTCCTCGAGCAAGGCTCGGGTCTCTCTCCTGGAGGGCCACCGACCTTGCTAAGATCATGAGGGAGGCGCTTGGGCACCACTTGGAGGCGTGTTTCAAAGCACGTTTCCCTCAGGAAGGAGCGAGGCAAGGAGGGCCAAACCCTCAGTAGTTCGTCAGCCAGATCATTTAGGAGCTGCAGGATTCAAGGGTCATGAGTGGCAGCCGCCGCTTGCCCGCCGTAGCTGTCGGATTTCAGGTTCCGGCAGACCCTTGAGGTTCGAACACTAGGGTGCGCGTGGAGATCCAACCCTCCACTGTCTCGCACCTCGCCGAATCGCTGGGATCTAAACTACTAAAATGCACAAAGACAAGAGACACAAGATTTATACTGGTTCAGGCCACCATTGTGGTGTAATACCCTACTCTAGTGTGTGGTGTGGTGGATTGCCTCTGGGCTGATGAGGAATAAGATAAGGAAGAACAGCCTCGCGAGGGTCTGTTCTTGGCAGGTGCGATGAACTGCTAGGTGGTGTCCAGTTGCTCTAGCTACTGGTTTCTTGATGAGGATTCGGATCTCTCCTCCTCTCCTTTCTTAGATGCCCGTCGCTCTGAGTGTGGCTACTCCTATTTATAGGCGAAGGCCCTGGGCCTCTTCCCAAATATTGAGCGGGAAGGGCGCCAACAATTGGCCATTTTGAAGGGGAACAGCGGGTACACTTATCCTGACTAAAGTTGGTCCTCGCCTGCCAAAGGCTCTGGTGATGACGCCTGCTTGGGCTCCACGATGACTCCCTTCCAGCCGTTGGGGCTGGTCTTGGTCTTGTTGCACCGAAACGGATGCCTTTGCTTGATGAACTCACCTGCGCTTTTTCCCTTTGCACCAAAGAGGAAAGGAGGACACTGCGTGGGCTGGCGCCCGACTAGCGCCCTTGGTCGTCATGGCTTGCGTCATGGGCACCTCGCGAGGTACCCTGCCTTGATCCCTCCGCCTCCTCATGAGCCAGCCTGACGAAGCCGTGCCTGAGGAAGCTCCTTGTCGTCCGCCCCGCGAGGCTTGGCCCCTCGCGGGCTTTTGAGCTTGCGTTGATGAAGATGGGCCGTGCTGGGCCTCCTTCGAGCCACGCCAGCAGCCGCAGTGCAAGTCTGGGACCCCTGCTCCTAACGCCGACAGCTTGCCCCTGGCCCACTTGCGCCCTGGACATTTGGCCGAGCGTAGAGGCGAAAGGGCAGAAGTCTGGCGTCATGGGCCCTAACAGCCTGCGGCCTTAGGCGTCGCGTGGCGGTTGATTGGACGCGCGCACTGCTTCCCCACGCCTCCTTATTTCGTGCCTTGCTAGGCGGACACGCCATTGCACACATCCGTTCCCCCTTCGCTGCTTGAGCGCCTCCTCGCCCTTCCTTCCCTCGAACTCCAGCTCTTGCATTCACTCTGATCTCGAACCTTCCCCATCTCCTTCCTGCCGTCATGGCCCCGGCGAGGAAAGGAAAAGGGAAGAAACCCGTGCCGCCGCCTCGCTCGCCGTCGACGGTGGCCCCCGCCGTCAATCGGCCGGTCATAGTCAACCAAGAGGGCCTGGGCAAGGTCCGCTCGGCCCTGGCCACCATCTTCAATGAGTGCGGGAGGACGACGGCCTGGCCTGCGTCTCGCTTCTCCGTTGACAGGATTCCCACCGAGGTCCCAGATTACCGACGCCCTTTGGGCAAGACTGGTTCCCCTTCTCGATTTCTTCAATGCCGTGCTTTCCCATTACCGCATCCATATGATGCATCCGGGTCCCGAATCCATCACCCTTCTCGCGGTATTTGCATTCGTTTGTGAGGCAATGACGGGCATCATTCCTTCGGTTGCCTTGCTGCGCCACTTCTTCTCTCTGCGCCTCGTCGACCCCATCCAGTGCTCAGGGTGCATGAGCTTCATCGCTGCGCCCGAGACTTCGGCTTCCGGAATTGACTTTAGCCTTCCTCCGCCCTCGCCTGGGTTTCGCGAGCGGTGGCTGTACGTGGATGTTGGGGTGCCCAGCCCCCTGCTGACGGAGCCATCTTCGCCTGCTGTTCTCAACTCAGGCTGGGGCCAAGTGACGCTCGAGGGCCCCCGGTTTGCCTTCGTCTGTCACCAGTTCGAGTTCCTGAGAAAGCATGGAGTGACGGCGCCCAAGGTGGTGAAGGAGTTCCTGCTATGCTGTATCGCTCCTCTCCAACGCCACTCCCACCAGATGTGGGCTTTCAGCGGGCCTGATGATCGCATGAGGCTCCAGAAAGAGGACCTGACGCCTGAAGTGCCGAGGACAAGGTGCTCCCTGGTCTGGTGACTGACCCAACCCGGTGGCATCCGCATGGAGGGGCCTTGCTGTACCTCTGCCGTATCAGGCGACTTTGTGAACCAGATGCCTGTCTTTGACGAATGGGGGCCGCTCACTGGGCCTGTGGGCCTCGCGAGAATCCAGTGGTGGTGACTGTCCTTCCAGTCGGCCAAGGCGACTCCTCCTCAAGTGGCGGGGTTGGGAGGCACGAGCCACCAGCGGCTGAAGGGACCCCCGCCAGGGTGTCAGCGCTGGGCGACGCTCATGAGGGAGCAGCTCCCGAGGCTCATGCCGCCGTGGCCGAGGGCGGCAGGCAGCCGCCCGCAGCGCCTTCGGATGAAGCCCCCGAGGCCCCTTCTACTTCTCTTGGTGAGGCGACCAGCAGCGCGCGTCAGGCGGACGCCCCTGACACAGGTCGCCTTGATTCTTCTCCCTCGTCAGTCGACCCTACGCTATCGAATCTTGGGTCGCTTCACAGGACTTCGAGGCCCTCCGGAAGAGAAGGGAGGCCCTGGGCGATGATTACCCTTGTCGCCTGCTGAAGCATAGGAAGTACTTCGCCATTGAAGAGTAAGCCTTATCCTTCTCCAGCTCCTGATTCCTCTGCTGCTTGTACTGATCCTTGCCCTGCAGGCCCCTTCCTGCCGAGCTCACGGAGACGGGTGAGGAGTCGTCCCCCTCGGCTTCGCCCCCTCCCTCGTCCTTGAGCGCTCCGAGCAGCGGAGCCCTTGTGGTGAGGGCGATCGGGGCGAACCGCCCAGGCGCTGCCGAGGCCTGCGCCGCTGACCTTTCTTCGCGAGCCTTCTCGTGGCATAGCTAGCCTGCCGTAGGCTTCTCGCCTGGTCGTGGACGGCGATTGGCTGAGGCGCTTCATGCGCCCTTCGTCTGGGGGTGGGCTGGCTCCAGGCCGGGCTTCTGGCGCGGCGTGCCTGGCCGTCGCGAGGGTGCCAGCCCCCAGCCCCCTGCCCGTAGGGGGAGTGATGATTCGTGGCTCCCGGCACCAGCTTGGGGCGGTTGATGGTGTGGAAGATGTGCACGAGCGCGCCCGGGAGCGCCGCGCCCTTCGCCAAGGATTTCTTCGAAGGGCGGCTGACGCGGTGAGCCTTCTTGGTGAAGAGCTCACGATGAAGACGCTGCCTTGAGGTCGAGGGCCTGCCTGGCCGCAGAGAGGCGTGGAGCTGGAGGGCATCACACCCTTTGCCGCCATCGCCGATCTTGACGATGAAGAGGCCAAGGCATCGCTGGCAGCCTCTCGGGAGGCCTGTTCTCGGGTCGTCGAGGAGGCCCGGGAAGCTAACAGGCGGCGAGAGGCGGCGGAGGAGCAGGCACGGGAACTCCTGGCCCAGTGTCACTCACTAGAGGAGCAGGTAGAGCTGCGCGAGGCAGCCCTCGCGTCGATGAAGGTGGCCTCCGGCGACCCGACGGAGCTCCAGAAGCGTGAGAAGGCGTTGACGCTTGAAGCCCCCGAACGCACAGGCGAAAGTACGAAGCGCTTGGAGATGAGGGAGCGCTTGGACGCGCAAGTGAGGATGAGGTCGCTGCAGGAAGCCCGCTGCCCTAGAGGAGGTCGGACGCCAAGTGGCGACGGCACGCTTGAACAGGCCGAGGTCAAGGCGTGACCGCTGCCTTGAGGGCTGTCGGAGGAGGCGACGCTGGCGGGCCGATGCTCTTCGCCGCCTCGAGGTGGCGCAGGGGAGTCAACCACCTCTCGGGCCGAGGCGCCCTTCTTCGCCAACGGGTGGAGGAGGCCGAGGCCGTCATACGCCGTAATGCGGACGAGATACGTCAGCGGCGAATCCTGGAGCACGAGCACGGCCCCATGCTCATCACGCTCCGGGAAAGAGACAACACAGCCTTGGGTAACATCTGCGAGGAGGCTTTTGGCGAGCCGCACGCGGTTAACTATGCCGTCAACCTTCAATTCTTCACCGACGTGGTGGCGCGGTCGGTCAGGGCCAACAGGTTGGTGGAGGAGAGGAGCCGTGCGCTGCTTGGGCGAGCCTTTTCTCGTGTCTTCAGTCATCTCCGGAACATGGACCCCAACTTCGACTTTGACGCAGCTATCGCCCCAGTTCCCTGTGCCGTCCGGGGTGACTGGCGCAGCGGTGGAAGACAATGTGGATGCTCTCGCTGTGGCCTTTGCTTCGACAACGACGATGGTGTGATCGTGGCTGCCGGCGAGGGCGGCGTGGTGAACAGCCTCGACGCCGCCAATGGCCACGCAGAGCAGTAGACGGGCGAGGCCACAGCGATGCCGAAGAACGGCTCGGGAGGTGCTCCCGAGGACGCATTGGGGGATTTATCCGACCGATTATGTATTGTCCCCTGCTCCATTACCCCTGCATGAATAGAACTTCAGCTTTGGCCCGATGGCTGTGAGAGCATTTTGGGAGGGGGAGCCCTCATGTAAAACATGTGTTCATCAGATAGCAGCTGCTACATCGCCCATAAGCCCGCCGCCAAGTGGTTGGCTAAGCGGCGTCTTTGGTTGGCTGATTTACCTTTTGTTTCAGACGAGCCCTCGGATAGCTTTGTGGGAGGCTGCGGTGACCCAGTGTCTCCCGATCGAATCAAGAGGGATCTGCAGTGAAAACCCTCCGGAGAGGACGCGACGGGCGGGCTGGCTGCGCGCAAGCTAGGCCTGGCCCAGCTCGCGAGGGGCTCGCGAGGGGAGGCAGCTGAGGCGGAGTGGTAACCAAAACGCGAGAGACTTGCTCGAACGAGACTAAGCACCCCTTCCTCGGACACACGCAAATCTCAAATTCGAATCCAACTTAAATCCAGTGGGGGAAAGCGAAAACCAAATGGAAAGGCGAAGAAAGCAGAAGAAAAGCCGCATCCGGCACCTAGTCTAGTCTTGGACATCTTCTCACGAGCGCGGAGCTAAGTGCTGCCACTGGGCGTGGGAGGGAGCCCTGTGGCTGAGGCCGCACTGAGACTCCGGGCGCAGGTACAGCCCCACTCATTATTACGTGAGAGTGTCACGGGCGGCGAAGCTTCATAGGCACCTGGCCTTCTTCACAGTGTACCGGCCTTGCTTCATATCGCCAGACGAGGGGCCCGCTTGCGCCACACTCTAGTGCCATCAACGCATTTACCGGAAACCAGGACGCCGCCGATGGGGTAGAGCGGTAGCCGGGTTCTCTGACGACCACGGGTCCTCCGCCAGGCAGGCCCCGAGGCACCTCCCCAGCAGAGGGCCTACCTCCCGAGAACTCCTTGCTCCGAACGTCAGCGGTGGTGATGTTGGATCTCGGCCTCTCCCGCAGCTACTCGCGCCTCCTCCCGAGGGGTAGGAGACTGCGGAGCTGGGCAGCTGCCGCCATGTGGCGACCTGCACCTCTTGCGATCCATGATTAGCGTATGCTTGCTCTTGAGGAAGTAGCAGTACCCGATAATCATCACCCCGGCGCGACCAATGGGACAATCCCGAGGCTCCTGGAAGAGCTCAGCGTCTGGCGCCTCATCCCCCCAGCTCGGGCTGAGGAGCGAGCCTTGTTCCCCCTCATGCGGGTGCCCTTGGTCCATCATGTGGGGCACATATTCTTCTGGCACCGTGTCACGACCGGTTTTTCAATAAAAATATTTATTGAGCAACCGACCTATGAAATCCAGTATGAGGAAAATCCTCCATACCGGTAGACAAAACTTTGATACAATAAGCCAGTAGCATTAAAATATTACAGGGGTCGAGCTGAAGATGCCCAACCAATTATTACAAACACGCCAATAATTATACATAATGGCGGATATGACACAATGGTGTGGGGTGGAAATACTACTGACTCGAGATATGAGTGATTGGTGGAATAACACAGTGGGGGGTGGATAATAAGACTACTACATAAAGTGCTCATCGGCGTCAAGGTGAGGCTCGATGAATTTATTTGGGTAGCGTAAGCGGATATATCACAATGACTAATCCAGGTCGCATGCGAGTGCCTGGGATTCCTCTAGGCGTCGGACTCGCTTATCGAATTCTTCATCCATGAGATTGCCTTCACAAGATCCGCCAAATCAACAAGCCGTGAGTACTATGAAAGTACTCGCAAGACAGTTCGGACAAAAGATATAATAAATGTATGCATGAATGCGACATGATTGATTTATAACAATGTGCTATCAAATCAGTAACACAAGTAAGTAAAAAGGGGATCGGCGGTAGTCCGCTCGAAAACCCAAAGAAGATAAACTCAAAACCGATCGGGTGTCTGAAGCGACGCCTCGAAGGGTGAACAAATAAGTAAACATGCTACACCGGGCGCCCGAAAGTGACACCTCATAAAGGGCTTATATTGAAAGAAAAGACATGCGCGTTACGGCCGGACGCCGGAGCGACATCACGTAAAGGGCTTATAACAAAGTAAATAATAACAATGTCATGCAGCCGGACGTCTGAGCGACATCGCAAAAGGGCTTATAATAAAGGTAAGTAGTAATAATGCCGCAATGGACGTCCCGAGAGACATCGCGGAAAGGGCTTATAATAAAGGTAAATAATAACAATGTGCGATCGGACGTCTGAGCGACATCATAAAAAGGGCTTATAATAAAGGTAAATAATAATAATGCATGATCGGACGTCTGAGCGACATCGCAGAAAGGGCTTATAATAAAGGTAAATAATAAAAATGCCGCAGTCGGACGTCTGAGCGACATCGCAAAAAGGGCTTATAATAAAGGTAAATAATAACAATGCCGCAGTCGGACGTCTGAGCGACATCGCAGAAAGGTCTTATAATTCACTTTACATGACTGACAAGAAATGGTGCTCACGGAAAATATTCCTCACAAGGCAATAAGCGGGTTAGTCCATCCACAGGGAATAAATATTTGACACTCATATGGTTCTCAGGAGTTCCTGTCACCGAGACTGACATTTGACAAGATAAGGTGAACACGGTACTCGGACATGGATAAGATGAAATTCAAGAATTTTGGCTCTGCAGAAGTTTGTACAAAAATTGTCCACAGCCAATGGATTTCGTAGTCACGAAGGACTAGTTCCGCTTACGGTATTTCGGAGGAAACACAGCTAACCAAGACACACCCATCATACCTCACGCTTCCGTGAATCACCCTAGACAGCGCTCAAGAAAAACTTTGAGACGGGAGATCACAATCTCGAATAGCATGGGATCAAATTTATTTACGCTGCTCTAAGGTGCCCCTCTCGGTCCCAACCGAAACACCCATGCCCCTCGACCGGATGAAAGGCTTTAATCCAGGCCATGGAACCCTCATCCCGCCTCTCGATTTGGTGTGTAGCAGAAGTGGTTTGCAACTTACTAAGCCGATTCCCTTGCGGGAAACATGTGGTAGTACGTAAGGGGAGACGGACGGAATTTGACTGATTTATGTTGACACTGGTCAATGATCCGCATAAGCCCCGGCATGCTACAACACCGCCATCTTACCCATACTCATGCCAACTCATGGCCATGCAACATGTTTCCAACAACTCATGGACTTTCCAAACTCACTTGCCTCAACTCTTACGAGATAAACTATCAACTAAATGCTCATGAACGTGCAAAGATACAAAAATAATGCAAACATGCCCAAACACTCATCATATCAAAAGTTCAAACATTGCTTGCCTGGTTCGGAGTAGTCGGGGTCTAGCTCGGTGAAGTTCGTGGTTCCGTCACCTCCTTCGGTATCTACGGTACACAAAACACACGCGCTAACGTAAATACCGTGGGGTACAGAAAAGTAATCCAAATATTTTTTTAAAATAAATATGATAAAAAACTAGACAAAATTTTGAAGAGGATAGAAAAATAATCACTCAAAAGTTCCTTTCTGTTAGAAAGTTATAAGAGTTTTTGGTCCAAGGACCCATCTGTAATGGAACAGAAAACCCTCAGGGGCCTAAGCAGAAAAGTGCAGAAAAATGGTTCACAGTAGAAAGCATATTTGCCAGAGTACGCTTTCAGAAAATGGTTCAAAGAAAACAACAGAGAGGCTGACGGGCGGGTCCTACCCGTCAGGTTTGAATATTTGAAAGAGGCGGCAGAGCACGACGGTGCCCGAGAGCCGCGGTGGTCGCCGGCGGTGATCCACGGCGAGGTAGGGAGATCGGAAGGTACCTGCGCTCAGGCGCCATTCCGCGTCTGTGGGTGGTGGTGGTGGTCGCCCGGCGAGCACCACGCCGACGGCGGCTCTTGCTCCGGCGGATGGCGGTTCGGGTGGTCGTGGGCCTCGCCGGAGAGTGTCATGAGGTTAAATTGAGGTGGGGTTAGCCTCCTAGTGGTGCCACGAGGCTACGGGAAGGAGTAGGGCGGTGGAGGAGTTCTCACCAAGAGAACGCTGTCGGAGCCCGAGGCGGACGGAGTTGGCCGGAGTCGAGCAAGAAGGGCCCTTCGGGCTCTTCCAAAGTGCTAGGCGGGGTCGTGAGGTGGTGGAGTTGTGCGAGGCGAGAGCAAGCTCGGGGTGCTATTTATAGATGGCCCGAGGCGGTTGCCGTGAACGGATAAGTCCGGCAAGTGTTACGGCGGCGCAGGGCATTGGTCGGGGTGGTTTTAGGCTTGAGGGCCATCGTGGAGGTCAACTGATTCAGTTTGGATGCTAAACGAGTCGTGATTGGGTGCTTTGGGCATGCTCGACAGAACGGAGTGGCGCGGACCCGTAGGCAGCAGGGAGCACGTTCTGTGCTTGCCGGGCCACGACGACGGTGCCGCGGGCGTGCGCTGGCATGCATGAGCCACGCGGAGCGCTAGGGAGAGCTGGGCGGCGAGAACGGCGTTGGGCTGGGGTGGTGCCTTCTGTCGGCCGCCACGGGAGGTCCCGACGCCGCAGAAGACGCCATCGAGATTGGGCCAGGGCGCCACCGACGCCAGGAATGAGCCAAGCGCTCGTGTGGTGCTCCGGACAGAGAGGAGGGATTGTGAGCAACGTGCCAAGTGCACTGTCGACGCTGGACTCAACTCCCCGACGAGGAGAAATGACATTGAACTCTCAAACTTGAATATTTCAAATCAGAAGAAAACAAAGGTGTGTACAAAAGTATGTAATGATTTTGGCATGTGGGAGTTTCTCCTTGAGCTGATTTTTGGTGGAGGGGCCTCTCATTGCATCTAGAGGCTGCCTGAATTTTTGTGGAATTTTGGAGCAGAAGATATGAATTTCACCAAATTTGACAAATCTGGTCCAAACTTGCAAGAGACTGAAATTTGAAATTTTGAAAAGAAGAAGAGTGGATCTTGATTGTTCTAGGTTGTGGGTACCAAGGACTATCCAGGAGTTGGTTTGAGGTCAAAGCTCAATTGCATTTAGGTACCTGCTGCAAATCACCTAGGCTCAAAATAATGGATGTGAAAAGATTTGGGAGGAGAAATAAATGAAATAAAATTCAGAAAAGGATTGAACTTGTTGAGATAGAATGTTTGGATTGCCCCAAAGTGGAAGGAGAGATTTTTGGGAAGATTTTTACCATGTGGTGCATGGTAAAAATCATGAGCGTTTCCAATATTGGAGAAGATGCAAAACTCATAGGGTTTTCTTTTTAAAAGAAAAATTAGAATCCAAAAATTTTGAAATTTTGAGAAGAGGGCAATCAGAAGAAAAGTTTAAAAACCAAACACCAGAGTTGAAGGAGATGCCAAAATAAAATCCTTGCTAGAGGGAAAAAAATTTTGAGAGAGATTTTTGGAAGGGTTTAGAAGACCTTCTTCAAATCCAACAAAATTTTTGAAGAAAACCAAAAGAACATTTTTGGAGTGTCACACGCCGTCATCCCGAAGGCCACGCCGTAGTGCTCAGCATGCCATGCGGCTCTGCTTGATGCGCCCACCGTGGGGTGGTGGCGCGGCGGTCCACCTGGACCGTGGGTCACATCGAGTCCTTCTTCTCCATGGGCGGCGGGGCAACCCCGCCACCGCCCAGGCTGACAGCCCTTGGTGTTGGAGTAGCTTGAGGCCGCGGGCACACGCAGAGCCCCGTCTTGAAGGGCCGCCTGGCCCGAGATGGAAGCCGGGTGCAAGAGGTGAGCCCCGAGGCGGCGAAGCCCGGGAGCTCTCGCCACTCGCTTCCAGAAGACGTCGCTGCCGCTCTCCAAGCCTGCACCGCAGTAGCTCTCGCCTTGTGAGCGCCCCTCGAGTTCGCTTGCTCCGGCCGGGTGTATGGTGACGCGGTCATGGCGTGATTGGAGGCCCTTCTTTGCCGCCGACCGCGCTGCGAGCATGAGAGTTGTCTAAGCCTGTCGTCTACGCGCCGCGGCCCGCAGCGCCCTGCGGACCGTGTGCTGCCTAGGGCACGGGGTTGCCCGAGGCGAGCGGCTCTGAGCGAGCGGGCCACGCCGCACAAGGATCTGGGTTGCCCGCTTGGTCGCCGGACATGATGATGACGATGCGACGGAACACGAGGCGGCAGAAGGTGGATTCCGGCGCACTTACCTTGGCGCGCCAAACGCCGGATTTCGGGTTCCGGCACCCTTGAGGTTCGAACACCGGGTGCGCGCGGAGATCCAACCTCCACCGCCTCGCACCTCGCCAATCTCTGGGATCTAAACTACTAAATGTAACAGCACAAGAGACACAAGATTTATACTGGTTCGTGCCACCATTGTGGTGTAATACCCTACTCCGATGTGTGGTGTGGTGGATTGCCTCTTGGCTGATGAGGAACAAGATAACGAAGAACAGCCTCGCGAGGGTCTGTTCTTGGCAAGTGATGAACTGCTAGGTGGTGTCCAGTTGCTCTAGCTATTGGTTTCTTGATAAGGATTCGGATCTCTCCTCCTCTCCTTTCTTAGATGCCCCTCGCTCTGAGTGTGGCTACTCCTATTTATAGGCGAAGGCCCTGGGCCTCTTCCCAAATATTGAGCGGGAAGGGCGCCAACAATTGGCCATTTTGAAGGGGAACAGCGGGTACACTTATCCTGACTAAAGTTGTTCCTCGCCTGCCAAAGGCTCTGGTGATGACGCCTGCTTGGGCTCCACGATGACTCCCTTCCAGCCGTTGGGGCTGGTCTTGGTCTTGTTGCACCGAAACGGATGCCTTTGCTTGATGCTCTCGCCTACGCTTGCTCCCTTTGCACCAAAGAGGAAAGGAGGACATCATGGGCTGGCGCCTCGACCGGCGCCCTTGGTCGTCATGGTTATGCGTCATGGGCACCTCGCGAGGTACCCTGCCTTGAACTCTCCGCCTCCTCATGAGCCAGCCTGACGAGGCCGTGCTCGAGGAAGCTCCTTGTCGCCCCGCCCATGAGGCTTGGCCCCTCGCGAGGGTCTTGAGCTGCGTTGATGAAGATGGGTCGTCTTTGGGCCTCCTTCGAGCCACGCCGCAGGCCGCAGGCAGGCAAGTCTGGGGACCCCCGTTCCCAGAACGCCGACAGTAGCTCCCCATCCAGGCGAGGATGGTGGGATGCACGTCTGCGTCGACATACCAGGGCTCAACCGAGTCACCTCTCAGGAGCGCCTCTGGCCCTCGCGCGTGGGGCGTTGTGAAGGTCCACCCCACAGCCCACGTTCGCATGCCCTACGGTTTGCTGAGCAGCACGCCTGCGCCCGGCGCCTCATAGGGAGCATCCTGGAGGCTCAAGAGGCCAGCGTTCTGCAGTCTGGCCGGGCTGGAGATGGTCCGCGAGGAGCCACCAGCGGCTCGAGCCTCCCGAGGCTCTGGGCACAGGGCTCGTGAAGATCGGCTTCCGCTGCCCACGACGTCCGCTTACTTCAGCATCCCTTCATCTTCAACGTTATCGTGACATCCTTGAGTTTCATTTTCATTTGGGGCGCCCCGAGGGCTGCATCATTCCTAGGCCGCGTGGGTCCGTCCCTGCGGCGTGTATCCCTTTTGCTTCAAGTTACTAGCTTAATTTATTGGTGGCGCCCCTCGGGCTGCATCATCCCCAAGCCACTCGGGCGAGACCCAGCGGCATGTACCCCTCTTGCGTTTATTCGGGTCGTGCATTTGACCCATCATGATTGTTATTTGGTGCCTGTCCACGGCACCCCTTCTTCCTTCATGTCGACCGCTTGCACGTTAAAGGGGGGGTACCTGAGCATCGCGACTCAGGGCTCCTACTGGCTCTCCAGCCCTCACCCTCTGGCCTTGTCCACGACATCGCGACCTGGCATACCAGCGACGGCTGAGACCAGCTCGAGGGCCGGGACCCGAGGACGTAGAGCGTCGACATCTAACCAAATCTGCAGTAACACATCACAAGTTAAGGCCCAGTGTCAGGCGCAACCCGCCTTGAGGTAGGGCCCCGTGAGTCCCGCGCTGGCTCATGGGTGCCCAGATACACCTCGTCAGGCCCTACCGTGCCAGCCACGTGTCAGGGCGGGGCTGTACACGCCCTGGGGGCTCCTCCCGGAGGGGAGCCCCTCCCACGCACCAGTGGAAGCACCATGCTCCGCGCTGGCTGACGACACTGCCGAGGAGCGGCTATGCCCGTACACATACGGAAGCGCTATGCTCCGCGCTGGTGATAAACAACTAAGGGTGGCCCTCGGCCGCATCAACCTCAGGGATCCCAGAGCTCAGTGTCTTGCCTCATCGTAACGCCTCCCCTCGGGAGTGCCGTGCGAGGGGGCTGGGCACGGGGGCTACGCCTGGGTTATGCGCAGACGCACCCTACCCAGCCAGGCCCCTCGGGCCTGGTTCGCCGCACGTCCCTCCCCGAGCGGAGCCAAGGTACGAAGGTCGTTTGAACGTCAAGGGGGACTCCTGAGCATCGCGACTCAGGAGCCTAACTGGTCATGTAGCCCCTCACCCCTTAGTTCCGAAAGGCTAACGGCGGTTGAGGTATGCGCGGGGCCGGGCTCTGCCGACGTAGAATGGTAAATTCACCCATACATCTCACCTCCCTACTTGCTGTTCGTGCGCCAAGGGGGACTCCTGAGCATCGTGACTCAGGACCCTAACTTGTCACGTAGCCCCTCACCCCTTGGTCCCGTCCTGGTTTCCGGTCGGGGATAGCGGTGGCTGAGGTATGCGCGGGGCCGAGCTCTGCCGGCGTAGAACATAAGCAAGTAGGAAGGAAAAGCGCAAATCTCAATGAATTCAAAAGCAAATATTACAGTCCATAACTGTTTTCACAACGCCAAACGCAAGTTTAAACACCTCCACGAGGCATGATGCATGTTGCAGGAGCTGAAAGCAGGACAGGAGCCACAAAGGAGTCGCTTGTTGGCAGCACCGTCGCTGGCGGCGGAGCTGCGCTGGGCGGGTTTGCCTCGTGAAGCCTCAGGATCGGCAGCGCCTCGCTTCGGCTTCGTGCTGAAGGCCCGAATGTTCGCCAGCAGAGCCTCCGCTCGACCCTTCACGGCCTCAGCAGCGGCAGCGGCAAGCTTACCGCTCACGGGCTCCAGCAGGCTGCTCGAGGTCGACGTCGGGGTCGCAAAGGTAGATGTGGGTAAGGACGCGCGTCAGCGCTGCAGAAGACAGGACACGCACCTCGGCCTTAGCCGTGGGGACAAGGCCAAGGGTGACATCTTCAAGGGCGCGGACCAGGAAGGGAAGCAGCTTGGCAGGGCCGTCCTTGGCACCGGCCAGCGGGCTTTCCAGGCCCCTGTTGTAAAGCGACCTCAGCAAGGTGCGAGCCTTTGCCTCCAGCTCCGCGAAGGCCACGCGGTCCACGGCGAGGACCCGCGCCTTGCCGTCCAGCTCGATCCTCTTCGCCTCCAACTCCTTCTCCAGCGCACCCAAGAGGTCACGGCGCCGGCCAAGCTGGGCATCCCGGTCCTTGGCGGCCGCCTCACGAGCTTTCATGTCTTCCTCCTTCTCTTGGCGGACGCGGGCCTCCTTGGCAAGCTGGTCGCGCAGGCCCTGTAGCTCGCTCTCCAGCGCCTTGTAGCGACCTCGGACATCGGCTACCTCCGCCAAGGCGGCGTTGCGAGCAGCCTTTGCCCCAAGGACGGCTTGTTTCTCCTCGTCGCAAGCCGTCGCGGCCTGAACCAGCGCCTCTCGAATCGAAGCATCAGAGGGAACCCAGCCGGAGGCCAGCTCCAAGCGTCCGGCCACCAAGCGAGGGTCGGCGCCCAGAAGATCTTGCCGCAGCCAGTCCAGTTCAGCAGCAGCACGATCCAGGACAGTAGAAGGAGTCGGAGACACAGCAGTTGGCGGAGTAGGAGGAGAGGACGGTAGCGTAATCACAGCATCATGAGACGGGACCTTCTGCGCCCCGACGACTACGGCAGTGGCATCAGGCAAGGATACCTCGGGAGTCGCTTGGGCCATGGGGGCTGAGCTCGCCCCAGCTAGCTCCGCCAGGCCTCGCGAGGATGACCGGGCAGGAGAGGCCCGTGTCTTGTCGTCGCCTTCTTTCGCGGACGGAGGTGCTGCCCGGACGAAGCCTCAGGAGCTCCCTTCAGCTTCTTCGCCGCAGGCGCCAGCCTAGCCAAGGAATACAGATATCAAGCCCCAGCGACAAAGCAAGGAATAAAACAAGAATCTAGCACTTACTGGTCATCGCTCGTGGGCTCGAGCAACCTCCGGCCGAACTTGAAGCCCGAGAGCCGGCTGCAGGGATCAGCCTCAAGAGGCTCGAGATCAGGAGGCGCGTCTGCAGATCACCTCGGATCCGGGGCAGACCCATGGGGGACCGGCCCCGTCCTGTCCTTCTTCGGGATCAGGGGCAAGCTCTTGCCACCCCGCTCATCGCCATCCTCATCGTCGTCCGGCAAGAGGCGGAGAGCGCGGGACCTGCACCGGGGGAGGGGCGCTCTCGACTCCCCGTCGGTCGCCTCGGAGTCGGGCCCCTCTCCCCGCTCCTTTTCTTCCTCCTCTCCGCTGGAGTCGCTGGAGGACACGTTCACCATCGGCAGGGCCGCCGGGTCCTCGGGCACCTCCACGGGCACAGGCCCGTCCCCGTTGAAAGCGGGCATGGAGTCCACCACCTGCTCCCAATAATCTCGAAGGAACAGGGTACAGAGGCGCCCAGCCTCGCCACGTCTCCCCCGACCAAAGATTGGAGGACCGCGGCCAGATCTTCGTCGACCAAGACTACGGGGCTCGGGCGAGGCCTCCACAATGAAGCAGTATCTTGAAACGGGCCACCCGGTGCTCCAGAACTCCCTCGGGAGCGACGCCTGTCAGCTTCGCTGGCCGCCATGTTGCACAGCCACAGTCATGCGTTCATCTTCTCCGGCAGATCTGCTTCGCGGGGATCCACGAGTTCCGCGCGAGACCAATCGTCGATGGGCGTGGGCTGCTCTGTGGGCAGAATCAGCCAAGGATGGATGCGCCCAGCATCTACCATGACCCACTTGCTCCTGAAGCCTTCAATTCTCTTCCCGGGCTTCGAGATGGTGTTGGAGCTGTAAATGACGCGACAAAGCTTCAGCGACGCGTGATGGGGGCCGAGAGGTCCGGAGGTAGAATTAGTGGCGCAGCAAGGCCACTGAGGGCTGCACCCCGACATGAGCCTCACAATAGTAGGCGAAGATCGCCAGGAGAAAAATAGAGTTGGGGTGGAGGTGCAGAGCTTGCAGTTTGTAATGGCGGAGGACAAAAAAGAAGAACAAAGAAAAGGGAGGCACCAGACCGGCAGCAATGGCGCTCACGATGAGCGGATAGAAGGTGCTTCCTTGGTCCTCGAGAAGGGCGGAGCCAGCCCTGAGCACCGATGCCCCGTCGTTGCTTTGCGCTGCCACCATCCGGCGCGCCCGGGCAAGGCTCTTCTCCGACACGTTAGGGGATTCCAAAGTAGGCGAGTACCAAGCTCCGGCCGGGGTCTGGCGAGGCGCCATATCTCGCTAGGGCACACGGTTGAAGTAGATCTGGAGATTTCGAAAGCAGGAAGGATAAGCGCAAGAAAGGGGATCTGGGCAATGACTGGAGAAGGCAAAGGAGGTAAAGCCTAGACGGGTGCCGCTCTTTTGTCGATTCGCGCAGTTGCCAAGGCGTCATGGGGACGCAGAGATGCCCAAGTCCAATCAACCGCCACGCTGCACCAAAGGCCGCAGGCTGTTAGGGCACGCGGCGCTTCACACTTGCCCCTTCGCTTCTCTGCTCAGCCAAGTCCAGGCGCGCCTTGGGCCCGGGGGCTACTATCGGTGTTCTAGGAACGGGGGTACCCAGACTTGCTCGCCTGCGGCCCTTGGCGTGGCTCAAGGGGTGGCCTAGCATGGCCCATCTTCATCAGCACAAGCTCAAGACCCTCGCGAGGGGCCAAGCCTCGCAGGGCGGATGACAGGAAGCTTCCTCAGGCACGGCCTCGTCAGGCAGGCTCGCGAGGAGGCGGAGAGATCAAGGCGGGGTACCTCACGAGGTGCCCATGACCAAGCCATGACGACCGGGGGCGACAGGAGGGCGCCAGCCCGCGCAGTGTCCTCATTTCCTCTTTGGTGCAAAGGAGGCAAGCGCAGGCGAGAGCATCAAGCAAAGGCAACCATTTCGGTGCAACAAGACCAAGACCATCACAACGGCAGGAAGGAGGTCATCGTGGAGCCCAAGCCGGCATCACCGTCAGAGCCTTTGACAGGCGAGGACCAACTTTAGTCAGGATAAGTGTACTAGATGTTTCCCTTCAAAATGGCCAATTGTTGGCACCCTTCCCGCTCAATATTTGGGAAGAGGCCCAGGTCCTCTGCCTATAAATAGAACTATCCTCCCACAGGGTAGAGGGATCGGGAACCGAGAACAGAGCTAGAGGTCAAGCAATCTAGAGAGAGAGAGAGAGAGAGCGACCGAACTCCCCCTAGCAGTTTGTCGCATCGGCCAAGAACAGACCCTCGCGAGGCTGTTCTTCCTTGTATTGTTCATTATCAGCCCCTGAGGCAATCCACCACACCACACACTGGAGTAGGGTATTACACCACAATGGTGGCCTGAACCAGTATAAACCTTGTGCCCCTTGTGTTGCTCTTTGTGTAGTTTAGATCCTTGCGAGGCGACGAGGTGCAGGTAGGTAGGGGGTGAGATCTCCGCGTGCACCCCAAAGTTCGAACCTAGAGGGTCTGCCGGAACCCGAAATCCGACACACACATGCCCATTGGCTTGTTTAAGAGCGTCCACGAGGATTAAGATGCCAAAGATTAGGACACCAAGGCTTTGGCGAGGTGTGTTCGTGGGCGGACCCAGGCATACACACCGTGCCCAGCCCCCACTCGTGAGACGCGCGGGGAAGAGCGACATGCAACTGCCACTCTCCCTAACGCAAGGCTTTCAAATAAAGACGCGAGAACTTCAAATTTCATTGCAAGAAGTGGAAAATGGGCTACAAAAGCAAGGAAAAGAATGTTGGGTTCTATGGTAGGGTGTGTTGACTGCAAATTAAATTCCTACGCACAGAAAAACCAAGAACATGCTACGGGAGATGGATCACAGTTCGTTACCACTAGATGCAGAGTGTCGTGCAGCGGAAGAAGAGTTGCGGCAGCGCGTCCACGTGGTTCGTCTCCTTCTCGTCCGATCTCCCTCGAACAGCCGGTCGTCGGATCCCTCGTATAGGTTCGCCTAAGCGGCGCAGGTGCACCGCTTCTAACGGTATCCACGCGTGCAGGAGGAACATCGTGCGGCGGACTGATAGGTCCGATCACACAACCAGCGGCGAGTGGAGGTGTCCATTCGTAACAAATGCAAACCCTAGTGACAGCGCCGTAGTGATTAATCGCACGAGTGTGTCACACCTCCACTTTATATAGGCGCCTGTCGCGGGCTCAACTCTTGGGCCTCGCACAGATCCTAAAGCCCACAAGTCTACTCAACCACAATCCGAATACAGCTCTAGGGTTTGCATTTGTTACGACCAGTGCCCTCGGATCCGACCTCGACCACATCTCGCGGCATGGGTCTATACAAACCTGAAACCTTCCTTTGTAACTACCCAGTTACAAAGTAGCGTTTGGTCGGCCCAAAGCACGTCTGTCATCATCCTGAGTACATGCATCAGCTCAGGTCTTAGGACATAGAACGTATGTTGTACTAGAGATTCACAGATGGCATATCGCTGCGTGTCATAGTTGGGTCTGTCCGACTCGGACCTTATCTCGACTCGGATCCGACTACGTCGAATCCGACCAGATCCTTCCAAGTCCATATTATCCAGTTAGCATCCAATGCTCCATGGCTAGTGAGACCAAGCCATCGACCGTGTCATATGCTAGTCTAGTCGGCTGCACGTGCACACAACCCTTTCGACTAGGGACCTTTTAGGACAGTCATCATACAAATCATAGTCCCACAAACAAGTCACGTACTTGCTGATACACATCATTGATAATGTCCAAGGACAATCTTTATTCATAAACACACAGGAAATATCATCATACATGATTGCCTCTAGGGCATATCTCCAACAAAGAACAACCGCGTCTGGTGCCTACACTAGTCTTCTAGTCTTCCCGCTAGCACAAAGCATGGGGCTTCCACTAGGCGTGAGCATAGTCGTTGAAAGACCGTGTCGTCCGCCAGCGCGGAGCATGGGGCTTCCACTTGGGCGTGGGTGGGAGCCCCCATGAGGCTCAAGGGCGGCGCTCAGGAGACTCCGGGGCGTGTACTGTCCCACTCATTAATATGTTAGAGTGTCACAGGTAGAACTTACGGAGATGCTGGACGTTCCAGGCATTCTGGATGGGGACCCCGTCCTGCGTCTCCAGGCATGGGGCGCTAGGCCTAGAGATGCGGGTGATCCTGAACGGGCCCTCCCACATAGGCGAGAGCTTGTGAAGTCCCTCCCTAGAGAGCACATGCCTCAGGACGAGGTCACCCACCTCGAGGGTCCTGGAGCGGATGCTGCGGCAGTGATACCGCCGCAGCGCCTGCTGGTATCCCACGGAGGGAGGCCTGGTGTCGGGCCTCCTCCCCAAGCACGAGATATGTTCCCCACGAGGCACCCTAGCGTGCCTCGTCAAACGCCAAGACCCGCGGGGAGCGATGTTTGACTTCTTGTGGGAGGACCGCCTCAGCCCCGTAGACGAGGAAGAACGGGGTCACGCAGGTGGGCTTAGTCAAGGTGGTGCGGATGGACCACAACATGGACTGAAGCTCACTGAGCCAACCCCTGCCGTAGGCCTCAAGCTTCTTCTTGAAGATCCTCATCTTAAGGCCCCTCAAGACCTCTGCGCTAGTGTGCTGAGCCTGGGCGTTACTCCGTGGGTGTGCCACTGAAGCATAGCATATTTGCGTTCCAAGGTTAGCACAATATGCCCTGAAGAGATTACTTGTGAACTGAGAGCCATTGTTAGTGATGATACGGTTGGGGACCCCGAAGCGTCTCGCAAGGCCCGTGATGAACTTGACGGCCGAGCCAGCACGGATGGTGCCCATGGGCTCCACCTCCGCCCACTTGGTGAATTTATCGATGGCGACGTAGAGGTAGCGATAGCCCCATTTGCTTTCGTGGGAACGTGCCCAGGATGTCCAGCCCCCAGACCGTGAATGGCCATGAGAGCGGGATGGTATGGAGGCCCTGAGCGGGCTAGTAGATCTGTTTGGCGTTGAACTAGCAGGCCTCGCAGGATCGCACCAGCTAGGTGGCATCATTGATTGTTGTGGGCTAGTAGAACCCGCCGCGGAACACCTTGCCTACGAGGGTGCGCAATGAAGAATGGTGCCCGCGGTCCCCGCCGTGGATGTCAGCCAGCAATTCGCGCCCTTGCTCCTTGGATATGCATAGCAGCGAGACGTCATTGGGGCGCCTTCGTTTGAGCATGCCATCCTATAAGCAATAAGCGGTGGCCTTACGGGCCACTTGTTACGCATCTTCCTCCTTTTCTGGCAGGGTGCCGTAGAGCAGGTACACCTTGAACTCTTCAGTCTAGCAGCCCTCCTCAGGTTCCAGCGCCAGGAGCATGTGGGCTCCTAAGGTCTGGCTCGCATGCCAGGGCGCCCGAGGAGGGGGCCATGGGTGGTTCCTCCTGAAGCAGCGCTGGGCTGCAGCAGGGGGGGAGGGGCTGCCGACGGTTTGAAGGGCCTTTCCTAAAAGACGCCAGGTTTCTGGGGCTCGTGTCGGGACACACTCTTGGCGATGACGTCCACCTACTTGTTTGTGCCACGCGGGGCATGCTGCAATTCCAAGCCCAAGAAGCACTTTTTAATTTTGCATACCTCTTCTAGGTATGCCTCCATGTGCTCGTCCTTAGGCTTGTATTTCTTGTTGGAGAAGTTGACAATGAGCCGAGAGTCGCCATTGATGGTGAGATGCTTGACCCCCAGGGCCGCCGCGGCCCTGAGGCCAGCAATCAGGCCCTCGTATTCCGCGATGTTGTTGGGGACCTTCTCACTGTGCTGAAAGCAGAGCTGCATAGTGTAGCATAGCTTATCCTGGGTTGGCGAGATGAGTACGGCTCCGGCCCCCGCCACCTGTCGCGTGAATGCGTCGTTGAAGTGTATGAACCAGTCATCGGGCGCCTCGTTTTCGAGCACGAGGGACTGATGTCTACTATGCAACTTTATTCTTGTAGACACGTGTTGGGCCTCCAAGCGCAGAGTTTTGTAGGACAGTAGCAATTTTCCCTCAAGTGGATGACCTAAGGTTTATCAATCCGTGAGAGGTCTAGGATGAAGATGGTCTCTCTCAAACAAACCTACAACCAAATACAAGAAATCTCGTGTGTCCCCAACACACCCAATACAATGGCAAATTGTATAGGTGCACTAGTTCGGCGAAGAGATGGTGATAAAAGTGTAATATGGATGGTAGAAATAAATTTTTATAATTTGAATAAATAAAAACATCAAGGTAGCAAATAGTAAATGGGCACAAAAACGGTATTGCAATGCTCGAAAATGAGGCATAGGTTCCACACTTTCACTAGTGCAACCGCTCAACAATGCTAACATAATTGGATCATATAACCATCACACAACGTGCAACGAAGAATCACTCCAAAGTTCCTATCTAGCGGAGAACATAAGACGGAATTGTTTGTAGGGTACGAAATCACCTCAAAGCTATTCTTTCCGATCAATCTATCCTAGAGTTCGTACTAAAATAACACGAAGCTATTCTTTCCGATCGATCTAACTAAGAGTTCGTACTAAAATAACACCAAAGAAAATTCAGATTCATAATATTCAATCCAACACAAAGAAATTCAAAGAGTGCCCCAAGATTTCTACCAGAGAAACAAAGACAAGAACATGCATCAACCCCTTTGCATAGATTACCCCAATGTCACCTCGGGAATCCGCGAATTGAGTACCAAAACATATATCAAGTGAATCAATACGATACCCCATTGTCACCACGAGTATTCAATTGCAAGACATTTATCAAGTGTTTCATATCCATAAAAGTATTCAATCCGATAACAATGAAATCTCAAAGGAAAAAATCAATTCATCACAATAAGATAGAGAGGGGAACACACTATATGATCCGGCTATATTAACAAAGCCCGCGATACATCAAGATTGAGACATCTCAAGAACATGTGATAGAGAGATTAAACACATAACTACTGGTACAAACCCTCAGCCCCGAGGGTGGACTACTCCCTCTTCATCGTGGTGGCCGCCGGGATGATGAAGATGGCGACCGGAGATGATACCCCCCTTTGACAGGGTGCCGTAACGGGTCTAGATTGGTTTCCGGTGGCAACAGAGCCTTGCAGTGGCAGAACTGCTGATCTAGGTTAACCCCGAAGGGTTTTGGAATATTTGTGAATTTATAGGGTAAAGAGGGAGTGCGGGAGGCCACCAAGGTGGGCATAACCCACCTGGGCGCGCCTGGGCCCCCAGGATCGCCCTGGTGGGTTGTGCCCCCCTCGGGGCACCCCCCAGGTGCTGCTTTGGCCCATCTTGGGTGCTCTGGTCCATAAAAAACCTCCAGTAAGTTTCGCGGTGTTTGGCCTCCGTTTGATATTGATTTTCTACGATGTAAAAAACTAGGAAAAACAACAATTGGCACTGGGCACTGGGTCAATAGTTTAGTCCGAGAAAATGATATAAAGTTGCTATAAAATGATTGTAAAACATCCAAGAATGATAAAATAACAGCATGACTACTTCATAAATTATAGATACATTGGAGACGTATCAGCATCCCCAAGCTTAATTCCTACTCGTCCTCGAGTAGGTAAATGACAATAGAAATAATTTATGAAGTGTGAATGCTAGCAAAGTGCATAAGCTTGATCAATGATAATTTCAATCACTTTTCCTAGCATCATAACATCAACTCTTTCTCATAAAACTTATCATGATAAAGTAGAAATTGAAAATGGATTTTTGTTGTGAAATGCTACCTATCGTATTCATCATAAACTATTTTCTTTTGTAGCATGGACATTTGGACTTTTATATGGTTCAAAGCAATAGTCTAGTTTTGACATGAGGACTTTAATACTCAAGCATACCAACAAGCAACCATGTCTTTCAAAATATCAATGCTAAAATAAGTTATCCCTGTTGGGGAACGCAGTAATTTAAAAAATTTCCTACGCACATGCAAGATCATGGTGATGCATAGCAACGAGAGGGGAGAGTGTTGTCTACGTACCCTCGTAGACAGTAAGCGGAAGCGTTTGCACAACGCGGTTGATGTAGTCGTACGTCTTCACGATCCGACCGATCAAGTACCGAACGCACGACACCTCCGAGTTCAGCACACGTTCAGCTCGATGACGTCCCTCGAACTCCGATCCAGCCGAGCTTTGAGGGAGAGTTTCACAAGACGGGCGGCGTGGTGACGATGTTGATGTTCTACTCGACGCAGGCTTCGCCTAAGCACCGCCACAAGATTATCGAGGTGGACTATGGTGGAGGGGGCACCGCACACGCCTAAAAGATCAAACAGATCAATGTTGTGTTTTGGGGTGGCCCCCGCCTCAGATATAAAGGAGCAAGGGGGGGTGCGCCCACCAAGGAGAGAGGTGTGTCGAGGAGTCCTACTCCCACCGGGAGAAGGACTCCCCCCCTTTCCTAGTTGGATTAGGACTTGGGAGGGGGAAGGAGTGCAGGAGAAGAAGGAAGGGGGGGGGGCGCTGCCCCCCTCTCCTTGTCCTATTCGGACTGGGGGGGGGGCGGCCCAGCCCTAGCTGCCTCTCCTCTCTTCCACCTAGGCCCACTAAGGCCCATTATGTTCTTGGGGTTCCGTAACCTCCGGTACTTGCAGAAATCCCGATTTCACCCGAACACTTCCGATATCCAAACATAGGCTTCCAATATATCAATCTTCATGTCTCGACCATTTCGAGACTCCTCGTCATGTCCGTGATTACATTCGGGACTCAACAACCTTCGTACATCAAAACATATAAACTCATAATATAACTGTCATCGTAACGTTAAGCGTGCGGACCCTACGGGTTCGAGAACTATGTAGACATGACCGAGACACGTCTCCGATCAATAACCAATAGCGGAACCTGGATGCTCATATTGTGTGACGCCCCAAAAATTTAACCATGTTTTGTTTATTAAAGTTTTGCCAGGAAACTTAAACTTTTAGTTTATGGATTTCCTTTTGATTTCAGAACCGTTCTTTTCTTTATTATTATGGAGTTTTTACCCCAAGTGAAAACTTTTCAATAATTATTGGACTCATTTACCCTCTCAAATAAAACAATTCTTTTATCAGTAGGATTATTTATATAATTATTATTCCCTGAGCTTTATCTCTCTAAAATGGTTTTTCTTAAGTTTAGGACCCCATTTGCACTGCAACCCTTTGATAAATTCATATAATAATCCCACCAAAATTTGGGGATGTCATGTGATGTTTTTAAATCACTTTTATGCAAAAATATATTTCATTCATTGGATATTTTGATTTCTACACCAAGTTTTCAAATCTGGTCCAGTGGGAAATTTTGCACTACAACCTAATTAAATTTTTCTTTAAAACTTCCACCAAAATTATGGGATGTTAATAAGAGTATATTATTCAACTTTATGCAAAAAAACAGCTATGTCCTTTCAAAAATTTGAGTGAATCATCCTCGTTTGCATTCTGGTTCAACTTGGTGATTTGTACTGCAACCATATTCTTGCTTGCTCTTTTTCCCTTGATTCTTTCTCCTGATTGTAGACCACCCTACCAAACCCTTAAGTCCAGGGGAGTGGACCCATTGGAGGATTTTTAGTGCAAGCAATGATGCCATTTACCTTCCGTCCAGAACAGAAGATTTGCAAAACTTGCACTAACAAGTTTCTGTTTTTGACAAACCAACTTTACCACCCTCTCATTCATCCAAAGAGACTATGATCTAGGGACTTTGGCCACCCCAAGAGTTGCCTAGATGCCTTTGGCATTTTGTCAAGCACCCTGGGTGCATGGACAGTTTTGACATGATTTTTGCCTTTGCACTGTGACCTTGCACCTCAAGACAAAACAGTTTGTCCACTAACCTTCTTGCAGACTGTAACCTAGTCCTGTTATTTGCCAGCCTCGCTCAAGCACTCTAGGTCACCCTGGCATTTTGTTCCGACACGTCGCGTCGTGCTCGGGCGCGACAGAGCTGCGTTTTTGCACGAGCGTGCGCCCGAGTCGCCGCGTCTCGTTGCCGCTTCCCCGCGCCCATTCTGATCCTCCTCCGCTCGCAGCCAACGCGCCCCGACTCCTCCCTCGCCGCAGAGCCGCCCTGGCCCTCTCCTGGCGCCCTACAGCGCCACCGACACAAGCCGCCACCGCCGCCCGACAGCCCCTGCCCGACGGCGCCGCCCGAAGCACTCCAAGCTCGCCACTGAGCAAGGCTCGCCGCTCGTCCTCTAGTCCCTGTCGCCACCCCCAGCCATCGCCACGCTCCCCCTCGCTACAGAACAGCGGTCACCGATGATCCTATCCACGACCGCCGTGAACCGACCTAGCCACACTATAAGTAAGGGCCCCCGAGCTCGTCCAGCCACTCAGGAAGCCTCAGGCCATCCCCTCGAAGCCCCCGCAGCCAGTAATCGTCGGGGGGAAGCCTTCTCCCCCGTCTCCGGCCGGCTCGGCCGCCGCCACGCCCCAGCTCCATTCAGTCGCAACCCGAGCCCCTCCCGTCCATCTAGCGCTACCGTTCGACTCCCCATGACCCTGCGGAGCCGCCCAACACCTCAAACCCGGTCGGGAACCACCGTAGCCCGAGCCCCTAAATACACCAAACCGTCTGTCATGGAGCTGCCACGGCGACTCCCTCCATCCCCGCCACCTCCTTGACCACCGGGAGGACCGCCCTGGCCTGGTGGATCCATCCCTGCCCTCCGGAGCCCGTGAGGAGCCGCCGCTCGCCGGCGTTGATCACCGAAGCCCCCGCCTCTATTCGGCCATAGGAGGAAGGAGGCGGGGGAGACCGGTTAAACCTGACCAGTGGGCCACCTGGACCAACTGTCAGTGACCACGGGCCGGTCCATGCTGGATAAGTGATAGCATAAACGCAAAGTACGTCTTCGACGTGTACCCTTTACATAGCGTTTTTCTTTTTTCAATTTTATTTTAAAAACAGATTTGACCAAAACATTGACTAGCTCTAACTTTTTAAATAAAACTCCAAATGAGTTGATTCTTTTTCCTACCTCTATCAAACAGATTTTTTTGGAAAATTTTCAGACAACTTTTTTGTACTGTTTTAAAGCTATGTGTTAATTTGAATATTTTCAAAATAGGAGTTTTGGACGAGAAGAAAACTTTCAAAAAGTTTTGGAGAGCACCTCACCTCTCCACACCTTGAAGGCAAGCATTCTGAACCCTGGCATAATATTTTTGTCTTGGTTGACGCGATTATAACTCCACCTTAATACGGAGAACTCATTATTTATGTGGTGACACGATCATTTGCATGAATGCATATTGGAGACTTCCTTGCTGTTGGAAGTGGATATATGTGTGATGGTAATCGTCCTTGTATGCCTTGCCTGCATGCCGGAAAGAAATCCGGGAAAGCCTCTGGTCTCCGTCGGGACGGTTATTTCCGGTATGGCATAGTAAGGTATAATGAGTGGTGATCCTGTTGGTTGAAATATTTTTGTTATGCATATAATGCAGGGAATCTTAAACCTCCTGAGTCGACGTGAGATCGAGTCTTGTTCCAGTAACCCCCATACTTGCTTCGTACTACCACTTGTCCCTGCCGCAGGTAGGGTACGGTTCAGTAAGTGTAAACCCCTTCCTAGCACACACCGTACAAAGAGGCCATGGTCGAAGATACCGGCTGCATCCGGTAGGCATGCCACCTGGTCCGGGGGCATGGGTGTTTCCGGTTGGGACCGAGAGGGGGGCACCCCTTAGAGCGCGCGATATAAATTTGATCCCATGCTACGTGAGGTTGTAGCCTCCCACTTAGAGTTTTGCTTAACAGTGTCGTGGGTGATTCCGCACACCGGTAAGTTAAGCTGGTGTGTGCGAGTTTGGCGCGTTTTCAGTTAAAGACCGTAAATGGAATTAGTCCCGATGGACTAAAGGAATCCGTTACTCGTGGGTAAAGAGTACACCCTCTGACGAGGTTAAATCTATTCGAATAGCCGTGTCCATGATTAAGGACTACAGTCTGGGATGGGTCAAGTGTCGGTCTTAGCGTCGGTCTTCGGACGAGAAATCATAAACCGTAACTTGGATCATGACTTGTGACTTGTGATGATCATGATTATTATTTGTTATGGACTAACCCGTTATATTATTTGAATTATCGAGTATCCCTGGGATGGTTCTACCTCCTGATATTCACTGTGATTATTTAAAAGCCCCTTTATGTGGTGTCGCTGAGATGCCCGACTGTGGCATGCTCATTAGTTATTTACTTTATAAGCCCTTTATGTGGTGTCGCTCAGACACCCGACTGTGGCATGCTTATTGTTTACATTATAAGCCCTTTATGTGGTGTCGCTGAGACGCCCGACTGTGGCATGCTTACTATTTATTTACTTTATAAGCCCTTTATGTGGTGTCGCTCAGACGCCCGACTGTTGCATGCTTATTGTTTACATTATAAGCACTTTATGTGGTGTCGCTCAGACGCCCGACTGAGGCAAGCTCGTTATATACTATCCTTTCGAGGCATCGCTTCAGACATCCGATCGGTGCTTTATTTATTACTACTCTGTTACACATATTCCTGTTGCATATAAATAACCTACTTGCATGCATCATGGAGTTTATTTTATGACTGACAATGGGATCATAGAATATTTCAGAGCATGATTATCATTTGTTATATTATACCCGTGTTCATAATGTTTGCGAGTACATTCAAAGTACTCACTGGCTTGTCCCTGGCTATTGCCTTGGCCAGATTTCTTGCTTGGAGAGGAGCGTGGTGACGACGGCCCCGGAACCTAAGCAACGGTGATAGCAGCCTC
This sequence comes from Aegilops bicornis, assembly GCA_021605145.1. Classification (NCBI taxonomy): domain Eukaryota; kingdom Viridiplantae; phylum Streptophyta; class Magnoliopsida; order Poales; family Poaceae; genus Aegilops; species Aegilops bicornis. The sequence goes on along the minus strand of CM038675.1, from coordinate 420,910,232 downwards.
GTGAAGATAGGAGTTAACCTGGTCAGCTGTTCCTGTGGGAAATGGAGTCCCATAGACGCTGAAGATCCACAAACCGCTTCCGCCATCAACCACTAGAAACCAATTGTTGTACTCATAGGCCAGAATGGTCTTGTACTACATATTATGTATTTTGCTTGAAATTTATGTATCAAGTTGGTGCCTCATCAGCTAACAGTAATCCTGGGGATGGTGAGCACAAGGGCCATTTTCTGGGAAATTAATATCCCGAAAATCCGGTCCTGACAAACTTGGTATCAGAGCCAGGCTGACCATTGGCTAATCCTATCTTAGCCAGGTCAAAAAAACCTTGGTAAACCAACCCACCAGACCTTAACCTTACCCCAGCCAAGCTTCTCGTGCAAGATAGCCACACAGTGACCCCGACACTTTTGGCAGTCGGTGCTCAACCTATCAGCCTAGCCTGCCGATCACGCGCTAGTGACCGACACCTATATTGTCCCATTCGCAAGCGTGCGAAGGAAGACTCCGTCCCCTTTTCTATAAAAAGGGCATGCTAGCCTCAACACAGCACATCACAAACTCTTTCCCCCAAACCGAGCTATAATGCCTGGCCCCGTCGTGCACAATGAAACCACGGCAAACAACCTTGGAGGTTTTGTGACCGTGCTAGCAAACCTCACGCGCCGTGCCTTCGCGTTAGAAGAGCCCCCAGAATATGTGTGTCACACCCTGATTTTCATGCCACTACACTTAAGCTAACAATCATGATAAAATGTGGTTTGACAAAAACTTTTGAGTGATTTGGACCTTGCCTTGATGTGTTTTTGTCTGCTGTTTGCAAATGCTCTAAAAAATCAAATAAATCTTCCAACTCCTATACTTCATCTCCTTGCTCCAAACACTTGAACCAATGATCATGCCATGTGTATAGGACATAAAAATAATTTTGCCAAATAGTATTTTCAAAAATTAGTTATTCAAAACCCCTGAAATTGAGGTTTGCACTTCAAGTACTTAATTATGGGCTGTAAAAATCTTTCCAAAAATATATTTGACTCCTATTAGATATAGTATACCCAGAAACCACAAAAATATAATTTTAAAAGATAATTTCCTATTTTATTTAAAGGCTTTTTCTTAAGTCCAGAAATAGTCTTTAATAGGTTAAAATTATTGTAATGCTCTAAAAATATTTGGTAAAAACCTAGGGAAACTCAGTGGACATATATTGTCAATATATAAGAGTTTAAACACATGGTCATGTTCAAAATATTGGTCAAATCCCTCAAAAACCCTTTCTGGATATTTCAAGCTTTTGAAATATTTACAAAGGAAATATTCTCCAAAAATTCCAAGGAAATTCTAGCATGTCAGATATGACATGTTTGATGATCTTGACAAGTATCATGTCACGGAGAATAGTATACGCCCATGAAATCCCCTCAAAACCATTTCTGTCCATTTTGAAGTTTGAGCAACTTTACATTGCCAAACATCTCCAAATGTTCTAAAACCTTGTGAACATGCTCATATGGTCTAATCATTCATCTAGACCAAATGGCACTAGTTGGAGAAAACGTTATATTGATCAAAGTGCCCCAAACCCTTCCCCGTCCAAGCACCAAATTTGAACAACTTTGTACTACCAACTTTCTCTCCTTGACCTTAACTTTGGTGAGCATGTTAACATGACCAAATGAGGCCACTACACCAAGTGGTTCATCAAGGGGAAATGATTTGCTCAACCAGATCTGCACAAGTTCATTTCTGCTAATTTCTAGGGTTTACAAAAGTTGCAATGGCAACTTTGTCCAAATAAGCTCCAAATTAGTGGAAGGCCCTAATTATATGTGCCATTTCACCCTGTGGAGTCTCATGCCACATGGAGTTCATTTTCTTACCCAAACAAGCATCAAACACCTTCTGCCTCTTTACCAAAATTCCATTTTTGACCTCTTCCACTAATCTCCATGGGCTCAAACTTGTACCACAGCTGCTCCTGGCCCTCTTCTACCTCCAGGTAACTATGTTCTGCATCTCAGGTCAATGATTGAGGGTGAAACCACCCCATTTACCCCTCCGAAAGCCCATTTCCATCTCTCTCCCAACCCCACTCCTCTCCTAGTGGTTCACCAGGGCATCCAAGGCTACCTCCCCTTTGTTTACACTCCCCCAGTGCTCCTAGACAAAAGTGGACACGCCCATGGCATATATTTTATGCCATGGCGTGCAGAGCTCGTGCTCTGGAGCACGCTACAGTGCTCTCCCGCACTGTAGCTCACCCATGCCAAGGGCATAAGACGGCCTTGGGCGGCGGGGTGGTGTCCCCCGAGGTCGCCTCGGCATCCGAAACACGGCAAGATGTCGGGCCCCGCCTGGACCTCTCTCCTCCCCCCTCTGCAGAGCTCACAGAGCGTGTCCGTGGACGCTACCCACGGAGCACCGGTGCCTCCTCCATATAATCCATCCCCGAGCTCTCTCTCGCCTCGGTTGGACCCCTCTCTCTCCCATGCCCCTCTTGGATAGCCTCCCCCTCCCTCTCGTGCCCTCCAGCACCCCCATGGCCGGAATGCCGCCGCTGGCCTCTGCTCCGATTCGGGCAAGGACAAGGTCCTCCCCACCTCCTATCACCTCCAGAAGAACCGCCAAATCCCGGCGGCCCATTTCCCCCCATCGCACAGTCCGCCGGGGCACCGAGCCACCCTGCCCATCACCGCCCGAGTAGCCGTCCTCCGAGGCCAGTGCCGGGCGCGCTCCGGCCATCTCCCGCCGACTCTGATGAGCTCCCCCGATGCGCCGCCCTCCGGTGGCCCCTCCGGTGGCGCAGCTTGGCCGGAGGTGGCCTGTGCCGCCAGGGGCGAGCGTCAGCCTTGCGCGGCCAAGGCGTCCCCTCCCCTCTGTCGCGGGAGAGGGAGGAGGAAGATGACCCTTCGGGGGCGCCCCACATGTCAGCGAGCCATCCAGTGGGCCCCGGCGTTTAAGTGGATACGCACAAGCGGATTGCGGCCTCCCCGCAGCAGAGACGCCTCCGCTTAATACGCCTTCGACGTGGCCTTTTCCCGCATGCTGCTGAGCTGCTGGGCCGGCCCACTAGCTATCTCACGCCAGTGCGTGTTTTAGGTATAAGCCTAAACCTTTCCTTTTTCTTTTATTTTGAACTCCTAAAATCCTTAATCAATTCATTTTAACTCCAAATTTGCTGATTCAAATTCCTAGTGACCCCATAAATCATTCTCTACCTCAAGGAGTACCTTACACATTTTTCCAGAATACTTTCTTTCACACATATTTCACAAAAACCCATTTCCCTATTTTTGTGATGGACTTTGGAAAATCACAGAGAGATCATCTTTGATCCAAATGCCATGATTCAAATTTCTATATGCTTCTAAGTTCATAACTTACGTTATGAACATTTTTTAATACTTTCTATGCCACAAAATATAATGATCCATTTCTTCATACTTGTCAACTTTGCAAATTCATAGGAAATTCATTTGAACTCCAAATCCAGTGAAACCAACTCCCAGATGCTTCTAAAATCATTCTTTGATAAATGGGTGCCTTTGCTCATTTTTTAAAGTAATATTTCTGTACACTTATTGCAAATCGACCAATCCCTTGATTCCATCATATTGAAATATTCAGAGATATCCATTGAACAAATCCCATTGAAACCACTTTGGTCATACCTCATATGACCAAAGGTATCCTAGAAAAGTCCAACTTGCATTTTTAGAGCATTTTTATTTTTGCCTTGTTGTGTTGCTTATTGTGATTGTTTCCGCCGTTAGTTGACGAAGTAGACGGACTACTTGGAGAAGGACCCGAAGACTTGAAGACCTCGAAGACTTTGTTAAAACAGGCAAGCAACCCTTTGACCATGCCTATGAAACCATTTTTATGCATGTCATATAGCACCATATTGTTTTTGCAATAGAATCATGATGAGGTGGTAACAACTTTGATGGTTTGCCACCATACTTCCTCGTTGATACTTGCATTGTGCATGATCCTACCTTCTTATGAGGGTTATGCCGGTGGGGGTAGATAGGATGCTAAGTAGTGCTATGCAAAAAAGGACGGGGATATGCATGGTGATGGAGACAAAGTATTTTCAAAAGACTTTTCGAAAACCCCGTCGGGTGCCACTTATGCCCGAGGGAGATAATGAGATGGGTATCCACTTGATGACGAAGTGGTGTACCGAGGCAAGTGTGTGTGTTGTTTTCGAAAGCGGATTAGATTTAAGATTTGTCAACTGTCCCAACCTTACATGCGCAACCACTCTACCCTTGTATGCGAAATGGCATTATTGATTACCTAGGCCGATAATAGCTTGGAGCCCGCATTACTAGTGACGGGGGAGAGTTGGTGCTCTCCCTCGGGACAGGGTCGTGCCAGTTAGGGCGGCCATGACTGTTTTCACAGGGCACCGGACACACCGTTGGTCCCTTCGTGTATGCGTAATAATGTGAAAAGGGCAGAGTCCCACGATCTTTTGCTTATACACGAGGGTCGTGAATCAACGAGTGGACTCCTTGTTAGTGTCGTCTAGGGAAAGATAGTGATCGGGTGCTTACCCCGGGTACTTGTGGTACCGCGAGTCGTGAATGACACGAAAGTTCCCCAGATCTTGTGGGTAAAGTGTGCAACCTCTGCAGAGTGTAAAACTATTCGAATAGCCGTTTCCACGGTCAAGGACAGTTGGGCGGTGCTGCTTAAACTACGTCCAATGATTTGCAAACCAGTGTGTGTGTTTGGATAAGTGGGAAGATCTACTTAGGTCAAGTCAAGGACTTGACATGAATGAGTTGGGTTGATGTCCTCTCTATTTATGTTGATATCTGTAACCTGTCCTCATGGTTACTTAAATTCTCCTGATGCATGTCTTGCAAGTTGTTGAGCATGTTTTCACTCAAAACTAGCTTTCTGCAAAAGTTTACCTATATCATGCATTGTTGTATCTTGAACCAAAACACGGGTTGCTTGCGAGTACATTCAAAGTACTCATTGGCTTGCCACTGGTTATTTAATTGGCCATGCATGGAAGAACAGGAGTTCGAAGAAGAGTCGAACTAGGACGTTTCCCAGTCAGAATGCTTGTAGGGTTAAGGCAGATGGCATGGGTTCTACTTATCAACGAAGATTTCTGCTGCTTAAGTTTATTTGGTATTCAGCCCTTATGGCTTTATCTATGTAAGACTTGACCATAATGGTCATAATTTATGTAAGACGGTATGTATGGATGTAAGACTCTTGTTATTCAGCTTCTGTGTGTTCAGTGAGCATTGATCTCTGGGATCACTGTACACGTGCATTCGGTGATCTCGACTTATGAGTCGGGGTCCCCACAGAGCTGGTATCAGAGCCAGGTTGACTGTAGGAAGCCTTAGTTAGCATGGTCGTTATTTAGGGTAAAACTATTTTCAAAACTATCGCTAGTTTTCAAAAACTGTATATACTTCTCTTCCCTTCTCGGTTTTTTGAAAACTAAGGTATACTTTCCCCATCGATCTCTTCCCTTCAAAACTATTGTAAAGCGGTCGCTAGCACTCTCAAGCCCCTGACCACGGGATGCCTTTTAATCCTCGTGGATAGCCTAGAAGGAGTACACCTTGCCAAACACTCACCCACCTCTTCTGAACCCAATATTGGCGACACCACAACAAGACGATGCCAACAGAAGATACGCCTTTGAAGAATGAGGACATGAAGACCCAAAGGATGGTGAAACCTTCAGCATTACACGAAGATGGTGCAACCATAGCCTACGATGACTAGGGCATAGGAAATGCAAGATCATGATATACATTGCTAATAGAGCAGTCCTGTCCTTACCATTGTTGTATTGACAACCACCGGTGGATGAGAACCTCGCCATTTGGTCCGCCTCACGATAGTGAGCAAGAAAACGGTTCTCTTCATCCCCCACTCTTGGTGTCGATGTTGTCATCAACGCAACCGACATGTTGGACCTCTATTATGCCTTGTTAAAGTCATTGCATAAAGGATTGCCACCTGGATCCGCTGACACCTTAAAAAGGTAGAAGTGATCGTCATGATTAGGAAGACAAGAGGAGACCAAGTCAACGCCAGCTACAAGGAGCCACCTTCACCCCATCACTTCAACATGTGAGAAGTTGTTGAAGAATCTTCAGGCTCAACCCGGATTGTTTCACCAAACAACTATAAGAGACGTAGCAACACCTGAGGAAAACTCAGAAGACTGCATGAGGCACAAGGCACGACTACTGAGTCCGAGAATCCCTAGGGTAGGATGAGTTGTGTACCTCCTATGCGCAGTCAAGTCCGTATGATGGTTCGAATAGAACCATGATTGTGTGTTGCTTGTTTTTATTTGTTTGTGTTTTGATATAGGTCGCACTTTTGCCCTAGGCGACAAGTATGCGACTATATCACCTTCCTTACCTTGCTTCTTCTGTTTGTCCCTTTTTGCACCTGTTTGTTTGCACTTGCACTATAGAACCCCCTTTAGGCATTCCCCTCCTCTATGCTACCTCTCCTCTCATCTCTCTCCTCAACTGAAGGCTAGCAAGACAAGATACACCAAGGATTCTACTTTGGCAACCAACCAGCATCAAGACTTTTGCTACAACCTCTTCGACCAAGTGCAACCCCGTAGAGTTATGTTTACCTCTCAAGACTGCAAACCCATCACTATACCCTTCGAGACTTCACGAGATACCCCAGCTCGAATCCTTAACCAAGTGCTTAACCCACAGAATTACAAGTGGACCAGTTAAGCCTCTGTAACCTCGCATAGCATTGGGTTCATTATGGAACTAGTGGACATAGCAAACGAGCACATTATCATCCTAAGATAGCACCAAAACTGACGATGCCATAGGGAAGACCAATTTGAGGATATAGGAATAGAGGACAAATGACTTGATGAGTTTATATCAGTGACCTTGAGGAATTATTTAAGACTCTTCGGAGGATTATAAGGCTTTCATGTTGGTAGATGAACTTGGTGGGATCATGATTATAGAGTAGCATAGCTTTCATTACCCCGAGTAAATTGGATTTAATAGGACAATTATGATCGCAAGCTGAAATTCTTGGAGGTATAAGGATTTGACTTAGCCAGGGGATATTGATAGGAGATAGTTGATATTACGATAATGACTTGGGGGAAAGTGTGGAAATTCTCGTTGGAACAAGATTTGGATTTAAATAGGTGATCCTAGTTGAGTATAGATGCCGGGTAAGTCTACATGGTTCGGAGTAAATTGGAATTAGACCGATAATCTTGATCATGATACCATGTTTCTCGGTGGACAATAAACTAGGAGATTGGATTAATTGTTGGAGTTGATATAAACTTGATCTTGGAGGTTACTTGACCATGATAATGGGAATTGGTGGACTGACTATAGTAGAGATAGCCTTTTCAAGCATATGGGGGGGTTATAGGACACTAGAAGATCATGTGGAACACCATAGACATTGGATTTGTAGAATTAATGGATTATGTAGGGATTAATGGAAGTTAACGGATTGTTTGAGTTGATTCATAGGGAGGAAACAAGATTTTGGAGTGGCATACGATGTGTTTCCTTAAAATAGAGATGCACTAAGATGGACCTTAGAAGAATAGGATGAGCACTTGGATTGTCCTGTTTCATTCCAGCTTGGAAGCTTGTATGCTCTACCCATGGATTTTTAGGGGTAGCCATACATATGAGTTTGGGGATCGTAGACATATAGGATTTTATTAGACCTCCCCTCCAGAGTCACGAGCATATGGATAACATGAGTGGTGATTGGAGTTGACCTATATGAGATGATGCTCTCGGTGGTATAAGGTTATTTGTTTGAAGGACTAGGTAGAACTATTGGCATCTCAGAAACTGTGCTTAAAGATAAGATGATAAATGTTCACTCGCAGACTAGAACCCTTGAAACCCTTAAGCCCTACCAAACTACAACATGGTCGGATCAGGACCTTAGGGCCTTGACACTAGATCTAGAACACCTTGGCCCACACTCAACAGAGACCACCACCAATCCCCTAGCCTACTTTATGTACCCCGTCAACAAAGCCTTCATAGAGTACTTAGACAAGATAGTTGTCATCATTATTTCGTGACCTACTTGTCTACCCGAAGACGGAAGAAGAGTCGTTCAGCTGGTCAAGGAACATTTGAAGACCGCCATGCCAAGGAGAAAGAACTATACCAACCACCATCGTCAAGGAGTGAACTTTTTCGTCGAAGAGTAGGCGTATCTGCAAGCCGCTCCTCTGTAAGGAACCAAGCATTTCCATGACAAGGAGACCCACACCAAGATTCATCGGCCCCCTTTGAGATCACTCCAAGATTTAAGAACCACCTCCGAGATCACTTCAAGACGAAGAGTAGACGGGTACCAGCTAGAGTTACCACCTGAGTTACCCACTATGCACAACATTTTCCATGAATCACAGCTTCGGAAGTGCTTCCAACATCCTAACCAACCCGATCCCTACAAGGACGTCGATCACCAAGCCATCGACCACTAGCCCAATATGACTTACGCAAGCTACCCATTAGCAACCTGGATCAAGAAGAGCGTCATACGAAGCCACGCCATCAAGTACTTCAAGCTCAATGGAGCACTGCACGGAAACAAAAGCAGTATGAGGACGTGAAGACTACCCCGAATCCAAGTTTCCATACTCCTTTCCATGCCTAGTTTGGGAATCTCGGGGATGAGATTCTTGTAAGGGGGGTAGGTCTGTCACACCCTGATTGTCATGCCACTACACTTAAGCTAACAATCATGATAAATTTGGTTTGACAAAAACTTTTGAGTGATTTGGACCTTGCGTTGATTGGTTTTTGTTTGCTGTTTGCAAGTGCTCTAAAAAATCAAATAAATCCGCCAACTCCTATACTTCATCTCCTTGCTCCAAACTCTTGAACCAATGATCATGCCATGTGTATAGGACATAAAAATAATTTCTTGCAAAAATAATTTGGCCAAATAGTATTTTCAAAAATTAGTTTTTCAACACCCCTCAAATTGAGGTTTGCACTGCAAGTACTTAATTATGGGCAGTAAAATCTTTCCAAAAATATATTTGACTCCTATTAGATATAGTATACCCAGAAACCACAAAAATATAATTTTAAAAGTTATTTTCCTATTTTATTTAAAGGCTTTTTCTTAAGTCCATAAATGGTCTTTAATAGGTTAAAATTATTTTAATGCTTTAAAAATATTTGGGAAAAACCTAGGGAAACTCAGTGGACATATATTGTCCATATATAAGAGTTTCAACACATGGTCATGTTCAAAATATTGGTCAAATCCCTCAAAAACCCTTTCTGGATATTTCAAGCTTTTGAAATATTTACAAAGGAAATATTCTCCAAAAATTCCAAGGAAATTCTAGCATGTCACATATGACATGTTTGATGATCTTGACAAGTATCATGTCATGGAGAATAGTATACCCCCATGAAATCCCCTCAAAACCATTTCTGTCCATTTTGAAGTTTGAGCAACTTTACATTGCGAAACATGTCCAAATGTTCTCAAACCTTGTGAACATGCTCAAATGGTCTAATCATTCATCTAGACCAAATGGCACAAGTTGGTGAAAATGTTATATTGATCAAAGTGCCCCAAAACCCTTCCTGTCTAGTACCAAATTTGAACAACTTTGTACTACCAACTTTCTCTCCTTGACCCCAACTTTGGTGAGCATGTTAACATGAACAAATGAGGCCACTACACCAAGGGGTTCATCAAGGGGAAGTGATTTGCTCAACTATATCTGCACAAGTTCATTTCTGCTAATTTCTAGGGTTTACAAAAGTTGCATTGGCAACTTTGCCCAAATAAGCTCCAAATTGGTGGAAGGCCCTAATTATATGTGCCATTTCACCCTGTGGAGTCTCATGTCAAATGGAGTTCATTTTATTACCCAAACAAGCATCAAACACCTTCTGCCACTTTACCAAAATTCCATTTTTGACCTCTTCCACTAATCTCCATGGGCTCAAACTTGTACCACAGCTGCTCCTGGCCCTCTTCTACCTCCAGTAACTATGTCTGCATCTCAGGTCAATGATTGAGGGGTGAAACCACCCCATTTACCCCTTTGGACAGCCCATTTCCATCTCTCTCTCAACCCCACTCCTCTCCTAGTGGTTCACCAGGGCATCCAAGGCTACCTCCCCTTCGTTTACAGTCCCCCAATGCTCCTAGACAACAGTGGACACTCCCATGGCATATATTTTATGCCATGGCGTGCAGAGCTCGTGCTCTGGAGCACGCTAAAGTGCTCTCCCGCACTGTAGCTCACCCATGCCAAGGGCATAAGACGGCCTTGGGCGGCGGGGTGGTGTCCCCCGAGGTCGCCTCGGCGTCCGAAACACGGCAAGATGTCGGGCCCCTCCTGGACCTCTCTCCTTCCCCCTCTGCAGAGCTCACAGAGCGCGTCCGTGGACGCTGCCCACGTAGCACCGGCGCCTCCTCCATATAATCCATCCCCCGAGCTCTCTCTCGCCTCGGTTGGACCCCTCTCTCTCCCGTGCACCTCCTAGACAGCCTCCCCCTCCCTCTCGTGCCCTCCAGCACCCCCATGGCCGGAATGCCGCCGCAGGCCTCCGCTCCGATTCGGGCAAGGACGAGGTCCTCCCCACCTCCTATCACCTCCAGAAGAACCGCCAAATCCCGGAGACCCATTTCCCCCCATCGCCCAGTCCGCCGGGGCACCGTGCCACCCTGCCCATCACCGCCCGAGTAGCCGTGCGCCGAGGCCAGTGCCGGGCGCGCACCGGCCATCTCCCGCCAACTCAGATGAGCTCCCCCGATGCGCCGCCCTCCGGTGGCCCCTCCAGTGGCCGCAGCTTGGCCGGAGGTGGCCTGTGCCGCCAGGGGCGAGCGTCGGCCTCGCGCGGCCAAGGCGTCCCCTCCCCTCTGTCGTGGGAGAGGGAGGAGGAAGATGACCCTGCGGGGTGCCCCACATGTCAGCGAGCCATCCAGTGGCCCCCGGCGTTTTAGTGGAAACGCACAAGCGGATTCCGGCCTCCCCGCAGCGAAGACGCCTCCGCTTAATATGCCTTCGACGTGGCCTTTTCCCGCACGCTGCTGAGCTGCTGGGCCGGCCAACTAGCTATCTCACGCCAGTGCGTGTTTTAGGTATAAGCCTAAACCTTTCCTTTTTCTTTTATTTTGAACTCCTAAAATCCATAATCAATTCATTTTAACTCCAAATTTGCTGATTCAAATTCCTAGTGACCCCATAAATCATTCTCTACCTCAAGGAGTACCTTACACATTTTTCCAGAATACTTTCTTTCACACATGTTTCACAAAACCCCATTTCCCTATTTTTGTGATGGACTTTGGAAAATCACAGAGAGATCATCTTTGATCCAAATGCCATGATTCAAATTTCTATATGCTTCTAAGTTCATAACTTACGTTATGAACATTTTTATTAATACTTTCAGTGCCACACAATATAATGATCCATTTCTTCATACTTGTCAACTTTGCAAATTCATAGGAAATTCATTTGAACTCCAAATCCAAAGGAAACCAACTCCCAGATGCTTCTAAAATCATTCTTTGATAAATGGGTGCCTTTGCTCAATTTTTAAAGTAATATTTCTGTACACTTCTTGCAAATCCACCAATCCCTTGATTCCATCATATTGAAATATTCCGAGATATCCATTGATCAAATCCCATTGAAACCACTTTGGTCATACCTCATATGACCAAAGGTATCCTAGAAAAGTCCAACTTGCATTTTTAGAGCACTTTTATTTTTGCCTTGTTGTGTTGCTTATTGTGATTGTTTCCGCCGTTAGTTGACGAAGTAGACGGAGTACTTGGAGAAGGACCCGAAGACTTGAAGACCTCGAAGACTTTGTTAAAACAGGCAAGCAACCCTTTGACCATGCCTATGAAACCCTTTTTATGCATGTCATATAGCACCATATTTTTGTTGCAAAAGAATCATGATGAGGTGGTAACAACTTTGATGGTTTGCCACCATACTTCCTCGTTGATACTTGCATTGTGCATGACCCTACCTTCTTTTGAGGGTTATGCCGGTGGGGGTAGATAGAATGCTAAGTAGTGCTACGCAAAAAAGGAGGGGATATGCATGGTGATGGAGACAAAGTATTTTCAAAAGACTTTTCGAAAACCCCGTCGGGTGCCACTTATGCCCGAGGAAGATAATGAGATGGGTATCCACTTGATGACGAAGTGGTGTACCGAGGCAAGTGTGTGTGTTGTTTTCGAAAGCGGATTAGATTTAAGATTTGTCAACTGTCCCAACCTTACATGCGCAACCACTCTATCCTTGTATGGGAAAGGGCATTATTGATTACCTAGGCCGATACTAGCTTTGAGCCCGCATTACTAGTGACGGGGAGAGTTGGTGCTCTCCCTCGACGGGTCGTGCCAGGTAGGGCGGCCATGACTGTTTTCACAGGGCACCGGACACACCGTTGGTCCCTTCGTGTATGCGTAATAATGTGAAAAGGGCAGAGTCCCACGATCTTTTGCTTATACACGAGCGCCCTGTATCAACGAGTGGACTCCTTGTTAGTGTCGTATAGGGAAAGATAGTAATCGGGTGCTTACCCCGGGTACTTGAGGTACCGCGGGTCATGGATGACACGAAAGTTCCCTGGATCTTGTGGGTGAAGTGTGCAGCCTCTGCAGAGTGTAAAACTATTCGAATAGCCGTGTCCACGGTCAAGGACAGTTGGGCGGTGCTGCTTAAACTACGTCCAAAGATTTGCAAACCATTGTGTGTGTTTGGATAAGTGGGAAGATCTACTTGGGTCAAGTCAAGGACTTGACATGAATGAGTTGGGTTGATGTCCTCTCTATTTATGTTGATATCTGTAACCTGTCCTCATGGTTACTTAAATTCTCCTGATGCATGTCTTACAAGTTGTTGAGCATGTCATTGCACTCAAAACTAGCTTTCTGCAAAAATTTACCTATATCATGCATTGTTGTATCTTGAACCAAAACACGGGTTGCTTGCGAGTACATTCAAAGTACTCATTGGCTTGCCACTGGTTATTTAATTGGCCAGGCATGGAAGAACAGGAGTTCGAAGAAGAGTCCTTTGGAGACGAATTTGCGAACTAGGACGTTTCCCAGTCAGAATGCATGTAGGGTTAAGGCAGATGGCATGGGTTCTGCTTATCAACGAAGATTTCCGCTGCTTAAGTTTAATTGGTATTCAGCCCTTATGGCTTTATCTATGTAAGACTTGACCATAATGGTCATAATTTGTGTAAGACGGTATGTATGGATGTAAGACTCTTGTTATTCAGCTTCTGTGTGTTCAGTGAGCATTGATCTCTGGGATCACTGTACACGTGCATTCGGTGATCTCGACTTATGAGTCGGGGTCCCCACAATGTGGTGTACCAAGGATCCATGAGTGGTGAGAGCCGTCAATTCTGGGGCCATGAGTGGGGTTGGCATAGATTTCCCCACGAATGAAACCTCCGTAGGGTCTTGGTTGGAGTCTACGGGAGGGATGTGTACTGCTGCCCAATATTTCGACGTGGAAGGGGTGATCCTTGATTTGAACAGCTCGTACTGGGGTGGCTGGGTAGAACCCATGGTACTGCAGGTAAAGTCCCACAATATTTTGACAAAACTACCCGGGGTTGCATCTGGGGTTCTCAGATATATACTAGGGCTCGGCATGGCAAGAAATGTTTGTGAGAGTGGCGCACGAGGTGAGGGGTGCTGCGCAAGGTCACGAGGTGGCCTTCTTATAAAGCAACCGGGCTGGTTATTTACCATGGTGAAAAGGTAATAGATTTGCCAGATCAGCTCCAAGGGTCGGGGTCAGAGTCACAGATACACACATCTCACAAAAGGGACACGTTAATGTAGGTGTCGTCGGGGTTGGTTTTGGTAGCTGTGCCTAAAAAAGAAAACAACTGCAGGCTGACACAAATATGCAAGGTTACTATTAAAACAGAGGCACAACAACAGGCTGCGTTTATTTACAAGGTCACACGATTACAAAGCGAGGATACACTGAGACTCGGCACTACTCGGGTGACTTAGTCTACCTCGTTTATGTCCAAACGGGCGTGCCTTGTGGATGTCGAGGCTTCTCCACGGTTCTCACCGTCGGGATTAGCCGGAGGTGGTTGAGGGGCTTCAGGGTCGGGGCGGTGATGATGACCATCACGGGGATTGTTGGCCACAATCCCGTTGGAGTGTGTTCCCAAAAGGAGACGAAGCACTTCTGGGGTCATCAAAGTACCTTGGCTGCTGGCTGGGGCTGATCTCAGGTTCTCGATCGGGTGTCCGAACAGCACGACTGGGTAGTCGGCGTCGGGTTCGTCTACCCTGCTTGTCGGGGCTCGGTGAACCAGCTCTCCACGAGCTGCGATCAATCAATGGTTATTTGATCGAACAGTGCCTCTAGTGCACCTACATAGCGCACTAGGTGCAACAACGCAGGGTCCGTCTCGTGATCTCCATTGGCAACTTGGGGTGGTCTACCATACCCTTCACGCCTGGGGTAGTAGTAGAACGAGCGATAGTTAACTCTGGGCGACAACTGCCGGAGTTGAACTATAGCCTCTCGAGCAGCTAATTTGGATGGCTTGTGGCTCGAAGGAAGTGGTCCTTCCGGTGAACTCAGTAGGGGCGTTCTGGCGATGCACCTATCGTAGATGTGCACAAAGGGCCCGTAATTGACGGCTCTCACCGCTCATGGTTCCTTGGTACACAACATATTATGGGGGCTCTTCTAACGCATAGGCACGCCGGGTGAGGTTTGCGAGTATGGTCACAAAACCTCCAAGGTTGGTTGCTGTGGTCTCATTGTGCACTACGGGGCCAGGCATTATGGCTAGGCTCGGGGAAGAGGCTGTGCTGTGCTGGGTTGAGGCTAGCATGCCCTTTTTGCAGAAAAGGGGACGGAGTCTTCCTTCGCACGTTTGCGGATGGAACAAAATGGGCGTCGGTCACTGGCGCGTGATCGACAGGCTAAGATGATAGGTTGGGCACCAACTGCCAAAAGGTGTCGGGGTCACTGTGTGGCTATCTTGCACCAGAAGCTTGGCCGGGGTTTGGTTAAGGTCTGAAGGGTTGGTTTACCTAGGTTTATCGACCTGGCTAAGATAGGATTAGCCAATGGTCAGCCTGGCTCTGATACCAAGTTTGTGATGACCGGTTTTTCGGGTATTAATTTCCATAAAATGGCCCTTGTGCTCACCAGCCCCAGGATTACTGTTAGCTGATGAGGCACCAACTTGATTACAGAAATTCCAAGAAAATACAAAATATGTAGTACAAGACCATTCTGGCCTGTGAGTACAACAAATGGTTTCTAGTGGTTGATGGCGAAAGCGGTTTGTGGTACATCAGTGTTTATGGGACTCCATTTCCCACGGGAACAGCTGACCATGATAACTCCTATCCTCGCGAGGCTGCTATCACCGTTGCTTAGGTTCCGGGGCGGTCATCACGGTCGCTCCTCTCCGCGCAAGAAATCTGGCCAGACAATAGCCAGGGACAAGCCAGTGAGTACGTTTGAATGTACTTGCAAACATTATGAACACGGGTATAATATAACAACGATAATTTTTCTCTGAAAATATTTTAAGATCATGATGCCAGTCACGTCAGTAAAAACTCTGATGCACGCAAGCAGGTTATTTATGGATATGCAATAATGTAGTAGTAATAAAATGCACCGATCGGGTGTCTGTAGTGACGCCTCGAAAGGTTAGTAAACAAAGAGAAATGCCTCAAGGCCCGAAATGCGACACCACATAAAGGGCTATTAAAATGAATAAATAACAAGCATGCCACAGTCGGGCGTCTCAGCGACACCACATAAAGGGCTTATAAAGAAAAAAAATAACAAGCATGCCACGATGAAGGCCTCAGCGACACCACATAAAGGGCTTATAAAGAAAAAAAATAACAAGCATGCCACGGTCAGGCGTCTCAAATACACCACATAAAGGGCTTAATAAGAAATCACAGTGAATATCCAGGAGGTAGAACCATCCCAGGGATATTCGATAATTCCAATAATATAATGGGTTAGTCCACAACAAAATAATAATCGTAATCATCACAAGTCTCAAGTAGTGATCCCAGTTCTGGTTTAACAGTTTCTCCTCCAAAGACTGACACTAAGACCGACACTCGACCCATCCCAGACTGTAATCCTTAACCATGGACACGACTATTTGAACAGGCTTAATCACTGCAGAGGGTGTACTCTTTACCCACGAACAACGGATTCCTTTAGTCCATCGGGGCTAACTCCGTCTACGGCCTTTTAATTGAAAACACACCTATCCGCACACACCAGCCTAACTTACCGGTGTCTGGAATCACCCAGGACACCCGTTAAGCGAAACTTTAAGTGGGGAGGCTACAACCTCGACATAACATGGGATCAAAAATTTATACTGTGCGCAAACTAGGGGAGCTACCCCTTCGGCTACAACCGAAACACCCATGCTCCCGGACTAGGTGGCATGCCTACCGGATGCCTCCGGTATCTTCCACCAAGGCCTCTCTGTACGGTGTGTGCTAGGAAAGGGGTTGACAACTTACTAGACCGTACCCTACCTTTGGCAGGGGCAAGTGGCAGCACGAAACAAGTATGGGGGTTACCAGGACAAGACTCGATCTACGGTCGACTCGGGAGGTTTAAATATTCCCTGCATGATTAGCATAACAATATATATAAACATCAACCAACAGACAGAATCGTCACGCGACGTACCCCCTCATGCCATACCGGACACGACCGTCTCGACGGAAGGCTAGGGACAAGACCGAGTCTACCCAAGATAGAGGCTTTCCCGATTTCTCTTCCGGTATGTATGAAAGGCACATGACGGTGATTACCATCACAACCATATCAAACTCCAATAGCATGAAAACATTAATATGCACCCATGAGTAGGAACCATCACATAAAATGATGTATACCCCGTGTCGAGGTGGTGTTGTCACCGCATCAAATAACCCACACAATAATATGCCAGGGTTCAGAATGCTTGCCTTCAAGTTGTGGGGAGGCTGGGTGCATTCCAAAACTCTTGAAAGTTTTCTCCTCTCTCCACAAATCCTATTTAAAAATATTTTTAAATCAATATACAGTTCAAAAACAGTACCAAAAAGTTGTCTGAATTTTTTTTGAAATAAATCTTAAAATAAACTAGAAAATATTTGAAAGAGTTAGAAAAAAGAATCAACTCATTTGGAGTTATATTTAAAAAGTTCTAGCTAGTCAAAGTTTTGGTAAGAATCTGTTTTTAATAAAAACTGAAAAAGAAAACGTTTCAAACGCGATTACGTTTTTGGCCAGGGGAGGCGTACTTGGGGGTTTTACGCCTCCACTTATCCAGCGTGTACCGCTGGGAGTCGCCGACAAGGTCCAGGGGGCCCACTAGTCATGTTTGACTGGTCTCCCCTCCCTCTTCTTCTTCTGCCCGAGCAGAGGCGGGACTCCGGCGACCGTCGTCGGCGAACGGTGGTTCCTCGCGGGGAGCTGAGGGCGGGGATCGATCCACGGATCAGGGGCGGTCCTTCCGGTGGTTGTAGGGTCATCGGAGGTGGAGGAAATCGCCGGCGGTGAGCTCTGCGGCGGAGGAAAGCTTCGGTGGATTTGGGGACTCGGCCTACGGTGATGCTCTGTCGTCGTTTGGGTTCTGGGCGGCTCCGCAAGACGATGTGGAGCAGAGTGGTGGTGATGAATGGGTGGGGGAGGCTCTGGTGGCGCCGGGGTGAACCGAAACGAGGCGGCGGCCGAGCTGGCCGGAGAGGTTGAAAACGGCCTTCCCCTCTTCAATTGATGGTAACGAGGCACTAGGAGGACGGCGTGAGGCTGCTTGAGTGATCGGGGGAGCTCGGGGGCTTCCTTTTATAGCGCCTCCATGTCGGTTCGCGGCGACCGTGGATGAGCTCGTCGGCGGACCGCCCTACTGTGCTGTAGGGCGACGTGGCGGTGGCTGGAAAGCTCCAGGGGCTAATGACGACCACTCCACTGTCGAAGGAGGCGAGCTGGCACGCTGAGGTGGTTTGGGCGGTGCTGCCCATGGCGGTGGCGGATGCGGCCGCGGGCGTGTCGCCAAGCGGCTTGCTGGTGATGCTGCAAGGGGCGAGGAGGCGGTCGGGGCTTCTAGCGTGACGTGGCGAGAGGGAGAGGATTTGTATGAGCAAGGGGAAACTTATCCAGGGGGGTGCTGGCTCGGACGCGAGCACGTGTAAAATGCGTGCTCTGCTCACGCTCTGTGCGTGCACGGTACTCGTTCGACGAAATGCTAGGGCGACCAAAGTTGCTAGAGAGCCACTGCAAATCTACAGGCCTAGGTTAGAGACATATAGAAGGCTATTAGACAACTTGGTTTGGGACAAGGAGAAAGTTCATGATACAAAACCTTCAACCATGCCAAATCTGTCTATGCACACAGGGTGTTTGACAAAATGCCAGAGGCATCTAGGCATTACTTGGGGTGGTCAAATCTCCCAGAGTGGGGTCTCTTTAGATGCAAGAGAGGTTGGTGAGCTTAGTTTGCCAAATGAAGAAACTTGTTAGTGCAAGTTTTGCAAAACTTCAATTCTGGACAGGTGGTAAATGGCATCATTACATGAACCAAAAATGTCCCAAAGGGTGCATGCTCATGGACTTAGGGGTTTTGCAGGGTTGACTACAAGGTGAGAAAGCACAAGGGCATTAGAGCAAAAATAAATAGGGTTGCAGTAGAAATCACAAGGCTGGACCAGAATGAAAAAGAGGTTGATTCACTAAATTTTTCCAAAGAACAACACTAGGTTTTTGCATAAAGTTTGATGGCATGGTACCACTGACATCCCACAAATTTGGTGGAGGTTTTGAAGAAATATCTAAATAGGTTGTAGTGCAAAACTGCCCACTGTGAAAATTAGGTGTAGAGCTCAAAATATTCAATGAAAGAAATATATTTTTGCATAAAAGTGATTTAGAAACATCACATGACATCTCCAAATTTTGGGTGGAATATTAGTTAAATTATCAAGTGGTTGTAGTACAAAAAGAGCTCCAAAATTAAATGGAAATCATTTTTAAGGAATAAAGCTCAGGGAGAAATAATTAAATAAATAAATCTACTGATAAAGAAATGTTATATTGAGAGAGCATAGAAGTCCAATATATTTTGGAAAGTTTCCACTTGGGTAAAACTCCTCAATATTAAAAAGAAGGGTTCTGAAATCAACAGAAAATCCAGAAAGCAAAATTTTTAAACTCCTGGAAAAATTTTAATAATTAAAACCTGGTTAAATTTTTGGGGTGTTACAATTGGGGACCCCGTCCTGCGTCTCCAGGCGCGAGGCGCTAGACCTAGAGATGTGGGTGATCCTGAACGGGGCCTCCCACATAGGCGAGAGCTTGTGAAGCCCCTCCCTAGAGAGCACCTGCCTCAGGACGAGGTCACCCACCTCGAGGGTCCTAGAGCGGATGCTGCGAGAGTGATACCGCCGCAGCGCCTGCTGGTATCTCGCGGCACGGAGGGAGGCTTGGTGTCGGGCCTCCTCCCCAAGCACGAGATATGTCCCCGCGAGGCACCCTAGCGTGCCTCGTCAAATGCCAAGACCCGCGGGGAGAGATGTTTGACCTCTTGTGGGAGGACCGCCTCAGCCCCGTAGATGAGGAAGAACGGGGTCTCGCAGCTGGGCTTAGTCGAGGTGGTGCGGATGGACCACAACATGGACTGAAGCTCACTCAGCCAACCCCTGCCGCAGGCCTCAAGCTTCTTCTTGAAGATCCTCATCTTAAAGCCCCTTAGGACCTTCGTGCTAGTGTGCTCGGCCTGGCCGTTACTCCGTGGGTGAGCCACTGAAGCGTAGCATATTTGCGTTCCAAGGTTAGCACAATATGCCCTGAAGAGATTACTTGTGAACTGAGAGCCATTGTCAGTGATGATACGGTTGGGGACCCCAAAGCATCTCACAAGGCCCGTGATGAACTTGACGGCTGAGCCAGCACGGATGGTGCCCATGGGCTCCACCTCCGCCCACTTGGTGAATTTATCGATGGCGACGTAGAGGTAGCGATAGCCCCCGGCTGCTCGTGGGAACGTGCCCAGGATGTCCAGCCCCCAGACCGTGAATGGCCATGAGAGCGGGATGGTATGGAGGCCCTGAGCGGGCTAGTGGATCTGTTTGGCGTTGAACTAGCAGGCCTCGCAGGATCGCACTAGCTCGGTGGCATCATTGAGTGTTGTGGGCTAGTAGAACCCGCCGCAGAACACCTTGCCTACGAGGGTGCGCGATGAAGAATGGTGCCCCGGTTACTGCTCTGGCCCATCTTGGGTGCTCTGGTCCATAAAAAACCTCCAGCAAGTTTCGCGGTGTTTGTCTTCCATCTGATATTGATTTCCTACGATGTAAAAAACTAGCAAAATGCAACAACTGGCACTGTGATGAGGACATCAATACCATTGTTACACCCATAGCCCCTACTATTACATATAATGGACCAATTACTAGAGCTCGCGCACGCCAATTAAATTACCAGGTACTTCCGTTTCTTGGTAATGATTCTAATGTTCATGATAATATGATGCTGCCTAAATTGGATACATTTGTTTTGCTTACAAATGAAGTGCCTAGCTTGTAGAAGGATGAACATTGGAGCAAGAACAAGCATGGAGTTGATGGCATGCGCAAGGGGAACAAGAACGTAGTTACAAGTGATGATTTCAGGACTTTGAAGCCACCATAAGGAGTGAATGAAGCCTTGGACGAAATATAAAAGATGCCACTTCATAAATTTTGTCTAGAGGCTATCCTAGGTGCTGCGTCACCTTATTATTGGGCCAGGCCCATGTAATTTCGAAATACATAAGTATAGGCTGTTTTTAGAGTCCGTATGTGTGGTGAAACAAGAGATAGGGTTGGTTTCGGACCCCTTACCCAAGGGCCACGAAATTCCCCCCCTCTTCCTCCATATATACAGCCCTTAGGGCACCGTTTAGACTTTGGGTTTTGTTTAGATTAAAAGTTCGCCATAGCTGCAACTTCGCATTTCGTTTGTGTTCAACGACCAAACAAAGGCGTCATGTAACCCCACCTTGATCAATAAAGCTTTCATCTTATATTCGCAATATCCAGATTGCAATCTCAGTTTCTTGCTTGTTCTTCGTTTGCTCGCAGCAAAGAGACCCTCGTGGTCAGGTTGATCGTGCTCCGGCGTGGTCAATAACCTGTCGGAGTTGGTTTAGCGATTGCTAAGGCGCGACGTCCTCGCACATTCGGAGTCGGATCGTCAAAGTCGATTTCCACCAAAGCAATATCCATCATCTCATCGAAAGACGGGACACCTTTGCCTCTATCAAGTGGTATCAGATTTCCAGGTTTCTCGGTGAGATTTTACAGTTTTTCATAGTTAGATCGAGTCTGTTCTTCATACCTATAGTCCACGAAAAAGCCAAAAAAAAATTAGGGTTAGTACATCCCATCCGAACCAATCTCAGCCTTTGCATAATCTTTTCTGTATTTGCTTTGTTGAATTTGCAGTTGCATCGTCGTGTCAAGTTGCTGGTCTTAGCGTCTAGTCCTTTAGAGTTTCGAGTTCTGTTCACAGGTTGTTACGTCACCGCTGCCATATATCACCACCGCAGCATCATTGCTGCTGCCATATACCACCACCGCACCAACTTCATCACCGCTGCCATATACCACCACCCCATATTCACCGCCAATCCTAGTCCATATACGCCACCACATATCCGCCGCCATCACGCCAATCCGAGTCCACCTGCAACATATATCCGCCACCATCCGAAGTTCCACCAGATTCATCTCCGCCACCACGGAGATTCCACCAGATTCCTCTCCGCCACCACCCTAGTCTGAGTCCAGTAATTGTTGCTTTGTTTTGGATTTCCAGATCACGCCATACTCCAAGTCGTGACAGAGAAGGACTCCCCAACTTTCGTGTTACCCGCAGTAGAAAAATAGTTCCAAACTCAAAAAAAAACTAAGTCTAGAAAATTCTGGCTAGGCAGTTTTTAGACCATTTGTAGACTTTTTGGAAAAAAATTTGTTGCGGAGCAAAAAAAAGAGGAATAAAGTGCAAAAAAAAAAGAAAAAAAAAGAGAGAAAAAAATTCAGAGTGTGCTCCTCCCTTGTTTACGTGCAGCGCCGTGATTTTGTTAGTGTTCTAGGCTCGCGTCTCTAGCACGGTCTAGCCTAGGACCAAAGACAAGACTGCGTCGTTGAGCGTTTATTCAACTTTGCATCTCTGAATTGAATATTGCTGACCCTTTTTGCTACCATATTATAAGCCTTCCCAGCTCCACATACATCTACGTCGTGCATTTGACTCTCCCTGGCAATCGCTCTATCCAAGCTTTTGAGAGTTTTGACTACAACGGTTGCCGATCACCGCCTGCTGTTGGGTAAGAAATGGTAAGAATTTGAGATTTGCTTGACGGATTTGTGACACCCACCACCACCTCTTGTTAGTAGTCTGTAGGATCATATTCTTGTGTGTTTCTATTGTCGCTAACCATGCTGTGATCATGTCGTTTAGACCGACCGGGAGAACATGACGAATAAAGAGTTGCATGATAAATTTCAGCAAATGATGAGTGGACAGGTGCAAGATGTGCTAAACGGATTTTAAGAGGCCATGGAGAAGATAGATGGCATGGAGAAGACGTTTGAAACAAAGCTCGATAACAAGTTTAATGAATTGCTCGCGCGTCTTCCACCACCACCGGCTGCACCTAACGCACCTCTACCACCACAACAACAACAACGACTACCTCCACGTCACGAAACAGCCCTCCGCCGAGCGAGCCGTGTCCCTCTTGCGCTTGGCCAAACTATTGGTGCTGCTGCCGATACTTCTGTGGCTCCTGCTGCTGATGCGGAGGAGGATGATTATGTGGGAGATTACGAGGATGAAGTTGATCATAATCAGAACTACGTGCAACCACCAGCACCACAACCACCAGGTCGTCCACATGCAAATAGTGGGAATTTTTAGGGCTCCCCTTCAGGTACGAGATCATGACCATCCCCCTAAACTAAAATTGAATATTCCACCATTTGAGGGTAGATATGTTCCTGATATATATCTTACTTGGGAGTTAGAAACTGAACAACGATTTACATGTTTACAATATCCTGAGGAGAGACGTGTTCCTGCTGTTGTTTGTGCTTTGACTAGCTTTGCATGTGTTTGGTGGTCTGAACATTGTCGATTATATCATGTTCCAGCTACTTGGGCTGCTTTGAAAACTGCTATGCGTACTCGTTGGGTTCCACCATATTATCAACGTGAATTACTTCAAAAATTGCAGCGCTTAAGACAAGGAAATTCGGTAGAAGAATATTATCAGGAATTACAAACCGGCTTGATTAGATGTGGTATTGTTGAGGAGAATGAAGCTATGCTTGCACGTTTTCTGGGTGGATTAAATAGAGAGATTCAGACCATTCTAGACTATAAGGATTATAATAATATCACTCGTTTATTCCATATTGCTTGTAAAGCTGAACGTGAAGTGCAGGATCCACAGGCATTGGCGCTCACTAACTTTTCTGCAGGTCGACCTTCATCATGGACACCACGTGCATCATCTACTTCCACTGCACCATCACCTCCTTCAGGTGCCACCTCCAACCGTGATACAAGAAAGAAGGCACAACCACCACTATCTGCCAAGAGCACACCCGCTGCCTGCACAGAGCTCTTCTTCTTCCATTGCGTCAACAAGGCACACAACCGATATTATTTGTCGTCATGTAAGGGAAGAGGACATTTTACAGAGAATGCAAATCTCAGCGTGTGATGATTGCTCGAGGATGGTGGGTATGAGTCCGCTTAGTGACTATGATGAGGAGACTTTGGCTCTTATTACACATGAGGAACACGGTGGAGATGATTCTGATCATGAGACACAATACATGGCTCTTTGAAGATCTTTGACGGTATGAATGTTTAGTTGCTCAACGTGTTTTGAGTGTGCAGGTTACACAAGCTGAGCAAAATCAGAGGCATAATTTGTTCCATACAAAGGGAGATGTGAAGGAACGTTCTATTCGCGTCATCATAGATGGAGGGAGCTGCAACAACTTGGCTAGCATGGAGATGGTGGAGAAGTTATCTCTCACCACAAGACCACATCCACATCCTTACTACATCCAATGGTTCAACAACAGCGCCAAGGTTAAGGTAACACGTCGTTCGGTGCATTTTAGTATCTCTACATATGCTGATTATGTTGATTGTGATGTGGTACCTATGCAAGCATGTTCCTTATTACTTGGTAGACCATGGAAATTTGATAAAATTATGTACACCATGGTAGAAACAATCAAGATACTCTTGTTCATAAGGATAAAAATATTACTTTGCTTCCTATGACTCCTGATTCCATTTTGAAAGATGATATTAATAGAGCTAATAAAGCAAAACAGGAGAAAAATAAGAGTGAAAATCAGATTGTGGCAAAAGAATTTGAGCAACAAATGAAGCCTAATAATAAACCATCTGCCGTTGCTTCTGAAATTAAATTGAAAAGTGCATGTTTACTTGCCACCAAATCTGATATTGATGAGCTAGATTTTAGCAAATCTGTTTGCTATGCTTTTGTGTGCAAAGAGGCATTATTTTCATTCGAGGACGTGCCTTCCTCTTTGCCCCTTGCTGTCACTAACATTTTGCAGGAGTTTGCTGACATCTTTCCACAAGACGTGCCACCGGGATTACCACCTATTCGAGGGATTGAGCATCAAATTGACTTAATTCCCGGTGCATCGCTACCCAACCGTGCACCATACCGTACCAATCTAGAGGAGACGAAGGAGATTATGCGTCAAGTACAGGAGCTGCTCGACAAAGGTTATATACGCGAATCTCTTAGTCCTTGTGTTGTTCCTATTATACTAGTGCCTAAAAAGGATGGTACGTCGTGTATGTGTGTTGATTGTAGAGGCATTAATAATATTACTATTCGTTATCGCCATCCTATTCCTAGGCTAGATGATATGCTTGATGAATTGAGTGGCTCTACAATATTCTCCAAAGTTGATTTATGAGTGGATACCATCAAATTCGTATGAAATTGGGAGATGAATGGAAAACAACATTTAAAACTAAGTTTGGTTTATATGAGTGGTTAGTCATGCCTTTTGGGTCAACTAATGTGCCTAGTACTTTCATGAGACTAATGAATGAAGTTTTACGTGCTTTCATTGGACGATTTGTGGTAGTCTATTTTGATGATATACTGATTTATAGCAAATCTTTGGAAGAACATTTGGAACATTTACGTGCTGTTTTTATTGCTCTACGTGATGCATGTTTGTTTGGTAACCTTGGGAAGTGCACCTTTTGCACCGACCGAGTATCTTTTCTTGGCTATGTTGTTACTCCATAGGGAATTGAAGTTGATAAAGCCAAGATTGAAGCTATTGAGAGTTGGCCGCAGCCCAAAACAGTCACACAAGTAAGGAGTTTTCTTGGCCTCGCTGGTTTCTATAGGCGTTTTGTGAGAGATTTCAGCACCATTGCTGCACCTCTCAACGAGCTAACAAAGAAGGATGTGCCTTTTGTTTGGGGTACCGCATGTGAAGAAGCCTTCACGGTATTGAAAGATAAGTTGACACATGCTCCTTTACTCCAACTTCCCGATTTTAATAAGACTTTTGAGCTTGAATGTGATGCTAGTGGAATTGGATTAGGAGGTGTGTTATTATAAGATGGCAAACCTGTTGCATACTTTTCTGAAAAATTGAGTGGGCCTAGTCTGAACTATTCTACTTATGATAAAGAATTATATGCTCTTGTTCGGACTTTAGAGACATGGCAACATTATTTATGTCCCAAAGAATTTGTTATACATTCTGATCATGAATCTTTGAAACATATTAAATGTCAAGCTAAACTGAATCGTAGACATGCTAAATGGGTTGAATTCATTGAGACTTTACCTTATGTCATTAAACACAAGAAGGGTAAAGAAAATGTTATTGCTGATGCTTTGTCTCGTCGCTATACTATGCTTTCACAACTTGACTTCAAAATATTTGGTTTAGAGACCATCAAAGATCAATATGTGCATGATGCTGATTTTAAAGATGTAATGCAGAATTGTAAAGAAGGAAGAACATGGAACAAGTTCGTTGTTAATGATGGTTTTGTGTTCCATGCTAACAAGCTATGCATTCCTGCTAGCTCTGTTCGTCTTTTGTTGTTGCAGGAGGCGCATGGAGGAGGATTAATGGGACACTTTGGCGTGAAGAAGACGGAGGACATACTTGCTACACATTTCTTTTGGCCAAAGGTGAGACGGGATGTTGAGCGTTTTATTACTCGCTGCACTACATGTCAAAAAGCTAAGTTACGACTCAATCCTCATGGTTTATATATGCCTTTGCCTCGTACCTAGTGTTCCTTGGGAGGATATATATATATATATATATATATATATATATATATATATATATATATATATATATGGACTTTGTTTTAGGTTTACCTCGAACAAAGAAGGGGATGGATAGCATATTTGTTGTCGTGGATAGGTTCTAAAAAATGGCACACTTTATACCATGTCATAAAAGCGATGATGCCGTTAATGTTGCTGATTTGTTCTTTCGTGAAATTATTCGCTTCCATGGTGTGCCCAATACTATTGTTTCAGATCGTGATACTAAATTTCTTTGCCACTTTTGGAGATGTTTATGGGCTAAGTTGGGGACTAAACTGCTTTTTAGTACTACTTGTCATTCCCCAAACTGATGGACAAACTGAAGTAGTCAATAGAACATTGTCTACTATGCTTAGGGCTGTTTTGAAGAATAATAAGAAAATGTGGGAAGAATTCTTGCCTCATATTGAATTTGCTTATAATCGTTCATTGCATTCTACTACTAAGATGTCCCTTTTGAAATTGTGTATGGTTTCCTCCCTCGTGCACCTATTGATTTGTTGCCTCTTCCATCTTCGGAGAAGGTTAATTTTGATGCTAAAGAACGTGCTGAATTGATTTTAAAAATGCATGAGTTAACTAAGGAAAACATTGAGCGTATGAATGCTAAATATAAACTTGCTGGAGATAAGGGTAGAAAACATGTTGTGTTTTCACCTGGAGATCTTGTTTGGTTACATTTGCGTAAGGATAGGTTTCCTAATTTGCGCAAATCAAAGCTAATGCCACGTGCTGATGGTCCATTTCAGGTGTTAGAGAAAATAAATGATAATGCATATAAACTTGAGCTGCCTACTGATTTTGGGGTTAGTCCCACTTTTAACATTGCAGATTTGAAGCCTTATTTGGGTGAGGAAGATGAGCTTCCGTCGAGGACGACTTCATTTCAAGAAGGGGAGGATGATGAGGACATCAATACTATTGTTACACCCATAGCCCCTACTGTTACATATAATGGACCAATTACTAGAGCTCACAAGACGCCAATTAAATTACTGTGTACTTTCGCTTTCTTGGTAATGATTCTAATGTTCATGAGAATATGATGTCGCCTAAATTGGATACATTTGTTTTGCTTACAAATGAAGGGCCTAGCTTGGATAAGGATGAACATTGGAGCAAGAACAAGCATGGAGTTGATGGCATGCGCAAGGGGAACAAGAACGGAGTTACAAGTGATGATTTCAGAACTTTGAAGCCACAATAAGGAGTGAATGAAGCCTTGGACGAAATATACAAGATGCCACTTCATAAATTTTGTCCAGAGGCTATCCTAGGTGCTGCGTCACCTTATGATTGGGCCAGGCCCATGTAATTTCGAAATACATAAGTATAGGCTGTTTTTAGAGTCCATATGTGTGGGGAAACAAGAGATAGGGTTGGTTTCGGACCCCTTCCCCAAGGGCCACGAAATTCCCCCCTCTTCCTCCATATATACAGCCCTTAGGGCACCGTTTAGACTTTGGGTTTTGTTTAGATTAAAAGTTCGCCATAGTTGCAACTTCGCGTACTTCGTTTGTGTTCAACGACCAGACAAAGGCGTCATAGAACCCCACCTTTATCAATAAAGCTTTCATATTATATTCGCAATATCCAGATTGCAATCTCAGTATCTTGCTTGTTCTTCGTTTGCTCGCAGGAAACAGACCCTTGTGGTCAGGTTGATCGTGCTCCGACGTGGTCAATAACCTATCGGAGTTGGTTTAGCAATTGCTAAGGCGTGACGTCCTCGCACGTTCGTAGTAGGATCGTCAAAGTCGATTTCCACCAAAGCGATATCCATCATCTCATCGAAAGACGGGACACCTTTGCCTCTATCACACTAGGCAATGGGTCAATAGTATAGTTCCAAAAAATTATTTAAAGTTGCTATAAAATAATTTTAAAACAATCAAGAATGATAAAATAACAGCATGACTACTTCATAAATTATAGATAAGTTGGAGACGTATCAGCATCCCCAAGCTTAATTCCTACTCGTTCTCGAGTAGGTAAATGACAAAAGAAATAATTTATGAAGTGTGAATGCTAGAAATGTGCATAAGCTTGATCAATGATAATTTCAATCACTTTTCCTAGCATCATAACAGGAACTCTTTCTCATAAAACTTATCATGATAAAGTAGCAATTGAAACTGGATTTTTGTTGTGGAATGCTACCTATCGTATTCATCATAAACTCTTCTATTTTGTAGCATGGACATTTGGACTTTTATATGGTTCAAAGCAATAGTCTAGTTTTGACATGAGGACTTTAATATTGAAATATACCAACAAGCAACCATGTCTTTCAAAATATCAATGCTAAAATAAGTTATCCCTGTTGGGGCACGCAGAAATTTCAAAGGATTTCGTATGCACACGCAAGATCATGGTGATGCATAGCAACGAGAGGGGAGAGTGTTGTCTACGTACCCTCGTAGACCGTAAGCGGAAGCATTAGCACAACGTGGTTGATGTAGTCGTACGTCTTCGG
Source organism: Aegilops bicornis (assembly GCA_021605145.1). Classification (NCBI taxonomy): domain Eukaryota; kingdom Viridiplantae; phylum Streptophyta; class Magnoliopsida; order Poales; family Poaceae; genus Aegilops; species Aegilops bicornis. The sequence continues at coordinate 420,881,300 of CM038675.1, read as the reverse complement.
GATCCGACCGATCAAGTACCGAACGCACGGCACCTCCAAGTTCAGCACACGTTCATCTCGATGACGTCCCTTGAACTCTGATCCAGCCGAGCTTTGAGGGAGAGTTTCGTCAGCACGACGGCGTGGTGAAGATGTTGATGTTCTACCGACGCAGGGCTTCGCCTCAGCACCGCTACAGTATTATCGAGGTGGACTATGGTGGAGGGGGCACCGCACACGGCTAAAAGATCAAACAGATCAATGTTGTGTTTCTGGGGTGGCCCCCTGCCCCTGTATATAAAGGAGCAAGGGGGGGTGCGGCCGGCCAACGGAGAGGGCGCGCCAGGAGGTGTCCTACTCCCATCGGGAGTAGGACTCCCCCCTTTCCTAGTTGGATTAGGACTCGGGAAGGGGAAGGAGTGGATAGAAGAAGGAAGGGGGGGCGCCGCCCCCCTCTCCTTGTCCTATTCGGACTGGGGGGGGGGGGAGGGGCGCGCGGCCCAGCCCTAGCCGCCTCTCCTCTCCTCCACCTAGGCCCACTAAGGCCCATTATGTTCTCGGGGGGTTCCGGTAACCTCCCGGTACTCCGGCAAAATCCCGATTTCACCGGGAACACTTCCGATATCCAAACATAGGCTTCCAATATATCAATCTTCATGTCTCGAGCATTTCGAGACTCCTCGTCATGTCCGTGATCACATCCAGGACTCCGAACAAACTTCGGTACATCAAAACATATAAACTCATAATATAACTGTCATTGTAACGTTAAGCGTGCGAACCCTACGGGTTCGTGAACTATGTAGACATGACCGAGACACGTCTCCAGTCAATAACCAATAGCGGAACCTGGATGGTCATATTGGCTCCCACATATTCTACGAAGATCTTTATCGGTCAGACCACATAACAACATACGTTGTTCCCTTTGTCATCGGTATGTTACTTGCCCGAGATTCGATCGTCGATATCTCAATACCTAGTTCAATCTCGTTAGTAGCAAGTCTCTTTACTCGTTCTGTAATACATTACCCCGCAACTAACTCATTAGTTGCAATGCTTGCAAGGCTTAAGTGATGTGTATTACCGAGAGGGCCTAGAGATACCTCTCCGACAATCGGAGTGACAAATCCTAATCTTGAAATACGCCAACCCAACATGCACCTTCGGAGACACCTGTAAAGCTCCTTTATAATCACCCAGTTACGTTGTGACGTTTGGTAGCACACAAAGTGTTCCTCTGGTAAATGGGAGTTGCATAATCTCATAGTTATAGGAACATGTATAAGTCATGAAGAAAGCAATAGCAACATACTAAACGATCGAGGGCTAAGCTAATGAAATGGGTCAAGTCAATCACATCATTCTCCTAATGATGTGATCCCGTTAATCAAATGATAACTCATGTCTATGGTTAGGAAACATAACCATCTTTAATCAACGAGCTAGTCAAGTAGAGGCATACTAGTGACACTGCTTGTCTATGTATTCACACATGTATTATGTTTCCGGTTAATACAATTCTAGCATGAATAATAAACATTTATCATGATATAAGGAAATAAATAATAACTTTATTATTGCCTCTAGGGCATATTTCCTTCAATGGCAGGGCGCACTCAGCAGACCTAGAAATCTTGAAAAATGGCAGGGCGCACTCAGCAGACCTAGAAATAAACCTGCTGAGAGCAGCTACGCAACCGGCAAGTCTTCGTACATCCTTGACGCGCTTTGGTTCTTCAATCTGCTCAATGGCCTTGATCTTGTCGGGATTAGCTTCAATCCCTCGTTGAGACACGAAGAACCCGAGAAGCTTGCCGGAAGGGACTCCAAACACGCACTTCTTGGGGTTGAGCTTGAGGTTGATCTTGCAGATTTGCAAAGGTCTCGCCCAAATCTTGAACCAGAGTTGTTTCCGTCTGCTTTTGACCACTATGTCATCCATGTAGGCTTCTACATTTATGTGCATCTGCGGCTCAAAAGCGTCATGGACTACCCTTGCAAATGTTGAACCAGCATTCTTCAAACCGAAAGGCATCCGAATGAAACAGTATGTGCCACATGGTGTGATGAATGCGGTCTTCTCCTCATCTTCTTCAGCCATGAAGATCTGATGGTATCCTGAGTATGCATCAAGAAACGAAAGCAAATCACATCCAGCCGTGGAGTGAACAATCTGGTCAATGCGCGGCAAGGGAAATGGATCTTTGGGACAAGCTTTATTAACATCCGTGAAGTCAATACAAAGTCTCCATTTTCCATTTGCTTTCTTTGCGCGACTACGAGGATTGGCCAACCACGTAGGATGGAGCACTCCTCCGACAAGGCCCGCCGCTTCCAGCTTCTTGATCTCTTCGGCTATGAACTCTTGGCGCCCACCGCTTGCTTCCTGACTTTTTGCTTGACGGGCCGCCACAGAGGACAAACGGCCAAAGCGGTGCTCAATCACTTTCACAGGAACACCGGGGATGTCGACGGTTGCCATGCAAACACGCCGACATTCGCCTCGCAGAAAGCAACGAGCGCGCCTTCCTATTTGGGGTCGAGAGAGGCACTGATGGTAAAGGTACCACCAGTGCCGTCCTCCTTGGCGGGCACCTTCTTGGTCTTTGGCGGAGCCACCATCTTCTTGCACTTGCCGGTGGAGCTCGATGGTACGTCCTGGACGGTAGCGCAGTACTCCGAAGAGGTGCGCTTGCCGGAGTGAGCATCAGAGCCCTTGCCGGACTTGGACTTCGTCTTCTCCCCCCCGGGAGCTTGAGCGGCAAGTGCTTGGCAATCTGTCGCGGCTGCTGCATCCCGGTAGATCTTGTCGGCACAGATAAGGGCATCCTTCTTGTCGCCATGGACAGAGATGACGCTTATCGGGCCTGGCATCTTGAGTAGGTTGTAGGCGTAGTGAGAGGCTGCCATGAACTTGGCGAAGGCCGACGGCCAAGTATCCCATTGTAAGGCAACGGAAATCGGCAACGCCGAATGTGACCCTCTCAGTCCTAAAGTTCAGCTCACGCCAAATGTTACCGCAACGTAATCTTCCCTTCGGCTTGCTCCTTCCCGGATTGATTCCTTGAAGGTACCAGTCTCTTCGAGCTCGCCGTCGTGGATTTGAAGCTTCGAGCACCGCGGAGGAGATCAGATTCAAGCCGCCCGCCGTCAACTAGCATTTTGGTGACCTTGAGGTTGCGGATGGTTGGTGAGACCAACATCGGCAAGCACCCGACCGCAGCTTATGCGATCGTGGTGGTCCTCAATATCAAAAATGATAGGCGTCTTTGGACCACTTGAGAGGCTTGCGCGACTCTCACGGATGGTTCCGCTGCATTGACCTCCCGCATCCATTGCTTGAGTTGGTGGTGGGAGGTATGCGTGGAAGCACCTCCGCCAACGCAGAGGACCTCTGTGGCTTTCTCAAACTCCTGCTCATCGGGCGCTGCCGTCCTCCATATCTTCGTTGTCGCCATCATCTTCATCCTTGTCGCGGCTGCGGGAGGTCTATCTCCTTCTTGCTGCTTGGCCTTGCCAGCGGCGTCCTCCCGGCCGGGGCGTTTCTTGCTTGCTCCCCGGCACCTTCTGGGCCTTCTCCTTGTCGCGCCCGCTCGTACTCAGCTCTCTGCTGTTCGACAAGCTGCTCGACCTTCTTGCAGCTCTGGAGGTCGTGGCCCTTGGTGCGGTGTATCTTGCGATCGCTTGCGGAGCTGTCATCTTGTCGGCGTCGCCACCGGAGTGGTTGGCGTCGGCGGCAACCTCCTTGCCGGAGCCACCAGCCTTGGCGTTCTTGTCGCCACCTCCGCTGCGGACTACTCAACTGCTAGCACTTCTCTGCCTTTCTTCTTCTTGTTGCCTCGCCACGCCCTTCTTTGCCGGGCGGTGTGCTCACTGTCAGATCTCGCTTCCGCATTCTCTCCTCGAGTCTCCTCCCTTCCTCGGCCACAAGACACTTGTCGGCCAAGGCGCATAGCTCATCGACGTCCTTGACTTTGCACATCGCCATCTCCTCCCTCATCTCGCGGTTCCGCACATTCGATGGAATGCGCTGATCACCGCGGCAGGGTGGACGTCTCGATGTTGTAGTGCACACGGCTGAATCTCTGGATGAACTTGCGCAGGACTCTCCTTCCTTCCGGGCGGCAGATGAAGGTCACTCTATTGGCCATGAGGCTTGTGGCCACCTGTGAAGGCGCCAACAAACTGATGGCACAGATCTGCCCAAGAGGATATGGAGCTGTCCGGCAAGTGCATGGGCCAAGATCTGACGTTGGACTTGAGCACGAGCGGGAACTAGTTGGTGAGGATCTTGTCGTCCCGTCCCCCCGCAGCCTGCACCGCGATGGTGTAGATGCTGAGGAACTCCGACGGGTGCGTCCTGCCATCATACTTCTCCGGCACGTCTGGTTTGAAGTTTTTTACGGCTGGGCCATCGACTTGCCGCAGCTCACGAGTGAACGCAGGGCAACCTACCGCGTCTGACAAGTCGCTGGCTCCTCCGGGCGCGCTGCATGTCAACAGAAGGCCCAGCGCGCTTGTCGGATCGACGTCAGCGCTTCTCTTCGGGCGCCGATGCGAAGTTTGAGCGTCCTCTTGTTGTCGCTCATGAAGAACTTGGCGCTGATCGCGGCGAAGCTCATGGATCCGGACGACGCGGTGGAGTCGCCGTCGAGGTGGATCCGGTGAGTCGGGCGATCTTGGCCTTCGTGGCGGAGAGTGCACGGTGGTTGCACCTCCAACAGTCTCGCCGCCACCGGCTCGTGCCTTGTCGTCTCGCCGCGGCAATGATGGCGTTGGTTGCCGCGGGCGCCGCTGGCAAAGCCGATGAGGCTACGGATAGTGGCCCTCCACTCGTCGACCTTGTCGGCCGTTGGAGGGTAGTCGAGGAGCAGCCGAGCTCTCGCCAGAGCTTCGCTGGAGTAGTGGGTGGCATTGGAGAACGGTGCGAGGAGCGGATATGCTCGGACTTCTAACTATGTTAGAAGGAGCAGCACCCGTCCGGGCGACCAGATCTCACTCGTGCCAAGATGTTGGCGCCGCATGCTGGTCTTGAGGGTCTCGATCCAATGAACGTATGGCATTCTCAACGCCATGACGTTGTTGGTCCCACGCCTCCTCGAGATGGGCGCGGGGGATGCGCGGACGCCGAGGTTTGCGGGGCCTTGTCCTTGGACTTGGCAACGTCGCGAGCACCTTCGTCGGCGCCCGTTCCTCCGCCAGCGTCTGCCCCACCACCCGTTTGCTGCGGTGAGGGTGGATACGACATGGACAGCTCTGCTGCCGCCGAAGCCTTCTTCTTCGGTGGCATGTTGAGAAAGATGTTGATGACGCTGCTCGTGTGAACGCCGGATCAGATTCACACGGCCTCGACGCCCCCTACCTGGCGCGCCAAAGATGTCGGGGAGGCTGATCGTACCCACGAACACCTATGGGGCCGGCGGACCAGGCCCCTTGTGGTTCGGAGGGGGGCGGAGATCGCATGAAGAGCGGATCGAGGCGAGGCACACGAGCAGTTCACCCAGCTTCGGAGCTCTCCGGAGAGATAAAACTCCAACTGCTGCTTGTTTGATGTATTGTGTACTTGCTAGGGAGCGATGAGAGCTACAAAACCTAGCGTGAATGTATCTGGTCTCGAGTGAGTCGAATGAACCAAACCCCTTCTACGTTGCGCAAGGGCCTCCTTTTATATGCTCAAGGGGTCTCCGACAGGTGGCAACATAGATGAGGGTACAAATGTAAAAACAGGAGTGGATACACCTACTCAAACAGTGTACAGTGCAAAATACCTAACTCTGACGGCAAGGGACAAAAGCAATAAATGCCCGTCAGTGTCGCCCAAACAGTGCAACGGAGACCGTCAGGTGCGCCTCCGCTCGCCACGAGGGCAAGCTTGTCAGCGCCGCTTATCTCTACTCTCCGTTGGCTGCACAGCCGCTCGACACGTCGCTGGATGAGCTGGAGCGGAGAGGGAGAGAGGTTGCTTGTCGCGGCAAGTGCCTTGCCACGGCCGAATCCTTGTCGCGTCCGGAGGCTTGTCGCGCTCCGAGCCTTCCCGGCAAGCTCCTCTTGCCAGGGCCTTGTCTTCTGCATGCCTGGAGTGGCCTTCCCGACAAGCTCCACATGCCGGGGCATTGTCTTCTTAATCAAATACTTTGTTCTTGAATGTCTACAAAGGAGCCACGGAGGATCTTGTCGGTGACGAGGCAAACCCTGCCGCTGAGGTGTCAAGAATCGTCTGGCACGAGTACGGGATACTAGGGTACCCCTACTCTAGTACACCGACACTTAGAGTCATCTAGATTAGTTTCAAAACTTGCATCAACGTAACCCTTTACGATGAACCTTTTGTCACTTCCATAATCGAGAAACATATCCTTATTCCACTAAGGATAATTTTGACCGTTGTCCAGTGATCTACTTCTAGATCACTATTGTACTCCCATGCCAAACTCAGTGTTAGGGTATGCAATAGATATGGTACACAACATGGCATACTTTATAGAACCTATGGCTGAGGCATAGGGAATGACTTTCATTCTCTTTTTATCTTCTGCCATGGTCGGGCTTTGAGTCTTACTCAATTTCACACCTTGTAACACAGGCAAGAAACTCTTTCTTTGACTGCTCCATTTTGAACTACTTCAAAATGTTGTCAAGGTATGTACTCATTGAAAAACTTATCAAGCGTCTTGATCTATCTCTATAGATCTTGATGCTCAATATGTAAGCAGCTTCACCGAGGTCTCTCTTTGAAAAACTCCTTTCAAACTCTCCTTTATGCTTTTCAGAATAATTCTACCTTATTTCCGATCAACAATATGTCATTCACATATACTTATCAGAAATGTTGTAGTGCTCCCACTCACTTTCTTGTAAATACAAGCTTCAATGCAAGTCTGTATAAAACTATATCCTTTGAACAACTTATCAAAGCGTATATTCCAACTCCGAGATGCTTGCACCAGTCCATAGATGGATCGCTGGAGCTTGCATATTTTGTTAGCACCTTTAGGATTGAAAAAACCTTCTGGTTGCATCATATACAACTCTTCTTTAATAAATCCACTAAGGAATGCAGTTTTGTTTATCCATTTGCCAGATTTCACAAAATGCGGCAATTGCTAACATGATTCGGATAGACTTAAGCATAGATACGAGTGAGAAACTCTCATCGTAGTCAACACCTTGAACTTGTCAAAAAACTTTTGCGACAATTCTAGCTTTGTAGATAGTAACACTACTATCAGCGTCCATCTTCCTCTTGAAGATCCATTTAATCTCAATGGCTCACCGATCATTGGGCAAGTCAATCAAAGTCCATACTTTGTTCTCATACATGGATCTCATCTCAGGTTTCATGGCCTCAAGCCATTTCGCGGAATCTAGGCTCATCATCGCTTCCACATAGTTCGTAGGTTCGTCATGGTCAAGTAACATGACCTCCATAACAGGATTACCGTACCACTCTGGTGCGGATCTCACTCTAGTTTACCTACGAGGTTCGGTAGTAACTTGATCTGAAGTTACATGATCATCATCATTAGCTTCCTCACTAATTGGTGTAGTAGTCACAGGAACAGATTTCTGTGATGAACTACTTTCCAATAAGGGAGCAGGTATAGTTACCTCATCAAGTTCTACTTTCCTCCCACTCACTTCTTTCGTGAGAAACTCCTTCTCTAGAAAGGGTCCATTCTTAGCAACGAATATCTTGCCTTCGGATCTGTGATAGAAGGTGTACCCAACTGTCTCCTTTGGGTATACTATGAAGACACATTTCTCCGATTTGGGTTTGAGCTTATCAGGATGAAACTTTTTCTTATAAGCATCAAAACCCCAAACTTTAAGAAACGACAACTTTGGTTTCTTGCCAAACCATGGTTCATACGGTGTCGTCTCAAATGAATTTAGATGGTGCCCCTTTTTTTACGTGAATGCAGTTGTCTCTAATGCATAACCCCAAAACTATAGTGGTAAATCGGTAAGAAACATCATAGATTGCACTATATCCAATAAAGTACAGTTATAACATTCGGACACACCATTATGCTGTGGTGTTCTGTGGTACCTAATTTGTGAAACTATTCCACATTGTTTTAATTAAAGACCAAACTCGTAACTCAAATATTTGTCTCCACGATCAGATCGTAGAAACCTTATTTTCTTGTCACAATGATTTTCCGCTTCACTCTGAAATTCTTTGAACTTTTCAAATGTTTCAGACTTATGTTTCATCAAGTAGATATACCCATATCTGCTCAAATCATCTGTGAAGGCCAGAAAATAACGATACCCGCCGTGAGCCTCCACACTCATCGGATCACATACATTAGTATGCATTATTTCCAATAGGTCAGTTGCTCGCTCCATTGTTCCGGAGAAAGGATTCTTAGTCATCTTGCCCATAAGGCATGGTTCGCAAGCATTAAGTGATTCATAATCAAGTGATTCCAAAAGCCCATCAGCATGGAGTTTCTTCATGCGCTTGACACCAATATGACCTAAACGGCAGTGCCACAAATAAGTTGCACTATCGTAATTAACTTTGCATCTTTTGGTTTCAATATTATGAATATGTGTACCACTATGATCGAGATCCAACGAACCATTTTCATCGGGTGTGTAACCATATAAGGTTTTATTCATGTAAACAGAACGACAATTATTCTCTAACTTAAATGAATAACCGTATTGCAATAAACATGATCAAATCATATTCATGCTCAACGCAAACACCAAATAACACTTATTTAGGTTCAAAACTAATCCCGAAAGTATAAGGAGTGTGCGATGATCATCATATCAATCTTGGAACCACTTCCAACACACATCGTCACTTCAACCTTAACTAGTCTCTGTTCATTATGCAACTCCCGTTTCAAGTTACTAATCTTAGCAACTGAACTAGTATCAAATATGGAGGGGTTGCTATAAACACTAGTAAAGTACACATCAATAACATGTATATCAAATATACCTTTGTTCACTTTGCCATCCTTCTTATCGGCCAAATACTTGGGGCATTTCCGCTTCCAGTGACCAGGCCCTTTGAAGTAGAATCACTTAGTCTCAGGCTTAGGTCCAAACTTGGGCTTCTTCACTTGAGAAGCAACTTGCTTGCCGTTCTTCTTGAAGTTCCCCTTCTATCCCTTTTCCCTTTTCTTGAAACTAGTGGTCTTGTTAACCATCAACACTTGATGCTCTTTCTTGATTTCTACCTTCACGATTTCAGCATCGGGAAGAGCTCGAATTACTTTCGTCATCCCTTGCACATTATAGTTCATCACGAAGTTCTAGTAACTTGGTGATAGTGACTAGAGAATTCTGTTAATTACTATCTTATCTCGGAAGATTAACTCCCACTTGATTCAAGCAATTGTAGTACCTGCACAATCTGAACACATGCTCACTGGTTGAGCTATTCTCCTCCATCTTGTAGGCAAAGTACTGTCAGAGGTCTCATACCTCTCGACACGAGCATGAGTATGAAATACCAATTTCAACTCTTGGAACATCTTATATGCTCCATGGCGTTCAAAACATTTTTGAAGTCCCGGTTATAAGCCATAAAGCATGGTGCACTAAACTATCAAGTAGTCATCATACCGAGCTTTTGTTAAAATGTTCATAACGTCTGCATCTGCTCCTGCAATAGGTCTGTCACCTAGCGGTGCATCAAGGACATAATTCTTCTGTGCAGCAATGAGGAAAATCCTCAGATCACGGAACAAGTCCGCATCATTGCTACTATCATCTTTCAACTTAGTTTTCTCTAGGAACATATCAAAATAAAACAGGGGAGCTAAACGCGAGCTATTGATCTACAACATAGATATGCTAATACTACCAGGACTAAGTTCATGATAAATTTAAGTTTAATTAATCATATCACTTAAGAACTCCCACTTTCATAGACATCCCTCTAATCCTCCAAGTGATCACGTGATCCATATCAACTAGACCATGTCCAATCATCACGTGAGATGGAGTAGTTTCAATGGTGAACATCACTATGTTGATCATATCTACTATATGATTCACGCCGACCTTTCGGTCTCGGTTCTGAGGCCATATCTGTTATATGCTAGGCTCGTCAAGTTTAACCTGAGTATTCCGCGTGTGCAACTGTTTTGCACCCGTTGTATTTGAACGTAGAGCCTATCACACCCGATCATCACGTGGTGTCTCAGCATGAAGAACTTTCACAACGGTTCATACTCAGGGAGAACACTTATACTTTGATAATTTAGTGAGGGATCATCTTATAATGCTACCGTCAATCAAAGCAAGATAAGATGCATAAAAGATAAACATCACATGCAATCAATATAAGCGATATGATATGGCCATCATCATCTTGTGCTTGTGATCTCCATCTCCGAAGCACCGTCGTGATCACCATCGTTACCGGTGCGACACCTTGATCTCCATCGTAGCATCGTTGTCGTCTCGCCAATCTTATGCTTCTACGACTATCGCTACCGCTTAGTGATAAAGTAAAGCCTTACAGGGCGATTGCATTGCATACAATAAAGCAACAACCATATAGCTCCTGCCAGTTGCCGATAACCCGGTTACAAAACATGATCATCTCATACAATAAAATTTAGCATCATGTCTTGACCATATCACATCACAACATGCCCTGCAAAAACAAGTTAGACGTCCTCTACTTTGTTGTTGCAAGTTTTACGTGGCTGCTACGGGCTTAGCAAGAACTGTTCTTACCAACGCATCAAAACCACAACGATAGTTTGTCAAGTTGGTGTTGTTTTAACCTTCGCAAGGACCAGGCATAGCCACACTCGGTTCAACTAAAGTGAGAGATACAGACACCCGCCGGTCACCTTTAAGCAACGAGTGCTCGCAATGGTGAAACCAGTCTCGCGTAAGCGTACGCGTAATGTCGGTCCGGGCCGCTTCATCTCACAATACCACCGAACCAAAGTATGACATGCTGGTAAGCAGTATGACTTATATCGCCCACAACTCACTTGTGTTCTACTCGTGCATATGACATCTATGCATAAAACCAGGCTCGGATACCACTGTTGGGGAACGCAGTAATTTCAAAAAAATTCCTATGCACACGCAAGATCATGGTGATGCATAGCAACGAGAGGGGAGAGTGTTGTCTACGTACCCTCGTAGACCATAAGCGGAAGCGTTAGCACAACGCGGTTGATGTAGTCATACGTCTTCATGATCCGACCGATCAAGTACCGAACGCATGGCACCTCCGACTTCAGCACACGTTCAGCTCGATGACGTCCCTCGAACTCTGATCCAGCTGAGCTTTGAGGGAGAGTTTCGTCAGCAGGACGGCGTGGTGACGATGTTGATGTTCTACCGACGCAGGGCTTCGCCTAAGCACCGCTACAGTATTATCGAGGTGGACTATGGTGGAGGGGGGCACCGCACATGGCTAAAAGATCAAACAGATCAATGTTGTGTTTCTGGGGTGCCCCCCTGCCCCCATATATAAAGGAGCAAGGGGGGGTGCGGCCGGCCAAGGGAGAGGGCACGACGGGAGGAGTCCTACTCCCCCCCCCTTTCCTAGTTGGATTAGGACTTGGGAGGGGGAAGGAGTGGAGGAGAAGAAGGAAGGTGGGCGCCACCCCCTCTCCTTGTCCTATTCGGACTGGGCGGGGGGGGGGGGGGGGGTGGGGCGCGCGGCCCAGCCCTAGCCACCTCTCCTCTCTTCCGGTAACCTCCCAGTACTCCGGTAAAATCCCGATTTCACCCGGAACACTTCCGATATCCAAACATAGGCCTCCAATATATCAATCTTCATGTCTCGACCATTTCGAGACTCCTCCATGTCCGTGATCACATCCGGGACTCCGAACAACCTTTGGTACATCAAAACGTATAAACTCATAATATAACTGTCATTGTAACGTTAAGCGTGCGGACCATATGGGTTCGAGAACTATGTAGACATGACCGAGACACGTCTCCGGTCAATAACCAATAGCGGAACCTGGATGCTCATATTGGCTCCCACATATTCTACGAAGATCTTTATCGGTTTGACCGCATAACAACATACGTTGTTCCCTTTGTCATCGGTATGTTACTTGCCCGAGATTCGATCGTCGGTATCTCAATACCTAGTTCAATCTCGTTACTGGCAAGTCTCTTTACTCGTTCTGTAATACATCATCCCGCAACTAACTAATTAGTTGCAATGCTTGCAAGGCTTAAGTGATGTGTATTACCAAGAGGGCCCAGAGATACCTCTCCGACAATCGGAGTGACAAATCTTAATCTCGAAATACGCCAACCCAACATGCACCTTCAGAGACACCTGTAGAGCTCCTTTATAATCACCCAGTTACGTTGTGACGTTTGGTAGCACACAAAGTGTTCCTCTAGTAAACGGGAGTTGCATAATATCATAGTTATAGGAACATGTATAAGTCATGAAGAAAGCAATAGCAACATACTAAACGATCGAGTGCTAAGCTAACGGAATGGGACAAGTCAATCACATCATTCTCCTAATGATGTGATCCCGTTAATCAAATGACAACTCATGTCTATGGTTAGGAAACATAACCATATTTAATCAACGAGCTAGTCAAGTAGAGGCATACTAGTGACACTCTGTTTGTCTATGTATTCACACATGTATTATGTTTCCGGTTAATACAATTCTAGAATGAATAATAAACATTTATCATGATATAAGGAAATAAATAATAACTTTATTATTGCCTCTAGGGCATATTTCCTTCAATCTCTAGCCCGTCATGCTCAATCATTGATCCATTCATGAAACACACTCGTATATTTGCTACACCCAATGCTCAAGTATGATCATAGTTCCTCCTAGTTGGTGCCTTATAAGAGAATATGGAGACTCAAATTAAAAATAAAAATTGCATAAAGTAAAAGAAAGGCCCTTCACAGAGGGAAGTAGAGATCTGTAGAGGTGCCAGAGCTCAAAGCGAAAACCGATAGATAAAAAACATTTTGAGAGGCATACTTTTCCCTCCAACGAAAACGTCTATTTCCATGCTAGATATATCATAGGCGGTTCCCAAACAAAAAATAAAGTTTATTCCTTTTTCCACCATACTTTCACTTTCCATGGCTAACCGTATCCATGGGCGCCCTCCATACCAAAACTTTCCAATGAATTTACTATTTGATAACAGAAAGTAAATTCGTTTTTCATTTCGGGATTGGGCATCCCTAATACCTTTGCCTTACTCTCGTGCAATGACAAGTGAGTAAACACTCATCGTGAGAATAACACATCTAGCATGGAAAATATTGGCCACCCCTCACCGCCTCGCGAGCGGTACGAGCACACAAAAGAGAACTTTATTTTGAAAATTAGAGAAGGCACATAGAAATTTTCTTAGAACGGCAAAAGAATACCGCATATAGGTAGGTATAGTGGACTCATGTGGCAAAACTGGTTTAAAGGATTTTGTATGCACAAGTAGTGATCATACTTAGTGCAAAATGAAGGCTAGTAGTGATCATACATAGAAATATTGCTGATGGTGGGCGTGCATAGCATGGGGAGCACGTCGGCGCCGACCGTGGTCTTGGGGTGATCCCTGGAGTCAAAGGTGATGTCAGTCTCAGGCGCTGCACGGCCTGGAGGAGCCCCCTGCCGCGGCCGAGCAGCTCCCACCCGACAGAGACCCGAGGCTAGCACCTGCGACCCGTCGTGGATGGCGCAACAGCGTGGGTCACCGGTGCCGCAAGGCACATGAAAGTGCAACTATCCCTAGGTGGTTTTGGTAATTCCTAACAACATATAGCTCATTGAGCTAATGCTATTTCAAGATTAATATTTCAGGAAAGCTCAACGATTGGCATGGCATGGATGAGAAAAGTGGACCCCTAAAAATGCTAAGGAAAAAAGGATTCGCTCAAGCTCAAAGCTCAAAACTCTACATTTTCTATTTTAGTGATCCAAGATCACATTGAGTCTATAGGAAAAGCCAATACTATCAAGGAGGGATGAGGTGTTGCTTAATGAGGCTCTTGCTCAAAATGCTTAGTGATATGCTCCAAAGCCCTCAACTACTTTCTCACATCCACATATGACCTAAACCAAAAGTCAAACTCTGCCCCACCGATTCTTTCTATCCCGCTACCACCGAAGTTCAGATGTCATAGCCACTGCCACACACCCTAGGCAAATCGGTCTCACCGATAGGGATCTTGGTCTCACCGAGATGGGATTGTAATCTCTATGTTTCCCTTCGTAACATTTCAGTCTCACCGAGATGAGCGATCGGTCCCACCGAGATTGCAATGTAAACTCTCAGTTTCCCTTTTGTAACATTTCGGTCTCACCGAAATGAGCGAATCGGTCCCACCGAGTTTACTTGACCAACTCTCTGGTTAGCTTATTACGAAAATCGGTCTCACCGAGTTTGTGTAATCGGTCTCACCGAGATTACGTTATGCCCTAACCCTAACCATATCGGTCCTACCGAGTTGCATGTCGGTCCCACCGAAAATCCTAACGGTCACTAGATTTGCTGAATCGGTCCGACCGAGTGTATGAATTCGGTCCCACCAAGATTGGCAAGTTGTGAGTAACGGTTAGATTTTGTGTGGAGGCTATATATACCCCTCCACCTCCCCTTCATTCATGGAGAGAGCCATCAGAACGAACCTACACTTCCAACTCACCATTTTCTGAGAGAGAACCACCTACACTTGTGTTGAGGCCAAGATATTCCATTCCTACCACATGAATCTTGATCTCTAGCCTTCCCCAAGTTGCTTTCCACTCAAATCTTCTTTCCACCAAATCCATATCCTGTGAGAGAGAGTTGAGTGTTGGGGAGACTATCATTTGAAGCACAAGAGCAAGGAGTTCATCATCAACACACCATTTGTTACTTCTTGGAGAGTGGTGTCTCCTAGATTGGCTAGGTGTCACTTGGGAGCCTCAGACAAGATTGTGGAGTTGAACCAAGGAGTTTGTAACGGCAAGGAGATCGCCTACTTCGTGAAGATGTACCGCTAGTAAGGCAAGTCCTTCGTGGACGACGACCATAGTGGGATAGACATGGTTGCTTCTTCGTGGACCCTTCGTGGGTGGAGCCCTCCGTGGACTCACGCAGCCGTTACCCTTCGTGGGTTGAAGTCTCCATCAACATGGATGTACGATAGCACCACCTATCGGAACCACGACAAAAACATCCGTGTCTCCTATTGCGTTTGAATCCTCCAAACCCTTCCCTTTACATTCTTGCAAGTTGCATGCTTTACTTTCCGCTGCTCATATACTCTTTGCATGCTTGCTTGAATTGTGTTAAGATTGCTTGACTTGTCCAAAGTTGCTAAAATCTGCCAAGAACTAAAATTGGGAAAAGGATAGATTTTTATTTGGTCAAGTATTCTAATCACCCCCCTCTTGACATACTTTCGATCCTACAAGTGGTATCAGAGCTTTGGTCTCCATTTGCTTTGATTTCCATAGCTTTTGGTAGTCATAGCCTTAGTTTCACAACCTAGGAGAGTATGGCGTCTAGCGAGGGAAATTACCACCGTAGAGGTCCTTACTTTGATGGTACTAATTTTGCTAGTTGGAAGCATAAGATGAAAATGCATATTCTAGGACATAACCCCGCTGTATGGGCTATTGTGTGTATTGGCTTGCAAGGTGAATTCTTTGATGGGAGATAAACGAACCGTGAAGCTACCGCGGAAGAGTTGAAGATGCTGCAATACAATGCTCATGCTTGTGATATCCTCTTTAACGGATTTTGCCCCGAAGAATTCAACAAAATCAGCCGTCTTGAGAATGCAAAGGAAATTTGGGATACTTTGATTGATATGCACGAAGGTACCGACTCCGCCAAGGAATCCAAGTTGGATGTGCTTCAAAGTCAGCTTGACAAGTTCAAAATGAAGGATGGTGAAGGTGTCGCTGAAATGTACTCTAGGCTTGCTCTTATCACAAATGAGATCGCCGGCTTAGGAAGTGAAGAGATGACCGACAAATTCATCATCAAGAAGATCCTAAGAGCTTTGGACGGAAAATATGATACTGTATGCACATTGATCCAAATGATGCCCAATTACAAAGATCTCAAGCCAACTGAAGTCATTGGAAAAATTGTTGCTCATGAGATGTCGCTCAAGGATAAGGAGGAGCTCCATAACAAGTCAAGTGGTGCTTACAAAGCCTCATGTGAAGCTCCCACATCATCAAGTGAGAAACAAACCTTCAATGAAGAATTGAGCCTAATGGTGAAGAACTTCAACAAGTTTTATAAGAGTAGAAGCAAAGAGAGAAGTTCCAAGTCAAGGTCCTACAATGACAAAAGATCTTCTAGTCAAGAGCGAAATTGCTACAATTGTGGAAGACCGGGACACTATTCCAATGAGTGTACGACACCCTACAAGAGAAGAGAAGATTCTACAAAAAGAAGAAGTAGAAGAGAAGAATCATCATCAAGAGAGAGAAGGAGTAGAGATGATCGTTATGAACGAAGAACATCCCAGAGAAGCAAGGATTCGGAAAGGAAGGACAAGTCATCAAGGAGCTACACAAAATGAAGACATCAAGCTCATGTTGGTGAATGGGTATCCGGCTCCGACTCCGACAATCACTCCGAGAGAAGCTATCACTCCGACTTCGAATATACTCAAGATGAAGGTGTTGCCGGTCTAGCACTTGTGTCAACCAACTCCTACGACATATTTGATTCACCAAATGAAGGACTTGGAAGATGCTTCATGGCTAAAGGCCCAAAGGTATCACACCCCGAGTATGTTGATTTCAATAGTGATGAAGATGACTTGTTAGGTGATGATTATTTACTTGTTGACAATTCTAGTGATGAATACTATGATGAAACGTCAAATAATCATGCTAATCAAGATAAAACGAATGATAATGATAAGGAGAAGATTGAGTTTCTAACTAAAGAACTAAACACTCTTAAGTTGGCTCAAGAAACTATCTTAGGAGATCATCGAGAACTTTTAAGGACTCATGAGAAATTACGTTTTGAAAAGCTCAACCTTGAGTAAGAGCATGGGTTCTTAAAGGAAATCAATGATGATCTTCGCAAGAAAATTTCTTCTTACATTGCCGAGCGTTTACTCTTATCTACTTACATGCCTCAAGTCAAGTCTAGTAACAAGAACAAGAAATATTCTTCCTCAAGTAGTAACAATAATCATGCCAAATCCAATGTTGTTGCTTCTAGTAGTTCTGTTGATTCCACTAATGATTCTCTTAGCCAAGTTACACTTGAGCAAGAAAATAGCTTATTGAAGGGAATTATAGAGAAAGGTGTTTACAAGAGCCTTGCCAGGAGTAAGCAATTCCAGGAAATTGTACGCAAGCAAGGAAGGCACCGGAAGAACCAAGGTGTTGGTTTTGAACGAAAGTTCAATGCCAATGGAGTTGAGTGGGAAGAAGATCAATACCCCAAGATGAAGTTTGTTCCTCAACAAGAGAAGTATGATCCTACTTCCTTCAAAGGGACACAAGCTCAAGATGATCTTCCACCACAAGACCACAAGCAAAAAAGGCAAGGATAAGCTTCAAGAGGAAATTGATGCATTTGAAGAAGCTCCAAAGGCCTTGGTCAAGTGGGTTCCCAAGACTACATCAAGTTCTACTTCATCAAGTACAACTACAACTCCAAGGATTCCCATCAAGATGGTGTGGATCCCGAAGAAGAAGAACTAGAGAGTCCCTGAGGGTGACTCCACCAACTTACTTCACTCTTATCATTTTGGCAAGAACAAGTGCAATCAACTTCCACATCTTGCAGTAGTTTAAGGAATCACAAACCCTCTTGTTGGTAAGACAAGGGACAAGGTGACCTAATGCTTTCATAGACACCATCTTATGTGTGCATCACTCTATGTCTATGGATATCCTTGTTTGTTCCTTGTGGGACTAACCCGTGTAGGTATTGAAAGTGCAACTCACTCGAAAGGATTGCTCCAAATGATCTACATCAACATTGAGCATCCACATCTTCAACAGCTACATGAAGTCATCATCGACAAAACCCAAGGTTAGTTCATCCCTCTTAGGGGGGATCTCACATCTAGGGGGAGCTTTACTCTAAGAACTGAGCTAAAGCAACTCTAATGATGTGAACACAACAACGCCTTTATGTAAAAGTGGTAACCCCACTTGTGCTTAAACGATGAGTATGACCTATGATCAAATGTTCTCATTTGACTCCTAAGTCAATATACTCATATATAGATGACATAGTCATCGCCAATTGCTTGATAGATGCTAGAATTGGTTGTGCATGCTTTGCCACATATTTCATTTGCCATTTTATTATGCGAGCATGTTGGTTGCATAATTTATTCATTCGAGGACATCGACTTGTTGTTTTGATTGCTTTGTTCCTTTTATTTTGCCAAGTGGATGGACAAGAATGCCTAAGAACCTTCTCTAGCTGCCTATGCTTTTCTCGTCTCAAACTGTATTCATGCTACATCACAAAGTTTGATCAAGTCAGATTCGAACCACTCTGTGTGAGGAGCACTCGGAGTCCCGATTCGTCATAAACATAAACTTCCAAAACTTCTTTGTGCGTTTCGGTCTGACCGATTCATCCATTTCGGTCATACCGAGATCGCTAAGTCGATCTAGGTTTTCAATCTCGGTGCAACCGATTTGAACTTTTCGGTCACACCGAGTTGCAGTAACTGCTTGCAGTTATGCATCTCGGTGCCACCGAGTTGTTTCACTCGGTCACACCGACAGTGTCAGGCTATATATATCCCCGAGCCAAAATTTGGAAAATTTTCCAAACCCCTTCGCCCGCGCTCAGCCTGCTCTGCCTCCCTGGTTCTCCGGATCATCCTCCTCATCACCAGCTACCTCCCGCCGCTGGTCTCCGCCGCCGTCAACGAAAATCGTCTCCGCGTTGCCACCGTAGCAGGTCCATCGCCGCACTTAGGGTATGGACTTGATCCTTGTGCTAATCTCACTCCGATTCCTAGCACATTGTTTTGCCATATATCTTGCCACGATTGAGATCACTCTATCCAGCAAAATCACTCCGTAGATTAGTTGTGGAATGAAAATTTAGGGTTAGATTTCCGCCGAAACCATCTCGGGCCGACCGAGTTGTTGAAATCGGTTCCACCGATTTGGCTAAGGCCATTGCACATGTGATTCTCGGTCTGACCGAGAATTGCAAATCAGTGTGACCGAGTTCAATTCTTTGTGAAACCCTAGCAGTCTCGGTTAATTAAACTGCGTGACTCGGTCTGACCGAGTTCACCAGTTTAGGTTCCAAAAGCTGCTTCGGTATCACCGAGATTTCAAGTCGGTAGATCCGAAATGCTTTCTGTGGAAAACTAAAACTAAATTTTTGACTCATTCTTTTGCAAAAACCTCTGCACTTTGTGATGCTCATCCAATCTATCTCATCTATAATCTATTCACAGGGTCTGTTGTCAGTGTTTGCATCATGTCAGATCAGAGTGACAGTCAGAACAAGTCTAAGGAGCAAGTTCACATGAGTGAGGGTACTAGTCCCTCTAGCAGCTATGACGAGGGCAGCAGGAGCACACCCAGCAACTTGCCTAAGGCAGCCACCAGGGCCAGAAAGAAGAGAATCTCAAATTCTGAGGATGAGGACTATGTGTCTGTTGAGGAAGAAGCCACCACAAAGAAGAAAGTTCTGAAGAAGGAATATGGCACAACTGCTGCAACTAAGCCAGGTCTGAAGACTAAGATGCCAGCTAGAAGACAGCCCATTTCTAAGGCAAGGAAAGTTGCCACAGGAGAAACAATGGAGTTCACTCTTGAACCCAAGGAAACTGGAGATGGCAAGAAGAGGAAAGAAAGGGTCAAGAAGACCATTGCTAGAGTAATTGGAAAACCTTCAATGATGAGAGATTCTGAAGAAGAGGAAGAGGAAGAGGTTGCTGCACTAGCACCTAAAGCACAAAAGCTTATGACAGATGCTATAAGATCAGGGGCTGCTCCATCTAAGCCCAAAGAAGCTCCCAAGGCAGCTGCTCCAAAACCCAAAACTGCACCCAAGAGGAGTACAAGGAATATTCCAGCTGCAGAGAAGAACAAGGACCCAATGCCTGAAGCTTCTATGGAAGAAGAAGATGATGAGTCACATGTCTTGAGGAAGTTGAAGCCCAAAATTCCAGATCACAATGATGCTCATCCAATAGCTGAGAACATGAAAATCAGGAAACATTCAGGATTAAGGCTATGGAGAGAGTCTGATCCATATGCCACTAGAAGAAGAACTGATGTGGACTATAGGTTCCATACAAAGGAACAACATGACTTCTATGAGACAGTGTTGCTTGAAAAGAAGCCTATAGTCTGTGATATGAAATGGGTGGACTGGAAGTACATCAAGGAGAATGAAGAACACTATCCTGGAGTCTATGATAGTTTCAAGTCTTGTGGAGTAGAGGACTTTGTTGGGCAGAAGCTCACAAAGTGGAATGATGAGCTTATTATGCGTTCTACTCCACAGCTCATTTCTACCCAGATGGAAGGATTGCTGGATGTCCAAGGTACTAGGTACCAGTCAACAGTTGAAGAATGGGCCAAATTGATCAATGCTCCTGAGGAGAATGAAGATGACTTGGATGTCTATGCCAAGAAGAAGAAGGATCACAACTCAATGGCTAGCATGTACAAGGAGATTCCTGATGCAGATCTTGAGACTCACCAGTTTGGTTCTGTGAAACACTTGCTGTCAGGCCTGCCTACAATCAACTGGATCCTCACGCACACTCTATTGCCAAAATTAGGAGATCACAGAATGATCAGAGGACATTCCATCAACTTGCTGCACATATTTGATGTCCCACAGAAGTTCAAAGTCATGAGCCTGATTATGGAAACTATAAAAAGAACAGCTGCAGATCAGAAGAGAAGTTGTGGGTATGCCCCACAGATCCAAGAGCTAATCAACTCCAAGATGGGCATTGGCACATATCTCTTGGACAAGGAACACCTACCCATCTACCCAGACTTTGAGGACAACACTATGGTGATGGATGAAAATGAACCAACTTCTATGCAAGCTCAAGCAAAGAGGGAGAAGGCAAGGACTGAAAAGGCTGCAAAGATGCCAACCATGGATGAGGCATCTCAGTATCTTCTGAAGGGCAAGCAAGATCAGCTTGCCTACTTGATTGCCTCCACTCTGAGGATTGAGAAGGGATTGGCCACCCTGACTCAAAACCAGGAGAGCTTGGAGAGGATCATGGAGCAGAAGTTCTATGACTTAGATGTGAAGGTCACTGAGATACATTCAGTTGTTGAGCAACTTCAGGATGAATGCAGGGGAAGAAGGGCAAGTCTACCACTAATGCTTTTGCTAGAGTGCCCAGAGGGCAGAGATCTGCTACTATGCCAGTAACAGACACCAGAGCAACTTCATCTACACCAGCTACAGCTTCAGTGCCACCAGCTCCAAAGACTCCACTCCACCAGCTCCATCTACATCAACTGATGCCTTCGTCCTTGGAGTCTTATCTACACCACCACCTGAAGACCAAGCCTGAGAGTTGATTTAGCACTGTGCATTTTTATGAACTTTTTGGTAACTTGTTGCCAAAGGGGGAGAAAATGTATAGATCATAGGCTTCGAGAGAGAGTGTTGCTCTTTGTTCTCTCTTGTATTGATGGTTGAACTTTGTTATTTACTTGTTTGAGATACTTTATGCTTTTGTGTGATACTTGGATGATCATGTGTTTGAGCATATGCTACCTTAATGCTTGTTGGATGACATTATCCTTTTATATCCCCATATGATCATTCACTTTGCTTGGTGATGACTGCATGTATTTAATTATTATCATTTTGAGCGCTCCACCAAGATGTATGTGACATGGAAGAGTAACCCATTATCCTAACTCATTGTGTATTTGTAGTCCAAAGCAAATCTTAAACTATGCACAAATTTAGGGGAGCTCTTGCTTTTCACATACTTCTCAAAGCGACAATGTTTTTCACTCTTATTATCATTTGTCGAAGCTTTGATCTATATGTTGTCATCAATTACCAAAAAGGGGGAGATTGAAAGTGCAACTATCCCTAGGTGGTTTTGGTAATTCCTAACAACATATAGCTCATTAAGCTAATGCTATTTCAAGATTAGTATTTCAGGAAAGCTCAATGGTTGGCATGGCATGGATGAGAAAAGTGGACCCCTCAAAATGCTAAGGACAAAATGATTCGCTCAAGCTCAAAGCTCAAGACTCTACATTTTCTATTTTAGTGATCCAAGATCACATTGAGTCTATAGGAAAAGCCAATACTATCAAGGAGGGATGAGGTGTTGCTTAATGAGTGTCGGTGTCAAAACCGGCGGATCTCGGGTAGGGGGTCCTGAATCAAGGCGTCTAGGCGGATGGTAACAGGAGACAAGGGACACGATGTTTTACCTGTGTTCGGGCCCTCTTGACGGAGGTAAAACCTCACGCCCTGCTAGATTAATATTGATGATGTGTGTTACAAGAGTGGATCTACCACGAGATCAAAGAGGCTAAACCCTAGAAGCTAGCCTATGGTATGATTGTTGTTCGTCCATTTGACTAAAACCCTCCGGTTTATATAGACACCGGATAGGGTTAGGGTTACATAGAGTCGGTTACAATGGTAGGAGATCTACATATCCGTATCGCCAAGCTTCCCTTCCACGCCAAGGAAAGTCCCATCCGGACACGGGACAAAGTCTTCAATCTTGTATCTTCATAGTCTTGGAGTCCGCCGATGATGATAGTTCGCTATCCTGACACCCCTAATCCGGAACTCCCTCGGTAGCCCTGAACTAGACTTCAATGACGATGGGTCCGGCGCATATTGTCTTCGGCATTGCAAGGCGGGTTCTTCCTCCGAATAATTTATAGAAGACTGTGAACACCAGGATAGTGTCCGGCTCTGCAAAAATAAATTCCACATACCACCGTAGAGAGAATAATATTACACAAGATCAATCTGCTGACATATTTTGCAGCGTGACGTCGCACCACTACCAAGCCTTTATTCAAATTGTTTTTACTGTTCCACCTCAGCGCGTTTAGCGAAGCGGTTTCCTTGGCACGTCTTGTCGATGCAGAGATCGTGTTCCCCTTATTCCGGGATTCCCATCAATACGGACGTGGGTAACCCAACTGCACCATTGATTGTGGCGCTTGGGAGATAAGCGAGTTTTACCAGGCCGGTGGGGACACATGTTTTTGTCCGCCCATATAAGGGGATAAGGATCCAGCCCTTTTACCTGCACCTTCTTCCTCCTTTGCTCATCCATTCCCATGCACTCGAGCTCTAGCGCCCAAGTCTGCACTTTCCTCCTCAACCTTCTCCAACCATGTCAGGAGTGGGAGGCAGATGGATGGCCTCCTCCGTCACGGAGGGGCACATCACAAGATCATGGAGGCCGGATACTTGTCCGCGATATTGCGCCTGAGCTGCCCGACGCGGGGCAGCTTATTCCAACCCCCAGTCCCCATGAGAGGGTGGTATTTCTCCCCCACTTCCTCCGCGGACTAGGTTTTCCACTTCACCCATTTGTCCGGGGGCTCATGTTCTACTACGGCCTGGACTTCCATGACTTGGCCCCGAATTTCATCCTCAATGTCTCGGCGTTTATCGTCGTGTGCGAGGCCTTCCTCTGCATCCAGCCCCACTTCGGCTGGTGGCTCAAGACCCTCAGTGTCAAGCCGAAGGTTGTGAAGGGCAGCCAAGCGGAGTGCGGAGGCGCCATGGTCGGCAAGATGGCCAAAGTCCTATGGCTCGAGGGCTCCTTTGTGGAGACAATAAAGGGGTGGCAATCGAGGTGGTTCTACATCACCGAGCCACGTGACCCTCAATGGGTGGTGGCCCCCGAATTCAGATCTGGATTCCCCACACGGCTCTCGTCATGGAAAGAGACGGGCCTGAAGTGGGGGAATTCGGACGAGCTATCCGGACTCCAAACACGCGTCCGAAACCTGGTGGACAAGAATCGCAGGCTTGTCGACGTAATCCAGGTGATGCTCATCCGCCGGATTCTCCCATGCCAACAACGGGACTTCAATTTGTGGAGTTCGATCCGCACAAGACCGAACCTTGAGCCGGCTCTTCAATACCATGTACGAAGATGCCCGAAGGTGCTTTGTTCAAGGGCGCCAAGCCCCGTGACCGCTAACAAAGATCGCTGATGCAGCTCGCGGCGTCAAGCCAGCGAGGTAAGTTATTTTACCCTTTACGGGACTCCTTTTCCATAGATTGACTCTACGTGGGTTCTGAAAACTCCCTATTCTTCGAAAGGTCTGGCTGAAGACTTCCGGACAGATTAACTGTCCGGCTCCTTTGCCAGAAGACCCAGCGGCCGCCTGATTGACGGGGCTGCTGGCTCCGGCAACCCATGTGGTGCCGGAGAAGAAGGCCAAGAAGGAGGCTACGGGAACTCGAAGGAGCACCCGACGCCAGTGTCTGTCGGATTCTGAGCAGAATCTTCTCCTCAAGACGAGGAGGAAGAAGAAGAAGCTTCTCCCAGCCGGGAGGAGAGGAAAAGGAAGGCCGCCTAACCGGGAGGCCGGAGGGTCCAAGAAGGAAGAACCCTTCCTCCGGACTTCTCCACCAACGCCGACGACGACGAGGGGATCGGCCCACGAGGCCAAGCCTCGGCGAGATCGTAAGTGTCCGGATACCCGCGGCTTTTTATTATCGCAGAGTGTTCTCTAATGTCGAACAATCGTGCAGCCCGCCCAAAGGCGAGTTCGTCGATTCATCGAGCGGGTCCCTGGGCTCGTCGGAAATGGAGAGTACTTCGCTTCCGACCGCCTCCTCGCCTCATGCTGCGGACAACGCCGCGGCAGAGCTCCAAAGGGGACTTGGTCACGAGGAAGTGGCGCAGGAGGTGCCACAAGGCAACCTCCCGGACTCCAGGCGCGTGGGGGGCAAGACCCCCAGGGGCACTAAGCCCGACCCTTGTCCGGGCTTCACGCCGGAACCTTCAGTGGTTCTGGAGTCCGGTAAGCGATCCCTTCGCAAGAAGGGTAAGACGCCGGTGTCCTTCGGCCCAACCGGAGGCACCGGATAGCTTACCGAGGCGCTCAACGACGCCTCCATCAGGAGGAGCACCGCCTTTATGAGTGCGGTGATCCGACGATTCGATCCGCCAAGAGTGGGGTGACCAAGCCTGTACCAGTCTTCTATCAGGCTTTGAGGTAAGAAATTTCAATATATGTAAAATTGTACTGCATAGACAGTAGCCCCTGATGCTCGGTTCGGTGTTCGGAAAGAAAAGCCGGACTGAGGATCTTTAGAAAGGTAAACGCAGGAGCCATAAAAATATGTCAATATGGGATTGCAGGCTGTGCTGCTGACCTCCGCCGCACTGACTGCGGAGGTCAATAATTTGAAGAAAAACCTCGGGCGGTCCGAGAACGAGCTCGGTCATGCCAAGAAGCAGCTCGAGGAAAAAGAAGGTGAGTAATACCTTATGAAAATTGTACCTTCATGAGAAAAGGATTTGGTTGCAAGAAAAATGACAAGGATAACGTGGGTATTGTAGGGGCCACTAATGAGGTGGCGACCCTGAAGGAGGCGGTGGCCGCGGCCGAACGTAATGCGGCCGTGGAACGCACCGAGCGAGAGAAGTAGGAGGCGTGGGTGGCGGAGATACAACAAGAGCTCCAGGATCTCGTGAAAAAACATGAGAACTTGGAGCGTGACTCGAAGACTAGAGAGTCCGAGCTTGCAACGGCTCTTGAGAGTGCCAAAGCCTCTAAGGCCGAAGCCTACAAGGCCCTCCAGGAGATTGAGGCGGTGAAGAAAATAGCAGCGGGTAAGGCATTTTTCATGCAGAGTAAGCATGTGAGTGTTAACTACCTGTTGCTTGCCCGAATTCGGAGCTCTCCAGGGGCGTTCGCAGATCTTCCTCGCAGCGTGTGCGATGCTGCCGCATTCTACCGGGCCGAGGAGGGGAGCTCAACGGAGAAGGTCTTCTGGTCTCAGTATGCTGAGGCCGGCCATCCGGTGTTTTTAGCGACCAGCTGAAGCAGCTGGTCGAGCTCCACAAGGCGGCCGAACAGGCCATGAAGGGCCTCATAGTTCGGCTGTGGCCTAAGGAGGCCATGCCTGGGAGCTACTTCGGCCTGGTGCGGCGGCTGGTGGATGCGTGCCCGTGGGTTGAAGTTATCAAGCAATTCGCTTGTATCGAGGGTGCCCGTCGGGCCCTTGCCCGCGCAAAGGTGCACTGGGGCAAGATGGATGCCCAGAAGCTTGTGATGGACCCACCACCAGAGGGCAAGGAGCATCGCACGCCCGAGATGTATTATAAGAGTGTGCTGAAGGGCGCCCGCACTATTGCGGGTGAGTGCTCCAAAGATGTAATATTTGAGTAGACTCGCATTTTGTTATCCTGTGCGCTGAAAACTTAGTTCATATGCGCTAAGCAACGCTTGTTAATTTAAAATATTACCTTCTGTGTGGCTGTTTATCAAATCTGAGAGATGGCAAGTCGTCGGCTTCAGCCCCCATGCCACGAAAGTCTTTGGGGTGTTCGATAAACTTGAGCGCTCTTGTTCCCATTTTTGGGTCCATCTAGGGAGGCGCTCAACACAAATGTAACCAGGCAACCGGACTTATAATGCTTGAACACTCTCACTTAGCCATAGAATTCTATAATTTTAAATTTCGGCGGAGCCCCTAGTCTTCGGAAGGCCGAATTTGGGGCGCTATCCACGCCTTGGCCGGACATTATCCGGCTCCTCGCTCTAAGCGGCATAAGTCTTTAAGGACTCGCAAAAAACCTCTCGAACAGTGACCGGTCTCTCGCCTCGTCATGACGGCCAGTTTTAGCTTTCTCCACTGAGGCGTTAACCCAGCCGAACTAGGGCGGAATCGCAGTGGTTCTCCCGGTGCTACCTTAGCCGATATAACGGAACGTAAGGTACCAAAACACGGGAGCCGGGCAAACCCAACGATTGACCCAAGACATGATTCGGAGCCGATGCATATAGTGCTATAAGTTCGGGGTGCCGCACTTGTGAAAGTGTTCGGACTCATCACACCATAACGCGGGAAACATAAGCCCCTGGTGTATATTATCCGTACCAAAGTGTACAGATGCAACATGTCGTAAATGAACATATGTATGAAAAAGAAATGCAATTATAAACAAAAAGGTGCTGCATTGTTTTATTCAACAAGTGCTGCTACAAATGCAGAACGACACAAATAGTGCGATAAGCAAGGTATGAGACTGTTAAACATGTCCCCCTCCAGGGGTAGGCTGCAGATTGGTGTATAAAAATGCTCGTAATGGAGACCACATGTATATTCGTTGTAGCCTTTATCCTTCCCTGGCTATTGCATCGTGAGTTCGGCAAGTCTGCTGCCGGACAGGGCTTCTGAAACGGAGTCCTGTGGTTAAAAAGTAAAAGGTAAAAAGAAAAGAAAAATGAACGACACACTTGAGAGCCCCTGGTGTGGTTGAGCCCGCAGTCTGGGTTTATCGTGGTCGTGCCCCTCTCCCCATGCCCATGGTATCTTCAGAGCGTAATGGTGTACGCGAAGGACCTGCTTTGACGTTTCGCAGGATCTGGGTTAGCCGCATCGCTACGCTGGCGTGCTCAACGTGCCAGGTGGTCTTGTTGTAAGTTACTCCGCACGCTTAGCTGTATCCGCCGCTTAACGGCCGGACTCGAGAATTGCCTTAAGAGGCTGCATTGCACTTCGCCGCGAGAGTCAGTATGTTCCTCCGCGCGGAGAGAACGCCCGTGTTTCCGTTGACCGTAATGACTCCTCGAGGGCCTGGCATCTTGAGCTTGAGGTATGCGTGGTGCGGCACCGCGTTGAACTTTGCAACGCTGCACGTCCGAGCAAGGCATGATAGCCGCTATGAACGGGATTATGTCGAAGATTAAATCCTCGCTTTGGAAGTTATCCGGATCCGAAGACCACTTCCAAAGGTAATTGAGCCTGTACAATTGGCTTCTACACCTGGTATGACGCCTTTAAAGGTCGCTTTTGGTAGGTTTAATCCTTGAGGGTCTATGCCCATCTTGCGCCTTTGTATCTCTGGTAAAGCAGGTTCAGATCGCTGCCGCCATCCATCGAGACTCTGGTTAGGTGAAATCCATCGACGATTGGGTCTAAGACCGGTCTGGCGAATCCCGTGGCGGATCTTTGGTGGGGTGGTCCCTTCGGTCAAAAGTAATCGGGCAGGAGGACCATGGATTGAACTTCGGGGCAACTGGCTCCATCGCGTAGACATCCCTAAGTGCATGCTTCCGCTCCCTTTTGGGTATGTGCGTTGCGTATATCATGTTCACCGTCCGCACCTGTGGGGGGAAACCCTTCTGTCCTCTATTGTTCGGTGGTTGGGTCTCGTCCTCGTCATCGCTATGCGGCCCCTTGTCATTGTTTTCGGCAATTAACTTGCCCGCCTGGTTGAATACCCAACAGTCCCTGTTAGTGTGGTTAGCTGGCTTTTCGGGGGTGCCGTGTATCTGGCACAAGCGGTCGAGTATTCGGTCCAAATTGGACGGACCCGAAGTAGTTCTTTCGTATGGATTTTTCCGCTGACCGGTTTAGAGCCTCTGAATCCGGCATTGACTGCCGTATCCTCAATATTGTCGCCGTTAACGCTGCGTTTGTTCTTGTTACGACGCGGCCTGCCATTTCGGTCCTTGAAGTCCGGACTGCCAGAATTTTTGCTGAGGTTGTTGCTGCGTGCTAGCTATCCTCACCCGCCAAGCGGGTCGGGGAGTGATGTGAGGGCTGCCATGGATTTCGCTTCTCCCGTCCTAGGTGCCGGGCAAGCCACTCGTCACGGATGTTATGTTTGAAGGCTGCGAGGGCCTCCTCATCCCGGACGGTCGACGATTTGGTTTTTCTTGGTTAAGAACCGTGTCCGTAATTGTCGGCCGATTCGTCTGGCTGCTGAATTATGTGGCTTAGGTCATCGCGTCTGGTGGTCGCACATAAGTGCCACAGGAAGTTGTCGAGGAATGCGGCTACCAGGTCCTCCCAGCTCCCAATTGACTCACCGGGCAAGCTGTTGAGCCAATGCCGGGCTGGTCCTTTAAGCTTGAGGGGAGGTATTTGATGGCGTGAAGACCGTCACATGGGCCATGTGGATGTGATGGAGATAGTCTTGATCCAAACCGCTGGGTCTGTTGTGCCATCGTAGGATTCAATATTGACGGGTTTAAACCCTTTGGGGATTTGATGATCCATTACTTCGTCTGTGAAGCATAGTGGGTGTCTTGGCGCCTGCATCGGGCGATATCATGACGGAGCTCAAAAGAGCTTGGTCTGCTTTGTTCGCCCGCTGGACTTCTTATCAGGTCCCGCGACGATTGTCGTCACGTACCATGGGGCGCCCCCGCGATCCATAGATCGATCTTGATTGTCTTGCCTTGTCCTCCAATATATCTCGCAGGTCCGGAGCGTTCCCCTTTGGCCGTGTGCTTTTTGAGCGATGTCGGGGTACGGTTCTAGTGAAGGGCCTAGAGGCCTCTCTGTCGCGACCACGGGGTGGTCGGTCAGCCGTATTTTCTCCTGGTGATGCGGGTTCGTAAGCCTCCTCCTCTAATCGGGGGAGCAGCTTGCGTTTAGGGTAGCTTTTGGAGGGGCGTTCGAGCTCATGCTCTTCGGCTGCGAGGACTTCAGTCCATCTGTCGGCTAGCAGATCCTGATCAGCTCTAAGTTGTTGCTGCTTTTTCTTGAGGCTGTTCGCCGTGGCCATAAGCCTGCGTCTAAAACGCTCTTGTTCGACGGGATCCTCAGGCACGATTTAATTCATTGTCGTCGAGGCTTGCTTCGTCTTCGGAGGAGGCATATAATCCTCTACCTCTTCTTCTGCCGCTCTCTCGTGAGGGCTGGCGTCTCCATCTTCCCGCTACCGGATCTTGCTGGAGTGGATTGTCTTGACCGTCCGGTGTATTGTTATCTCCGTGCCGGAATCTTCATTCTTCTTTGTGGCGGGATTTAGAGCGGCCTTGACGCCGGCGCTTGGGTTGCTTCTTGGAGGGTCATCCTCCGTTGTTCCATCGTCGTTCCCATCTTTTGGGATGTCCACCATATATATGTCATATGACGAGGTGGCCTTCCAAAGGCCTCAGTAGGCGCTGGGTCTTGGTCGCCTCCGGCATCGTCGTCCATACCGTCGATGTCTTTGGAGTCGTAGTCTAGCATGTCGGTTAGATCGTCGACAGTGGGTGGTGGTTGGGCGTTGAATTTCTTCGTCGTCCGCATCCCAACCTTCCTGACCATAATCCGGCCAGGGCTCTCCGGATAAAGAGAGAGACTTTAGTGAATTCAGGATGTCGCCAAAGGGCGAGTGCTGAAAGATGTCCGCGGCCGTGAACTCCATAACGGGTGCCCAATCGGATTCGATCGGCAAGGGCGCGGAGGGCTTGGAGTCCGGAGAGGAGTCCGGCGCCCTGGAGTCGGAGTCTTCACAAAGGACAGGGATGGAGTTCGGCTCAATCGCCGTAGAGATTGTAGCCCCCGAGGCGGTGTCCAACCACTCGTCCTCGGTCGGGAATCCGCCCGGATTAAGGGCCGAGCGGATACCGGTGTGGCCTCCGAGGCAATCGCTCGCTGCAGAGCTAGATCATGCTCATCGAGACAGTGCGGCACGCTTGGCTGCGGCTCGAATCTGTCGAAGATCAAGTCTCCGCGGATATCGGCCGTATATTTTAAACTTCCAAATCTGACCTGATGGCCAGGGGCGTAGCTTTCGATCTGCTCCAGATGGCCAAGCGAATTGGCCCGCAGTGCAAAGCCACCAAACACAAAGATCTGTCCTGGGAGAAAAGTCTCACCGTGGACCGCGTCGTTGTTGATGATCGGAGGAGCCATCGGGCCTATCAGCGACGACACAGAGGAACTCTCATTGAAAGCACCAATCTCGGTGTCAAAACCGGCGGATCTCGGGTAGGGGGTCCCGAACTGTGCGTCTAGGCGGATGGTAATAGGAGACAAGGGACACGATGTTTTACCCAGGTTCAGGCCCTCTTGATGGAGGTAAAACCCTACGTCCTGCTAGATTAATACTGATGATGTGTGTTACAAGAGTGGATCTACCACGAGATCAAAGAGGTTAAAACCTAGAAGCTAGCCTATGGTATGATTGTTGTTCGTCCTACGGATCAAAACCCTCCGGTTTATATAGACACCGGATAGGGTTAGGGTTACACAGAGTCGGTTACAATGGTAGGAGATCTACATATCCGTATCGCCAAGCTTGCCTTCCATGCCAAGGAAAGTCCCATCCGGACGCGGGACGAAGTCTTCAATCTTGTATCTTCATAGTCTTGGAGTCCGGCCGATGATGATAGTTCGGCTATCCGGACACCCCCTAATCCGGAAATCCCTCAATGAGGCTCTTGCTCAAAATGCTTAGTGATATGCTCCAAAGCCCTCAACTACTTTCTCACATCCACATATGACCTAAACCAAAAGTCAAACTCAGCCCCACCGATTCTTTCTATCCGGCGCCACCGAGTTCAGATGTCATAGCCACTGCCACAAACCCTAGGCAAATCGGTATCGCCGATAGGGATCTCCGTCTCACCGAGATGGGATTGTAATCTCTCTGTTTCCCTTCGTAACGTTTCGGTCTCACCGAGATGAGCGATCGGTCCCACCGAGATTGCAATGTAAACTATCTGTTTCCCTTTTATAACATTTGGGTCTCACCGAAATGAGCGAATCGGTCCCACTCAGTTTACCTGACCAACTCTCTGGTTAGCTTATTACCAAAATCTGTCTCACCGAGTTTGTGTAATCGGTCTCACCGAGATTACGTTATGCCCTAACCCTAACCATGTCAGTCCTACCGAGTTGCATGTCGGTCCCACCAAAAATCCTAACGGTCACTAGATTTGATGAATCGGTCCGACCGAGTGTATGAATTCGGTCCCACCAAGATTGGCAAGTTGTGAGTAACGGTTAGATTTTGTGTGGAGGCTATATATACCCCTCCACCTCCCCTTAATTCATGGAGAGAGCCATCAGAACGAACCTACACTTCCAACTTACCATTTTCTGAGAGAGAACCACCTACACTTGTGTTGAGGCCAAGATATTCCATTCCTACCACATGAATCTTGATCTATAGCCTTCCCCAAGTTGCTTTCCACTCAAATCTTCTTTCCACCAAATCCAAATCCTGTGAGAGAGAGTTGAGTGTTGGGGAGACTATCATTTGAAGCACAAGAGCAAGGAGTTCATCATCAACACACCATTTGTTACTTCTTGGAGAGTGGTGTCTCCTAGATTGGCTAGGTGTCACTTGGAAGCCTCCGACAAGATTGTGGAGTTGAACCAAGGAGTTTGTAAGGGCAAGTAGATCGCCTACTTCGTGAAGATCTACCGCTAGTGAGGCAAGTCCTTCATGGGCGACGGCCATGGTGGGATAGACAAGATTGCTTCTTCATGGACCCTTCATGGGTGGAGCCTTCCGTGGACTCGCTGCAATTACTCCTTCATGGGTTGAAGTCTCCATCAACGTGGATGTACGATAGCACCACCTATCGGAACCATGACAAAAACATCCGTGTCTCCTATTGCGTTTGAATCCTCCAAAACCTTCCCTTTACATTCTTGCAAGTTGCATGCTTTACTTTCCGCTGCTCATACACTCTTTGTATGCTTGCTTGAATTGTGTTAAGATTGCTTGACTTGTCCAAAGTTGCTAAAATCTGCCAAGAACTAAAATTGGGAAAAGGATAGATGTTTATTTGGTCAAGTAGTCTAATCACCCCCCTCTAGACATACTTTTGATCCTACAGCGCGCGATGAGCAGGCTGCACAACTCCTCCCACGAGGCCACCGAAGACATGGCAGGCTGAGCATCTAGGAGCGCGGCACGCGTATGAGGGCCATAGGGAGCCAGTTCGCCATGACCTTGTTGTCTCCACCCATCACCTAGATGGCTTGCGCGTACAACTAGAGGAACTCCTCTGGATCCGCCACGCCGTTGTACCGCGGGGGCAACGCCATCCTGAACTTCAGCGGCCACTGCACCCGCTGCAGGCTGGGGGTAAAGGCCCGGTGGCCTGCGACACCTCTGTAGGTGCCCAGCGGGTGGGACGATGCCCGCCATGGGAACCACGCAACGCGGGTGGAGTGCGTTTGATTAAGAGGCAGACCTTCGACGCGCCCCTACCTAGCATGCCAAATGTCGGATTCAGGGCTCCCCAGACCCAAGAAGGTTTGAACTCTGGGGCGTGTGTGAAGAACTGAACCTGTCCAGCCTACCAACTCATCGCCCCATAGTCTAGACCGATTCGCGTGAGCAAGGAAGAAGATGAACACGACTTTTTACCCAGGTTCGGGCCACCTTGCGGTGTAAGACCCTACTCCTGCTTTGTGGTGGATTGGCCTCACGTGGGGCTGAGGACGAACTGGTATAAACGATAAACAACCTCGCAAGGTTTAGGGGTGAGGAACGAGTCGACCCCTTCTATAGTGGTGGCTAACCTATATTTATAGTTTTGTCGGTCCTCTTCCCCCAAAACTTAGGCAGGAAGGGATCCCAGAATGGCCAATTTGTAAGGGGACAAGTAGTACATCATATCCCGACGAAAGGTGGTCTTCGGCTACAAAGCTTTCGGTCGTGATGTAGCGGTGGGCTCGGCGATGACATCCATCCTGCAGTGCTGGTGGCCTCTGTCTCGTTGCACCAGAACGGAAACCTTTGCCATATTCCCCGGGAACCCACGCCTGACCTTGTCTCCTTAGCACCAAAGAGGAAACTGCCTCTTCCGCGCGCGCTGGTGCTCGTCTGCCTTGGTCGTTGTTGGGGATATAACTACTGGGTATGACCCGCCCTGGAGGGGCAGGATCACGCCACTAGCGTCTTAAAGATGAAGAGGCCCGATAAGGTCCAAGAAGATATGAAGATGGTGGCTCATGAAGCAAGCTTGTTGAAGGCCTAAGGCCTAGAGGCGACTTGAGGCCCAAGAGGATGAACCGCCATATGTTTAAGTTGTTCTGGAAGGCAAGCTTAGTTAGAAACCAAGCCGGTCACGTTTGTGTGAGCCGTCCGGGACTCTGTGAGCCGCCGGGCATCAACCTGTATATAAAGGGGTGACTCGGCGGCGGGTTAACTCAAGAAACTACTCATCGAGAATGAGGTCAAGCGTATTCGCTCCCTAGTAATCGAAACCCAAGCAATACAACCTAAAGCAGGAGTAGGCTTTTACCTCATTGTGAGGGGCCGAACCTTGGTTAATTCTCTGTGTCCTTTTGTCCCATTCAACCCCTTCAAGCTAACCTAGTTGCGATGGCTCCACACCTAAGTCCTTTTGCTAGGGCATTTGCCGTGTTAAGTCCACGACAGATCCCGCCCACCGTGGGGCCAGAGGACGGTGGTTTTGAGTTCTTGAATTGCAGTTTCTCAGGGATCAAGGGATACGCCATGGGCCGGATGACCAAGAGTCGCCTCAGAAATATCCACATGAACGATGTAGGCTAGGGTCCCGAGGCGGATTAAATCAAATACGGGTACCGGGTACCCTTGGCGGAATCCACGTCTTCATCGACAAGATCGGCGAGTCGGAGCCTGAGCCAGACACCTGCACCGAGGTCATCAAGACGGCTCAGCGTGCGCGACCTGCCAAGGTTCAAGCTGCCATGAAGCATGCTTTTGTGGGTTTTACTCACAGAGCGGATCTTGAGGAAGGATTTGTTTCCAGTGGAGACACGGCCGTCTATTCTGATGATGAGTCCTCAACAGGCGAGACCAATTCCATGTATCAATTGCAATATGGTGGGCTTGGGGGTTGTTCCGATGGCAATAGTATTCCAGACCCCTACGAGTCGCCGAACAGGGTTGCGATCTTCATGGCCGACACACAACCGGTGCTCAATTCGACAAGTACTGTGGCTATGACTTCCGGTTCAGCAGCCGAGGCGACGGCCGGAGCAAGCGGTTCTGCGTGCCTGCCGGCTCAGGTTATGTACGAGCTCTTAGACGCCTTGGCAACTTTAATGGGGGCAGAGGTGACCCTAGAGACTCAAGCACATCATAAGGTGGACGTCGTGAAGCTGCGAGATGAGATAGCTCAAGCAAAGGAAGAGCTTAACACTGAGAACGCTAGGATGGCGACAGAGCGAGCCACCTTTGACGCGCAATCACAACGAATTCAAGCTGAGGCTTTCCGGTTAAGCTTGGATCAGACTGCATTAGACATTGTTCATCGTAGGAGGCACCAGAGTCATTTGCCTTTCGATTATGATGCAAGAAATATTTTCAATACACCCGGGACAGGACCAAGTAACTCGCCCGAGGTAACCCGGGCTATTAAACCACTCGCGGGAGGAGCGACGACTCAACCATGTGTTGCAGATCCGCCTAGTTTGAATTTAACCCCGCCTCGGCAGGTATCGACACCGTCGGGTCATTTTTCTAACCCTCTGGGTAATATGATCGCTGCGGCATCGCGGCTGGCGGCTCTCCCAGTACAAGGTGAGTCTCCTGCGGCGGTTGAAGCCCGGACGGCCGTGGAGCTTCTTCAGACGGCTGTAGCTCAGCAAGCGGCTTATTCGTACAGTCGTGGGTGGATTCATTCAACTCCACAACATAGTCGAAACTACAACCGGTGTACTGATTCATCGACGGTCTCGAGCAGTTAGCGGCACCGTAACCACCCTCGTGGGCATGACTCGCAACAAGCTGATAACCCTGGTCAGGCTTTGGTAGATCAGGCGAGGGCACGTCGAGAAGCAAAGCTAGTGGCTCAGTTCGCGGTTCAACAGCAACTCCAACATAACTCGCGGTGTCTCTGGAAAGTGGGATGACTTTTAGGACCGTTGGTCTGCCGTGTCTAGTATCGGCTTTGCGGAATGAGCTTCTGCCATAGGATTTTAAGGGTCCCCATAAGGTGCCCACTTACACAGCGGTTCAACCCCCAGAGCCTTGGATTGAGAGATATGAGATGTCCATGGAGATGTTGGACATCAATGACGCTGCACGCGCCAAATATTTCACCCTGATGTTGAATGGGCCGGCTCGCACCTGGCTAAAGGGATTGCCCCCTAACTCCATCAGATCATGGGCTGAGTTGAAGGCATGGTTTATTCATAATTTCAAGGATACATGCAAGTAGCCCACATCGATTCTTGATTTAGACACTTGTGTCCAGTGTGAGGGCGAATCAACCACCCATTGGGTACGTCGGATCTCGGCCATTGTCCAATCATCAGACAGTATCAACGCTGGCTTGGTCGTCCTGATTTTGGAAAAAATTGTCGTTTCCTTCCCCTCAAACAGAAGCTGGGGCGGCTTAAGCGGCACTGCAATGATATGGGGGAGCTTATGGCGGCTCTTGTCAAATACGCCGATTCTGATAACACTAAGGACCTTGAGTCTGATGAGGAGAAGGCTGGCAAGGGAAAGAAGAATGGCAATGCAAAGGGACAACAGCATAATACAGCGGGTCAAGGCAATAACGGTAAGCACAAGCAAGCTGACGGCGGTTCGGACTTTGTGGCTAATACTAACACACAAAATAATAACTAGCTTCGTAAGGGGAAGTCATCAGTGCCCCGGTTTGGTGGGCCAAAATTCAATCTTGATGCGATAATTGATCAGCCTTGCCCAAAGCACGGATCTCAAGATAAGTCGGCAACCCATTTATGGAAAGATTGCTTCATCATGAGGGAGTATAGAAATTCCGGCTTTTATCAGGACAATCATGGCCCACATGGCAGGTCAGGATCCGTCTCTCAAGGGCCCAGCTTTGGAGGTGGTGGTTCAAACTCTGGATTTCAGGGCCAAGGCAATCAAGGCGGTTTCCATCAGCAACCTAATCAAGGTAATCAACAGCAGCAGTCCGGTAATCAGAGTAATCGAAAACAATTGAATAGTGGTCAATATCATGTGTTTACCACGAGTTTGTGCAAACGAGATCACAAGATTCATAAGCGGGCAGTGAACGCGGTTGACCCGGCAGCCCCTCGATACTTGCAATGGTCTGAACAGCCTATTTGTATGGAGCCGTGATGATCACCCACCCCGGGTTGACAACCCGGGTCAATTGGCTTTGGTGGTTGCTCCTTAGGTCGGAGGATACAAGTTTACAAAAGTTCTTATGTATGGAGGCAGCGGTATCAATATCCTCTACTATGATACTTTTCGCCGTATGAATTTAACTGACAAAGATCTTAAGCCGTATTCTACTGTTTTTCATGGGGTGGTGCCTGGTAAGTCGGCGTATCCGGTGGGTAAGATAGCCTTGGAAGTGGCTTTTGGCAATGAGCATGATTATAGAGTTGAAACATTGACTTTTGAGGTGTTCAGGATCAAGAGCCCTTATCACGCCTTGTTTGGACGGCTGGCTTATGCTAAATTTATGGAACGACCTTGTTATGTTTATCTGCAGCTTAAAATGCCGGGTCGTAAGGGTACCATCATGGTGAATGGCAACAGGAAGAGAGCGTTGGAATGTGAAGAGGGCGATGCCGCCTATGCTTAGTTTGTTTGTGCAACAGAGGAGTTGAAGTTCTACAAAGATAATGTTGACCCGGCAGATATGACACGCTTGAAGAAGCTAACCACATAGCATGACCCTTTGCTCAAGTTTAAGTCGGCGGACGACACCAAGCAGGTTGATTTTGTTCTAGGCGATTCATCCAAGCAGTTCAGTATCACTGCCAATATGGATCCAAAATAGGAAAGCACACTCATCGAGTTCATCCGTGAGAACCGGGACACCTTTGCATGGAAGCCTTCAGACATGCCAGGTCTACCGAGGAAACTCGCTGAGCACACTCTCAATGTTGATCCAATGTTTAAACCGGTCAAGCAATTCCTTCGTTGTTTTAATGAAGAAAGGCACAAAGGAAGTGGCCCGGCTCTTGGCGGCTGGGTTTATTGTTGAAGTTTTTCACCCTGAATGGTTGGCTAACCCAGTGCTGCTTCTTAAGAAAAATGGCACTTGGCGAATGTGTGTGGATTACACGGACCTTAACAAGGCCTGTCCAGCTGATCCTTTTGCTCTCCCCCATATTGACCAGATTATTGATGCTACGGCGGGGTGTGAGCGTTTGAGTTTTTTTATGCTTATTCTGGTTACCATCATATCAAGATGGCAGTTAAGGACCAGGAGAAGACATCTTTCATCACTCCCTTTGGAGCCTTCTGCTATGTGTCTATGCCTTTTGGACTCAAGAGTTCCCAAGCGACTTATCAGCGTTGTGTTCAGAATTGCCTCCACAACCAAATCGGACGCAATGTTCATGCTTATGTGGATGATATAGTTGTGAAATCCAGGAAGAAAGAGACCTTGTTAGATGATTTGATGGAGACCTCTGACAACCTCCGGGTCAACAAGATGATGCTTAACCCAGCCAAATCTGTCTTTGGTGTGCCAGAAGGCAAGCTCTTGGGATTTTTGGTCTCTGAGAGAGGTATTGAAGCTAACCCGGAGAAAATCAAGGCTATCACTTCTTTGGCTAAACCAGCATGTATCAACGAAGTTCAGCGTTTGGCGGGTTGTATTGCGGCTTTGAGCCGGTTTATAAGCCGCCTGGGAGAGAAGTCAATCCCTTCATACCAGATGATGAAGAAAACATATCACTTTGTGTGGAGTGATCCTGCTAATCAGGTGTTCAAGGTGCTTAAAAAGTAGATGGCTGAGCCACCGGTTCTTGCAGCTCCTATTGACAAGGAGCCCATGCTTTTATATGTGGCTGCTAACAACAGAGCCGTCAGCGTAGTGGTTGTGGTGAAAAGGAAGGCGTCAGGCAAGGAAATATCCGGTTCAGAGGCCGGTTTACTATGTCAGTGAGGTACTAACTGAATCTAAGCAGAGGTACCCAGATTGCCAGAAGCTAGTTTATGGAGTGTTCATGGCTAGTCGTAAGTTGAAACAGTATTTTCTTGGTCATCCCATCACTACGGTCAGTTCTGCACATGTTGTGCGTGTCGTGTCGTTGAAGCGGTTGATTTTGATATAAAAACCATCTCGATCGGAGTTCGTATGCAAAAGTTAGAGCCGAAAATGCAAGGCTGCAGCAGGATGGCCGGACACTCCGGGAATGATCATCCGGGTTTTGGATTTCTCCGAGCATGGCCGGACACTTCGGGGATGTTTGTCCGGGTTTTTCTGCCGGAGACTTGAGAAAACAGCCGAAAACCCCCTCAAGATGGTATCTGATCAAAAAACGTTCAGCATAAAAGTTGTTCGTCTCATCGAAGTGGTCAGGATTACTTTTGGGCTCGTTTCCATCCGATGTAGTTTACTACCTAAAACATGACCCGCAAGGGGCAGCCCGGTTGTAAACCGAACCGTTTTCGAAAGTTTGGATTCCGAGTTGGACCCAAACTAGGGTTTTGAACGTGAATTCTAACCTTTCCTTGCACGGGAAGTCCAGCCACCTCTTATATACCTTAGGGGTGACGGCCGATTGAACAACACACAATCGATCAATTCATCTACCACGCTTTACCCTTCACCTTTTATCTCTTCCTTGTTCTTCTTCCTCATTGTTCGTTCATTCTTCTTTTGCAGAGCGACGAAGCTCGAGGCCCTAGGGGTGATGTGGGTACCCCGACTCATAAGTCGTGATCACCGAATGCACGTGTAAAGTGATCCCAGAGATCAATGCTCACTGAACACACAGAAGCTGAATAACAAGAGGCTTACATCCATACATACCGTATTACACAAGTAGGACCATTATGGTCAAGTCTTGAGTATAACATTGCAGTGGAAATCTTTGCCGATAACTTGGACCCATGCCATCTGCCTTAACCCTACAGCATTCGACCGGAAGCTTCCTAGCTCGCATGTTCACATCAAGTATTCTTCATCATATCCTGTTCTTTCATGCCCGGCCAATAAAATAACCAGTGGCAAGCCAATGAGTACTTTGAATGTACTACTTAAGCAACCCATATTTTGGTTCCAGATATAACAATGCATGATATAGGTAAAATTTTGCAGAAAGCTAGTTTTGAGTGCAATAATATGTTCAACAACTTGTAAGACATGCATCAGGAAAATTCAAGTAACCATGAGGACAGGTTACAGATATCAACATAAATAGAGTGGGCACCAACCCAACTCAATCATGTCAAGTCCTTTGACTTGACCCAAGTAGTTTTATCAACACACACACACACTGGTTTGCAAAGCTCTGGACGTAGTTTAAGCAGCACCGCCCAATTGTCCTTGACCGTGGACACGGCTATTCGAATAGTTTTACACTCTGCAGAGGTTGCACACTTTACCCACAAGATCCGGGGAACTTCCGTGTCATCCACGACCCGCGGTACCTCAAATACCCGGGGTAAGCACCCGATGACTATCTTTCCCTAGACGACACTAACAAGGAGTCCACTCGTTGTTCCGTATCCTCACGATGTACATCATACGAGATTCACTCGAGATCGTAACATCCGAGAGGGGACACAACGGTGTATCCGGTGCCGTGTGAAAACAGTCATGTCCGCCCTACCTGGCACGACCCCGTCCCGAGAGTGAGCACCAACTCTCCCCCGTCACTTGTAATGCCGGCTCCAAGCTAGTATCGGCCTAGGTAATCAATAATGCCCTTTCCCATACAAGGGTAGAGTGGTTGTGCATGTAAGGTTGGGACAGTCGACAAATCTTAAATCTAATCCGTTTTCGAAAACCACACACACTTGCCTCGGTACA
Organism: Aegilops bicornis; assembly: GCA_021605145.1. Lineage (NCBI taxonomy): Eukaryota > Viridiplantae > Streptophyta > Magnoliopsida > Poales > Poaceae > Aegilops > Aegilops bicornis. The sequence continues at coordinate 420,840,712 of CM038675.1, read as the reverse complement.
CCACTTCGTCATCAAGTGGTTACCCATCTCATCATCTCCCTTGGGCATAAGTGGCACCCACTGGGGTTTTCGAAAAGTCCTTTGAAAATACTTTGTGTCCTTCACCATGCATATACCCGTCCCTTTTTGCGTAGCACTACTTTAGCATCCTATCTACTCCCACCGGCATAACCCTCATAAGAAGGTAGGGTCATCCACAATGCAAGTATCAACGAGGAAGTACGGCGGCAACCATCACGTGGTTACTACCTCATCATGATTCCGTTGCAACAACAATATGGTGCTATATGACATGCATAAAAAGGGTTTTATAGACATGGTCAAAGGGCTGCTTCCCTGTTTTAACAAAGTCTTCAAGGTCTTCAAATTCTCTGGTCCAACTCCGAGCATTTCGTCTACTTCGTCAACTATCGCCGAAAACAACCACAATAAGCAACACAACAAGGCAAAAATAAAAGTGCTCTAAAATTGCAAGTTGTACTTTTCTAGGATACCTTTGGTCATATGAGGCATGACCAAAGTGGTTTCAATGGGATTTGATCAATGGATATCTCTAAATATTTCAATATGTTGGAATCAAGGGATTTGTGGATTTGCAATAAGTGTACAGAAATATATTTTTGAAAAATGAGCAGCGGCACCCATTTAGCAAACCATGATTTTAGAAGCATCTAGGAGTTGGTTTCACTGGATTTGGAGTTCAAATGAATATTCTATGGATTTGCAAAGTTGACAAACATGAAGAAATGGCTCATTATTTTGTGGGGGTACAGAAAGTATTAATAAAAATGTTCATAAACTAAGTTATGAACTTAGAAGAATCTAGGAATTTGAATCATGGCATTTGTATCAATTTTGAGCTCTCTGTATTTTTCTAAAGTTCATCACAGGAATAGGAAAAACAAGATTTGATAAATGTTTGTGAGGAAAAAGTCTCTGGAAAAACGTGCATGTTGCACCAACAAGTAGATCATGATTTATAGAGTCACTAGAAATTTGAATCATCAAATTTGGATATCATTTGAATTGTTTATGGATTTTACAATCCTACCAGAAAAAGAGAAAGAAAAGGAATTAGGTTATACCTAAAGCGCGCGTTGAGCACAATATAGTGCCTCTGCGCACTGGGCCGCCCATTGGCTCGGCCACGCGAGAGTAGGAGGCGACATCGAAGGCGTACTCCGATACTACGCCTTCTCGCACGGAAGGCGACTCCGATCTGGACCCGTGTCCACTTAAACGTGGCAGGCCCACCTGCGCCAAGACGTTGACAGGCGGGGCCCTCTGGGCGTCATGGCGTCGTCCTCAACCTCCCACCCGAAGCACAGGAGGCAAGGCAGGGGAGACGTCAGCGGCGACTGCCGGCGCTACCGGCCACCGTTTCCGGTGATCCAGCCACCGGAGTGCTCAGGGAAACGTGTTGCATCCGGTAGGCCACACTACGGGCGCCAGCTTCCTCGGAGAGGAGCGGGCCTTCGCCCACGGCGGAGGATGGCATCGGCCATTGCCGGCTTCGAGCGCAGGGGCGTCCCGGGGAAGAATGGAGGCGATGGGGGGCTTCGTGGTGGTGGTGAGGGAGTACTGGAGTAGGTAGGGAGAAGAGAGAGGGACCGTGGTGCCCAAATCCGAGCGGCGGTCAGCGGCGGCACTCCGGCCATGGAGAGGGCAGGAGAGCACTAGGGGTAGAGGGTGTTGTCTGGGAGGTGCATGGGAGAGAGAGGGATCCAAAAGAGTCGAGGGAGTGCCCGGGGGGAGGCTCTATATAGGGGGGGCCGTGGTGCACCGTGGACGCGGCCTACAGCGCACTCGGGTGAGGTCGTGGAGGGGAGAGGAGAGAGGTTTAGGAGGAGGCCAGCAGCTTGCCGTGTCCCAGACGCCGAGGCGGCCTCGTGAGACACACTGGGGAGGCCCGAGGTGGCCGGAGGGGGTTGGCAGGCGGCTACAGCAAGGGAGCAAGATCAGAAGGCCTCCAGCGCCCATATGGCTATCCAGGCCACTTTCTATGCTTGTGGGCGCGCCCTTGCATGTCCAGTAGCATTTTGGGGGTGCTAATGAAGGGATCTTGGCCTTGGATGCTTTGGGTGGCCAGTGGGTGAAGAGAGAGGAAGGAGAAGAGTGGAAATGGGGCTATCCAGAATAGAAAATTGGTGGTTCCATCCCCTTGATCAATAAGAATTGACTTGAGCTGAATGCCAGAGGTAGAGGGAGGTTAGGAGGAGGTGTGGTAAAGAGGAGAACTCATTTGGATTAGTGGAAGAGGCCCAAACAGGGTTTTTAGTTAAAATGCAGAAGGTGTTTGATGCTAGTTTGGACAAGTAGATGATCTCCATTTGCCATGAGACTCCACAGGTGAAATGGCACATATAACTAGGGCCTTCCACCAATTTGGAGCTTATTTGGGCAAAGTTGCCAATGCAACTTTTGTAAACCCTAGAAATTAGCAGAAATGAACTTGTGTAGATCTAGTTGAGCAAATCACTTCTCCTTTATGCACCACTTGGTGTAGTGGCCTCATTTGGTCATGTGAACATGCTCACAAAAGTTGGGGTCAAGGATAGAAAGTTGTTAGTACAAAGTTGTTCAAATTTGATTCTGGTCAGAGAGGGTTTTGGGGCACTTTTATCAATATAAATTTTTCTCCAACTTTTTCCATTTGGTCTAGATGAATGATTAGGCCATTTGAGCATGTACACAAGCTTTGAGAGCATTTGGACATGTTTGGCAATGTAAAGTTGCTCAAACATCAAAATGGACAGAAATGGTTTTGAGGGGATTTCATGGGGTTATACTATTCTCCATGACATGATACTTGTCCAGATCATCAAACATGTCATATGTGACATGCTAGAATTTTCTTGCAATTTTTGGAGAATATTTCCTTTGTAAATATTTCAAAAGCTTGAAATATCCAGAAAGGGTATTTGTGGGATTTGACCAATATTTTGAACATGACCATGTGTTGAAACCCTTATATATGGGAAATATATGCCCACTGAGTTTCCCTGATTTTTGTCAAATATTTTTAAAACAATAAAATAATTTTTCCCTATTAAAGACCATTTCTGGCCTTGAGAAAAAGCTTTTAAATAAAATAGGAAAATAACTTTTAAAATTATATTTTTGTGGTTTATGGGAGTCCTACATCTAACAGGTTTCAAATATACCTTTTGAAATATTTTTCACACCCCAAATCAAGTACTTGCAAAGGCAAACCTCAATTCAGGGGTTTTTGGAAAACTAATTTTAGAAAATACTTTTTGGCCAAATTATTTTTGTAAGAAAATATTATATTGCTCTATACACATGGCATGATCATTGGGCAGAAGCTTGGGGCAAGGTTATGAGGTATAGAAGGCGGAGTTGTGTTGACTTTAAAGAGCACTTGAAAACACAATTAGAAAACCAACTCAAAAAAAAGTCAAATAATGCAAAAGTTTTTCTCAAACCACACTTTATCATGATATATCATCTTAAGTGTTGTGCCATGAAAATCAGGGTGTGACAGACCTACCCCCCTTACAAGAATCTCGTCCCCGAGATTCCCAAACTAGGCGCGGAAAGGAGTATGGAAACTTGGATTCGGGGTAGTCTTCACGTCCTCATACTGCTTTTGTTTCCGAGTGGTGCTCCATTGAACCTTGAAGTACTCGATGGCGTGGCTTCGTGTATGACATCCTGCTTGATCCATATTGCCATTGGGGTTCTTTCGCGTAAGTAATATTGGGCTGGAGGTCGATGGCTTGGTGATTGATGTCCTTGTAGAGATCGGGCTAGTTAGGATGTTGGAAGCACTTCCGAAGCTGTGACTCGTGGAAAATGTTGTGCACAGTGGGTGGCTCAGGTGGTAATTCTAGCTGGTAGCTGTCTATTCTTCGTCTTGCAGTGATCTTGGAGAAGGTCGATAAATCTTGGTGTGAGTTTCTCTTGGCATGAAAATGCTTGCTTCTCTTTGAGAGAAGTGGCTCGCAAATACACATGATCTTTGACGCGGGAGTTTACTTCTTGACGATGGTGGTTGGTTTAGGTCTTCCTCCTTGACATGGCGGTCTTCGATGTTCATTAACCAGCTTGAACGATTCTTCTTCCGTCTTCGGTAGACAAGTATGTCATCAAAGAAAGATGACAACTAACTTGTCCAAGCACTCCATGAAGTCTATGGGTACGTAAAGTAGGCTGGGATATGGGTGCCGGTCACGGTTGAGTGTTGGCGTGGTCTACTTGACCTAGAGCCAAAGCCCATGGTCATGATCCGACCATGTTGTGGCTTGGTAGGGCTTAAGGGTTTGAAGGATTCTAGTGTGCGAGTGAACATTTATCATCTTATCTTTAAGCACAGTTTCTGAGATGCCAATAGTCTATCTAGTCCTTTAAACAAATCACATCATATCACCGACAGCATCATTTGTATAGGTTAACTCCAATCATCACTCATGTGATTCATATCCTCATGATTCTCGAGAGGAGGTCTAACAAAATCATACATTTCAACTATACCCAAACTCATATGCATGGCTATCCCTATGTAAAAATCCATGGGTAGAGCATACCAGTTTCCAAGCTTGAATTAAACATGACAATCCATGTGCTCAACCTATTCTTCTAAGGTTCAGGATAGTGCATCTCTATCCCAAGGAAACACGTCGTATGCCACTCCAAGATCCTGTTTCCTTCCTATGAATCAACCCCCACAGCCCATTAATTCCATCAATCACTACACAATCCATTAATTCTACAAATCCAATGTTTATGGTGTTCCACATGATCTTCTAAAGTCCTTATAATCCTCGAGATACTTGAAAAAGGGTTATCTTTACTATAGTCAGTCCACCAATTGCCATTATCGGGGTCAAGTAACTTCCAAGATCAAGTTTATATCAACTCCGACAATTAATCCAATCTCCTAGTTTATTGTCCACCGAGAAACATGGTATCACGATCAAGATTATCGGTCTAATTCCAATTTACTCCGAACCATGTAGACTTACTCAACATCCATACTCAACTAGGATCACCTATTTAAATCCAAATCTTATGTCCAACGAGAATTTCCACACTTTCCCCCAAGTCATTATCGTAATTTCAACTATCTCCTATCAATATCCCCTGGCTAAGTCAAATCCTTATACTTCCAAGAATTTCAGCTCGCGATCGTAATTGTCCTACTAAATCCAATTTACTCAGGGGTAATGAAAGCTATGCTACTCTATAATCATGATCCCACCAAGTCCATCTACCATCGTGAAAGCCTTATAATCCACCAAAGAGTCTCAGATAATTCCTCGAGGTCACTGATATAAACTCATCAACTCATTTGTCCTCTGTTCCTATATCCTCAAATTGGTCTTCCCTATGGCATCGCTGGTTTGGTGCTATCTTAGGATGATAATGTGCTCGTTCACTATGTCCACTAGTTCCATAATGAACCTAGTGATAAGCAAGGTTACGGAGGCTTAACAGGTTCTCTTGCAATTCTGTGGGTTAAGCACATGGTTAAGGATTCGAGCTGGGGTATCTTATGAAGTCTTGAAGGGTCTAGGAATGGGTCTCTAATCTTGAGGGTTAAACATAATTCTACAGGATTGCACTTGGTCGTGGAGATTGAAGCAGAAGTCTTTATTGCTAGTTTGTTGTCGAAGTAGAATCCTTGGTGTACCTTGTCTTGCCGGTCTTCAGTTGAGGAGAGAGAGATGAGAGGGAAAAGTAGCATAGAGGAGAGTGAGGCCTAAAAGGGGGTTCTATAGTGCAAGTGCAAACAACAAGTGCCGAAAGGGCTAAACACAGGCATTAAGATAAGTAAGGTGATATAGTCACGTACTTGTTGCCTGGGGCAAAAAGGGTGACTGATATCAAAACACAAACAAATAAAAACAAGCAACACACATTCATGGTTCTATTCGAACCATCATGCGGACTCGACTGCGCATAGGGGGTACATGACTCATCCTACCCTAGGGGTTCTCGGACTCAGTAGTCGTGCCTTGTGCCTCATGCAGTCTTTTGAGTTTCCTCAGGTGTTGCTACGTCTCTTGTAGTTGTTCGATGAAACGATCCGGGTTGGCCTGAAGAATCTTCAACACTTCTCGCCCGATGAGATGATGGGGGTGAAGGTGTCTCCTCGTAGCTGGCATTGACTCGGTATTTTGTTGTCTTCTTAATCATGACGATCCCGTTTTGTCTTCTAAGGCGTCGATGGTACCAGGTAGGTAATCCTTTATGCAATGACATTAACAACGCATAGTAGAGGTCCAACATGTCGGTTACGTTGATGACAACATCGACACCAAGAGCGGGGAATGAGGAGAACCGTTTTCCTGCTCACTATGGTGAGGCGGACCAAATGGCTAGGTTCTCATCCATCGGTGGTTGCCGATACAATAACGGTAGTGACAGGGTTACTCTATTAGGGATGTATATCATGATCTTGCATATTCTATGCCCTGATGATCGTAGGCTAGGGTTGCATCATCTTGGGGCAGTGTCAAGGGTGTCACCATCTCCTGGGTCTTCAGGTCCTCATTCCTCGAGGATGTATCTTCTGTTGGTATCGTCTTGTTGTGATGTCGCCAATCGTGTGTTCAGGAGATGTGGGTGAATGTATGGCAAGGCATCTTCCTTCTAGATTATCCACGAGGATTACAAAGAATCAAGTGGTCAGGGGCATAAGGGTTCTAGCAACCAAAGGTTTTGAAGGGGAAGAGATCAATAAGGAAAGTATACCATAGTTTTCGGAAATCTGAGAAGGGAAGAGGAGTATAGATAGTTTTGAAAACTAGTAATAGTTTTGGAAATAGTTTTATCCTAACTAACTACCATGCTAACTAAGACTTCCTGCAGTCAGGATGGCTCTGATACCAGCTCTGTGGGGACCCCGACTCATAAGTCATGATCACCGGATGCACGTGTACAGTGATCCCAGAGATCAATGCTCACTGAACACGCAGAAGCTGAATAACAAGAGGCTTACATCCATACATACGGTATTACACAAGTTGGACCATTATGGTCAAGTCTTGAGTATAACATTGCAGCGGAAATCTTCGTCGATAAATTGGACCCATGCCATCTGCCTTAACCCTACAGGCATTCTGACTGGGAAGCGTCCTAGCTCGCATGTTCATCACCGAAGTATTCTTCATCATATCCTGTTCTTTCATGCCTGGCCAATAAAATAACCAGTGGCAAGCCAATGAGTACTTTGAATGTACTCGCAAGCAACCCATGTTTTGGTTCCAGATATAACAATGCATGATATAGGTAAATTTTGCAGAAAGCTAGTTTTGAGTGCAATGACATGTTCAACAGCTTGTAAGACATGCACCAGAGAATTCAAGTAACCATGAGGACAGGTTACAGATATCAACATAAATAGAGTGGGCACCAACCCAACTCAATCATGTCAAGTCCTTTGACTTGACCCGTGAAGTTTTATCAACACACACACACACTTTGGTTTGCAAAGCTCGACGGGCGTAGTTTAAGCAGACCGCCTAATCGTCCTTGACCGTGGACACGGCTATTCAATAGTTTCACACTCTGCAGAGGTTGCACACTTTACCCACAAGATCTGGGGAACTTCCGTGTCATCCACGACCCGCGGTACCTCAAGTACCCGGGGTAAGCACCCGATCACTATCTTTCCCTAGACGACACTAACAAGGAGTCCACTCGTTGTTCCGTATCCTCACGATGTACATCATACGAGACTCACTCGAGATCGTAACATCCGAGAGGGGACACAACGGTGTATCCGGTGCCACCGTGAAAACAGTCATGGCCGCCCTACAGCGCGACCCGTCTCAAGAGAGAGCACCAACTCTCCCCCGTCACTAGTAATGCGGGCTCCAAGCTAGTATCGGCCTAGGTAATCAATAACGCCCTTTCCCATACAAGGGTAGAGTGGTTGTGCATGTAAGGTTGGGACAATGACAAATCTTAAATCTAATCCGTTTTGAAAACCACACAAACTTTACTCGTTACACAACTTCGACATCAAGTGGTAACCCATCTCAACATCTCACTCGGGCATAACTCGCAACCGCCGGGTTTTCGAAAAGTCCTTTGAAAATACTTTGTCTCCTTCACCATGCATATACCCGTCCCTTTTTGCGTATCACTACTTTAGCATCCTATCTACTCCCACCGGCATAACCCTCATAAGAAGGTAGGGTCATGCACAATGCAAGTATCAACGAGGAAGTACGGCGCCAAACCATCAAGTGGTTACTACCTCATCATGATTCCGTTGCAACAACAATATGGTGCTATATGACATGCATAAAAAGGGTTTCATAGACATGGTCAAAGGGCTGCTTGCCTGTTTTAACAAAGTCTTCGAGGTCTTCAAATATCCCTGGTCCAACTCCGAGCATTTCGTCTACTTCGTCAACTATCGCCGAAAACAACCACAATAAGCAACACAACAAGGCAAAAATAAAAGTGCTGTAAAATTGCAAGTTGTACTTTTCTAGGATACCTTTGGTCATATGAGGCATGAACAAAGTGGTTTCAATGGGATTTGATCAATGGATATCTCTGAATATTTCAATATGATGGAATCAAGGGATTTGTGGATTTGCAAGAAGTGTACAGAAATATATTTTTGAAAAATGAGCAGAGGCACCTATTTAGCAAACCATGATTTTAGAAGCATCTAGGAGTTGGTTTCACTGGATTTGGATTTCAAATGAATATTCTATGGATTTGCAAAGTTGACAAACATGAAGAAATGGCTCATTATTTTGTGGGGGTACAGAAAGTATTAATAAAAATGTTCATAAACTAAGTTATGAACTTAGAAGCATCTAGGAATTTGAATCATGGCATTTGTATCAATTTTGAGCTCTCTGTGATTTTCTAAAGTTCATCACAGGAATAGGAAAAACAAGATTTGATAAATGTTTGTGAAGAAAAAGTCTCTAGAAAAACATGCATGTTGCACCAACAGGTAGATCATGATTTATAGAGTCACTAGAAATTTGAATCATCAAATTTGGATATCATTTGAATTGTTTATGGATTTTACAATCCTACCAGAAAAAGAGGAAGAAAAGGAATTAGGTTATACCTAAAGCGCGCGCTGAGCGCAATATAGTGCCTCTGCGCACTGGGCCGGCCCATTGGCTTGGCCACGCGAGAGTAGGAGGCGACGTCGAAGGCGTACTCCGATACTACGGCTTCTCGCACGGAAGGCGACTCCGATCTGGACTTGTGTCCACTTAAACGTGGCAGGCCCACCTGCGCCAAGCCGTTGATAGGCGGGGCCCGCTGGGCGTCATGGCGTCGTCCTCAACCTCCCGCCCGAAGCAGAGGAGGCGAGGCAGGGGAGACGTCAGCGGCGACTGCCGGTGCTACCGGCCACCGTTTCCGGTGATCCAGCCACCGGAGTGCTCGGGGAAACATGCCGCATCCGGTAGGCCACACTACGGGCGGGCAGCTTCCTCGGAGAGGAGCGGGCCTTCGCCCGCGGCGGAGGATGGCATCGGCCATTGCCGGCTTCGAGCGTAGGGGCGTCCCAGGGAAGAATGGAGGCGATGGGGGGCTTCGTGGTGGTCGTGAGGGAGTACTGGAGTAGGTAGGGAGAAGAGAGAGGGGCCGTGGTGCTCGAATCCGAGCGGCGGTCGGCGGCGGCACTCCGGCCATGGAGAGGGCAGGAGAGCACTAGGGGTAGAGGGGTGTTGTCTGGGAGGTGCATGGGAGAGAGAGGGATCCAGAAGAGTCGAGGGAGTGCCCGGGGGGAGGCTCTATATAGGGGGGGTCGTGGTGCACCTTGGACGCGCCCACAACAAGCACTCGGGTGAGGTCGTGGAGGGGAGAGGAGAGAGGTTTAGGAGGGGCCGGCAGCTTGCCGTGTCCCAGACGCCGAGGCGGCCTCGTGAGACACGCTGGGGAGGCCCGAGGTGGCCGGAGGCGGTTGGCAGGGGGCGGCTACAGTGCGGGAGCGCACTGTAGCGCGCTCCAGAGCGCCCATATGGCTGTCCAGGCCATTTTCTATGCTTGTGGGCGCGCCCTTGCATGTCCAGTAGCATTTGGGGGGTGCTAAGGAAGGGATCTTGGCCTTGGATGCTTTGGGTGGCCAGTGGGTGAAGAGAGAGGAAGGAGAAGACTGGAAATGGGGCTGTCCATAATAGAAAATTGGTGGTTCCATCCCCTTGATCAATAAGAATTGACTTGAGCTTAATGCCAGAGGTAGAGGGAGGTTAGGAGGAGGTGTGGTAAAGAGGAGAACTCATTTGGATTAGTGGAAGAGGCCCAAACAGGGTTTTTAGTTAAAATGCAGAAGGTGTTTGATGCTAGATTGGGCAAGTAGATGATCTCCATTTGCCGTGAGACTCCACAGGGTGAAATGGCACATATAACTAGGGCCTTCCACCAATTTGGAGCTTATTTGGGCAAAGTTGCCAATGCAACTTTTGTAAACCCTAGAAATTAGCAGAAATGAACTTGTGTAGATCTAGTTGAGAAAATCACTTCTCCTTGATGCACCACTTGGTGTAGTGGCCTCATTTGGTCATGTGATCATGCTCACAAAAGTTGGGGTCAAGGAGAGAAAGTTGGTAGTACAAAGTTGTTCAAATTTGATTCTGGTCAGAGAGGGTTTTGGGGCACTTTGATCAATATACCTTTTTCTCCAACTTTTTCCATTTGGTCTAGATGAATGATTAGACCAGTTGAGCATGTACACAAGATTTGAGAGCATTTGGACATGTTTGGCAATGTAAAGTTGCTCAAACTTCAAAATGGACAGAAAAGGTTTTGAGGGGATTTCATGGGGTTATACTATTCTACATGACATGATACTTGTCCAGATCATCAAACATGTCATATGTGACTTGGAATTTTTGGAGAATATTTCCTTTGTAAATATTTCAAAAGCATGAAATATCCAGCAAGGGTATTTGAGGGATTTGTCCAATATTTTGAACATGACCATGTGTTGAAACTCTTATATATGGGATATATATGCCCATTGAGTTTCCCTGATTTTTGTCAAATATTTTTAAAACAATAAAATAATTTTTCCCTATTAAAGACCATTTCTGGCCTTAAGAAAAATCTTTTAAATAAAATAGGAAAATAACTTTTAAAATTATATTTTTGTGGTTTATGGGAGTCCTACATCTAATAGGTTTCAAATATACCTTTTGAAATATTTTTCACACCCAAATCAAGTACTTGCAGTGCAATCCTCAATTCAGGGGTTTTTGGAAAACTAATTTTAGAAAATATTTTTTGGCCAAATTATTTTTGTAAGAAAATATTATATTGCTCTATACACATGGCATGATCATTGGGCAGAAGCTTGGGGCAAGGAGATGAGGTATAGAAGGTGGAGTTGTGTTGACTTTAAAGAGCACTTGAAAACACAATTAGAAAACCAACTCAAATAAAAAGTCAAATAATGCAAAAGTTTTTGTCAAACCACACTTTATCATGATATATCATCTTAAGTGTTGTGCCATGAAAATCAGGGTGTGACAGGTGATCAGGTTGACCTAGGGCAGCCCATAGCCGCCGCGCGCCCTGACGGGGTCCCTCCGAGGCATGTGGGGTTTTGGGTCCTCAAAAGCACCCGCCGGACTACTTGCGTACCGCGCTTCCAGATAGGTCTCCTTCGACGTGAGCTACGGTGCATCACCCCCGGCATCGAGGGTACAAGGTGACGTGTTCGCGTGCGAACAATATTATTAAAACAGAGAAGCTACAGGCCGGGTGGCCAAGTGGGCCATTGAGCTTGGACCCCATGGTTTGAAATATATGCCTCGGACAGCTATCAAGTCTTAAGCACTTGTGTTTTCATCAATAACTGGACAGAGCTACAGATGCTTGAGGAGAAGCCTTATAACACGTATTGGACTATTCATTTTGATGGATCCAGGCAGTTGGAAAGCTCGGGGGCTGGAGTTATTTTGACTTCCCCATGAGGTGATAAGTTTTGCTATGTCTTAAGGTTGATGTTCCCTTGTACTAACAATGCAGCTGAATATGAGGCCTTGGTCCATGGTCTTTGGATGGCCAAAGAGATGAATCTGAGCCTGGTCAGGTGTTTTGGTGACTCAGATCTGGTGGCTCGACAAGTTTTAGGAACTTGGGATTCTAAAGACCCGCTCATGGTGACTTACCGTCGGGTGGTTGATGCTATTGCTGGACATTTAAAAGGTTATCAAGTGCAACATGTTGATCGCAGGAAAAATGAGGTGGATGATGCTTTAAGCCGGCTTGGGTCTCAATGTAAGCCGGTACCACCTAATGTTTTCCTTGATATTCTAAAAAATCCTTCAGTTAAGCTGCCTACGGAAGAGGATCTTGCTATCCCTGACCAGGAGGCACAGCTGGTGGCGACTCTTCATGCTAGTCCTGATTGGACAGTTCCATATTTGGCTTGTATGATTCGGGGTGACTTACCTGAGGATGAAACTTTGGCCAGGCGATAACCCGGAGGTCTAAGTCAATGACTACTGTCAATGCCGAGTTACACCGATGCAGTGTCACAGGGGTGTTTCAGCGATGTATCTCTCCTGAAGAGGGCCATGAAATTCTAAGGGAGATTCATGAAGGAGATTGTGTCCATCATGCTGACTCTAAGTCTCTTGTAGCTAAGGCTTTTCATCATGGGTTTTATTTGTTGACGGGTCATGCTAATGCAGAGGATCTAGTTACCAAGTGTGATGGTGGTTAGAAATTTACCAGACGAGCTGATGAGTTGGCTCAAGAATTGAGGATGATTCCAATTACCTGACCGTTTGCGGTCTGGGGGCTGGATATGGTTGGGACTTTTAAAAGATCCTAGGACAAAAATACCCACCTATTGGTGGCGGTTGAAAAATTTACAAAATTGGTCGAGGCAGAGCCGGTCAGCAAGTGTGATGCGGCAACGGCGGTTCAATTCCTTAAAAACGTGATTTTCTGTTTTGGCTACCCTCATAGCAACATAACTGATAATGGTACTAATCTGTCCAAGGGTGCTATGAAAGAATTCTATCAACGAGAACATATTCATCTTGAAGTATCATCAGTGGCTCACCCCCAGTCCAACGGTTAAGCCAAAAGGGCCAATCAAGAAATCATGAGAGGCATAAAGCCCCGGCTTATGGTCCCTTTGGAGAGGACGTCAGGTTGTTGGGTTGAGGAGTTACCCTCGGTGCTTTGGAGTATTAATACTACCCCCAACAGGTCCACGGGTTATACACCTTTCTTCATGGTTTACGGAGCAGAGGCGGTTCTTTCCAGTCACATCCGTCACGACTCGCCCCATGTGGCGGCTTATGTTGAAGATGATAATCCAAAAGCACGTCAGGATGATCTTGACCTCCTGGATGAGGAGCGTGACCTTGTGGAGGCTCGTTCGGCGATTTAACAGCAATATCTGCATCGTTATCATAGTCGTCGGGTTAAAACCCGGACCATTCAAGAAGGTGACTTGGTGCTCCGGCTCATCCAGGATCAGACAGATATGCACAAATTATCCCCACCTTGGGAAGGGCCTTTTGTGGTCAGCAAAAACTTGAACAACGGGTCATACAACCTCATTGATATTCGAGACCACAAGGACTCACGCACATCGGAGGAGGAGGCCTGCCGGCCTTGGAACATTGCTCATCTTCGGCCTTATTACACTTGAGCCACTTGCTCTTGTGTTGTACATATTTTCATTCGTGCATATATTATGATCAAATATAATAAAGCTGGCATCCCTGATAATTCAGGGCCTCTGTCATTTCATTTCTGAGTATTTGAGTCTTTATTGTTAGTTCATAAGATCACTGGGAGGCTTCCTGCTCATTGAGCATAGCTATGACTACCCTCTTGATCCCTGGTAACAGTTTTGGTCATTTTGTTGATGAAAGCTTGAAAGGAAGTTATTGCCGGATTAATCTTATGCTTTTAAGCTCGCCAGTGAGCAAAAAGTAAGTACATTATGCAAGGCCAATTCATATGCAAAAGAATAAGTGCTATAAAGGTCAGCATGGTTAAACCAGAAGACAATGTCGGGTTATACAGGTTGTGAACATATAATGGCGGCTTAAAAAGGGGAGTAATGCTATATGGCGGGTTACAACTTACCTTATAAGCCGCCTGCATGATTGTAGTGCGGCAGATCTATAAGTGAAGTTTTGCTAAGTGATGGACAAACAGGTTCCACAAATTAGTTCTATGATTTTGGATTTGTAGCAGTTCAAAAAACAAAGTAAATCTTAACCTAAGGTTATGATAGTGGAGGAACTCGTGTGCTCAGATGAGATCTTTTACAGAAAGGGTACCTTTTACAATCAGGAAGGGATGCTAAAACTTCCACTGTGCAACTTTAGTGTTGGGTTCAGATCAAATTATGCGTTCGGTGAAGAACACCGATGAATGGCGGAAACCCTAATGCAGATCTGCTACATGGGAAGATGAGTACTTACTAACACTGCTGAACAGTGGAGGTGCGCCACAGTTCTCTGGTCCGTTCAGGTCAATGCAGCGGCCGGAGTTGATGCGGTTGACGAAGGTCGATGGCGGCGGAGCTCGGGCTTGCAGAGGTGTTGCTAGGATGAAGACAAAAGAGGAGGGGGCAAGGGTAAAAAGTGAAAGGAAAGACCCCCTGTCCCTATTTAAGGAAGTGATTAGATGGCATGTGCGGGAATCGAGGAGGCCGAAAAGTGATTATGTGGCTACATGGACGCCTCAATTTTCGGAAGTCCATTAAGATAAGGATCGGTTGAGATATCCTAGTCTTCGTGCGAAGTTAATGCACATGATGTCATGGCGGGTTACCGCGGTTCTATGATGTGACGTCATGCGGGTTACAACAAGTTGTGAGGAATTGATGAGGGAAGATTCTATTAAGTCAAGTGGTGAAGATTGATTTGAACAAGTTCATATCAACCTGGGGCCTAATGTTGGGGATATAACTACTGGGTATGACCCGCCCAGGAGGGGCCGGGCACACCACTGGCGGCTTAAAGATGAAGAGGCCCGATAAGGTCCAAGAAGATATGAAGATGGAGGCTCATGAAGCAAGCTTGTCGAAGGCCCAAGGCCGAGAGGTGAATTGAGGCCCAAGGGGATGAACCGCCATATGTTTAAATTGTTCTATAAGGCAAGCTTAGTTAGAAACCAAGCCGGTCACGTTTGTGTGAGCCGGCCGGGACTCTGTGAGCCGCCGGGCATCAACCTGTATATAAAGGGGTGACCTGGCGGTGGGTTAACTCAAGAAACAACTCATCAAGAACTAGGTCAAGCGTATTCGCTCCCTGGTAATCGAAACCCAAGCAATACAACCTAAAGCAGGAGTAGGCTTTTACATCGTTGAGAGGGGCCGAACCTGGGTACATTCTCGATGTCCTTTTGTCCCGTTCAACCCCTTCAAGCTAACCTAGTTGCTATGGATCCACACCTGAGTCCTTTTGCTAGGGCATCTGCCGTGTTAAGTCCATGACAGTCGTCATGGCTTGCATCATCGTATCCTCATGAGGCTGGGTACCTACATAGAAATCTCCGCTCCTCGGGAGGCTGCCTAGGGAGACCGCTCCCTCGGGGGGTCTTGGCATCATCCGCCTCGCAAGGCTTGGCCCCTCGCGAGGGTCTTGTCTTGGCAGTCTTGTAGATGGGCTGTTCCAGGCCGTCGAAGGAGCCACACCATTGGTCGCAGGCAGGCAAGTCTGGGTACCCTGGTTCCTAGAATGCCGACAGAAGCCACTGGTTTGAAATGTGTCTTGTTCATCGGGAGCGTAGCCACTGGGTCAGAATGTGTCTTGTTCATCAGGAGCCAACTGGCTTGGACGAAATATCCGGAACGGGGTTTGGCGTACCCAAAAACGGAGGAAAACGGCCTTCTGTTCGACCACATACGGTCGAAACGGGGTCCTGTTTATCGGGAAGGGTCTAGCGTACCCTAGAACGGAGGAAACGACCTTCTGTTCGAGTTCCTATAGTCAAAAGTGGGTGTTGTTGATCGGGAGGGGAGTGGCATACCGCAAAATGGAGGAAACAAACTTGTGTTGGAGCGCCTCCGGTCAAAACGGGGTCCTGTTCATCGGGAGGAGTGTGGGGTACCGTAAAACAGGACTCCACGGGCTACTGTTCATCCACCATCTACTGCCTCGCTCCAGCCTCCACGGGTTACTGTTCATCCACCGTCGACTTCCTCCAGCCTCCACCGGCTACTGTTCATCCACCGTCGACTTCCTCCAGCCTCCACCTGCTACTGTTCGCCCACCGCGACCTTCCTCCTGCCTCCACCAGCTACTGTTCATCCACCGTCGACTTCCTCCATCCTTCACCGGCTGCTGTTCAACCAGCCCTCCACAGGGTCCTATTCATCCACTCCCAACAGGCTCGGGTGTGGCGGCCTCCTCGATCGGGTCCTGTTCATCTAGCGGCAACGATCTCTACTACCACGGGGTCCTGTTCATCCAACCCCCACGGGAAACTGTTCGTCCAACCCCAACAACGATCACTGTTCATCAAGAGGCAGCTGGTTCGACCGGCTTCAGTTAGCAGCAGTAGCGAAGGAATCGCTCGGGTTCAGTTAACAGCCAAGGGATCGAGCTCTCCGGTTCAGTAACATAGCTAGTGCAATCAGTAGGGTTTAGTAAGCGAACGCCATGCTCGGGTTCAGTTAGAGCCCAACGCCTTGCACAAACGCGCGTACGTGTATGGGAGAAACGCCCAAACCTCTGTGCATCGCTCGGCCCGACCACCCACCATAACCGGGAACTCCTCAATATTTTCCTCGCCCTTGCTTCCACCACAATATTTTCCATCATAGACGGCCCAAAGAATGTCATGCAGGTGCGTCCCCGGCCCGCCCACTATGAAAAGCCCATTTTCTGTCATGATTTTCTGTCACAGAAGTAAGAGCCCACCACATCTATGATGATACGTGCTTTTATCACAATTATCGTCATAGAAGTGTCATAAGCATGACATAATGTTTTTCGTTTGACCCATAATGTCACGAATGTGTCTTTTTTTGTAGTGTTGTGACATTCTCTTCAATGGATTGTGCCCCAAGGAATTCAACAAAATCAACTTCCTTGAGAATGCAAAGGAAATTTGGGATACTTTGGTTTATATGCGCGAAGGTACCGAGTCCGTCAAGGAATCCAAGTTGGATGTGCCGCAAAGTCAACTTGAAAAGTTCATGATGAAGGATGGTGAAGGAGTCGCTGAAATGTGCTCTAGGCTTGCTCTCATCACAAATGAGATTTCCGGCTTAGGAAGTGAAGAGATGACCGAGAAATTCATCATCAAGAAGATCCTTAGAGCTTTGGATGGCAAATATGATACCGATGCCCAATTTAAAAGATCTCAAGCCCAAGGAAGTCATTGGTAGAATTGTTGCTCATGAGATGTCACTCAAGGATAAGGAAGAGCTCCACAACAAGTCACGAGGTGCATACAAAGCTTCAAGTGATGCTCCTACAACGTCAAATGAAAAGCTAGTCTCCAATGCAGAATTGGGCCTAATGGTGAAAAACTTCACCAAGTTCTAGAAGAGAAGAAGCAAAGACAGAAGCTCCAAGTCAAGGTCCTGCAAGGACAAAGGATCTTCTATTCGCGATCATAATTGCTATAATTGTGGAAGAGCCAGACACTCCAATGAGTGTACGGTTCCCTACAAGAAAAGGGAAGACTCACCAAAAAGGAGGAGTAGAAGAGATGAATCACCTCCAAGAGAGAGAAGGAGTAGAGATGATCGTTATGAACGAAGACCCTCTCGAAGAAGCAAGTATTCGAAAACGAAAGACAAGTCATCAAAGGCTACACAAGATGAAGACATCAAGCTCATGTTGGTGAATGGGTTTTCGGCTCCGACTCCGACAACTAATCCGAGAGAAGCTATCACCCCGACTCTGAATATACTCAAGATGAAGGTGTTTTCGGTCTCGCTCTAGTATCATCCAACTCCCATGACATATTTGCTTCACCAAACGAAGGAATTGGAAGATGCTTCATGTATACAGGCCCCAAGGTATCACACCCGAGTATCTTGATTTCAATAGTGATGAAGATGATTTGCTAGGTGATGATGATTTGCTTGTTAATAAAGCTAGTAATGTGAGTTATAATGAACTTGCTAGTAATCATGCTAATCAAGATGAAACGAATGACAATGGTAAAAAGGAGATTGAGCTTCTAACTAAAGAACTAAACACCACTTAAGTTAGCTCATGAAACAACTCAATAGGATCATAGAGAGCTCCTAAGGACTCATGAGAAGCTACGCTTCGAGAAGATAAATTTTGAGCAAGAGCATGAGTTCCTAAAAGCTATCAATGATGATATTCGAAAGAAGAGTTCTTCTTACATTTTCAAACGTCTCCTCTTGTCTACTTATATGCCACAAGTTAAACCTAGTAACAAGAGAAAGAAAGATTCTTCTTCTAGGAATAAGAATAACCATGCTAAATCCAATATTGTTATTTCTAGTAATTCTCTTGATTCCACTAATGATTCTCTTAGCCAAGTTACACTTGAGCAAGAAAATAACTTATTGAAGGGAATTATAGAGAAAGGTGTTTACAAGAGTCTTGCCAGGAGTAAGCAATTTGAGTAAATTGTACGCAAGAAAGTAAGACACCGGAAGAATCAAGGTGTTGGTTTTGAACCAAAGTTCAATGCTAATGGAGTTGAATGGGAAGAAGATCAATACCCCAAGGCAAAGTTTATTCCTCAAAA
The DNA here is from genome assembly GCA_021605145.1 of Aegilops bicornis. Taxonomy (NCBI): domain Eukaryota; kingdom Viridiplantae; phylum Streptophyta; class Magnoliopsida; order Poales; family Poaceae; genus Aegilops; species Aegilops bicornis. The sequence continues at coordinate 420,822,049 of CM038675.1, read as the reverse complement.
AGAGAAGTATTACCCCACTTCATTTGAGCGAACACAAGCTCAAGATGATCTTCCACCACAAGACCACAAGCTAAAAGGCAAGGAAAAGCTTCAAGTGGAGATTGACTCATTTGAAGAAGCTCCTAAAGCCATGGTCAAGTGGGTTCCCAATACTACGTCAAGCTCTACTTCATCAAGTTCAAAAACAACTCCTAGGATTCCCATCAAGTTGATGTGGGTCCCAAAGAAGAAGAACTAGAGTGTTCCTTAGGGTGACTCCACCAACATACTTTACTCATATTCATTTTGTCAAGGACTTGTGCAATCAACTTTCGTATCTTGCACGAAGTTCATGGAGTCACAGACCCTCTTGTTGGTAACACAAGGGACAAGGTAACCTAATGCTTTCGTGGACATCATCATTTGGGCAATTCACTCTATGTCTATGGATATCGTTGTATGTTCCTTGTGGGACTAACCCGTGTAGGTATTGAAAGTGCAAAACTCGAAAGGATTGCTCTGAATGATCTACATCAAAATTGAGGATCCACATCTTCACAATCTACATGAAGTCATCATTGACAAAATCCAAGGTTAGTTCATCCCTCTTTGGCGGGGTATCACATCTAGGGGGAGCTTTGCTCTAAAAAAATGAGCTAAAGCAACTCTAATGCTGTGAACACATTAATGCTTTATGTAAAAGTGGCAACCCCACTTGTGCTTAAATGATGAGTATGACCTATGATCAAATGTTCTCATTTGAATCCTAAGTGAATATACTCAGATGACCTAGTCATCTCCAGTTGCTTGATAGATGCTGTAATTGGCTATGATATATGCTAGAATTGGCTATGCATGTTTGACACATATTTAATTTGCTATTTTTATTGTGTGAGCATGTTGGTTGCATATTTTCTCCATTCGAGGACATCCATTTGCCGTTTTGATTGTCTTAGTTCTTGTTGGGCAAGTGGATGTACAAAAATGCCTAAGAATATTCTCTAGCTATCTATGTTCTATTGTCTCAAATTATTTTCATGCTATATCACAAAAATTGAACAAGTCTTTTTCGGACCCTCCGGGTGAGGAGCACTCGGAGCCACCGATCCGACAAGGGCAGACCTCCAAAACCTTCTCTATGCATTTCAATTTGGCCAACTCACTCAAACTCGGTGAGATCAAAATTATTTAGATTGATCTATGTTTTCACATAGGTGCTACTGATTAGACCAACTCAGCCTCACCGATTTGTTGTAACTGCACATAGTTGCACAGCTCGGTGCCACTGATTTGTTGCACTCGGTGCCACCGATAGCACATGGGTATATATATATCCAGCACGACCGTACGTTGAAAATTTCTTCAAACATCACGAGTCCATGCCCCGTTGCTGCCGTCAACCTAGTCTCCAGATCGCCGCCCTCGTCTCCAGCGCTCCCTTGCCATAGGACTTCATTTCCGTCAATGGCAATCTTCCCCGCCGTTGCTGCCGTAGAGAATCTCCGCCAAGTTAGGGCGAGATTTGACCCCCTCATGCTTCACTTTTTCTGATTCAATGCACAAGGGTTTTGCCATGTATCTTGCCACGAATAAGATTATACTATCCACTAGATTACTTCCTTAGAATAGTTTTGAGCAAAGATTTTAGGTTTAGGTTTCCACCGAAAGCATCTCAGATCGGCCGATTAGGAATGTTTGTTCCACCGATTTGGCTCTGGCCATTGCACTAGTATATCTCGGTGCCACCGAGAGGTGATAATCGGTGAGAACGAAAGTGAAATTTCAGTGAAACCCTAGCAAACCGCAAACACCGAACCACATCTCTGTCCGACCGAAATGGAGTGTTTTGTTTCTGTTGAGTGCTTCAGTATCATAGAAATGACCGACTCGGTTGCTCCGAAATGTATTCTGTGAAAACCTAGAACTAAGATTTGACCTCAGATTTTTAAAAACCATCTGCTTTTTGTGATAACTCATATACTTTGCCCATACCTATCTACTCACAGGGTCTGTTTGCAAGATGTCAAGTGCAAGTGACAGCCAGAACATGTAAGAGCAGAATGTGGATCTAAGTGAGGGATCAAGCCCTGTACAGAGCTAGGATGAAGGCAGCAGGAGCACTCCTGGAAGCCTACCTAAGGCTGCCAAGAGGACTAGGAAGAACAAGGGCTCAGAAACGGAGGATGAGGACTTCCAGCCCGAAAAAGCGACCTCACATAAGAAAAAAAGTGTTTGCCAAGGAGTGTGGCACAACAACCAACACTAGGCCTTCTAGCAGTGCCAAGGAGAAATTGGCAGTAAGGAAAGTCCCAATCTCCAAAGGTGCAAAGGCCTCAGCTCCCAAAGAAATTATGACTTTCACACTTGAGGAGCCAAGTGATGCATATGTTGATGCCAAATAGAAGAAGAAGAGGGCTAGGAAGACAACTCCTAGAGTAATTAAGAAATCTTCCATGATTATTGATGATCATGAGGAGGAGGAGGAAGAACCTATTGTAGATGCACCTCCAGCAAAGACTCAGAAGATCATGTCAGATGCTATGAAGTCTGTTGCTCCCTCCAAGCCCAAGTCCAAGCCCAAAGCACCAGCTCCTAAGAGGTCAACCAAGAACATATCTATTGCTGAGAACAACAAGGCCCTAGTGCTAGAAGTTGAGGTTGATGATGAGCCACTAGTGCTCAGATATTTGAAGCCAAAGATTCCAGATCATGACAATGCTCATCCAGTAGCCGAGAACATGATGCTCATGAAGGATAAGGGTCTGCATCAATGGAGGATGTCTGATCCATACTCTGACAGGAGGAGGACTGCTTGTGACTATCGCTTTCACACGTGAGATCAACGTGATTTCTATGAGACTGTCTTGCTTTCTAAGAAGCCCATAGTCAGTGACATCAAATGGGTGGATTGGAAGTATATTGATGCCAATGATGATCACTTCCCCCATGTTCATGAGAGCTTCAAGCTTGCAGGTGTGGATGCCTTTGTTGGACAGAAGCGCACTAAATGGAACGATGGGATGATTATGAAATTCTATTGCACAACTCATTTCTATCCAGATGGCGGGATTACATGGATGGCCGAGGGTTCCAAATACCAGTCAACTATCTCTGAGTGGGATGAACTTCGTGGTGCCCCTAAGGAAGAAGAAAATGAGATTGATGTCTATGGGAAGCCCAGGATGGACCACAACTCCATGGCTAACGTGTACAAGCCAATACCTGCCAAGGAAGTTGAGAGTCATAAGCTTGGTTCGGTGGAGCATTTGCTTGCTAGTTTCGCCGCCACAAATACTATATTGGGGCACACTATTTTGCCCAAGTCTAGAGAAGATAAGATGATCCGTGGCCACTCCATCAACTTGCTGCACCTCTTTGATACACCTCAGAAGTTCAAGGTGATGAGCCTGACTGTCGAAACCATCAAGAGGATAGCCGCCGATCAGAACAGATATTGTGGATATGCTCCACATATTTAGATGCTTATCAATTCAAAGGTTGGAATGAGCACTTATCTACTTGATCGTGAGCATCTGCCACTTAAGCCTAAGTTTGAGGACCACATTGTAGTGATGGACCCTTCACATCCCTCGTCTACTCAAGCTCAAGAAGAGATCCAGGTAGCTGTAGAAACAAAAGCAGCAAAAGAGGCATCACCATCCAATGATCTAATAGAAAACCTCAAGAAGAATGATCAAATGACATATCTGCTTGAAGCAACACTAAGAATTGAGTGAAGTCTGGCTTACCTAGCCATGAATCAGGAAACCTTAGAGTGGAGAGTTGAGGATAATATGTACAATCTTGATGTCAAGATCACAGAGGTATAGTATATAGTGGAGAAGGTCAGAGATGATGCTGAAAATGCAGATGATAGACCGACGAGAAGGAACTCGGAACTTCTGGAACTCAGAAAAATCTACTAAAATATGGAATCATAGATAATTTGGTTATTGATATGCTGCAATTGGAATCAGTATTTTATCATGTTCTAGTGATTTTTAACAATTGTTTTCGTGAGCAGAAAGTTTCTGTCTTTTTCAGCAAGATCAAATAACTATCATCCAAGCAGATCCTATAGGTCTTACTTGGCACAAACACTAATTAAAACATAAAACCACATCTAAACAGAAGCTAGATGGATTATTTATTCCTAAACATAACCAAAAAGCAAAGAACTAAAATAAAAATTGGGTTGCCTCCCAACAAGCGCTAACGTTTAACGCCCCTAGCTAGGCATGATGATTTCAATGATGCTCACATAAAGGATAAGGATTGAAACATAAAGAGAGCATCATGAAGAATATGTCTAGAACTTTTAAGTCTAACCCACTTCCTATGCATAGGGATTTTGTGAGCAAACAACTTATGGGAACAATAATCAACTAGCGTAGGAAGGCAAAACAAGCATAACTTCAAAACTTTAAGCACATAGAGAAGAAACTTGATATTATTGCTATTCCTACAAGCATATATTCCTCCCCCATAATAATTTTCAGTAGCATCATGAATGAATTCAACAATATAACCAACACCTAAAGCATTCTTTTCATGATCTACAAGCATAGAAAATTTACTACTCTCCACATAAGCAAATCTCTTCTCATTCGGAATAGTAGGAGTATCGAAAGAGACTTGAATACTATAAATTGTTTCCACATTAAAAGAGTAATGTTCAGAAAAAAGGGTAATCATAATCATGACAAGTTTTATAAATATAATTGAGGGATTCCTGGATTGGGGGGTGTCCGGATGGCCGGACTCCTGCACTATGAAGATACAACATTGAAGACTTCGTCCCGTGTCCGGATGGGACTTTCCTTGGCGTGGAAGGCAAGCTTGGCGATACGGATATGTTGATCTCCTACCATTGTAACCGACTCTATGTAACCCTAAACCTATTCGGTGCCTATATAAACCGGAGGGTTTTAGTCCGTAGGACGAACAACAATCATACCATAGGCTAGCTTCTAGGGTTTAGCCTCTCTGATCTCGTGGTAGATGTACTCTTGTACTACCCATATCATCAATATTAATCAAGAAGGAGTAGGGTTTTACTTCCATCGAGAGGGCCCGCACCTGGGTAAAAACATCGTGTCCCTTGTCTCATGTTACCATCCGCCTAGACGCACAGTTCGGGACCCCCTACCCGAGATCCGCCAATTTTGACCCAAACATTGGTGCTTTCATTGAGAGTTCCTCTGTGTCGTCATCTTTAGGCCCGATGGCTCCTCCGATCATCAACAACGATGCGCTCCAGGGTGAGACTTTTCTCCCCGGACAGATCTTCGTGTTCAGCGGCTTTGCTGCCGGGCCAATTAAGCAGCCATCTCGAGCAGATTGAAAGCTACGCCCATGGCCACCAGTCAGATTTGGAAGTTTGAACTACACGGATGACGTCCGCGGAGACTTGATCTTCGACAGTTCGATCCACGGCCAAAGCGCGCGCCTTTATCACGAGGGCATGATCTAGCTCTGCTGCCGAACAGTGTCCTGGAGGCCGCACCACTGTCCGCTCCGACCTTCAGCTTGGAGCCGACTGCGCCGATCGAGGACGGGTGGCTGGACACCGCCTCGGGGGTTGTGATCTCTACGGCGATTGATCCGTATACTTACCCCTTCCTTTACGAAGCTCGTCACTCCAAGGTGCCGGACTCCTCTCCGGACTCCGAGCCTTCCGCGGCCCCGCTAATCGAATTCGATTGGGCGCCGATCATGGAATTCACTGCTGCGGACATCTTTCGGCACTCGCCCTTTGCCGACATCCTGAATTCACTAAAGTCTCTCTCTTTATCAGGAGAGCCTGGCGGATTATGGTCGGGGAAGGTTGGGATGCGGACGACGAAGAAAATCAAAGCCCACCCACCACCCACTTCGTAGCCACTGTCAATGATTTAACCGACATGCTCGACTTCGACTCCGAAGATATCGACGGTATGGACGACGATGCAGGTGACGACCAAGAACTAAGCCCACGAGGCCTTTGAAAGCCACCTCGTCATACGACATATACATGGTGGACATCCCAAAAGATGGGAATGGAGATGGAACAGCGGAGGATGACCCCTCCAAGAAATAGCCTAAGCGCTGGCGTCAGTGGCGCCGCTCTAAGTCCCGCCACAGCAAAAATGGTGATTCCGGCACGTGAGACAATAACACCCCGGACAGTGCCGAAGACAACCCCCTCTAGCAGGACTCAACGCAGGAGGATGGAGAAGCCAGCCCTCATGAGAGAGCGGCAGAAAAAGAGGTAGAGGACGATAATTACATGCCTCCCTCCGAAGATGAGGCAAGCCTCGACGACGAATTAAATGCGTGCCCGAGGATCCCGTCGAACAAGACCGTTTCAAACGCAGGCTCATGGCAACGGCAAGCAGCCTCAAGAAAAAGCAGCAATAGCTTAGAGCTGACCAAGACTTGCTAGCTGACAAATGGACTGAAGTCCTTGCGGCCGAAGAGTATGAACTCGAGCGCCCCTCCAAGAGCTACCCAAGATGCAGGCTGCTACCCCGATTCGAGGAGGAAGCACCCAAACCCACATCACCAGTGCATGATATGGCTGACTGGCCACCTCATTGCCGCGACAGAGAGGCCTCTCGGCCCTCAACTCAAGCCGCACCCCGGCGCCACTCAAAAAATACAAAGGCGAGGGGAAATGTGCCAGACCTGCGAGATATATTGGAGGACAAGGCATGGCAGACAAGATCGATCTATGGATCGCGTGGGCGCCCCACGACACGGGACGATAACCGTCACACCGGATATGGCAATTCCGGACGGGCCGAAAACAGTAGACAAAGCTCATTTGAGTTGCGTCGTGATATAGCCCAATATAGAGGCGCCGCACACCCACTATGCTTCACACATGAAGTGATGGATCATCAAATCCCTGAGGGTTTCAAACCCGTAAACATTGAATCATACGATGGCACAACAGATCCTGCGGTTTGGATCGAGGACTATCTCCTTCACATCCACATGGCCCGCGGTGATGATCTACACGCCATCAAATACCTCCCACTCAAGCTTAAAGGACCAGCCCGGCATTGGCTTAACAGCTTGCCAGTAGAGTCAATTGGTTATTGGGAAGACCTGGAAGCCGCATTCCTCGACAATTTCCAGGGCACATATGTGCGACCACCAGATGCCGATGACCTAAGCCACATAATTCAGCAGCCAGAGGAATCGGCCAGAAAATTCTGGACACGGTTCCTAACCAAGAAAAATCAAATCGTCGATTGTCCGGGAGTCGAGGCCCTTGCAGCCTTCAAACACAACATCCGCGACGAGTGGCTTGCCCGGCACCTAGGACAGGAAAAGCCGAAATCCATGGCAGCCCTCACAACACTCATGATCCGCTTTTGCGCAGGAGAGGACAGCTGGCTATCTCGTAGTAACAACATGACCAAGAGCCCTGGTAATTCAGATATCAAGGACACCAGTGGCAGGTTGTGTCGCAACAAGAACAAGCGCCGCACTAACGGCGTTAATGATGAGGATACGGTAGTCAATGCCGGATTCAGAGGCTCTAAACCCGGTCAATGGAAAAAGCCATTTAAAAGAAATACTCCGGGCCCATCCAATTTGGACCGAATACTCGATTGCTCGTTCCAGATACACGGCACCCCCGAAAAACCAGCCTATCACACTGAGGGAGTCCTGGATTAGGGGGTGTACGGATAGCCGAACTATCGCCGTTGGCCGGACTCCTGGACTATGAAGATACAAGATTGAAGACTTCGTCCCGTGTCCGGATGGGACTTTCCATGGCGTGGAAGGAAAGCTTGGCGATACGGATATGTAGATCTCCTACCATTGTAACCGACTCTGTGTAACCCTAACCCTATCCGGTGTCTATATAAACCGGAGGGTTTTAGTCCGTGGGGACGAACAACAATCATACCATAGGCTAGCTTCTAGGGTTTAGCCTCTCTGATCTCGTGGTAGATCCACTCTTGTACTACCCATATCATCAATATTAATCAAGCAGGAGTAGGGTTTTACCTCCATCGAGAGGGCCCGAACCTGGGTAAAAACATCGTGTCCCTTGTCTCCTGTTACCGTCCTCCTGGACGCACAGTTCGGGACCCCCTACCCGAGATCCGCCGGTTTTGACACCGACATTGATGCTTTCATTGAGAGTTCCTCTGTGTCGTCATCCTTAGGCCCGATGGCTCCTTCGATCATCAACAACGACGCGGTCCAGGGTGAGACTTTTCTCCCCGGACAGATCTTCGTATTCGGCGGCTTTGCACTACGGGCCAATTCACTTGGCCATCTGGGGCAGATCGAAGATTCGCCCCGCCATCGTGTCGGATTTGGGAGTTTGAACTACACGGCCGACATCCGCGGAGACTTGATCTTCGACGGATTCGAGCCACAGCCAAGCGCGCCGCACTGTCTCGATGGGCGCGATCTAGCTCTGCCGCTGAACTGTGCCCTGGAGGCCGCACCAGCGTCTGCTGCAACCCTTAGCTCGGAGCTGACTCCGCCGATCGAGGATGAGTGGCTGGACACCGCCTCGGGGGCTACGATCTCTACGGCGATTAAGCCGAACTCCATCCCTGTCCTTTGCGAAGACCCTGACTCCAAGGTGCTGGACTCTGCTCCGGACTACGAACCCTCCGCGCCCCCACCAATCGAATCCAATTGGGCGCCGGTTATGGAGTTCATAGCCGCTGACATCTTTCAGCACTCGCCCTTTGGCGACATCCTGGATTCAGTAAAGTCTCTCTCTTTATCAGGAGAGTCCTGGCCGGACTACGGTCAGGAAGGTTGGGATGCAGACGACGAAGAAATTCAACGCCCACCCACCACCCACTTTGTAGCCACTATCGATGATTTAACCGACATGCTCGACTTGACTTGAAGACATCGGCGGTATGGACGGCGATCTTTGGAGACGACCAAGAACCAGCGCCTCTGAGGCAATGGAAGGCCACCTCGTCATCGACATATACATGGTGGACATCCCAAAAGATGGGAGCAGCGATGGAACAACGGAGGATGACCCCTCAAGAAACAGCCCAAGCGCCCGGCGTCTGCGGCGCCGCTCTAAATCCCGCCACAGCAAAAGCGGTGATTCTGCACGGAGATAATAACACCCCGGACAAGGTCAAGACAACCCCTCCAAAGCAGGATTCAGCACAGAGGAGGGAGAAGCCAGCCCTCATGATAGAGCGGGGCATGGGAGGTGGAGGACGATAATTATATGCCTCCCTCCAAAGATGAGGCAAGCCTCGACGACGACGAATTTGTCGTGCCTGAGGATCCCGCCGAACAGGTGCGTTTCAAACGCAGCCTTAGGGCCACGGCAAGCAGCCTCAAGAAAAAGCAGCAGCATCTTAGAGCTGACCAAGACTTGCTAGCTGACAGATGGACTGAAGTCCTTGCAGCCGAAGAGTACTAACTCGAACGCCCCTCCAAGAGATACCCAAAACCAGGCTGCTACCTCAATTAGAGGAAGCAGCACCCAAACCTACATCACCAGCGCATGATGCGGCCGATCGCCACCCCTGCGGGTCGCATGACAGAGGCCTCTAGACCCTCCATTCAAGCCGCACCCCGGAGTCGCTTGAAAAGTACCAAGGCACGAGGAAACGCGCCAGGCCTGTGAGACATATTGGAGACAAGGCAAGGCAAACAAGATCGATCTACGGATCGCCTGGGCGCCCCACGACACGTGACGATAACCGTCACACCGGATACAGCAATTCCGGCCGGGCCGAACACAGTAGACAAAGCTCATTTGAGTTGCGTCGTGATATAGCTCAATACAGAGGCGCCGCACACCCACTATGCTTCACAGACGAAGTGATGGATCATCAAATCCCCGAGGGTTTCAAACCCGTAAACATCGAATCATACGATGGCACAACAGATCCTGCGGTTTGGATCGAGGACTACCTCCTCCATATCCACTTGGCCCACGGTGATGATTTACACGCCATCAAATACCTCCCACTCAAGCTTAAAGGACCAGCTCGGCATTGGCTTAACAGCTTGCCAGCAGAATCAATTGGTTGTTGGGAGGACCTGGAAGCCGCATTCCTTGATAACTTCCAGGCACATATGTGCGACCACCGACGCCGATGACCTCATCCACATAATTCAGCAGCGGAAGAATCGGCGGAACAATTATGGGCACGGTTCCTAACCAAGAAAAATCAAATCGTTGATCGTCCGGATGCAGAGGCCCTTGCAGCCTTCAAACATAACATCCATGACGAGTGGCTTGCCCGGCACCTAGGACAGGAAAAGCGAAATCCATGGCAGCCCTCTGGCGCTCATGACCCGCTTTTTGCGCGGAGAGGACAACTGGCTAGCTCGTAGTAACAACTTGACCAAAAACCACAGTAGTTCGGATACCAAGGACATCAATGGCAGGTCGCGTCGCAACAAGCACAAAGCGCCGCGTAACGCGTCGATATCTTTGAAGGTACGGCAGTCAATGCCAGATTCAGAGACTCTAAACCCGGTCAGCGAAAAAAGCCGTTCAAAAGAAATACTCAGGGCCTGTCCAATCTGGACCGAATACTCGATCGCTCGTGCCAAATACATGGCACCCCTGAAAAACCAGCCAACGACACCAACAGGGATTGTTGGGTCTTCAAACAGGCAGGCAAGTTAAATGCCGAACTCAATGACAAGGGGCTGCATAGCGATGCCAAGGAGGAGCCCCGGCCGCCGAACAATAGAGGACAGAAGGGCTTCCCCCCACAAGTGTGGACGGTGAACATGATATACGCAACCCACATACCCAAAAGGGAGCGGAAGCGTGCACTAAGGGATGTATATGCGATGGAGCCAGTCGCCCCGAAGTTCAACCCATGGTCCTCCTGCCCGATCACCTTTGATTGAAGGGACCACCCCACTAGCATCCGCCACAGCGGATTCACCGCATTGGTTCTTGACCCAATCATCGATGGATTTCACCTCACTAGAGTCCTCATGGACGGCGGTAGCAGCCTGAACCTGCTCTATCAGGATACAATGCGCAAAATGGGCATAGACCCCTCAAGGATTAAACCCACAAAGACGACCTTTAAAGGCGCCATACCGGTGTAGAGGCCAATTGTACAGGCTCGATTACACTCAAAGTGGTCTTGGATCCCGGATAACTTCCGAAGCTAAGAGTTAATCTTGACATAGTCCCGTTCATGGCGGCTATCACGCCTTTGCTTGGACGAACCGCATTTGCAAAATTCAATGCGGTGCCGCACTACGCATACCTCAAGATCAAGATGCCAGGCCCTCGAGGAGTAATCACGGTCAATGGAAACACCGAACGCTCTCTCCGAATGGAGGAGCATACGGCGGCCCTCGCGGCGGAGGTGCAAAGCAGCCTCTCACAGCAATTCTCGAATCCGGCTACTAAACGTCCGGGCACCGTCAAGCGCGCCCGGAGTAATCTACAACAAGACCGCCTGGCATGATCCGAGCACGCGTAGCAATCCGGCCCCAACCCCGGCCTTCGCGAAATTGTGAAGCCAGTACTACGCGTACATAACTACGCTCTGGAGATACCATGGGCATAAGGGGAGGGGCACGACCACGGCACGCCCAGAATGCGGCTCAACCGCACTAGGGGCTCCCGATTGTGTCATTCTTTTTCTTTCTTCTTTTCTCTTACTTTCAGGACTCCGTTTTTCAGAAGCCCTGCTCGGCTCTAGAATTGCTGAACTCACGATGCAACAGCCAGGGAAGCAGAAAGCTACGTCGAGTGTCCAGGTGGTCTCTACTACGAGCATTATACCTGTTTTACATACCATCCCGCAGCTTGCCCCTGGAGGGGGACATGTCAAATAATCCCATCCCTTGCTTATCGCACTATTTGTATCGTTCTGCTTTCATTGCAGTACCTTTTTGAATAAAAAATACATAGCTTTTGCCTATTATTGCACTCCTATCTTTATCTATATATATGTTCATTCATGACACGTTGCACCCGTACACTTTGGTACGACCAATACACTAGGGGCTTAAGTACCACAAAGATATGGTGTGATAAGTCCGAACACTTTCACAAGTGCGGCACCCCGAACTTATAGCATTATATGCTGAATCATGTCTTGGGTCAATAGTTGGGTTTGCCAGGCTCCCATGTTTTGGTACCTTACGTTCCATTATATCGGCTAAGGTAGCATTGGGAGAACCACTGCGATTGTGCCCCGATTGAGCTGGGTTGAGCACCTCAGTGGAGAATTCTAAAACTGACCGTCATGATAGGGAGAGAGCCGGTCGCTTTTCGAGAGGTTTTTTCGGGTCCCTAAAGACTTATGCCGCTTAGAGCGAGGATTCGTCATTGTCCAGCCAAGGCGTGGATAGCGCCCCGAACTCGGTCTTCTGAATACTAGGGGCTTCGCCGAAATTTAAAATTATAGAATTCTATGGCTAAGTGAGAGTGTTCAAGCACTATAGTCTGGTTGCCTTGTTCGTTGCGTTGAGCGCCTCCCTCGAAGGACCCAAGAATGGGAACAAGAGCGCTCAAGTTTATCCCGAACACCCCAAAGACTGTGGCATGGGGGTCAAGCCAACGACTTGCCATCTCTCAAAATTGATAAACGGCCGCACAGAAGGTAATATTTTAAATTCACAAGCGTTGCTTAGCGCATATGAACAGGTTTTCAGCGTACAGGATAACAAATGCGAGTCTATTCAAAAATTACATCTTTGGAGCATTCACCCGCTATAAGGCGAGAACCCTTCAAGACGCCCTCATAGTACATTTCGGGCTTGCATGCTCCTTGCCCGGCGGTGGCCCATCCGTTACAAGCTTCTCAGCATCCATCTTGCCCCAGTGCACTTTAGCATGGGCAAGGGCCCGACGGGCACCTTCAATGCAGACGGAGCGCTTGATGACTTCAATCAATGGACAGGCATCCACCAGCCACTGCACTAGCCCGAAGTAGCTCCCAGGCATGGCTTCCTTAGGCCACAGCCGAATTATGAGGCCCTTCATGGCCTGTTCGGCGACCTTGTGGAGCTCGACCAGCTGCTTCAGCTGGTCGCTCAGGGGCACCGGATGTCCGGCCTCAGCATACTGAGACCAGAACACCTTTTCCGTCAAGCTCCCCTCCTCGGCGCGGTAGAACTTGGCAGCATCAGACACACTACGGGTCTGATCTACGAATGCTCCTGGAGAGCTTCGGATTCGGGTAAGTAATAGATAATTCACTTTCACATGCTTGCTTTGCATAAAGAATGCCTTACCCGCCGCTATCTTCTTTAATGATTCAATTTCAACGAGGGCTTTGACGGCTTCGACCTAAGCGGCTATCGCACTCTCAAGAGCCTAGGCGCTCTCGGACTCTCGAGTCTTGAGTCACGCTCCAAACTCTCGTGTTTTTCCACGAGAGCACAGAGCTCTTGCCGCACCTCCGCCACCCGCGCCTCCTGCTTCTCTCGCTCGGTGCGCTCATGGCTGCTTTGCTTTCAGCCGTGGACACCGCTTCCTTGGTCGCCACCTCGTTCGTGGCCCCTAAAATACCCACGTTAGCCTGTCATTTTGCAACCAAATCCTTTCTATAAGGTATTACTTTAAGAAGGTATTACTTACCTTCCTTGTCCTCGAGCTGCTTCTTGGCAAGGCCGAGCTCGTTCTCGGACCGCCGAGGCTCTGCTTCAATGCATTGACCTCCATGATCGGTCTTGGCAGAGGTCGACAACGCAGCCTGAATTCCCATATTGACATACTTATGTTAGACTCCTCATGATATCTTTTTAGATCCTCAGTCCGGTTTTTCTTTGCGAACACCGAACTAAGCATCAGGGGCTACCGCCTATGCGGTAATATTTTTACATATTCTAAACTTACCTCAAAGCACCTGTAGAAGGCTGGTGCAGGCTTGATCAGCCCGCTCTTGGCGGACTGAACTTCTGGATCACCACACTCATAACAGTGCGGTGCTCCTCGTCGATGGAGGCGCCGTTAAGCGCCTCCAGCAAGCTATCCGTGCCTCCGGATGGGCCGGAGGTCACCGGCGTCGCGATCTTGCCCTTCTTCACGAAGGGTCCGCTTGCCGGACTTCGAACCATCAAGGTTCCAGACGGAGTCGAGCATGTGGCCGGACTTAGAGCCCTCTGGGGTTTCGCCCCTTTGCGCCCGAGTCCGGGAGGTCGCCTTGGAACCTCCAGACTACCTCCTCTGGTGGGGCCCCTTACAGGACTCCACTGCGGTGCCGTCTGCGTCATGAGGAGAGGAGGCGGTCGGAAGTGAAGTGCTATTCACATCCGACGAATCCGAGGAGCCGCCGACGGCGGCGAGCTTGTCCTTAGGCGGGCTACATGGTTATATTCGGCGTTAGAAGACACTATGCGACAAATAAAAGTCTGAGCTATTCGAGCTGGACACTTACGATCTCGCCAGGGGCTTGGCCCTTGGTGGCCACTGCTCCTCATCATTGTCAGCGTTGGTGGAGAAGTCCGGAGGAAGGGTCCTTCATTTCTTGGACCCTCTGGCCTCCCCAGTCAGGGCGGCCTTCCTTTTCTTCTCTCCCCCCGCTGGGGGAGAGGCTTCTTTATCCTCCTCCTCATCCTCATGGGAGGATTCCGCCTCAGAGTTGTCGGACAATGAGTCCGACAGCACCTGGCGCCGGGAGCTCCTTCGAGTTCCATGGCCTTCTTCTTGGCCTTCTTCTCCGGCACCACGTGAGGTGCCGGAGCCAGCAGCCTCCAATCGGGCGTCCGCTACGCCTTTCCGCAAGGGGCGGACAGTTAATCTGTCAGACGTCTTCAGCCAGTCTGTCAAAGGTTAGGGAGTTTTAGAACCCGCATATAGTAAAAATATGAAAAAAAGAGTCCAAAAAAGGGTAAAATAACTTACCTCGCTGGCTAGACTCAGAGAGCAGAATCTGCGATCTTCGGTAGAGGAAGTGGGAGTCAAGACTTGAACAAAGACCTTCCGGGCATCTTCATACGTAGTGTCGAAGAGCCGGCTCAAGGTTCGGTGCTGTGCCGGATCAAAATCCCACAAATTGAAGGCCCATTGCTGGCATGGGAGAATCCTGCGGATGAGCATCACCTGTATTACGATGACAAGCTTGAGAGTCTGGTCCACCAGGTTTGGACGCAGGTTTGAGTCCGGACAGCTCTTCTGAATCACCCCACGTCAGGCCCGTCTCTTTCCATGATGTGAGCCGTGTGGGGAAGCCAGATCGGAATTCGGGGCCGCCGCCCATTGAGAGTCGCGCGGCTCGGTGATGTAGAACCACCCCAATTGCCACCCCTTTATGGTCTCCACAAAGGAGCCCTCGAGCCATAGGACGTTGGCCATCCTGCCCAGCATGGCACCTCCGCACTCCGCTTGGTGGCTGCCCACTACCTTCGGCTTGACATTGAAGGCCTTCAGCCATAAGCCGAAGTGGGGCTGGATGCAAAGGAAGGCCTCGCACACAACGATAAACGCCGAGATGTTGAGGATGAAATTCAGGGCTAGATCGTGGAAATCTAGGCTGTAGTAGAACATGAGCCCCCGGACCAATGGGTGAAGTGGAAACCCTAGTCCGCGGAGGAAGTGGGGGAGGAACACCACCCTCTCATGGGGCCTGGGGGTGGGGATGAGCTGCCCCTTGTTGGGGAGCCGACACGCGATGTCGCCGGACAAGTATCCGGCCTTCCGCAGCTTTTTGATGTGCCCCTCCGGAACATGGTTGGAGAAGGTTGAGGTGGGATGTGCGGACTTGGGCGCTGGAGCTCAAGTGCGCGGAAATAGATAAGCAAAGGAGGAAGAAGGCGTGTGTGAAAAGGTGGATCCTTATCCCCTTATATGGACGGACGAAGCTATGCGTCCCCCGCCAGCCTGATAAAACTCGCTTATCTCCCAAGCGCCGTAATCAATGGCGTGGTTGGGTTACCCACGCCCGTATTGATGAGAATCCCGGAATAAGGGGACACGATCTCTGCTTTGACAAGACGTGCCAAGGAAACCACCTCGCTAAACGCTACCGAGGTGGGACAAGAAAACGATTCAATAAAGGCTTGGCCGTGGTGTGATGGCACGCGGAATACGCCGTGAGAATGAACTAGTGTAAATATTATTCTCTACGGTGGTATGTGGAATTTATTTTGCGAGCGGACACTATCCTTGTGTTCAAAATCTTCTATGAAGTATTCGAGGAGGTACCCGCCTTGCAATGTCGATGACAATATGCGCCCGGACTGCCGCCATTGAAGCCTGGTTCAGGGCCTCTTGAGGGAGTCCTGGATTGGGGGGTGTCCGGATGGCCGGACTATAGCCTTTGGCCGGACTCCTGGACTATGAAGATACAAGAGTGAAGACTTCGTCCCGTGTCCGGATGGGACTTTCCTTGGCGTGGAAGGCAAGCTTGGCGATACGCATATGTAGATCTCCTACCATTGTAACGGACTCTGTGTAACCCTAACCCTATTCGGTGCCTATATAAATCGGAGGGTTTTAGTCCGTAGGACGAACAACAATCATACCATAGGCTAGCTTCTAGGGTTTAGCCTCTCTGATCTCGTGGTAGATCTACTCTTGTACTACCCATATCATCAATATTAATCAAGCAGGAGTAGGGTTTTACCTCCATCGAGAGGGCCCGGACCTGGGTAAAAACATCGTGTCCCTTGTCTCCTGTTACCATCCGCCTAGACGCACAGTTCGGCACCCCCTACCCGAGATCCGCCGGTTTTGACACCGACAATAATCATCACTACTTTTTATAGCATAAGTTTCATCACAATAATCATCATAAGTAGCAACTTCGTTCTCATCATAATCGATTGAAACCTCTTCCAAGATAGTGGACCCATCACTAAATAAAGTCATGACCTCTCCAAATCCACTTTCATAAATATTATAAGATTCAACATCCTCCAAAATAGTGGGATCATTACTTACTAAAGTTGACACTCTTCCAAACCCACTTTCATCAATATAATTATCATAGGTAGAAGGCATGCTATCATCATAACAACTTTTCATATCAAAACTTGGGAGGCTAAAAAAATATAATCTTCATTAAACATAGCATCCCCAAGCTTGGGACAAACATTAATTTCAGCAAACATTCTCAAATATGTCATCCTCATCAAACATAGCTTCCCCAAGCTTGGGACTTTTCATATCATAAGCATAATCACTCTCATCATTAATAGTATGGATAGCACCAATAGTATAGCGATTGTCATATTCCAAGCAAGTGCCAAAAAGATTTTCAAGATCATAAGAAGTATCATTATCTTCCCAATCATAATCATCGCAACAAGCAATAGGCATAATGAGATCATCATCAAGTGCATCATCTTCCACAATTATTTTTGATTCATTTTCATGGGGCACAACAATAATAGGAGCAACATTATTTGGGAGAGATATATTTTTACCTCTATTCCTTTTTTCTTTTCTTCTTCTTCACCTCATGTGTGGGTTCAATCCTCTTTTGCGAGCTCCTTATTAATGAGATTGGTTGAATATAAGGCTCCTCCTCGTTACCTGATTCATCATAAGAAATAATAGGAGAATATTGGGAAGTCTCTTCCCTTTCGTTAGCATTCTCTTCATGTTCTATTTCTTTTCTTTTATTTATGTAATTGGCAATATAAGGATTTTTCAATGCAATTCACCACACAATACATATAAATTTCCTCTATATCAAAACCAAGAAGTTTATAATGGGAAAATTCTTGAAGATGCCTAGTTATATGTTTCATTTCTTCGCAACACATAAGCAAGCTAAGTTCATTATAATGTGCAAGAGAAATCAACTCATCACAATTTTTGGACACGATTAGATCATGAAACAATTTGCATCGGATAGCTAAATGACCACTTTCATTGCAAAGTTCATAAGTACGGCCAAGAAAATTTAAATTTTCAGCACAAACATCTAGCCTTTCTTGCAACAACTTAGTTTCTAAATGCTTATGCCTCTTGCAATATCTATCTTCCCTATTTGGTGCGTATTTGCAAACCCAATGCACTCCACAAAAATTGACATTTTTATAGGAGAGATTTTCATCATAACTAGTGCAATCATCATTAGTACTATGGATATTCAAGGAGTTCATACTAACAACATTGCAATCATGCTCATCATTCAAAGATTTAGTGCCAAACATTTTAATGCATTCTTCTTCTAACACTTTGGCACAATTTTCCTTTCCATCATACTCACGGAAGATATTAAAAAGATGAAGCTTATGAGACAAACTCAATTCCATTTTTTTTGTAATTTTCTTTTATAAACTAAACTAGTGATAAAACAAGAAACTAAAAGATTCTATTGCAAGATCTAAAGATATACCTTCAAGCACTAACCTCCCCGGCAACGGCGCCAGAAAAGAGCTTGATGTCTACTACACAACCTTCTTCATGTAGACGTTGTTGGGCCTCCAAGTGCAGAGGTTTGTAGGACAGTAGCAAATTTCCCTCAAGTGGATGACCTAAGGTTTATCAATCCGTGGGAGGCGAGGGATGAAGATGGTCTCTCTCGAGCAACCCCGCAACCAAATAACAAAGAGTCTCTTGTGTCCCCAACACACCCAATACAATGGTAAATTGTATAGGTGCACTAGTTCGGCGAAGAGATGGTGATACAAGTGCAATATGGATGGTAGATATAGGTTTTTGTAATCTGAAAATATAAAAACAGCAAGGTAAGTAATGATAAAAGTGAGCACAAATGGTATTGCAATGATAGGAAGCAACGCCTAGGGTTCATACTTTCACTAGTGCAAGTTTTCTCAACAATAATAACATAATTGAATCATATAACTATCCCTCAACATGCAACAAAGAGTCACACCAAAGTCACTAATAGCAAGAGAATGTACGAAGAGATTATGGTAGGTACGAAACCACCTCAAAGTTATTCTTTCCAATCAATCCGTTGCACTATTCCTATAAGTGTCACAAACAGCCCTAGAGTTCGTACTAGAATAACACCTTAAGTCACAAATCAACCAAAACCCTAATGTCACCTAGATACTCCAATGTCACCTCAAGTATCCCTGGGTATGATTATACGATATGCATCACACAATCTCAGATTCATCTATTCAACAAACACAAAGTACTTCAAAGAGTGCCCCAAAGTTTATACCTGAGAGTCAAGACGAAAACGTGTGTCAACTCCTATGCATAGGTTCATGGGCGGAACCCGCAAGTTGATCATCAAAACATACATCAAGTGAGTCACGTGATATCCCATTGTCACCACAGATACGCACGGCAAGACATACATCAAGTGTTCTCAAATCATTAAAGACTCAATCCGATAAGATAACTTCAAAGGGAAAACTCAATCCATCACAAGAGAGTAGAGGGGGAGAAGAAACATAACATCCAACTATAATAGCAAAGCTCGCGATACATCAAGATCGTGCCAAATCAAGAACACGAGAGAGAGAGAGAGAGAGAGAGAGAGAGAGAGATCAAACACATAGCTACTGGTACATACCCTCAGCCTCGAGGGTGAACTACTCCCTCCTCATCATGGAGAGCGCCAGGATGATGAAGATGGCCACCGGTGAGGGTTCCCCCCTTCGGCAGGGTGCCGGAACAGGGTCCCGATTGGGTTTTGGTGACTACAGAGGCTTGCGGCGGCGGAACCCCGATCTCTTCTGTTCCCCGAAGTTTTTAGGGTATATGGGTATATATAGGAGGAAGAAGTACGTCAGGGGAGCCACGAGTGGCCCACGAGGGTGGAGGGCGCGCCTTGAGGGGGTGGGCGCGCCCCCTGCCTCGTGGCTCCCTCGTTTCTTTCTTGACGTGGACTCCAAGTATCCCGGGTTGCTTTCCTTCCTAAAATAACTTCTCCAGAAGGTTTCATTCTGTTTCGACTCCGTTTGATATTCCTTTTCTTCGAAACACTGAAACAAGGGAGAAAACAGGAACTGGCACTGGGCTCTGTGTCAATAGGTTAGTCCCAAAAGTAATATAAGTGTTTAATAAAGCCCATAAACATCCAAAACAGATAATATAATAGCATGGAACAATCAAAAATTATAGATACGTTGGAGACGTATCAAGGACCCCTTAGTCCAGGACTCCCTCAGTTGCCCCTGAACCAGGCTTCAATGACGAGGTGTCCGGCGTGCAGATTGTCTTCGGCATTGCAAGGCGGGTTCCCCTTTCCGAATACTCCAAGATAGTCTTAGGACGCAACGAACATGTCCGGATCTGCAACACAAGTACCACACACAACCGCAAAGAGTATACTATTTCACGAGTTCAATCCGCTGACAGCTTTTTGTAATGTGACATCATGTCTGCCCGGTTATTATTTTGAACCCTTTCTTGTCCTGCCGTTCCATGTTTCGAGGCACAGTTTTTGTTGGCACGTCTTGTCGAAGCGGAGATCGTGTCCCCTTATTGCGGGAGTCTCATCAATACGAGTGTGGGCAACCCAACTGTTCCATTGGGATGATTCCTTAGGAATAGACAAGTTTTTAGGCTTAGGAGGAGGCGTTCGATATCCGTTGCCTTTATAAAGGAGCCAAGGGCCGTCTCTTTTTATGCCGACCCTTTCCTCAGCCCTTCCAACTTCGAGTTCTAGCACCCAAGGTTCGACTAAACTGCTCAAGCTTCCCAATCATGTCTGGACCCATCCCACATGGCCGATGGCTGGCTTCCTCTGTTATAGAGGAGGACATTGCGAAGCTTCGCGCGGCCAGATACCTGACCGCGGAGATCCCCCACAGGCTTCCTGCTCGAGGACAGGTTATTCCTACTCCTAGATCCGGTGAGAGGGTTGTATTCATCTCCCACGTCCTCTGAGGGCTAGGATTCGCTCTTCATCCCTTCGTCCGGGGGCTCATGTTTTATTACGAACTAGATTTTCACAATCTTGCCCCATATTCTTTCCTTTACATCTCGGCGTTCATTATCACGTGCGAGGACTTTCTCTATATTCCCCCACACTTCGACTTGTGGCTAAAGACCTTTAGTGTGAAGCTGAAGGTAGTCGACGGGGAACAAGTGGAGTGCGGCGGTGCTACAGTGAGCAAGCTTACCAATGCTCCCTGGCCAAAAGGCTCCGTCACCGAAACTCCCAGCCTATGGCAAGGGGAGTGGTTTTACGTCAGTGAACCCCGTGGTACCAAGTGGGCAGTTATACCTGCGTTCCGATCTGGCCCTCCATTACAGCTTGCATCATGGATTAGTAAGGGGTTGGACTGGGGATCAATTGACGAAGTGCAGACTCTATAGAGCCGCATTCGGAGCCTCCTCGAGAAGGACATCGATTTATCAACGTGATTCAAGTAATGCTGGTCCGTCGGGTCCTGCCGTGCCAGTGACGGCCTCTCCGCATGTGGGAGTTTAATCTGGAAGGACCACAGACCCTCCAACACTTCTTCAGCACTACACACAAAGGAATGTGGAAGTTGTTTTTCGGGAAACGATAATAGTGGCCGGACACCACCGAGGACATCGGCCTCGACTGCAACCATCCAGATACCTCGGTAAGCGCTCGACTCCCGAACAATTTTTAGCTATGTATGCAGTAATACGATACTGAGCAAACTATCTTTTTCCAGGGCTGGATAAAGAAAGCGGAGTGAATTAGGTATTCGGCCCCCCTTCCCGAAGACTCAGCGGATCCCGTACTAACAAGGATGCTGGCCCCGGCACCATACCCGATGCCTGTGAAGGAGGATAGGGCGGATAGCGGGAGGACCAAAGGTGGCCTCCATCCCGAAGGTATATCAGACATTGTGTCCGGAGAGATCAATATTCCCTCGCCCGAAGACAAAAGTGAAGGAGAAGCCAACATCCCTTCTCCCCATGGTAAGAAAAGGGCCGTCTCCGAAGGTTGGGAGGAAAAGGCTCCTAAGCGAGGCAAGATGCCCCTGTAGGGCGGCTCGGGCTTGGAGGACGACGTCGTCGCACAGTCCCACGATGAGGACAAGCCTTTAGCCAAATCATAAGTGAACAAGGGTGTTTTTAAACATATCCCATTCCTTTCCTGTTACCAAGGTAACATCTAGAATATATGTTTTTGCAGCCCGGCACAGAGTCTTTTTCAACAATCTTCCTCCTCCGAGGATCTTCTCCTGGAGATGATGGAAAGCAAGACACCTCCACCGGTCTCCTCGCCCAATAGGGCAGACAACTTCGAGGTGTCGTCCCGAAGGGTCTCTCCTGATCAACAAGTGGTGCGAGGGATGATGAAGACACTACCCGAAGGTGATACTTCGGTAGCCCAAGGTCCGGGGGCCAAAATTAAAGGCCCCAGACTGTACGGCTTACAGCCAGAGATGACTCTAGGGACGAATAAACGGATCCCTTTGAAGGGAGGCCGTACTCCTACAGCAGCTTCCGGAGATCCAGAAGCGCCGGATATTTTGACGAACATGATGCGACATGCATCTGTCTCAGAGGAACATCGTACCTTGATGGGTAGGGTGGTTGAAAAGGTTCTGTCCGCGAAAAGCAGAGTGAATGAAGCCTTCACGAGCCTGCTAAGAGGCTTCGAGGTTTGTACTGTAATATTTTAGATTGTGTTTTATTCACAAAATGCACCTGTGTATAGATAGTAGCCCCTGAGACTCTGATTGGCTTCCCAAGGGAGGCGATCAGAGGATCAAAAAGATATGCCCAGGAAATAATCTGATTAATTGGAACACAGGTTGTTACCTCCCTGGCTACTGCCCGGACTACAGAGGTTGCGGATCTGCAACGGAAGATTGATGAGGCGGATGCTGACATCACGCTTATCAACAGACGGCTTAACGAGGCGCAAGGTATGTTTTTGGGGTAGTCATTATAAGCATGACGCTAATTATTGTATAATGAGATATGCATGAATGCAGATGGTGCCGCCGTAGTTGAGATCCTTCGGGCAGATGGTGCCGCCGCAGTTGACATCCAAGGAGTAGGCCCGGATTAGTAATGCGGCTCCCGAAAAGGCATCTGCCGAGTTAAAGGTCGAACAGGCTGCTCGGCGCCAATATGAGGAGAGAATATCCACGATGGCGCCTTATCTAAAGGATGCTGCAAGCCGCTGCGAATTTCTCGAGATGGATAATAAAGCCAGAACGGCTGATCTTGACAAGGCCTTACGAGAGGCGAAAGAAGTGCGGTCCGAGTCTAGAGCGGCCCGGGAGGAGATCCGGTAAGCTGGGGAGATCGCGGATGGTAAGCCCTTTTTGTTACAAACTAAGTTCGGCGATCCGAATTATGCCCCACTTAATCAATTGTAGAGTTTTCTAGATGCATTTTTGGACTTGCCGAAGAGTGTCTCTGATGCGACGCAGTATTTCCAAGAGCAATAAGGACGTGCAACAGAAAAGCTGTTCTGGTCGCAGTTTAGCATGCCGAAGCATCCGCTGTTGATGAACGAACAGATGGCCCTGTGGGCAGAGCTCCATAAGATGTCCGGATCTACCATGAAGGACGTCGTGGTCCGGCTGTGGCCGACCAAGCCAATTCTGGATAGTTATTTCGGTTTGGTGCAGCGACTTGTTGATGCGGTGCCTCGTATCGGCGCATTTAAGCGGTCAACGTGCATTGAAGGTGCACGGATGGCCTTTGCCCACGTCAAGACATACTGGGCGAAGATGAAGGCCACCGACGTTGCAGCGAAGAATCCACCCAAGGGCAAGGACCACCACGCACCAGAGCATTACTTCGAGGATGTCTTAGAGGGTGCCCGCTTGATAGAGGGTCAGTGCTCGAAAGACATGATGTTCGAGTGAAATGTATTGAAATTGTGAAAGACAATATTATGATACAATAAAGCTATTTTTCATTTTAGTGTCGCCTAAAAGCTTTGGTTCCTCCTGTGCGGCCGTTTTGTATAATCTGAAAGTTTTCCAGTCGTCGGCTTCAGCCCCCTCATAGAAAATACGGGGGTGTTCGGAAAAGCACTTGATCACTCTTAACCCAGCGTCTTGGTCCATCAAGGAGGTGTCAATGCGGCGAACAAGGCAATCGTACTATGGGGCGTTAACACTTTCACTTAGCCATAGGAGTTTTACGGTGGGTCTACGATATAGACCCTGGTATGTACGCGGTTATCCCAAAACGGTGCGTTACATGTATGACCTGAAGAATGTTCCTTCGTGTAATATGGTGGGAATCACGAAAGATTCTGATAAGTCATCAAGTGGTTGACCAGCTCTCGCTGCATCATGACAGTCAGTTTTCGGCTTTCTCTACTGAGGTGTTTGACCAGATGAACCGGAAACACAATCGCAGTAGTTCTCCCTTTACTACTCTAGCCGATAGACCGGAATGTAAGGTAGTAAGCACAGGAGCCAGGCAACCCAACTATTCACCCAAGATATGATCCGGAGCTGATGCATGTAAGGCCAAATTCATGATGCCGGAGTATGCTATAAAGCTATTCGGACTTTGTTGGCAACTCATTTTGTTTGCATACCGAGCCCCTGGCAAGTTATGTCGGGGTGCGTGTGTGAAACAACCAAAGGAGCAAAATTCAGCTCTTTAGAGATAAGTGAATACTGGATACAAATTATGTTCATTGGAACCTGAGTGATATGCCAATCGTCATTTTATAGATAATAACGCCAGAACCCCGGCTATTTGACATGCCAGGGGTCGATGACTGAGGAAACATGCACTTTACAGGCTCGCAAAATAGAGAGTGCGGTCTACAAAAAGTTGTTTTGGACCTCCTGTCACACGTCTACGCCGCCTTTCCTCGATGAAGGGGCTCCTTAACAGGGGTAGCCTTTGGGTGAATGTACGAACCCGAACTCCAATAGAGTCCGTGAGACGACCAGCCTTTGAGCCACCTGTGGTAAAGGATAAGGAAAAAGAAAGAGTATTTAGAAATAAAAAAGAAGGAAGTTATGGGAGTACTTGTAGGCCCGTCCGTATTGTGCTTCCGCCAATGCCCAGGGTATTTTAAGTGAATAGTTATGTATGCGCGGTACAGATGTCGCAGGTATATGAGGCGGACGGCAGAAGCCGAACTGCTACTCCAGCTCCGAAATTGGTCGGTCCTGCTGAATGGGGACCGGCGGCTTAATGGCCGACAAGGTATGTGGTTTAATAAGACCGCTTTGTACTTCCGCTGAAGTAACCGTAGTATGATCCTTAGTCCGGAGGGAGCGCTTCTTATGCTCCACTGTAGAGGGGGGAAATTTCTTTTGACACCTAGTATTTGGTTGGTGAGTCTCTTCGTCGTCGCTATCACCGGGCGGCCTCTTCCCCTTGTGTTCGGCGTTGAGCTTGCCAGCCTGTTTGAAGACCCAACATCTTCTGTTGGTGTGATTAGCTGGTTTATCGGGGTTGCCATGAATCTGGCAGGGCCGATCTAGTATCTTGTCTAAATTGGATGGTCCGTCTCTGTTTACCTTGAATGCCTTTTTTCGTTGACCGGATTTGGGGCCGCTGAATCCGGCGTTGACCGTTGTGTCGTGCGTTCCTTCATTATTATTACGACGTTTGTGTTTACTACGTCGTGGCTTGCCGTTGCCGTCTCGGACATCGGAAGTGCCCAGATCGTTGGCGTTGTTGCTTCTACGAGCGAGCCAGCTGTCTTCTCCCACGCAAAAGCGGGTCATCAGAGTGGTAAGGGCTGACATGGATTTTGGTTTTTCTTGACCGAGGTGGCGGGCGAGCCACTCTTCCCGGATGCTGTGTTTGAAGGCCGCTAGGGCTTCCGCGTCCGGACAGTCAACAAATTGGTTCTTTTTAACTAAGAACCTAGTCCAGAGCTTCCTAGCTGATTCTCCGGGCGGCTGGACGATGTGACTTAAGTCATCGGCATCTGGTGGCCGGACATATGTACCTTGGAAGTTGTCACGGAAGGCGTCTTCCAAATCCTCCCAGCTGCCAATAGAGTTTTCTGGCAGACTGTTTAACTAGTGTCGGTCTGGCCCTTTGAGTTTTAGTGGGAGGTATTTAATGGCATGAAGGTCATCTCCGCAGGCCATATGGGTACGGAGAAGGAAATCCTCGATCCATACCGCGGGATCAGTTGTTCCATCATATGATTTGATATTCGCGGGTTTGAACCCTTCTGGGAATTCGTGCTCCATTACTTCATCTGTGAATCAAAGAGGGTGTGCGGCACCTCTATATCGGGCCACATTGCGACGTAGCTCTGATGGAGTCCGTCTGCGGTTTTCGGCCCAGGCGTGACTAGGCTTGTCGTGTCCGACTTGATAGTCGTTGCCGCGTGTCAGGGCACGTCCTCGTGATTCGTAGATCGATCTGGTATGTTCTGCTCTACTGTCCAGGTCCTGCCAAAGGTCGTATGTATAACACCAAACTGTTTTATCTCTGCCTTTACGGTGAGGAGGGGCGGGCTGGTCTTCGGCTTGAGTTGCTGCTTTGTCCCGATCGTGTGGTGGTCGGTTAGCCACATTATGCGATGATGGTGTCGGCTCCGGCACCTCATCATCGAACTGAGGTAGCAATTTGCACTTCGAGTAACTTTTGGCTGGGCGCTTGAGGCCGAATTTCTTAGCTACCCGGACCTCAGTCCATCTATCGTTGAGCAGGTCTTGATCAGCTTGAAGCAGCTGCTTCTTCTTTTTCAGGCTCCTTGTCCTTAGGCGCGTTCAGTCTGCGAAGGGTACAAACAAGTTATCACCAAAGTGGGAAGGCCCTTATCGGGTGGTACGAGTCACAAGACCCGGCGCGGTCCGTCTGGAGACCAGAGATGGAACTCAGTTGCAAAACTCATGGAATATTGAGCATCTCCGTAAGTACTACCAGTAAGGCGCGACTGCCTAACAGCCATCCTTTTATACAGGCCTTGCCTCAACTGCATGTGACCCCTTGTACAAAGCCGGGGCGATGACCCCGTGCAAGAGAAAATAAAGAAGCGTTGTAGGGGGGCCCAACTAAGATGGCATGCATGCTTGAGCACACCAAGATCACTGCATAAGCATTTCATGAGCATTTGCATATGCGTATAGATAGGATTGCATCCTGCATTCATGCTCATCTACATGGAGTTGCAGGTTCCTGCCGTGAACTTGGCTTCGACAAAGGACGAGAAGATTGCATGGTACTGCAATCTCCGGCAAAA
Source organism: Aegilops bicornis (assembly GCA_021605145.1). NCBI lineage: Eukaryota > Viridiplantae > Streptophyta > Magnoliopsida > Poales > Poaceae > Aegilops > Aegilops bicornis. Next base: position 420,795,098 of record CM038675.1, on the reverse strand, counting down.
CCAAACACACAAGTTTTACCTCTTGTCCATTGATGTTCTATAAGGCAATAACTTTGCATAAGAAAACCTCGCCTCTCTCTTGAAACTTAGGTGCTCCCATCCCTGACTCGAACGTTGCTTCAGTCAGGATGGTCGCAGTAGCCTTTGGAAAAAGGAGTCAAGGGGCTGGCCCTTCCGTCTGCTCCCCAAAGGACGTAGCTCTCCCGGCGCAAAGAAGGTGCCGGCAGGATATCCTGCGGGGGAAAACTCGTTTATTTTTATTAATGAGGCACTCCACCTCTGCATGGACATACACATGCACGGGTTCCCGACAAGGTTCATCTTTTTCATTGATATGCTGATACAAGTACAAGCATTACAGAACACAAAGATGGACTCGAGGATTACATTGTTTGAATTAAAATTTGGCAATTGCCTACAAGTTTAAGATTGAGAAAAGATAAGTGCCCCGTAACCCCTATTTTCCTTTCTCTGCTCCTCCTCTCCAGGATATTGAGGTAGGAGGGAGAGAAGAATAAATGGAGCGCTTAGAAGGAGGGAGCAACGAAGAGATCAGTAAAGCGGTTTCCTGCTATGACTCCTAGACGACACACTCCTAGGAGCTACGCAAGGTGACGGGCAAGGCCCGTCGCCCCTCCTAAAGGAAGTGGGGGGGGGGGAGAAACGGTAGCGGCATTGCCCACAACGAGCAGGCGACGCTACCCTCGTCTCGACAGGCTAGGAAGGGGCGTCTTCTCCGGTGTCAACCGCCAGCTCCGCCACAAGGAGGACTTGAGGCATGCCGCGCCCCACCTTGATGGGCAGAAAGACGCGCCCCTCCTCGACAACGGCCCCAAGACCTCCGGGAGGGGAAATGCTGGGATTACCAATGATCTCCTGCCCCGCCTCTCGGCCGAGCCTCAAAGAGACCAAGAGATTCACCATGCCAAGGACCAGGCTCACTCCCCAAGCGCCAACACTAGCATGGGGCGACATTGGCCCCAAGCAGAAACCCAGGGGCTGGCCCCAGGCTCCTCTCTCTGGCATTGTCGGCGGAGGCAGAGAACAAGAGAAGAATAAAAGAAATGCAAAGATGGGTGACTCCGCCCTCCTCTGCCCCTCTTTTTATAGGAAGGACGAGGAGGAGGGCTTCTCTATCAACGGGCGGCCACCGTCTTCCTCCACCAATTCAAGATGGCCGGTCCCTCACCTTGATTCTCTCCCACGCCACGCGCCTCCGTTACCTACCCCGCGTGATGCATGCAACACACGTGGCTAAGGATAAGGGCATGCTGTGGGAAGAGTAAATTGTCGGTTTCTACCCCGTGCGCTAGAGTCATTCACAGGCCATCACTGCACTGGTCCCACCACTGTTGGCTTTACAACGCACGCGGGGAAATAAAAAACCATCCCAAAATCAAGACTAATGGACCAGCAAAGGAAACCTCAAGGGGCCAACCCCTTCAACGATCCCGCCTGTGCACTTATTTGGTTCTACCCCGACAATGCTCAGTAGCGTGTTTGGGGCAGGCCCGAGGGCTTCTGTCGGTTCGACAATCCCCTGGTCCTTTGCCCAGTCTGTGCACAGGCACAAGGTCAAGGTTGAAGCACCAGCTTAAGTCAGAGATTGACGAACCAAGAGATTTGCACAGCCAATATGCAGCTCAGAAGGACCAAGATCAAGCCTGAGGAGCAAGACATCGGCAAGAGAAAGGCCTCCCTTGCCGGGAAGACGAGCCCGGCAAGGGGCAAGGCCACCACAAGAATCGAGCAATCAAGGCTGCCCGGTAGAGCCTGCCGAGAGTCACGGGGGTTGAACCACCCCAGCAACCACTCAAACACGACTCACGTCGTCGATCAGTGCGATGTCAAGCCGCAAGATGATTAAGATGCAGCCATTTCCTACAGAAGAAACCCACAGATGACACCCGTCCTGCAATGTTTCAAGGGAATAGGTGCGGAGCAGGTGAGACAGCCCAGCAAGCCTTGCCGAGCAAGCAGTGATGTGAAACTAATTGGTGCATTTAATGCACCCTATCAGCCCGCAGAGTTAGGTATGATAGCACTGTTTGCTATCATATCAGTGGATAATGACCACTTTGCCATTGTGGTGACCCCTTAATCTATAAAAGGAGGCCCATGGCACCTGTAAGAACGGTTGGAAAGTTGAGGAATACACACCACCATACGCGCGTAGTGGATGCTGCCCTACGGCAACCCTGCCGGGCAAAGTGTACTACGTTTGGCCATCCCCATTCCACCATCAACCCACTGAAGCAGGAGTATGGTCTTACGCCTCGCGACGGCCCGAACCTGGGTAAATTGCTTGTGTGCTCTCTACCATGCGCTGGTCTGCTCTTTGTGCAACACGCCGCCCCCCTGCCGAACCAGCAAGGGGCCTCCTGGTCCCATTGGTGGCCGTGGATATCCTGCGACACGCACCACCACTCCATCGCCCACTCCAGCCACGACATCATCCTCCCATGCTCACCGCGGGCCGGCAAACGCGCGAGTTGCGCTGCTCATGACGCGCGAGCTGCTGCACTACCGCCCCGCCGATGACTGGCTTGGCCTCATCGCAGTGCTCGTCAGCACCGTGTGAGAAGCCCCTGTGTCGTCCCGCTCGCTCCATCCCATGACATCCCAGGCGGGTGACGTGGCCCATGGCGCTCCTCCTCCACCTCGTATGTGCGGCAACAACCCTGAGCCCGGCCGCGGTGTGCACCCACGTGACCTGCCGCGCGGGGCACCTGTGCACGATGAAGCAAGCTGCTAGGTGGTGTAGTGGCCCTAAGGAGATGCGCACGCGCTTCCTGCGCCGCCGCGTCAAGACTGCCCGCCGCCGGAGGCGGTTGCTCATAGGCATCAAGACCAAGCTCCACCCATGCGGCCTGCACCTGTGAGTTCGGCAGGCTGCCATGCCTTCACCCCAGAGCTGCGCCGCGTTGTTTGGCCCAGCAAGTTCAAGCCAGATCTGCCTCCATGTTATGACGGGACCCCTAACCCAGCGGAGTTCCTCCAACTCTACCCCTGAGCATCGAGGCGGCAAACAGAGATGAGAAGGTCACGGAAAACTAGTTCCCCGTGTCCCTCAAGGACGGTGCATGCTCCTGGCTCCTGCACCTCTCGGAGGGGTCGATATCTTCCTGGGACGAGCTTCGCGAGCGCTTCATCGCCAACTTCTAGGGCACCCGCGACCTGCGGCGCGTGAAGCAGCAGCCAGGTGAGGCCTTGCATAAGTACATACAACGCTTCACGAACATCTGTCTCAGGATCTCGAAGGCGTCCAACGAGGCCATCATCTCAGCATTCTCTGAAGGCGTCCGAGATGTCAAGATGAAGGACGAGCTCCCCATCAACGAGGACCTGTATTCGGCCCTGGAGATGTTCAACCTGGCGAACAAGTGTGCAAGGGCCGAGGAGGGCCGCCCCTCCTGGAGCTTCCTGAGGTCAACCCTGACGACAAGAAGGCCAAGGCTAAGGAGGCAAAGCACAAGGGTCCCGCCGTGCTTGCGGCTGAACCTGAGATAAAGCATGGCCGTGACTACGACGAACCTCCCAGGGGCAACCGCCCATTCTGCATCTTTCACAACGTCCACAGCCACAACACCAACAACTACCAAGAGCTCAGGGACCTCCATGATGGGCGCCTTGGTCGCCGCCCCGAGCGTGGTGACCGGGCCTACGGCCTTGGAGGAGGTCGCTGGGATAACCGTGATCCTTGACAGGATTAGCACGATCAGCCTCGTGAGGACCGCTCGCGCGACAAGCCACGCGACGGGTTCTACCATGATCATCCTCGTGAGGCCTGCCCTCAGGGCAATGCTGGCCTCCCTTCGCTTTCGCCATTGCCAAGGAGGAATGATGACAACCGGTAGGACGACGGGGCCGGGGGCTTCCAAGAACCCCGTGCTATCTCCTGCATCCTGGGTGGTGTGCAGGCCCAAGCCTCGCAATGCATGTTCAATCAGTTTGCTCGTGAAGTGAGCGCAGCCCTCCCGAGGCTCGAGGCTGTGTGTCCCCTCATGTGGTCCCAGTACGCTATCACCTTCGACTCCAAGGATCACCTCAAGTGCTCGGCCGCTGGAGGTGCGCTTCCCATGCTCTGCACGCCCACCATCAGCAACGTCCTCGTCACCAAGACCCTCATTGACAGTGGCGCGAGGCTTAATGTTCTCTCCGTCGAGATGTTCGAGACGCCCCAAGTGCCCTATGATCAGCTCCTTCCAACCAAACCTTTCTCAGGTGTGACCGGCGGCTCCACCATCACCCTGGGATAGGTACGCCTCCCAGTCACCTTCGACAACTGCAACAACTACAACACCGAGCTCATCGACTTCGACATCGTCCACATCGGCCTCCCGTACAACACCATCCTTGGGTATCCGGCCCTTGCCAAGTTCATGGAGGCAACTCACCATGGCTTCAATGTCCTCAAAATGCCAGGGAGTGGCGGCATCATCACGGTCGCCTGCGATGAGAAGGATGCGGTATGCTCCCTCGAGCGTGCCTACCAAGCCGCGGCGGCTGACGATCCAAACGACGAGGGCGTCGTCCTGCCTCCTGAGACCACACCCAAGAAGAAGAAGCAGCTCCTCCTCAAGAGCCATCAGGGGGCTGGGGCGCCTGCCGATGGTGTCACAGCCCCCGCGCCCGCTTCTGGGGCGCCCCATCCCCCTGCATAGGAAGGCGTGCTTGGCGCCTCCCTCAGGACGATCTTGGGGGCTCCCGTCTGGAGAGCCTCTGACCTGATCAATGCGACGAGGGAGGTGCTCGGGCACCACTTGGAGGCGTGTTTCGATGCGCACCGCCGTGAGCAAGGCGCACGGCGCGAGGCGCCAAGTGCGCGATAGTTCATCATCAAGGCGATCGAAGAGCTTCAGGAGGCAAGGGACAAGCACAGCGAGCATCCCCCCGCACAGCCTCCCAGTGCAGCTGCGGCCCTTGACAGGGGCAGCGAGCTGCGTGTCTGTGTCAACATCCCAGGCCTCAACAGGGCTGCTTTGCAGGACCTCTTTTTGTCGTCCCGCGTTGGCCGGAGTGGGGGCTACCCTTGCAGCTACGTTTGCATGCCATTTGCCCTGCTGAACGTGGCCACCACGTACCAGCACTTCATGTAGCATGCCATGGCAGCTCACGTGGCCAGGCGATCCTATCGGAGGAGGTGCTGGACCCTCGGGAGCCCGACAGGCCTCGCGAGCTCCCCGGGCCTCAAGGGCCTCCCGTCTCATGAGGAGCAGCTTCCGCGACACGGTCCTTCAGCTACCCCGACACTTCCACAATGATGGTGCCATGTTACTTTTTGGTTTGTTCAGATTGAGGGCGCCCTTCATGTTGCATTATCCTCAGGCTGCTAGGGCCCATCCCCACAGCTGCATTATTTTCGTTCATGTATTTTGGACCAGTTATGCCTGCTTGAGATATTATGGTTGTTAACATTGCGCCTGACGATCCATCATCTCTGGAGTTACCTTTGTGGCCCCCGCACATTGCTAACCTACCCCTTCCACACCCCGCGAGGGGGGCTACCGACACGGCGCCTGTGCTTGGGCCAGTCCCTACAGCCCTAAAAAACCTAAGAGACTGAGCTCTGGCTCGTGGGCCAGTCCCACGCACGTCACCTCACCAGGTCCTTAGTGCCTTCATCTTCTCATAGAACGATCACGGCAGATCAGCAAGCACGTCTGCCCTCTGTATTTCGTGACAAACTAATGCGCGTGAGCTTCCGAAGACAGGACCTCGAGCAGCTTCGCCAACACCTCAACACCTTAGTAAGATGCCACACCGCATACCATTGGGCACAACCCCTCCTAGGAACCCCCGTGGGGCGAGGCACTCCCTTCTCGTGCAAGTCGCCTGCATGTTAAAAGGGGTGCCCTTGAGCACCGCACCTCAAGGGCTCCTACTGGTGCTCGAGCCCTCACCCCTGGCCTTGACCACGTCATTGCAACCTGGCATACCAGTGGCGGCTGAGCCCTGCTCAAGGGCCGGGTCTGAGAACGTAAAGCACCATGATGAGTGGGGGAAGTGGGGTTGTGAAACTTCGCGGAGGAGTACCAAGGGAGGGGCGCGACCCAACGCCTGTGGCATTCTCATTTCGAAATATAAGGGACATCACTTTCCTCACGCGCCCCTCGCGGGGTTCGCCTTAATTTATTACAGGACAGGGAGCATGCTCAAAATCGAAAGGGTGAAGAAGTTTCGCCCTCGCGACGAAGGAACCACCACGGGCCACAAATGCTAAGCTAAGTTATTTCGCATGCGTCAGCGTGAGCCTTGCTTCCGATGCTCTGCTTCCTCGTGATCTCGTTCGGGCAAGGAACCTCCTCTTTTAACCTTACGGGAGCCACTTGCACGACTAAGGGGACCTCATGAGCATCGTGCCTCGGGGGCTCTCATCGAGCCTCGGGTCGCTCACCTCCTGGCCTTGACCCCGGCATCGCGACCTGGCATACCAGCGATGTCCGAAGCTTGCCTGGGGATTGGGTCCTGTCGGTGTAGAGCACTAAGCTACCATGAGGGTGAAAAGGGGGGACCGTGCCCAAGTGCGAAACGCGAATGTAACATAAGGTGGGAATGCTAACATTAAGGTGCAAGCACCACGGTTCTTACACACCCCCGCGTGTCCCTTCATAATTTTCATGTCAGAATAAAACAAAAGAAAAGGCCTCCCAAGAACCGCGGCTCAGGTGGCGCCGCCCACAACGTCATGATGCCTTGTCGGCATCATTTCCCTCCAAGGCCCGGGCATGGTGACGCGGCGGCTCGTCATAGTCGTTGTTGCTTGAGATTGGTCCGGAGGAGGCGGCATTGATGCTCAAGGAGTAGCAGCCAAGGGCAAGCTCACCGCAAGAGGTCTCGCCGCCACTGCTGCCGCCACTAGGGCAGCACTCCAGGTGTTTGTCGTCCTCCACGAAGACCCTGAAGAAGAGCATCAACGCCCCGTCATACCTAAAGTGAAGGGCATGCCTCCTTTCAGAGCCACAGGTGCGGGTGACCGTCCCCCATCCCCGGGTCATGTAGACATCGCCAGTGAAGGTGGCCTCAACCTCTGCCAGTGAGGCCTGGCCGCAGCAGCCATCATGCTGATGCCACAACTTAATGGGTCCCCGCACCGGTAGCTCCTGGGCGAGGGTGCAGGGGAGCCGGATCCAGGAGCGCGGCAGCATCTCCACCCATACCACGAACTCGCGGTCTGTGCCATCGGCATGGGCCCGTGGGTAAAGTGGACGGGCGACCGTCGCCCGCTTTTCTGCGCGGCCTCGTCCTCCATAGTGCCTATGGCCTCCCATGTGGGAAGGGCCCTATGAACAGACGATCAAGCTGGAATGGGCCCTCGACGGTGCATGCTCACGTCGAGAAAGAGCGGTCGTGGGTGTTGTTGTGGCCCGGCGAGGGCGGTTGCGGCTCCGGCACCTCCTGCGGGGCCTTCCATTTCTAGGCAGCGGAGAACCTCCTGATCGACGCCATGGACACTGTTGCGAGGATGGAGGGCAAGAAGGCAAGAAGACAAAGATGGGCTAGGGGCTTTGTCCCCCTCGCTCATTTATAGGCGGAGGAAGAATAACTAGCGTCCCTCCATGTTCCGGGTGATGATGGCCCTGCCTTATGTGCCAGGCTACTGTAACCATGGAACAATTGCCGAGGCAACAGGGGGAAGCGGAGACGTCCGCGTCTCGTCAAGCGCCACGCGTGAGCTTGGCCCGCATGCGCTTGGGGCCCGTGATGCTCCATCCTTGCCCCTTGGCTTCGCCTCAGAGCCACTCCGAGCGCGCCTTGGGCCTGGGGGCTACTTTCAGCGTTCTCGACACCATGTTACCCAGACATGCCTGCCTGCGTCCCACGGCGTGGCTTCCTCGATGGCCTGGTACGACCCATATTCGACGTAATCTTCTTTTGCGGTGTGTTTGTTGAGACCGATGAATTGTGGGTTCATGATCAAGTTTATCTATGAACAATATTTGAATCTTCTGAATTCTTTTATGTATGATTGGTTATCTTCGCAAGTCTCTTCGAATTATCAGTTTGGTTTGGCCTACTAGATTGATCTTTCTTGCAATGGGAGAAGTGCTTAGCTTTGGGTTCAATCTTGCGGTGTCCTTTCCTGAAAGTAGGGGCAGCAAGGCACGTATTGTATTGTTGCCATCAAGGATAACAAGATGGGGTTTTTATCATATTGCATGAATTTATCCCTCTATATCATGTCATCTTGCTTAAGGCGTTACTCTGTTCTTATGAACTTAATACTCTAGATGCATGCTGGAGGGCGGTCGATGTGTGGAATAATAGTAGTAGATGCAGGCAGGAGTCGGTCTACTTGTAGCGACCCGACCCGAATGGATCAAGTCTCTGTGCTTAAGTGTCATTCTTGGATCGGTATGCTGACACACACAGTACTCGAGGATTTATAACAGAGGTAAATCACATGTATAAAGTAACGTAAATAATATTACCTCAATCCAAATAGCGGAAGTAACAAGGTTGTGGATTCCCATCAACACCAACGGCAAAGTTGAGTGTAGAAATCGTAACCCTAACGTATCACTTACTCGTCGTAAGATCCTGCAACATGGGACGTTGTAGCCACAAAGGGTTAGTACATTGAATGTACTGGCAATTTCACACTGTAGAGCAATGCTGAAATATGGCTATTAATACATGCATATTTGGCTGGTGGAAAAGCTCTATGGTTACAGTTTTGCGTAAAGCCAATTTTTCCCTACTACAAAGGAATAAATTTATTTAACTATCATGGTGGTTGTTAAACATTGAGAATGGTTGACAGCATTCTCAATCCCAATTAATCATCATTAACCCAACAAATTGTTTAAGTAACATGATGAGATTCACTTGATAATCCAAGTACTAGATACTCAAGATGTCCATAACCGGGGACACGGCTAATCATGATTAGTTTGTACACTCTGCAGAGGTTTGTGCACTTTTCCCCACAAGACTCGATCGCCTCCGTTGGATTTCTCGCACTACGTGATGTTTGAGAAACGGATGACCGAGACATAGTCTTCCGGAAGCGCTAGCACCTTACGTATGGGTAGACCGGTACACCTACTTTACCCTACATCTGCTAGCCTACCCGTAAGAGTTCGCACGACTTAATCAACTATGCCAGAGCCCATAATGGCTTGTGGCTGCACACGGAAGTTTCTAGCATGAATAATCTCATGATCCTTTGAGCCTGGGTGACGGTCCGAAGAAAAACAGGCAAATCCTGGAAACCAGGTACCTCAATCCACCCAGATATGTGTTTAAGTTGCCACCTTAGATAAACCATTAATTAACAATCTCACATCTGTCATGGATACACTCACCCAATCCACGTCTACTAGCATAGCATGGCATAATAAGCAAACGTAGAAGTAACTCCCAAGGGTTTGATAATAAAACAGGTAATAGGTACTACCTCAACTACTTCCCATCCCACAATTTAATTAGATCCTAATCATGCAATGTTTGAGGATTGATCTTATGCAATAAAACTGGGTAGTAAGGGGTATGATCAAAGTGTGAACTTGCCTGCAATGTTGATGAAGATGATTCACACTCAAAACCCTTGATAGTTCTACTCGTCACACTCCGGTCAATCTATCGTAAGCAATCAATAGTAACCACACATAAGAAATCACTCAAAAGATCGGAAAGAACGAAGAAAACAAATCGAAAAACATCAAAACCAAGCAAATAACTCTTGCAACACAAAACAATTTCTAACAGTACCAAAATTATGTGAATTTGGCCTTATCAGAAATTTTAGGTCAAGAGCTTCGCTTTACAAAAAGAATCAACTCAAACGGAGTTACGGAACTCAAGTTATGAACAAAAGAAGTTTGAATATGAATCTGAACAAATTTTGAAATTTGAAAATTTCAAAAAGTTGACATGACAGGTTAACTGAATAGGTGAAAACAAGACGAAACTATAGGCGCTGGTTTTATCTAATTTGGATGAACGAGTAAAAAGTTATGGCTATTTGAAAAATCAGGACCAAGCTGTTTTACGGAAGAAAAATAAGCTATGAAAAAAAAAATACAAAGGAATATACCTTTATAAGGTAGAGAAAAGACAACTTGGAGAGGGAAGAAGTCACGCCGGAGAGGAGAAAAATATTTTTCTTTAAGGAATCTAGTCAAACCAAAATATTGATTTAACCCGAATCAGATGATTTTTGGAGGCTCTATGGGTCTATATTTATTGGTGGAAAAGAGGCTTAGGTGTCAAAAGCTAGGCAATGTGGGACTAAACTATACATACGCAGATAAATTTCAAAGAAAATCATGCATATTGGGCTAAGACCTCGGCCAGGCCGCGCGCGTGTACGTGTTGTTTTTTTTTCAATGAAGGAAGAAAAAAAACTGGAAGGGAAAAGCTCATTGGGCCTGGCCCATTTAGGAGGAGGGAAAAAGAAAAAAAATAAAGGAGCGTCCATGCTACTATGCTGCGCACGTGGGCGACAATTAGTCCCAAGCGCACGCGCAGTTTTTTTAGAAACAGAAAAGAAATTCTGAATAAATAAAACCAAAATAGAATTTTATATCGGCATATTATATATCAAAATTTTCGGAAAAAGATTTCCTACAAGCTGAACATTTTTCTAGAGCAAATAGAATACACACAAATTCAAATAAAGCAAAAAGAGTGCTTCTGCTCTAGTAAAATCCAGTAAAAATCATTTTAAAAATACAAAAATTAATTCAAATTTATTTCTCTCCAATTTTCTGATGTAGGGAATCATGTTACCCTATTTTCCATATATTTTATTTTTGGAGAAAAATAATTTGAATAAAACCCAAATAACTCCAAATTGAAAATAATTTCCAAAAGCACTTTAAAATTTGATCCTTTCAAACTCCCAACCCATATTTCATATGTTTTGAAGAAGTCATTTTATCTTCTCTCATGAAAATCATTGAGTTGCTTGAAGTTTGAGAATTTGAAATGTTTCCAAATGAGATTCAAATCTTTTCAAATCCCTTTTCATTTATTTAAAATGGAAGAAGTCATGTTATCTTCTCTCCAGGGTTTTGTGATGAAAAGAATTTGAATTCACGAGGATCATAAAAGCAAAGTGAAAGTTTGGGAAAGTCCTTTTATTCCCTCTCATATAACTTTCAAAAAGTTTCGAATTCACTCACTTCCAGTCAATCAATCACACAACAATCAAACAAACAATCAAATCTATCTATTTATTATAACATTCCAAAATTTAGAATTTTGGGACGTTACACTACTTGTCTCGAACGTGATGCCCATATACATGATCATACCTAGATATTCTCATAACTACGCTCAATTCTGTCAATTGCTCAACAGTAATTTGTTCACCCACCGTAAAATACTTATGCTGTTGAGAGAAGCCACTAGTGAAACCTATGGCCCCCGGGTCTATCTTCATCATATTAATCTTCCAACACTTAGTTATTTCCGTTGCTTTGTACTTTGCTTTTATTTTACTTTGCATCTTTATCATAAAAATACCAAAAATATTATCCTATCATATCTATCAGATCTCGCTCTCGTATGTGACCGTGTAGGGATTGACAACCCCTTATCGCGTTGGTTGCGAGGATTTATTTGTTTGTGTAGGTGCGAGGGACTCGTGTGTAGCCTCCTACTGGATTGATACCTTGGTTCTCAAAAACTGAGGGAAATACTTACGCTACTTTGCTGCATCACCCTTTCCTCTTCAAGAGAAAACCAACGCAGTGCTCAAGAGGTAGCAAGAAGGATTTCTGGCGCCGTTGCCGGGGAGGTCTACGCAAAAGTCAACATACCAAGTACCCATCACAAACCCTTATCTCCCTCATTACATCATTTGCCATTTGCCTCTCGTTTTCCTCTTCCCACTTCACCCTTATCGTTTTATTCGCCCTCTCTTTTCCGTTAGCCTCTTTTCGCTCATTTTTCCTTCGCCATGTCTGAATCTGGGGAGGTTATCGCTAATGAAGGCAATAATAACAACTTGGGAAATTTTGATTCTTTCGATGATCCTCTTGAGGAACCTACCATCTTGCACACCAAAAAGTTTCAAATCGGTAGTGGCAATATTATTGGGAAAGGAGTTATTCAAGATTTCTTTACTTGTGCTGGCGCTTTGCCCATTATGGGTGTCTCTATTCTTCATCAAACTAGTTACAGATTACTACAGACTGTTCTGTTTTTCGCAGATTCTGTTTTTCATGTGTTGTTTGCTTATTTTGATGAATATATGGCTAGTAAAAGAGTTTATAAACCATAGATAAGTTGGAATAAAGTAGGTTTAACACCAATATAAATAAATAATTAGTTCATTACAGTACCTTGAAGTGGTCTTTTGTTTTCTTTCGCTAACGGAGCTCACGAGATTTTCTGCTGAGTTTTGTGTTGTTAAGTTTTCAAGTTTTGGGTGAAAGATTTGATGGATTATGGAACAAGGAGTGGCAAGAGCCTAAGCTTGGGGATGACCATGGCACCCCCAATATAATCTAAGGACACCAAAAATCCAAAGCTTGGGGATGCCCCGGAAGGCATCCCCTCTTTAAATCTACTTCCATCGGTAACTTTACTTGGAGCTATATTTTTATTCACCACATGACATGTGTTTTGCATGGAGCGTCTTGTATAATTTGAGTCTTTTCTTTTTAGTTTACCACAATCATATTTTCTATACACACTTTTTGAGAGAGACATACATGATTCAGAAATTATTAGAATACTCTATGTGCTTCACTTATATCTTTTGAGTTATATAGTTTTTGCTCTAGTACTTCACTTATATATTTTAGAGCACGGTGGTGGATTTGTTTTATAGAAACTATTGATCTCTCATGCTTCACTTAGATTATTTTGAGAGTCTTAAATAGCATGGTAATTTGCTTAAATAATCCTAATATGCTAGGTATTCAAGATTAGTAAAAACTTTCTTATGAGTGTTTTGAATACTAAGAGAAGTTTGATGCTTGATGATTGTTTTGAGATATGGACGTAGTGATATCAAAGTCGTGCTAGTTGAGTAGTTGTGAATTTGAGAAATACTTGTGTTGAAGTTTGCAAGTCCCATAGCATGCACGTATGGTAAACGTTATGTAACAAATTTGAAACATGAGGTGTTCTTTGATTGTCCTCCTTATGAGTGGCGGTCGGGGACGAGCGATGGTCTTTTCCTACCAATCTATCCCCCTAGGAGCATGCGCGTAGTGCTTGGTTTTTGATGACTTGTAGTTTTTGCAATAAGTATGTGAGTTCTTTATGACTAATGTTGAGTCCATGGGTTATACGCACTCTCACCTTTCCACCATTGCTAGCCTCTTCGGTACCGTGCATCGCCCTTTCTCGCATTGGGAGTTGGTGCAAACTTCGCCGGTGCATGCAAACCCCGTGATATGATACGCTCTTTCACACAGAAACCTCCTTATATCTTCCTCAAAACAGCCACCATACCTACCTATTATGGTATTTCCATAGCCATTCCGAGATATATTGCCATGCAACTTTCCACCATTCCGTTTATCATGACACGTTCATCATTGTCATATTGCTTTGCATGATCATGTAGTTGACATAGTATTTGTGGCAAAGCCACCATTCATAATTCTTTCATACATGTCACTCTTGGTTCATTGCATATCCCGGTACACCGCCGGAGGCATTCATATAGAGTCATACTTTGTTCTAGTATCGAGTTGTAATCATTGAGTTGTAAATAAATAGAAGTGCGATGATCATCATTTTATAGAGCATTGTGCCAAGAGAGGAATAAAAAAAGAGAGAATGGCCATAAAAAAAGAGAAGGCCCATAAAAAAAGAGAGAAAAAGAGAGAAGGGACAAAGTCACTATCCTTTTACCACACTTGTGCTTCAAAGTAGCACCATAATCTTCATGATAGAGAGTCTCTTGTTTTGTCACTTTCATATACTAGTGGGAATTTTTCATTATAGAACTTGGCTTGTATATTCCAACAACGGACCTCCTCAAGTGCCCTAGGTCTTCGTGAGCAAGCAAGTTGGCTGCACTCTGAGGGAGTCCTGGACTAGGGGGTGTACGGATAGCCGAACTATCATCACGGCCGGACTCCAAGACTATGAAGATACAAGATTGAAGACTTCGTCCCGTGTCCGGATGGGACTTTCCTTGGCGTGGAAGGCAAGCTTGGCGATCTGGATATGTAGATCTCCTACCATTGTAACCAACTCTGTGTAACCCTAACCTATCCGGTGTCTATATAAACCGGAGGGTTTTAGTCCGTGGGACGAACAACAATCATACCATAGGCTAGCTTCTAGGGTTTAGCCTCTTTGATCTCGTGGTAGATCTACTCTTGTACTACCCATATCATCAATATTAATCAAGCAGGAGTAGGGTATTACCTCCATCGAGAGGGCCCGAACCTGGGTAAAAACATCGTGTCCCTTGTCTCCTGTTACCACCCGCCTAGACGCATAGTTCGGGACCCCCTACCCGAGATCCGCCGGTTTTGACACCGACACACTCCCACTTAGTTTCTTTTGTTGAGCTTTCATATATTTATAGCTCTAGTGCATCTGTTGCATGGCAATCCCTACTCCTTGCATTAACATCAATCGATGGGCATCTCCATAGCTCATTGATTAGCCTCATTGATGTGAGACTTTCTCCCTTTTTGTCTGCTCCACATGACCCCCATCATCATATTCTATTCCACCCATAGTGCTATATCCATGGCTCACGCTCATGTATTGCGTGAAGGTTTATAAAGTTTGAGATTACTAAAGTATGAAAGAATTGCTTGGCTTGTCATCGGGGTTGTGCATGATGAGAGCATTCTTGTGTGATGAAAATGGAGCCTGACTAAACTATATGATTTTGTAGGGATAAACTTTCTTTGGCCATGTTATTTTGAGAGGACATAATTGCTTAGTTAGTATGCTTGAAGTATTATTATTTTTATGTCAATATGAAGTTTTATCTTGAATCTTTCAGATCTGAATATTCATACCACAATTAAGAAGAATTACATCGAAATTATGCCTAGTAGCATTCCGCATCAATAATTCTGTTTTTTATCATTTACCTACTCGAGGACGAGCATGAATTAAGCTTGGGGATGCTTGATACGTCTCCAACGTATCTATAATTTTTGATCGTTCCATGTTATATTATCTTCTGTTTTGGACATTGTTGGACTTTATTATTAACTTTTATATTGTTTTTGGGACTAAACTATTAACCGGAGGCCCAGCCTAGAATAGCTATTTTTTGCCTATTTCAGAGTTTCGCAGAAAAAGAATATCAAATGGAGCCCAAACGGAATGAAACCTTCGGGAACGTGATTTTCGGAACGAACATGATCCAGAGGACTTGGACCCTACGTCAAGAAACAAAGCAGGAAGGCACGATGTAGGGGGCATGCCTACCCCCTGGACGCGCCCTCCACCCTTGTGGGCCCCACGTTGCTCCACCGACGTACTCCTTCCTCCTATATATACCTACAAACCCCCAAACAACCAGATACGGAGCCAAAAACCTAATTTCACCGCCACAAACTTCTGTACCCATGAGATCCCATCTTTGGGCATGTTCCGGAGATCCGCCGGAGGGGGGCACCCATCACGGAGGGCTTCTACATCAACACCATAGCCCCTCCGATGAAGTGTGAGTAGTTTACCTCAGACCTTCGGGTCCATAGTTATTAGCTAGATGGCTTCCTCTCTCTTTTTGGATCTCAATACAATGTTCTCCCCCTCTCTTGTGGAGATCTATTCGATGTAATCTTCTTTTGCGGTGTGTTTGTTGAGACCGATGAATTGTGGGTTTATGCTCAAGTTTATCTACGAACAATATTTGAATCTTCTGAATTCTTTTATGTATGATTCGTTACTTCGTAAGTCTCTTCGAATTATCAGTTTGGTTTGGCCTACCAGATTGATCTTTCTTGCAATGGGAGAAGTGCTTAGCTTTGGGTTCAATCTTGCGGTGTCCTTTCCCGATTCATGAGGGGCAGCAAGGCACGTATTGTATTGTTGCCATCGAGGATAACAAGATGGTGTTTTTATCATATTGCATGAATTTATCCCTCTACATCATGTCATCTTGCTTAAGGCATTACTCTGTTCTTATGAACTTAATACTCTAGATGCATGCTGGATAGTGGTCGGTGTGTGGAGTAATAGTAGTAGATGCAGGCAGGAGTCGGTCTACTTGTCTCAATACGTGATGCCTATATACATGATCATACCTAGATATTCTCATAACTATGCTCAATTACATCAATTGCTCAATAGTAATTTGTTCACCCACCGTAAAATACTTATGCTCTTGAGAGAAGCCACTAGTGAAACCTATGGCCCACGGGTCTATCTTCATCATATTAATCTTCCAACACTTAGTTATTTCCGTTGCTTTTTACTTTGCATTTATTTTACTTTGCATCTTTATCATAAAAATACCAATAATATTATCCTATCATATGTATCAGATCTCACTCTCGTAAGTGATCGTGTACGGATTGACAACCCCTTATCGCGTTGGTTGCGAGGATTTATTTGTTTGTGTAGGTGCGAGGGACTCGCGCTTAGCGTCCTACTGGATTGATACCTTGGTTCTAAAAAACGGAGGGAAATACTTACGCTACTTTGCTGCATCACCCTTTCCTCTTCAAGGGAAAACCAACGCAGTGCTCAAGAGGTAGCAAAGGCCACTATAAGTATAGGTTAGACACCACCGTAGAAGGGATGGGGTCTTTTACACCATCACCACCATAGCCCTCGCGAGGTTCTTCATCCTCTGTACTTGTCCATCCTCAGCCCTTTGTGAGGCCAATCCACCACAAATCAGGAGTAGGATTTTACACCGCAAGGTGGCCCGAACCTGGGTAAACTGTTGTGTCCATCTTCTCCCTAGTTCAAAGCTCGAGAGGTTTAGATCTTCGCACACGCCCCGGAGTTCGAACCTTCTTGGGTCTGCGGAGCCCTGAATCCGACAAATTAGAACCGGTTAAAGATCTATTGGTAGAAAATATAGATGGGCATGTTATTTACTTTGGTGATGAAGCTGCTAGAATTGCCAAACCCGATGAAAAAGATAAACGTAGACTTGTTGTTGGCATGCTTGTTGTCTCTGTCAAAATAGGATATCACTATTATCATGGCTTATGTGACTAGGTGCTAGCGTGAGTGATATTCCTTTTACCTTATATGATGAAATTATGGATGATATAGTACCCGCTGAAATAGAAGACATAGATGTTACTATTAAACTTGCTAATAGAGACACGATCACACCACTTGGGATTGTTAGAGATGTTGAAGTCTTGTGTGGGAAAGTAAAATACCCTACTAATTTTCTAGTTCTTGGTTCCCCACAAGATGATTTTTGTCCCATTATTTTTGGTAGACCTTTCTTGAACACAGTTAATGCTAAAATAGATTGTGAGAAACAAACGTTGGTGTTAGTTTTGGTGATGAGCCTCATGAGTTTAATTTTTCTAAGTTTAGTAGAAAACATCATAAGAAAGAATTACCTAGTAATGATGAAATAATTGTTCTTGCTTCTATTGCCATGCCTCCTACTGATCCACTAGAACAATATTTGCTAGACCATGAAAACGATATGCACATGCGTGAAAGAAGTGAAATAGATAAAAATTTGTTAGAACAACGACCTCTGCTCAAACACAATTTGCCTATTCAAACTCTGGTAGGTCCTCCTCCACCTAAGGGTGATCCTATGTTTGAATTTAAACAATTGCCAGACACTTTGAAATATGCTTATGTTGATGATAAAAAGATATATCTTGTTATTATTAGTGCTAACCTTTCAGAACATGAAGAAGAAAGATTATTGAAAGTTCTGAAGAAGCACCGAGCTGCTATTGGGTATACTTTGGTGATCTTAAGGGCATTAGTCCCACTCTATGTCAGCACAAGATTAATATGGAACCTGATGCTAAACCCGTTGTTGATCACCAATGATGTTTGAATCCTAAAATGAAAGAACTGGTAATAACTGAAATATTAAATCTTCTTGAAGTTGTCGACGTTCTGGGAACTAGGTGATACGTCTCCGTCGTATCTACTTTTCCAAACACTTCTGCCCTTGTTTTGGACTCTAACTTGTATGATTTGAATGGAACTAACCCGGACTGACGCTGTTTTCAGCAGAATTGCCGTGATGTTGTTTTATGTGCAAAAAACAAAAGTTCTCGGAATGACCTAAAACTCCACGGGATGTCTTATAAAAAATAATAAAAAATCCTCTCCAAAGATGAAGACCAGGGGGCCCACACCCTGTCCACGAGGGTGGGCGCGCCTCCCGGGCGCGCCTCACCTCGTAGGCCCGTGGAGACCCTCCGACGCCAACTCCAACTCCATATATTGGCTTTCGGGAGAAAAAAATCAGAGAGAAAGTTTCATCGCGTTTTACGATACGGAGCCGCCGCCAAGCCCTAATCTCTCTTGGGAGGGCTGATCTGGAGTCCGTTTGGGGCTCCGGAGAGGGGGATTCGTCGCCGTCGTCATCATCTACCATCCTCCATCACCAATTTCATGATGCTCACCGCCGTGCGTGAGTAATTCCATCGTAGGCTTGTTGGACGGTGATGGGTTGGATGAGATTTATCATGTAATCGAGTTAGTTTTGTTAGGGTTTGATCCCTAGTATCCACTATGTTCTGAGATTGATGTTGCTATCACTTTGCTATTCTTAATGCTTGTCACTAGGGCCTGAGTGCCATGATTTCAGATCTGAACCTATTATGTTTTCATGAATATATGTGAGTTCTTGATCCTATCTTGCAAGTCTATAGTCACCTACTATGTGTTATGATCCGGCAACCCCAGTGACAATAATCGGGACCACTCGGTGATGACCATAGTTTGAGGAGTTCATGTATTCACTATGTGCTAATGCTTTGTTCCGGTTCTCTATTAAAAGGAGGCCTTAATATCCCTTAGTTTCCAATAGGACCCCCCTGCCACGGGAGGGTTGGACAAAAGATGTCATGCAAGTTCTTTTCCATAAACACGTATAACTATTTACGGAATACATGCCTACATTACATTGATGAATTGGAGCTAGTTCTGTGTCACCATATGTTATGACTGTTACATGACGAACCACATCCGGCATAATTATCCATCACTGATCCGGTGCCTACAAGTTTTCCGTATACTTGTTTACGCTTATTTACTTTTCCGTTGCCACTGTTACAATCACTACAAAAATACCAAAAACATTACTTTTGCTGTCTTTACTTTTGTTAACGTTACTGCCACTATCATATTACTTTGCTACTAAACACTTTGCTGCAGTTACTAAGTTTCCAGGTGTGGTTGAATTGACAATTCAACTACTAATACTTGAGAATATTCTTTGGCTCCCCTTGTGTCGAATCAATAAATTTGGGTTGAATACTCTACCCTCAAAAACTGTTGCGATCCCCTATACTTGTGGGTTATCAAGACCTTTTTTTGGTGCCGTTGCCGGGGAGCATAGCTCTATCCTTTGAGTCACTTGGGATTTATATCTACTGGACACTATGAAGAACTTGAAAGACGCTAAGACAACAATTTATCCCTCAACTACGAGGAGAGGTAAGGAACTGCCATCTAGCTCTGCACTTGATTCACCTTCTGTTATGAGTAAGCTAGCGATACCTAAACCTGCTTCTGCTATTCGTTCTGATATGTCGCATGTTATTGATGATGCCACTGCTGCTATGCATGATATTTATGATGAAACTACTTCTATGCTTGATACTACTATGCCCCTTGATGAATTTCTAGATGAACAAATTTCTAGGTCTAGAGAAAGAGAAATTATTGAAACTGAATACAATGATGAAAGTGATGATGAAAATATGCCTGCTATTCCTGAGGGTTATCTTTTTGGTGCAGAATCTTTTGCAGCTATTTTTGCTTGCCAGGATAGATACGAACTTAAGAGGCTGCTAGTTAAATGGAGTAAAGGATCTCTTAGAGATAGGATGAGACCTGACCCTGATTTTGCTACTTCACCTATCTGTGTTCCTGAGAAGGATTAGGAATTCTCTGTTGATCCTGATATAGTTACTTTGGTTGAATCTGATCCTTTTTATGGCTATGAATCTGAAACTGTTGTGGCACATCTTACTAAGCTAAATGATATAGCTGCCCTGTTTACTAATGATGAGAGATCGCGCTACTTTTATATACTCAAAATATTTCCGTTCTCATTAAAGGGTGATGCTAAGATATGGTTTAATTCTCTTGATCCTGGTTGTGTGCGTAGTCCCTGTGATATGATTTATTACTTCTCTGCTAAATATTTCCCTGCTCATAAGAAACAAGCTGCTTTGAGGGATATATATAATTTTGTAAAATTGAAGAAGAGAGTCTCCCATAAGCTTGGGGGAGGCTTCTCAAGTTACTTAATGCTTTTCCTGATCATCCTCTTAAGAAACCTGAAATGCTTGATATCTTTTATAATGGACTAACCGATGCTTCCAGATATTACCTGGATAGTTTTGCTGGTTCTCTTTTCAGGGAAAGAACACCAGATGAAGCAGAAATTTTATTGAATAATATGTTGACAAATGAAAATAATTGGGCACCTCCTGAGCCAACTCCTGAGCCAGCTCCTGAGCCAATTCGAGCCTATTCCTAAACCAACTCCGAAGAAGAGAGGTGTTCTATTTCTCGATCGAAGATATGCAAGAGGCCAAGAAATCTATGAAAGAAAAAGGTATTAAAGCAGAAGATGTTAAGAATTTACCTCCTATTGAAGAAATACATGGTCTTAATTTACCGCCTATTGAAGAAGTGTATGATCTCAATTCTTTATTCACTGAAGAACCTCCTGATCCTGAAATCCCGACACAGGTAGTAAAGGTAAATTCTCTCTATAGATATGATAAAGCTGAAGTCCCTCCTACTAAAATTGCTAGTCAGTGCTTGGATGAGTTTGATAACTTATCATTTAAGCAAGATGACTTTAATGCTTATTTTGGTAGACAACTAAAACAGAATACCTTTATGATTAAACGCTTGAGTGATTATATGGACAATATTAGAGGAGAACTTAAACTTGTTAGCAAACATGCTTCTATGGTTACCACTCAAGTAGAACAAGTACTTAAAACTCAGAAAGAAGTGCTTGATGAAATGAATAGTAAGAAAAATGATTATGCTGTTAGAGTGGCTACTATAACTGGTAGAATGACCCAGGAACCTTTGTATCCTGAAGGCCACCCTAAGAGAATTGAGCAAGATTCTCAGAGAAATAATATTGATGTACCTAGTTCTTCTAAAAGGAAGAAAAAGAAAAATGATAGGAATTTCCAAACTTCTAGTGAACCATGCTTTGAACCACCGATAATCCAAATGATATCTCTATGTCCGATGTCAAACACAATCTGGTAATGAACATGAACCTAGTGAAAATGTTCATGATAATGTTCATGATGATGCTCAACCTAGTAATGATAATGATGTAGAAGTTGAACCTGCTGTTGATCTTGATAACCCACAATCAAAGAATCAACGTTATGATAAAAGAGACTTTGTTGCTAGGAAACATGGTAAAGAAAGAGAACCATGGGTTCATAAACCCATGCCTTTTCCTCCCGAACCATCCAATAAAAAGGATGATGAGGATTTTGAGCGCTTTGCTGAAATGATTAGACCCATCTTTTATGCGTATGCGATTGGTGATATGCTCAAAATGAATCCTTATGCTAAATATATGAAAGATATTGTTACAAATAAAAGAAAGATACCGGAAGCTGAAATTTCCACCATGCTTGCTAATTATACTTTTAAGGGTGGAATGCCAAAGAAACTTGGAGATCCAGGAGTACCTACTATACCTTGCTCCATTAAGAGAAATTATGTTAAAACTGCTTTATGTGATCTTGGAGCCGGTGTTAGTGTTATGCCTCTCTCTTTATATCGTAGACTTGACTTGAATAAGTTGACACCTACTAAAATATCTTTGCAAATGGCAGATAAATCAACTGATATACCTGTCGGCATTTGTGAGGATGTGGCTGTTGTGGTTGCAAACGTTACTATTTTAACGGACTTTGGTATTCTTGATATTCCCGAGGACAATAGTATGTCTATGTCGATGTACTAGAGTAGGGGTACCCTAGTATCCCGTACTCGTGCACGGACAGTTGTAGCACCCCGCGGCAAGGTTTGCCTCGTCACCGCCAAGATCCTCCGTGGCTCCTTTGGAGCCATTGAAGAACAAAGTATTTGATTGAGAAGACAAGGCCCCGACAAGAGGAGCTTGTCGGGAAGGCCACTCCAGGCACGCAGAAGACAAGGCCCCGGCAAGAGAAGCTTGCCGGGAAGGCCCGGAGCGCGATAAGCCTCCGGGCGCGACAAGGATTCGGCCGCGGCAAGGCGCTTGCCGCGGCATGCAACCTCTCTCCGTCCCCGCTCCAGCTCACCCAGTGACGTGTCGCCATGGGACCGTTCCATGGGCGGCGTGTCGGCGGCTGTGCAGCCAGCGGAGAGCAGCGATAAGCGGCGCGACAAGCTCGCCATCGTGGCGGCGGAGGCGCACTGACAGCCTCTGTTGCACTGTTTGGGCGACAATGACGGTCATTTATTGCTTTTGTCCCTTGCCGTCAGAGTTAGGTATTTTGCACTGTACACTGTTCAAGTAGGTGTACCAACTCTTGTTTTTACATTTGTACCCCCGCCTATGTTGCCACCTGTCGGAGTGCAACGTAGAAGGGGTTCCGCAGGTTCGGCTGGTTCGGTTCATTCGACTGGCCATAGACTAGACACACTCATGCTAGGTTTTGTAGCTCGCATTGCTCCCTAGCAAGAACACAATAGATCAAACAAGCAGCAGTAGGAGTTTTATCTCTCCGGAGAGCTCCGAAGCTGGGTAAACTGCTCGTGTGCCTCGCCTCGATCCGCTCTTCGTGCGATCTCCGCCCCCCCTCCGAACCACAAGGGGCCTGCTCCGCCGGCCCCATAGGTGTCCGTGGGTACGATCAGCATCCCCGACATCTTTGGCGCGCCAGGTAGGGGGCGTCGAGGCTGTGTGAACCTGATCCGGCGTTCACACGAGCAGCGTCATCAACATCTTCCTCAGCATGCCACCGAAGAAGAAGGCTTCGGCGGCGGCACAGCCGTCCGCGTCGTACCCACCTTCACCGCAGCAAACGGGTGGTGGAGCAGACGCTGGCGGAGGAACGGGCGCCGATGAAGGTGCTCGCGACGTTGGCAAGTCCAAGGACAAGGCACCACAAACCTCGGCGTCCGCGCATCCCCCGCGTCCATCTCAGGAGACGCGGGACCAACAACGTCATGGCGTTCACAACGCCATACGTTCGTTGGATCGAGACCCTCAAGACCAGCATGCGCGCCAACATGCTGGCACGAGTGAGATACGGTCGCCCGGACGGGGCGCTGCTCCTTCTAACGTAGTTAGAAGTCCGAGCGTGTCCCGCTCCTCACACCGTTCTCCAATGCCGCCCACTACTCCAGCAGAAGCTCTGGCGAGAGCTCAGCTGCTCCTCGACTACCCTCCAACGGCCGACAAGGTCGACGAGTGGAGGGCCACTATCCAGGGCCTTCTGTCGACATGCGCGCGCCGGAGGAGCCAGTCGACTTGCCGTACGCGGTAGGATGCCCTGCGTTCACTCGTGAGCTGCGGCAAGTCCAGTGGCCCAGCCAAAAAAACTTCAAGCCAGACGTGCCGGAGAAGTATGATGGCAGGACGCACCCGTCGGAGTTCCTCAGCATCTACACCATCGCGGTGCAGGCTGCGGGGGGACGAGACGACAAGATCCTCGCCAACTACTTCCCGCTCGTGCTCAAGCCCAACGCCGAGATCTTGGCTCATGCACTTGCGGACAGCTCCATATCCTCTTGGGAAGATCTGTTCCATCAGTTTGTTGGCGCCTTCACAGGTGGCCACAAACCTCATGGCCAAGAGAGTGACCTTCACTTGCTCGCCCGGAAGGAGGAGAGTCCTGCGCAAGTTCATTCAGAGATTCAGCCGTGTGCACTACAACATCCCAGGACGTCCACCCCTGCAGCGGTGATCAGCGCATTTCATCGTAATGTGCGAAACCGCAGGATGAGGGAGGAGATGGCGATGTGCAAAGTCAAGGACGTCAGTGAGCTGTACGCCTTGGCCGACAAATGTGCACGCGCTGAGGAAGGGAGGAGACTCCCAGGAGAGAATGCAGAAGCAGGATCTGACAGTGATGACACCGCCCCGGCAAAGAAGGGCCGGCGGCGAGGCAACAGGAAGAAGAAAGTCGGAGAAGTGCTAGCAGTCGAGCAGTCCGGCAATGGAGGTGGCGACAAGAACGCCAAGGCTGGTGGCTCCGGCAAGGAGGTTGCCGCTGATGCCAACCACCAGTCGGTGGCGGCCGCCGACAAGCAGGACAGCTCCGGCAAGCAGTACTGCAAGATCCACCGCACCAAGGGCCACGACCTCCAGAGCTGCAAGAAGGTCGAGCAGCTTGTCGAACAGCAGAGGGCTGAGTACGAGCGGCGCGACAAGGAGAAGGCCCAGAAGGTGCTGGGGAGCAAGCAAGAAACGTCCGGCCGGGAGGACGCTGCAAAAGCCAAGCAGCGGCAAGGAGATCGATCTCCCCGCGGCGCGACAAGGATGAAGATGAGGACGACGACGAAGATATGGAAGACGGCATTTGAAGAGCAGGAGTTTGAGAAAGCCACGAGAGGTTCTCTGCGTTGACGGAGGTGCTTCCTGCATACCTCCCATCGCCAACTCAAGCAATGGATGCGGAGGTCAATGCAGCGGAGCCATCCGTGAGAGTCACGCAAGCCTCGAAGTGGTCCATCACACCTATCATTTTTGATATTGAGGACCACCCCGATCGCATAATCATGCGGTCGGGTGCTTGCCGATGTTGGTCTCACCAACCATCTGCAACCTCAAGGTCACAAAATGTTAGTTGACGGCGGGCCGGCTTGAATCTGATCTCCTCCGCGGTGCTCCAGAAGCTTCAAATCCCTGACAGCGAGCTCGAAGAGACCGGTACCTTCCAAGGAATCAATCCGGGAAGGAGCAAGCCAAAGGGGAAGATTACGTTGCCGGTCACATTTGGCAGCGAGCTGAACTTCAGGACTGAGAGGGTTACGTTCGACGTTGCCGATTTCCCATTGCCTTACAATGGGATACTTGGCCGTCCAGCACTCGCCAAGTTCATGGCAGCCTCTCACTACGCCTACAACCTACTCAAGATGCCAGGCCCGATAAGCGTCATCTCTGTCCATGGCGACAAGAAGGATGCCCTTATCTGTGCCGACAAGATCTACCGGGATGCAGCAGCCGCGACGGACTGCCCAACACTTGTCACCGGAAGCTCCCGGGGAAGAAGACCAAGTCCAAGTCCGGCAAGGGCTCGATGCTCACTCCGCAAGCGCACCTCTTGAGTGCTGCGCTACCGTCGAGGACGCACCATCGAGCTCCACCGGCAAGTGCAAGAAGATGGTGGCTCCGCCAAGACCAAGAAGGTGCCCGCCAAGGAGGACGGCTCGTGGTACCTTCACCATCGCTGCCTCCCTCGACCCTAAATAGGAAGGCGCGCCGTTGCTTTCCTGCAGGCGAATGTCGGCGTGTTTGCATGGCGACCGTCGATATCCCCGTGTTCCCGGAAAGTGATTGAGCACCGCTGGCCATTTGTCCTCATCGCGCCCGTCAACAAAAAGTCAGTAAGCAAGCGTTGGGCGCCAAGAATTCATAGTCAAGAGATCAAGAACTGGAAGCAGCAGGCCTTGTCAGAGGAGTGCTCCATCCTACGTGGTTGGCCAATCCTGTAGTCGTGCACAAAGCAAATGGGAAATGGAGACTTTGTATTGACTTCACGGATGTTAATAAAGCTTGTCCCAAAGATCCATTTCCCTTGCCGCGCATTGACCAGATTGTTGACTCCACTACTGGATGTGATTTGCTTTCGTTTCTTGATGCCTACTCAGGATACCATCAGATCTTCATGGCTGAAGAAGATGAAGAGAAGACCGCATTCATCACACCATGTGGCACGTACTGTTTCATACGGATGCCTTTCGGTTTGAAGAATGCTGGTTCAACATTTGCAAGGGTAGTCCATGACGCTTTTGGGCCACAGATGCACAGAAATGTAGAAGCCTACATGGATGACATAGTGGTCAAGAGCAAGGACAAAGCAACTCTGGTTCAAGATTTGGACGATACCTTTGCGAATCTGCGCAAGATCAACCTCAAGCTCAACCCCGAGAAGTGCGTGTTTGGAGTCCCTTCCGGCAAGCTTCTCGGGTTCTTCGTGTCTCAGCGAGGGATTGAAGCTAATCCCGACAAGATCAAGGCCATTGAGCAGATTGAAGCACCAAAGCGCGTCAAGGATGTACGAAGACTTGTCGGTTGCGTGGCTGCTCTCAGCAGGTTTATTTCTAGGTTCTGCTGAGCGCCTCGCCATTTTTCAAGATTTTGAAAAAGGCAGGTCCAAAGAAATGGACTCTGAAGCGGAGGCTGCTGCAGGACTTGAAGAGATACCTGTCCTCCACTCCAACACTTGTCGCACCTAAGCCACAAGAGAAGTTGCTGCTATATATAGCGGCAACCAATCAAGTGGTTAGTGCTGCGTTAGTAGCGGAGAGGGAGGCGGATGACGAGCCAGCGACCACGGCAAACACATCCAGCGACAAGCAGGGGGCTTCGCCGACAAGCTCTGGTCCCGACAAGGACGAATCCGCGGCGACACAAGAACAGATGCAGAAAAGGATGGTGCAGCGCCCAGTCTACTTTGTCAGTTCCCTCCTGCAGGGGGCTAGATCGAGGTACTCTGGCGTGCAAAAATTGCTTTTCGGCCTCCTCATGGCCTCGAGAAAGCTGTGCCATTACTTCCAAGCACATGAGATCACAGTTGTCACTCGCTTTCCCCTGAAGAGGATACTGCAGAATCCAGAAGCGACAGGCAGGATTGTCGAGTGGGCACTGGAGCTGTCAAGCTTTGGTCTCAAGTTTGAAAGCACATCAACTATCCAAAGCAGAGCGTTGGCAGAATTCATAGCGGAATGGACGCCAACACCAGATGAAGAGATTCCGGAGACGAGCATTCCCGTCAAAGAAGCAAGCAAAGAGTGGCTGATGTACTTTGATGGTGCCTTCTCGCTGCAAGGCGCCGGTGCCGGCGTGCTATTTATCGCACCCACCGGAGAGCACCTCGAGTACGTCGTCCAGATGCACTTTCCCAAGGAGCAAGCGACAAACAATACTGCAGAGTATGAGGGTTTGCTTGCCGGTCTCAGGATCGCAGTGGACCTTGGGATCAAGAAGCTTATTGTCGGGGTGACTCGCAACTCGTCAGTCCGCCAAGTCAACAAAGATTACGAGAATCCGTTGATGGAAGCCTACGTTGATGAAGTGAGGAAGCTAGAAGAGCACTTTGACGGCCTACAAATGGAACATGTTCCAAGAGCTCAGAATGATATTGCTGACGGCCTATCAAAGTGCGCTGCGCTTAAGTTACCTGTGGAACCAGGGATTTTCGTGCTCAAGCCGACTCAGCCAACTGTAACACCGTCGACCGACCAAGCAAAAGAGGAAGTTGGCCTCTGGTGACTACTTTCCACAGAGCTTCCCGGCCGTCAGCAAAGGTCCCCAAGCTCAACACCAACAAGTCTTTGAGGAGCAGTCTGCTCAAGGGACCCGTGGTTTGTTTTGTTGAAGCAGACGCTCCCGACAAGTCTTGCTCCGGCAAGCTTGTTGGGGAGCATCAAGCTCCGGCAGGGCCGCAGGTCCTCGCCGTGGAAGCTAATGTTCCCGCAGCAGCAGATGTGCCTTTAGTCCTTGTTGTCGAGCCACAAGCTCCAGCATGGGCGCAGCAGATTGTCCATTTCCTTCAGACAGGAGAACTTCCCGAAGAGCAAGAAGAAGCGGAAAGAGTAGCCCGGCGGTCAAGTATGTACCAGTTTGTCGACAAGATATCGCATGTAAGAAGACTCAACGGTGTGAAATTGAAGTGTATTCCCGGGAAGATGGATGTAAGCTGTTGGTAGAGATACATGGAGGCATATGTGGTCACCACATTGGCGCCAAGAGCACTTGCCGCAAAGCTTTCCGGCAAGGTTTCTTCCGCCGACAGCCCTCCGTGATGCAATCGCACAAGTAACCAGGTGTGAAGCGTGCAGTTCCATTCCAAACAGATACACCAGCCAGCTCAAGCTCTCCAGACGATCCCTTTATCCTCGCCATTTTCGGTCCGGGGCTCGACATCCTCGGCCCCTTCCCCGAAGCTGTCGGGGCTTTGAGTACTTGTACGTCGCCATCGACAAGTTCACAAAGTGGCCGGAAGTTGAAGCAAGGAGGAAGGTGACAAGACGATCGGCCGTCAAGTTCTTCAGTCAATTGTTTGCCGTTTCGAATCCCTAATGGATCATCACCGACAACGACACACAATTCACGAAGTCGCACCTTCATGCACTACGCCCAAGACCTTGGCGCCAAGGTCTGCTTTGCTTCGCTGCTCACCCGAGAAGCAACGGTCAAGGCAGAGGGCAAATCTTTGAAGTGCTGCGGGCTCAAGACCGTAACTTTCGACAGCTGCACAAGTGCGGAAGGAACTAGATCGAGGAGCTGCCGGTGGTTCTTTGGTCGATCAGGATGACGCCAAATCGAGCCACCGCCGCATACACCTTTGCTCTAGTCTATGGAGCAGAGGCAGTTCTCCCCACGGAACTTCAGATACGGATCGCCTCGAGTACTCGCTTATGATGAGCTTGAGCAAGAGCAGCTGCGACAAGATGACGCGCTGCTCCTCGAGGAAGATTGTCTTCAGGCCGCTGTGCGAGCCGCTCGCTACCAGCAAGCTCTGCGTCGCTACCACAGCCGCAGGGTTAATGCTAGAAGTCTCGAGGAAGGCGACCTTGTTCTTCGGCGCGTTCATTCCGCCAAGAATTCAAACAAGTTGACGCCGAAGTGGGAAGGCCCTTATCGGGTGAAACGAGTCACTAGGCCTGGCGCTGTCCACCTTGAGACCGAAGATGGCATTCCGGTGAGCAACTCCTGGAACATTGAGCATCTTCGTAAGTTTTACCCATAGGGCGCGGTTGTGGGAACCTGCTCGGCAACCACCTTTTGTACAAGTCTTGCCGCAGTTGCATGTAATCCTTTGTACAAAGCCGGGCGCAGACCCCGTGCATCAGTAAAGCTCATATGTTGCACACAACTTGTCAAATTCATGCTTTCTTCAATTTATTGCATGCTTTGGCTAACACTTTGTGCAGCAACCACACCCGGTAAGCAGAATCGAGCCGCTAGGCTCCATAACGTTATTTCCTCTTCTTTTTCTTTTTTCAAAGAAAGGAAGGCTCCCTCGCGCACAAGTTAACCAGGGGGAGGAGGAGATAATACTATGGACCGGACAATCGCCGAGGAAGATTCACCTCATCGGGAAGCAACAGACCGAAAAGCTAAGTTGCCAAAGTTTGAGCAATCATTTTTAAATTTTCGTTATCTTCCTCAAACAATAGTACTTTGTATGGAAAACCTGCCGCAGAGGAACCAACTCACGGCTAGTCGCGCCCTTACTTTGTTTCGAGTCCGCTCAACAACTTAAGTGAGCTGCGGCTAGTCGCGACAAGGTTGCTTGTCGGAGGCGGCATCGCCAAATAGGTCAGACGTTCGCACTCAGCCATGCAAAAAGTGCCCGCATCGACAAGTCCCCTAAATGCGTAAGGCAGAAACGTACAAAGGAAGAAATCAAATAGAGGAAATAACGTTGCAATGATCGATTCACCTAAGATAGAGTATATTACAGAATAACTTGTCACTGATCTAACAAAGTGTTCTAAAACATGATCAGCAGCGACAAGGGAGAGATAAAGTGGGCGGCCTAGTCTACGCGGTCGCCCTCGATCCACTTGATCTTGTTCACCTTGTCCACAATGGGTGCGACAAGGGCTTTGAGCTCCTCCACGTTGGCGTCGGACGGCAAGGATCTGAGGACGCCGTTAAGGTTGAGGCCCGGGTTGCGGAACGCCACCTTCATCAGCAGCTTCTCGAGGGCCCCTGCACAAACTTGGCGCGATTCCTCGGCCAGCTGCTTTGGGACCTCCTCCCGGAGTCACTGAAGGCCCGTCGCCACGCCTTTGAAGAACAAGCTGAGCTTGGCGCTGGGTTGGAGATGCTCGTCGGAGGAGTACGCAAGGTCCACCATCCCAAGCTCCATCAGCTCGTGGTGGATGTCGGCGGCGGTGTCCACAAGACCTTCGGTCCAGTGCTCCACGCTCTCCCTCAAGGTGTTCTGGACGGAGACAGCATTCGCCAAAGAGCTCCTCCTTGGCCTTGATCGCCTCCAACAGGCCCATTCTCCCGCTCTCTGGCGCCATCCAACGTCTGCGTCAGAGTGGTCAGTTTCAGCTCCAGATCCGCCTTGGAATCCTTGGCGACGTCGAGCTCCTTGGCCCTGTCAGCGAGACGGCTCTGCAGCTCGCCAAGGGTGTAGGCGTCCTTCTCGTGCTCACGCTTGAGCACGGCAAGCTCTTCGCAGCTCTTCTTGAGGGTGGCCTCCAGCTGTGGCACCTTCGCCTTCAGCTCTTCCTTGGCGGCCTCGGCGGCTGCGGCAGCGTCCTTCGCTTCCTGAAGCGCCCCGCCAAGCGACTCCTCGCGCGCGGCAAGGTCTTCTTCGTGGCTGTCCAGGTTGACCTTCCGCTGCGCCCGGCTTCGCTTTCTTGCGTGGCGAGCTTCTCGGCAGCCAGCTGCTCCTCATCACCGGCCTTCTCAAGGATGAAGGCCGTGGCGCTCTTCTGAAGTTTCAAGCGCTTCCGCCACGTCGCGGAGGGCTTCCTTGTTGGCGCCCGAGCTCCTCGTGCGATTCTCCATATCCGCCTCCGCCCTCGCGACAAGGGCTTCCCGGGTCTCTAACTTGGCTGCCGGTGCGGTAGAGCGACAACAGCCTTCTTCAAAATGCTCCTCCTCGACTTGCTGCTGCCGCTGCTTGGCGCCCACCGTTGTCAGCCCAGCAGAGGCGAGTAGCTCGCCGTCGAAGGTTTCTCCCTCGACCGGCGCCCTGGAGCTCGGCTCCCAGGGGAGCTTGATGAAGACGCCTTCGCCGGCCTTCAGGTAGGCACCGGGCTGGGGCTCCTCGGAGCCTGACGCCGCGGCAGCGGCGGGGGAGTCGGCTGTCGGTGTAGCGCTTGCCGCTCCTGCGGCCTCAGGGCCGTCAGTACGATCGCCCGACCCCTCGCCGGCCTCTGCGTCGGCAGCCCCGGTGGCCTCCTCGCCAACAGGCTCATCGACGACGGCCTCTTCCTCCACGACGACGACCTCTTCTTCTTCGACGGCGGCCTCGTCGGTGTTGCCGCGCGTTTCCTCCTCGCCGGCGGCCTCGACCTCCATCGGGTCTGCGTCAGACGAAGAAAAAGCAGTCAAGCAGATATTCAAAAAAGAGAAACAAAAGAAAGCAATCCCAAGGGAAAATCTCGTGTAAGGGAGTTACCTGCAACGGGATCCGTAGCTATGACCTCGACCACTGGAGGGTCGCTGGCGCCGTCCCTTGCCGGGGTAGCCTCCCTTGCCGGAGTGGCCTCCCTTGCCGGGGTGGCCTCCCTTGTCGGAGGGATCTCCCTTGCCGGGGAGTTCTCCCTTGGCGGCGTAGTGGCAGCGGGCAGGATCTCAGAGGCGGCTTCCGAGCCCTCCTGATGAGGCTGCTCTGCTCCTACACAAGCACGCAGTCAGACATGAACAAAGAAGGAGCACCCCTGCACACCTAATAGTAAGAAGAAAACTGCACACTTACTTTGGGGGCTGTGCTGGGGGCTGCTCTGGGGAAGGGTTGCCGGGTCCGGCAAGGCAGTCTCGGACGCGTCCCCCGTCGCCACGGGAGAATCGTCCTCAACGACGACCGTCGGGATCTTGGCCCTCTTCGCCGCTCTCTGGGCCAGCGTCCTGAAAAGGAAAGAGTCCAGAACAAAGCAAGTCAGAATCAAGACGAAGCAATCAGATTGAAGAAACACAAGCATAATCTCGAGAAGCTTACTCTTCGCTTTCTTCCTCGGAGCTGAGCGCGGAGAAGTCAAACTCCGGCCCGCCTCCGGTGCGATGAGGCGGGGGAGTAGGCTCTCTTGGCCGCTTGGCGGAGGCGTCGGCGGTGGCCTGAGAAGATTCCGCCCCAGTTGTCGCTGCAGTTTGAGGCGCTCCCGCGGCAACCTCGCTTACCGCGGTGGAGCGCGTCGAGCTGCGCTGCTGCTGTGGGCCGGTCTGTCGCCCCGGCTCGTCTCCAACTCTGCGGAGACGCCTCTTCGGCGGGGCCGGGGGCTCCGCTGGCGGCAAGTCGCTTGGCGGAGGAGAAGAAGCACCCTCGGCGGGTCCACCCGACCCGGTCTCGGGCTCGACAAGCTCGTCCTCCTCGCCGGCGACCTCCCCTCGCTCGGCAGAGCTTGCCACCTTCGCCGCGTCCGCCTCCTCCACGGTGAACCCGAAGGCTCCAGCGGCGGCGGCCGCTGCCGCCTCCTCCACCCTGGCGGCAATCCGCGCCATCTCCTGGTCGGTGGTGTCGCGGGTGAGCCTCTTCTGCTCGTCGGCGCGGATCGGCACTTCTTGCAAATCATCGAAGAATTGTTGCACGACCTCGTCGGGGGGCTCCTGCCAGGTCGGGACGATCCCGTGGGAGTCGCACAGCGGCATCATGGCGCAGATGCGGTCGAGCGCCGAGTTGTTGCACAAAGGGACGACCCCCCGCGGCAGCCTGAACCACTCTGGATGTTCGGGGTCGTTCTTGAACAGCTCGAGCAGCACTGAATCCAGCTCCATGACGGTGAAGTTCCAATTCAGGCCCGGGCGCAGCCTCATGATGTCCGCCGATTCGAACTCCCAAGCAGGCCTCCTCCTTTCCTGCAAGGGAGCGATGCGGCGGCGAATGAAGTCTGCGCCAACTGCTCCCATCTTGTCGACCGACCGGCAAGCCCGAGGCGCAGAATTGGTCACAGCTATCTTCAGCCGCATCCTCCCGCGCTAAGTTACTCCAATCCCTGCCACAAGACTATTGGGGTTTAGCGCACGACGGTGAAGGGCTGTGGGTTCTCCTCACGACCCAGCACCAGTTGGCTCTCCACCTCCCACTTGTTCCGAACTCCCCCCAGGGTAGGCCTCTTTCTTGCCGATCCTAGGGACCCGAGCTATCCCTCCGCAAGTGGCTCTCCTCTCTCGACGCTGGAACAAAGAAATGGCGGAAGAGTGCCACATTCGGTGGACTCCGACAAAGTTTTCGCACAAATGTGCGAAACGGCCATGGTCAAGATGGCGTTGGGGTGAAATCAAGGAGGCGGAGGCTAAAGGTGTTCATTATGTCGCAAAAGAACTTCGGAAAACGGCGGGCAAAGACCGCAATAGAAGAAAAGGGCGAAGAAAGGGTACCTGTTGGGGCCAAATCAGCGGCGGAGGCGGAGCACCCTCGTGCGCGCGGATGCGCACGGGTCTCCTCGACCGTAAAAGGTAGAAGACGGCCCGCAGCTCCGTGCGCGCCGAGCTGCGGGGAAGATGGCTCGCTCCTTGTGCAGCGCCCACAGCTGCGCCTCGGCCGACTTGACGCCCTTCTCCTTATCGGCTTTCCGGAGCCATGGCGAGGAGGGCGGAGGAGGCCGGCGGTGAGTGTGCTTGCGGCGAAAGGGGGTGGGCGCTGCTCTCTTCGCACCGGAGAAGAAGAGGGAGCGGCGGTGGCTTGTTGACAAGACAGCAATGGCGGGGTGGTCGGCCTGCCTGTTTCCTCCGCTTATAAAGGGGAGGAGGGGCGGACGTTCCGCTTATATTAATAAAGAACCCCCCACGACCGCGCCCACGATCTCTCGCACGACGCCACGTCCGGTGCGTGCCGTTAGTGGGGATCGTGGTGGGTCCGGGGCGAGTTGCGGCGTGGTCGAGGCCGCGCGTGTCCGTGCACAGTTCTGGGCCTGGCCCGACAAGCGCTCGGCACCGTGTACGGCCCAGGCCCGGGGGCTCCTGTCGGTGTACTAGAGTAGGGGTACCCTAGTATCCCGTACTCGTGCACGGACAGTTGCAGCACCCCGTGGCAAGGTTTGCCTCGTCACCGCCAAGATCCTCCGTGGATCCTTTGGAGCCATTCAAGAACAACGTATTTGATTGAGAAGACAAGGCCCCGACAAGAGGAGCTTGTCGCGAAGGCCACTCCAGGCACGCAGAAGACAAGGCCCCGGCAAGAGAAGCTTGCCGGGAAGGCCCGGAGCGCGATAAGCCTCCGGGAGCGACAAGGATTTGGCTGCGGCAAGGCGCTTGCTGCGGCATGCAACCTCTCTCCGTCCCCGCTCCAGCTCACCCAGCGACGTGTCGCCATGGGACCGTTCCATGGGCGCGTGTCGAGCGGCTGTGCAGCCAGCGGAGAGCAGCGATAAGCGGCGCTGACAGGCTCGCCATCGTGGCGAGCGAAGGCGCACCTGACGGCCTTCGCTGTAATCGTTTGGGCGACAATGACGGGCATTTATTGCTTTTGTCCCTTGCCGTCGAGTTAGGTATTTTGCACCGCATAATCGCTCAAGTAGGTGTACCAACTCCTGTTTTACATTTGTACCCCGCCTATGTTGCCACCTGTCGGAGACCCCTTGAGCATATAAAAGGAGGCCCGAGTGCAACGTAGAAGGGGTTTTTTCGGCTGGTTCGGTTCATTCGACTGGCCATAGACTAGGTTTTGTAGCTCGCATTGCTCCCTAGCAAGAACACAATAGATCAAACAAGCAGCAATAGGAGTTTTATCTCTCCGGAGAGCTCCGAAGCTGGGTAAATTGCTCGTGTGCCTTGCCTCGATCCGCTCTTCGTGCGATCTCCGCCCCCCCCCCCCTCCGAACCACAAGGGGCCTGCTCCGCCGGCCCCATAGGTGTCCGTGGGTACGATCAGCCTCCCCGACAGTCTATTATTCTTGGAAGACCTTTCCTTGATACTACAGGGGCTGTTATTGATTGCAACAAAGGCAATGTCACTTTTCATGTTAATGGTAATGAGCATACGGTACACTTTCCGAGGAAACAACCTCAAGTTCATAGTATCAATTCTATTGGAAAAATTCCATCGATTATATTTGGAGGTTTTGAATTTCCTCTCCCCTCTTGTCAAGAAGAAATATGATATACTTATTATTGGGGATGTCCATATCCCCGTTGAGGTAACATAGTGTTATTCGAAATTTCTCCGGTTCCATGTTAATCGGAATGAGTTTGTTAAAAAGACTTGATCAACCTTGTTAGTGGATTCCTTTTGATGAGCATGAGATGGATGAAACTAGAAACACAACCTTCTGTACCCTCTTGATATTTTCTGTTACTTAGTAGAAATAGAGTAAAATAGTATTTTTCTGTCTGTTTCCTGATTTATCAGTGCAATATAAAAATATGCCGAAAATAAAAGTCCTCAGAATGCCATGCCAATTTAATATGATTTTTTCGGGAATATTTGAGGATTTTTAGTGCAAAAATTACCGTGGTGGGAGCTGCCACCTAGCCACGAGGGTGGAGGGCGCGCCCAACCCCCCTAGGCGCGCCCCCTGCCTCGTGGGCCCATGGTGGCCCTCCTCCACTTATCCCTGCACCCATCTTCTTCCTCTTCTCACACAAACCCGAAAAACCAACTCAAGCTCGTGTTCCAGCCACTTTTGATGTGATTTTCGTTCTCCTTGCTCAAAGCAGCTCTCGTAAAACTGCTTGGGGAGATTGTTCCTTGGTATGTGACTCCTCCATTGGTCCAATTAGTTTTTGTTCTAGTGCTTTATTATTTGCAAATTTGTGCTGCATAGGTGACCATGTTCTTGAGCTTGCATGTCAAATTTATATGGTTCCAAGTAGTTCTAATGCTTGATATATGCTCTAGGCACTTGTATGAGTAGTTGCTATCAGTTTTATTGAAGTTGGTTCACTTTTGTTTGAAGTTACTAAAAATTTCAGATTATTTCAGAAATAATGAAGAGACTTTTGAGGGGTTCGTCGAGCCGAAGCTCGAAGGAAAAACAAAAGGAAGAAGAGAAGAAGCCCAAATTTAATTTGCCTCGATCATGGAGGTCCGCCGTGTGAATGGCCTTCCGATGACTTCTTGAGGAGAGCCGATTTATGAGGATTTCTATTTATTGATTGAGAATGCTGGCCTCACCGACTTCCTCCGCGACCAACGTCATCAAGATCTCTTACTCACAAATACTTTTGTGCAGAACTTCTATTTTTTCCCTAAGAAATCACCTCCAACAGTAGAGTTTCATTTATATGACGTTGTTAAGGAGATGACATTAGCTGAATTTTGCGAGGTTTGCAAAATACCCTTTGAGGGTACCTTAGATGAACCACACCGTAATGAAGTGGAAACTTTTCTTAACACTATCACTGTGGGAGAAACCAGGAAGGTTTCTGATGCAAGAATTACTAGCATACATTTTCCTGTTCTGTGCTACTTTGCCTTATTTGCTAGTCGTTGCTTGATTGGTCGCGAGAACTATGGAAACCTTAGTGTTCCTGATATTATTATTTTGTTCCATGGTTTATACCACAATAAGTCTGTTAGTATGGGTGGAATTGTTGCTAGACGGTTAAGTCTGAACTGTACTAAGGGCCCCATCTTTGGAGGCATTTATGCTTCACGCCTAGCTGAATATTTTGCAATACCTATTAGGCATGAGGAGAAAGAAGAAACAACGTTGCCCCGTGCTTATTTAGACTATAAGAGTATGCTAGCGCATGATTTTCTTGTTAAGAATCGCGAAGGGGAGCTCAAATATAAATTGTACTTTGATAAACATCACCCTGAGACTATTACTTTGCCTGCTCCCTCTTTGTTTAACTTGTCTACAGGTCCTTACATTGTTCCGTGGGCGGCCGTTCGAGCCTATCGGAATCCTGCACCATCCCCGGAACCGGAGCCACAATATGAGCCTCCACGACAGTCTGTTTATTCTTGGGATCCAAAGGCTGTTGCCAGCCAGTGGCAGTCAGAGTCCTCTTCATCACAGTATGATCCCAACTATTCTACATCGCAGTACGACCCCAGCTACACCTACGGGTATCCGCCAGGCTATCCCTGGCAATAGACCAACTTAGGCCAAAAGCCTAAGCTTGGGGGAGTACGTATTTCTCACCGACATTACATTCATGTTCACACACACTCATTGCTAGATGTCGGTGCTCATACTCTTTCACTCTAATATCCATACTAGTTTATTTCCTTTTTCCTGCTTTCTTCTTGTGTGTTTAATAAACCTTAAGAAAAAACCAAAAAAATAGTATTAGTTTATTTTTTCCTGCTGTAGTAGTAATAATTAAAAAGAAAACCCAAAAATATTTCCCGTTCTTCCTTTGCTTGTTGGGAGCTTTCCCGTGTAAATAGTTCTTATTTCTTTTCTTTTTTTGGGGGTCGATGAGGGAAGACCATAATTAAATTGTTGAAGTGGCTCTTATATGCATTATTGTTGATTTAACCAAGAGCCCATATTGCCTTGTCTTCTCCTGTTTATTGAATGCTCGCAGATTCCAGCTTAGTCCAATGCACGTGCACTCTTATTATTATTCACATCATTCGGTCATGCAAGTGAAAGGCAATTAGGATGATATATGATGGACTGACTGAGATGGGAAAAACTAGTATGAACTCGACCTCTTTTGTTTTTCTAAATATGATGAGTCCATCGTTCTTGATTCGGCTTATTATGAATAAACATGTTTGCAATTACAATTAGAGATCATAGTTGCTTGTGCCATGCTTGATTAGCTACGAGTTATAATGGTTTACCTTGCGTGCCAACATGCTATTGAGATGATTATGATGTGGTACGATGGGGTGGTATCCTCCTTTGGATGATTTAAGTGACTTGACTTGGCACATGTTCAAGCATGTAGTTGAAACAAATCAACATAGCCTTCACGATATTTATGTTCATGGTGGATTATATCCTACTCATGCTTGTATTCAATGTTTATTAATTTTAATGCATGTTCATGACTGTTGTCGCTCTCTAGTTGGTCGCTTCCCAGTCTTTTGCTATCCTTCACTTGTACTAAGCGGGAATACTGCTTGTGCTTCCAATCCCTTAAACCCCAAAGTTATTCCACATGAGTCCACTATACCTTCCTATATGCGGTATTTACCTACCGTTCCAAGTAAATTTGTATGTGTCAAACTCTAAACATTAAAATAAACATTCTATTTTGCATGCTCGAATAGCTCATATATCAACTAGTGCTGCCCTTATCTTCCGTGTTAGGCGGGTTATTCTCAAGAGGAGTGGACTCCGCTCCTCACTCACGAGAAAATGGCTAGTCACCGGGATGCCCAGTCCCATGCTTTATGCAAACTAAATCAAAATAATTGCAAACAAAACTCCCCCTGGGACCCGTTGAATGTTGGAGGCACTCGTTGTTTCGAGCGAGCCATGGATTGATGCTTGTGGAGGAGGGGGAGAATAAACTTTACCATTCTGTTTGGGAACCGCCTATAATTTGTTTAGCATGGAAGATATCATCATCTCTTAGTTGTTATGTTGACAATGAAAGTATGACGCTCAAAATATAATTTATCTCTATTTCAAAACCGAGCTCTGGCACCTCTACAAATCCCTGCTTCCCTCTGCGAAGGGCCTATCTATTTACTTTCATGTTGAGTCATCACCCTTTTATTAAAAGCACCAGCTGGAGAGAACAGCTGTCATTTGCATTCATTACTGTTAATTTATATCGGGTATGACTATGATCGGATCTCTTTTACCATGAATTACAATATCTAGTCAGTCCTTGATCTTTGAAGGTGCTCTGCATTTTTGTTTTGCAGTCTCAGAAAGGGCTAGCGAGATACCATCTTGTTATATCATATTATGATTGTTTCGAGAAAGCGTTATCATCTGAGATTTATTATTATGTCTTGCTAGCTGATTATGTTATTGATATGCGTAAACATGAGACCAGAGAATTATTGCAAATGTGGTTAGTTATGATCTTTGCTGAAAACCTGAATGCTGGCTTGACATAAGTACAACAACAAGAGCAAACAGAGTTTGTAAAATTTTTTCTTTTTCTCTTTCAGTTTGTCAACTGAATTGCATGAGGACAAGCAAGGGTTTAAGCTTGGGGAGTTGATACGTCTCCGTCAGATCTACTTTTCCAAACACTTTTGCCCTTGTTTTGGACTCTAACTTGTATGATTTGAATGGAACTAACCCGGATTGACGTTGTTTTCAGCAGAATTGCCATGATGTTGTTTTATGTGCAGAAAACAAAAGTTCTCGGAATGACCTGAAACTCCACGGGATGCCTTATAAAAAATAAAAAAAATCCTCACCAGTGATGAAGACCAGGGGCCCACACCTGTCCACGAGGTGGGGCGCGCCTCCCCGGGCGCGCCTACCTTGTGGTCCCTCGAGACCCTCCGACGCCAACTCCAACTCCATACATTGGCTTTCGGGAGAAAAAAATCGAGAGAAAGTTTCATCGCGTTTTACGATACGGAGCCACCGCCAAGCCCTAATCTCTCTCGGGAGGGCTGATCTGGAGTCCGTTCGGGGCTCCGGAGAGGGGGATTCGTCGCCGTCGTCATCATCAACCAAATCACCAATTTCATGATGCTCACCGCCGTGCGTGAGTAATTCCATCGTAGGCTTGCTGGATGGTGATGGGTTGGATGAGATTTATCATGTAATCGAGTTAGTTTTGTTAGGGTTTGATCCCTAGTATCTACTATGTTCTGAGATTGATGTTGCTATGACTTTGCTATGCTTAATGCTTGTAACTAGGGCCCGAGTGCCATGATTTCAGATCTGAACCTATTATGTTTTCATGAATATATGTGAGTTCTTGATCCTATCTTGCAAGTCTATAGTTACCTACTATGTGTTATGATGCAGCAACCCCGAAGTGAGAATAATCGGGACCACTCCCGGTGATGACCATAGTTTGAGGAGTTCATGTATTCACTATGTGCTAATGCTTTGTTCCGGTTCTCTATTAATAGGAGGCCTTAATATCCCTTAGTTTCCAATAGGACCCCGCTGCCACGGGAGGGTAGGACAAAAGATGTCATGCATGTTCTTTTCCATAAGCACGTATGACTATTTATGGAATACATGCCTACATTACATTGATGAATTGGAGCTAGTTCTGCGTCACCCTATGTTATGACTGTTACATGACGAACCACATCCAGCATAATTATCCATCACTGATCCGGTGCCTATGAGTTTTCCATATCTTTGGTTTACGCTTATTTACTTTTCCGTTGCCCTTTGTTACAATCACTACAAAAATACCAAAAACATTACTTTTGTTGTCTTTACTTTTGTTACCGTTACCGCCACTATCATATTACTTTGCTACTAAACACTTAGCTGCAGATACTAAGTTTCCAGGTGTGGTTGAATTGACAACTCAGCTGCTAATACTTGAGAATATTCTTTGACCCCCCTTGTGTCGAATCAATAAATTTGGGTTGAATACTCTACCCTTGAAAACTGTTGCGATCCCATATACTTGTGGATTATCACTAGGGTACCCAGACTTGCCTGCATGTGACACACGGCATGGATCCGTCGAACCTGATGCTAAACCCGTTGTTCATCACCAATGATGTTTGAATCCTACGATGAAAGAAGTAGTAAGAACTGAAATATCGAAGCTTCTTGAAGTTGTCGACGTTCTGGGAACTATGGTACCCAGACTTGCCTGCATGTGACACACGGCGTGGATGCGTCAACGGCCTGGTACTGCCCATCTTCAGCATCGACAAGACAAGACCCTCACGAGGTGCCAACCCTCGCGAGGCATATGACGCCAAGACCTCCGGAAGGAGCGGCCTCCCTAGGCTAGTTCCCGAGGAGCGGAGATTCCTATCCAGGCGCTGACCTCATGTGGTTGAGGTGACATAAGCCATGACAACAAAGGCCAAGAGGGCACCAGCGGGCGCAGAGTAGCAGGTTTCCTCTTTGGTGCTAAGGAGGAAGCGCAAGCGCGGAGTCCCGAGGAATGAGCCAAAGGTTTCCATTCCCATGCTACAAGACCAAGACCGCTTGGGCGGCAGTTAAGAGGTCATTCCCGAGCCCACCATGGGGTCATGAGCAGAAGTTTGCAGGCGAAGACCACCTTTCGTCAGGATAGGATGTACTTCTTGTCACCTTTCAGACTGTCCGTTGTGGGATCCCTTCCCGCCTACATTTTGGGGGAAGAGGACTGAGCACTGGTATGCGTCGGTGCTATACAAACGGTTTTTAACCCCTTTCCGCGATGGCGTTCGGAACCGTCGCCAAGTGAGTGACTGCGATAGGCGGGACCTTCCCACAGGAACCAGAAACCGTCAGGGATATGCCCTCCCGGCACACACGCTTGGCAAAATGAGGTCGTGTGCGACCGGCGAGCGCTCAAATATGGTTATACGTATAATAGTGCTAAAAATACAATTATACAGGCGAAATCGTTTCCGGTCGTAAGTACATCCCACACTGTTAGTCCTCGCTAAACGTTTCCCTTCGTATGTACATCCCACACAGTTGCGCCAAGGAAAACATTTCCGTTTGCATGTACATCACACACAATTTTCCCCGTTAAATCGTTTGTGATAGCATTGCCATTGCACACGATATTAAAAAAATTATCGTTTGCATTATTGAATGCATCACACACGGTGCGTAGAAGAAACTGTGTAGCAAATGTTGTCCATCACACATAGTTTTTATGTGGTAAACTTTTGCGCAAGGTGTCCTAACGCAAACAGTTTTCAAGAGGATGTCGTGTGTGATTGTGTGTGCAGTGGAGATTGATCGCACACGTAGTGGATCCTAGAAACGTGTCTGATCTCCACGTCTATCGCTGACATTTCGCTCTCGCAAACCATGTGCAGTGTAATACCAAATTTAAAAATCACATATTTTGAATTTGAAAGTAGGCAACACTTATTTCATATCCAACCATGTTTATTACAAATATAGGTTCAACCACGAATGCATTATTCGATGCACATGTACATATACTAAAGAACTATAGAAGCACCAAGTAAAGAATGATAAACCACAGTTGTACTAAAGACTATAAAGAGAGAGGTGAAATGCATTCTGGTTGCTGGAGAAGGTGAAGCGGAATGCCAATATTGTGCCCTCCTCCATGCGTAATGCATGCACGACTCTAGGCCAACCCCTTGTGATGGCTGCCCGTCCATCCTTCACTGTCTTCATTACGACTTCTCGATGCTCATTGTAATCTGGATGAAATACTTTCACCTTCATTGCTTGTCCACCAATCATGTACTTCGCGAGGTAATCTTGAGTGAACTGCTTTGGGAACCGCTGCAAACGAAAAAGATTCAGGCATTGTTGTCTAACAGCTCATTATGGACAGTAAAAAGAGAAGGCTATAGAGTTTGTAGTTACCATCCTACAGCTCACTATTGTCTTGGATAGAGCATAAACAAATAATTTTCTTGCCAACATTTGTATCTTTTTGCTAATAATCCTTATCAGTTTCCTCAATTGATGCTTTTTCATGAATATCTCATTGCCCCATACGCAAAAAGTGTCGATGCGTGCATCCTTGCCAAGGGCATATGTACATACAAGCAACAAGTCAAGAATCTAACAAGTGTCCAGGCCTGGATCTATATGCACTACATTATGGAATGATGGGGGGAGTACAAGCCGAGGGATAAAGCTAACCTCGGCGGAAAATGATGGCCACTCCCGTTGTTGTCCTGCATAAGTAGTGGAAAGGCATGATAAGTACAACGACCTTAACATCAAACAAATATAGCAAAGGTAAACAACATCATCTCCAAATGATAGCTTGAATGTGTTGGTTTCAAAGATGTGTTAAAGCAGATATAAAATGGAAGGCAATGTTACCGACAATACGCTTAACAACCATCAAATATTGCAATTCAAACTGGTATTGTTGAAAATGAATAGAACATAGGTAATTCTTAAACATCACACTAGATAAATGTGTAAAACTGAAATAAAGGGTATGTGTTAACTACACCAGGCATAACTGGAACCAAATATAGCCGTTCAAACTGGTATTGATGCAGTCGAGCGACACAGTTCCAACTTGCACATAAGGAACAACACATTGTGAATGACTGAAATAAACAAGGCATAAATGATCAGTATAACAACCAAATATAACTATTGAAAACTGGACAGAGTCTCACTGCAACCAACCTAACAAGCAAATACAGATAAACAGGGCATATGCTTGAAAACTGGACAAATGCTCACTACAACCAACCTAACAAGCAAATACAGATAAACAAGGCATCTTCTTGAAAACTTGACAAATGCTAAAAAAAGCAACCTAACAACCAAATACATATAAACAAGGCATCTGCTTGATAATTGGACAAATGCTCACTACAACCAAACTAAGAACCAAATACAGATAAACAAGGCATCTGCTCGATAAATGAAAAAATGCTCACTGCAACTAACCTAACAACCGAATACAGATAAACAAGGCATCTACTCACTATAAACAACCAAATATAGCCATTCGGGAAAC
This sequence comes from Aegilops bicornis, assembly GCA_021605145.1. Taxonomy (NCBI): domain Eukaryota; kingdom Viridiplantae; phylum Streptophyta; class Magnoliopsida; order Poales; family Poaceae; genus Aegilops; species Aegilops bicornis. The sequence goes on along the minus strand of CM038675.1, from coordinate 420,751,684 downwards.
TGGAGTGGACAATTCATACTTAAACATCACATAGCCCTATTAAACAACACATTTTTGCATAACTGAAATAATTAAACACTGCACAATTAAAGCACTGCATGGCAAATGCTACTACAAAAAAGGGTACGGGTTGGCAAGCTAGAAAAGGTAAGATTTTCTGATAGGATGTTGCCTCACATTTCATGGACGAGATCCTACCAGTTGGAAGAGTACATACCCATGGTGCACTCTCTGATTTCACAGATGGGCCGTTTCACCTTGGAAGAACCTTTGTGGGTGCCCTGCTCGTGGTCGTGGTTGTGGTCGATGGGATCTGACTTGGCAATTGAGGATCCCAAGCCGCCGCCATAGAACGTGTCCTTCAGAAATGACAAAATGGGCTCGATGGCATATATGATCGCAAATCTTTGACCGCTTGGCGGAGGAGATCAGCGGCAGGGCCGTCGAAGAGATCAACGGTGGTTGAACTATAGGGGTTGGGGATGGACCACTTAACCTATGACATGGCCCGCGTGAAGCTGCTGCTGTCAACGAGTTTGATGTCGTAGCCAGCTTTCTCGAGATATAGTAATACGCTAGCGTGCTGACATGAAGCCTTCGGCATGGCAACATAGTCAACATCTTCACAGGCTTCCGCGATGACGTGTTGCTTCAGGATCGACAGGTCGGTGCGAACAACGGCCACCTCGCTAACGTCCGCCGAAGAGGCCATGATAAACCTCTTCTTGGCCGAATGATCGTTGGGCTCCCCGAGATACGTGGTTGAGCTTAGGCTGCGACATTCTAGAGCAGGGGATGTTGATCTGGCGCGGAGGGACATCGCAAGCCTCATATAAAAATTCAGGGGAGTGGGGCGACGGTATGAGAATTGCTGGGTAACCTGAACTTTATTATCTAAGATAGGAGGAACGGGCAGACCGGTAGGGGTTGGCGGTGGCGGCGGCGGCCGCGGCGAGCTAGCATTCGAGGGGGGAGGGGCTGGGCGGGGGACTGTGGAGGGGGTGGTGTTTCAGGATACACCGCGGCTACTGAAAATTTTAGTAATGGTGGGTGGAGATGGTGGTGGACGAGGGAGGGCAATGGTTCAAATGCCTCGGCTACTACAATTTTACTATAAGGTTGGTGCTAGAGGAGTGTGGGCGACGATTGAAGTACGACGGCTACTAAAATTTGGCTAAAGGAATTGATGCGGGGCGGGAGTGCCCAATATCACGCACGGTCCAATAAATATGCTTGTATGATAAAAAGGAAAAGTGGCGAAACCTCCGATTTTTGCAATGCTCAAGGCAGGTAGTTAGTTTTTATACTTCTAGCTAGTTGGTCTATCGCACATGGTTCGTCCTAATTTCTACATAAACTTACCCGCCTTTAGCTTGCGCATGTGGTGATTTTACAGCGCACTTGCATCGCACACGGTTAAGCCTGTACCTCCGCCGTTCGCTCGCGCTTGCACAGTCGTGGTGATTTTACAGCGCACTTGCATCGCACACGGTTGAGCCAGTACCTCCACCTTTGCTCGTGCTTGCGTGGTCGTCTGATTCACAGCACACTTGCATCACACACGTTTAAGACATTATACCCATGTCCGTTGAGCGTCTTCAGAGTCTTTGTAGCAAAAAAACGTTAAAGAGGGTCAGAAGACAGCCACACCAGCATGTGGCCAAAATATATATGAGTGAAAAGGGTGGTATCTGATATTCAAAATTCCAATGCACAACTTTTACTGTGCAGGCCCACGGTTGGGAGCGTCGTCAAAGATCGATGAGAGGGGCCAGAAGTCAAGAACCACTTGGAGTGGCCAAATATATGTAGGAATATTGGGTGTGATGTTTCAAACTTAAAATATACAATGCACAACTTTGGTGGCACCTACCTTGCAAACCCGAAAGCATCCTTGGATATATCTATAATGACATAATGTCATAGCTAGCTAGGATGCTTCGCCCACCACCTCCCACTTCATGTCGGCGGGGCGGATGCACATAATGATACTTTGGTCATACATGCATGTCGCCATGACCTACAATAAGACGGACCAATGAATCTATCATTTGGTCAAACGACAACTGTTGTTGTAAATAAACTGCTTGGGCCAGTAGATTGAACCATCAAACAAATCACACGAGAGGGACCACAAAACCAGCACCTCTTGCATGCGGCCCTAAATGATGTACATTGGGAAGGGGTGATGTGTGTTTTCATTATAGAATAACGTACAATTTAGATGTGGTGCCTACCTCTCGATACTGACAACAACCATGAAGGCAAGGTAGTTAAGGACGAGATACACAAGGTACAATGTAGGTAGAACCCAGCAATTCGAGTATGTGGGAGGGAATCCTGACAACGCATGAGCTCGAGCTTTAGTTGAGCGACATGTGACGGTGACCAGCCATAACTTGAACTAGGAGGAATCCATTCATGGCCAACACATACCCCTTATTATCGGTCAAAGGGATTATATACATATACACTTGGGGAGCCCATAGATATGCTTGTCGTCACAGAAAACCGCACAAGGGAGAGGTGGTCGATTAGAAGACCCCATATACACAACATGTGGCCCGAAAATATGCATGGGTACGGTGGTGTGTGATGTGTTTAAATCCCGAATGCACAACTTCGATGGGCCACCAGCTACATTACAAACTAAACACTGTACCCGACTCCAAGCCTGGTTCAATATGTACGATGTCGGTTTCCCAACTTCGAGGCGGCGGGGGGGGGGCGTCCCCACGCATGTGCTCAAACTTTATTTGGTCTAGCATGGCACACATATATACCCCTATATAGTGTGTGAATAACTTTCAAAGTTGGTCATTGGATGAAACCAATCCGATGGTACAGAGATGGCAAATCCGAGCACTACTGGCTGTTGGATATCATCTACATTATTCCACTAGATTCTGCCACATGTACAATCTCGAAGACTCCATGGTTGAACTTAAGCATAATACACAAACCTCAAAACACAAGCACTTCACCTTTGTTCTAGAATCTTCCATATCTTAATTGCCCAAACATTTTTTTCTAAATGGATTGTCGCTATTTGTTTTTACTTTATGCTTTACAATGCACAATTATATGAATCTTAAAATACATTTTTTTGTAAAACTAATTGATTATGAATGAGATGAACTACAAAAATTAAACGAACATCTACATCATGCATATATGACTCGAAGCTTACATGCTATAGTGTGGTATTTATTCATAATTTGGTTACCAAATCTCATGCGTGCAATGCACGTGTACCTTACTAGTATCAATAGGAAACCTTCATGGTCAAACCCTTCTCATTGTTAGGTCAAAGGGATAGATTGTATGGGACCCCTCATTGTTGGTAAAGGATAACATATATACCTCGGGGGGCCCATAGATATGTGCAACATCTATAAACCGCACAAGGGAGACATGCTCGACCAGAACACCCTGCCCCCTATACCCTCCATGCGACCTAAAAAAGGTTTATATAATCGCCATGATAGGTCAAGTCAATCATTCTTTAATTTTCTAGAGCAAAAAATAACCAATAAAAACATAGTCTACAAATGAGCAACAAGGATCCCAAGGTTTATATATTTGCCATGATAGGTCACTATAGAGATATTTTATCTCTATAATGACCGTGTAATGGCATATAAATGAAGCTTGAGATATGCAACTTCCCACTGGGTCACCCATCCTTGGACTACTCCAGCACGAGCATGCTTAACTTCCGCGTTCTATTCGACTAGGCTAGCGGATGGGAAGCCGCCCCTTGCTGATAGGAGTTGCCTCCTGGCCAATAAGGCGTTTCACGCTGGTTACCCTATGGGACCTACTCCCTCCTATCACACACATTTGCGCTTTTAGAAACTGTGTGCGATATTTACATGGCCGGTGTATCGCCGCCTAGCCTTCAATGAGCACAGACACTGGTAGCGGGAAAACGATGGGAGAAGAGGCGGGAAACCGATGAGAGGAGTGGCAGGAAATGACAGCATGTTTAGAAAACATAGTAGAGAAGGAAGCGTGAGCTAGCACGACGCGTGCGCACAGTGCTTACCTATGTACTACATGTGCTGTCGAAAGGGCTAAGGGTTGCGGCTCGATTTGGGAGCATCCAACGGTGCAGACGTGCGATCTGTGGGGTTTGGATTCTGGCCAATCAGAACGCACGACTTAGATCACGCGCGCAGCAGGGGGAGGGGGCATAGGCCATGGTTTGGTAGGCACACAACTTTCGTGAGTGAATCGTGTGCTATCTGAAATCAGTTCGTGAGAAGAATCTTGGTTTTTAAATCCCCGTAAATACAAAACTCACCCGAAAATCGTGAAACTTAGCATGGTTCACGACATGGCACATATATGTCGAGGAATTTTTTGTCCATTTTGCCGCAAGTTTTATTACAAGTCTCTTACAAACCAGAGCTTCTCTCAAAGAAGCCTCGTGGTTCCGATAGTGAAACGTGTCCCCCTTGTGGGCGAAACGTAATCACTGCCTCTTTTTGCCTTGAATTTTCTTCTACGGGCAACATGGAACGACAGGATATCCGTGCTAAAATTTAAACTTATTCAGGGTTCGTATTGCCTTTTTATACAATAATTAAGTTCCCTAGGCATTTAATGTCCATAATTCAAATTAGAACTTCAAATACATGCTCCAGTTCACCAAAATGGCTAGAAAAATTATACATATTTCCTTGGGTGCATGTTTAGGTCCCATGCCAGGAATGGGAACGAATTACAACCGTACCAGCATCCTGGCTCGTCCTCGAACATTTGGAATCTTGTTTTTTAAATCCCCTTAAATCGTAAACTCACCAGAAATCCATGAAAGGCGGCATGGTGTCACGTCATGGCACATATGTCGTGGTAAAAACATTTTCCAATTTGGGCCAAGCTTTATTACAAACCTCTTACCAACCGAAGCTTCTCTCAAAGAAGCCCCATGGTTCTGATAGGGAAACGTGTTCCCCTTGTGGGCGAAACGTAATCACTGCCTCTTTTCGCCTTGTATTTTCTTCTACGGGCAACATGGGACGACAGGATATCCATGCTGAAATTTAAACGTAAGAGTTCATTTCGCCTTTTTATACACTACTTGAGCTTCCTAGGCATTTAATGTCCATATTTCAAATATGAACTAAAAATACATGCTCCAGTTCACCAAAATGGCTAGAAAAATTATACATGTATCCTTGGGTGCATGTTTAGGTCCCATGCTAGAAATGGGAATGTATTACAACCATACCAGCGTCCTAGTTCGTCCTCAAACATTGGAACCTCAATTTTTAAATCCCCATGAATCCAAAACTCAGCATAAAGTCATCAAAGGTGGCATGGTGTCACATCATGGCACATATATGTCGTGGTAAAAACATTGCCAATTTGGGCCAAGCTTTATTACAAACCTCTTACAAACCGGAGCCTATCGCAGGAACCCTCGTGGTTTCGATAGGGAAACATGTCCCCTTGTGGGCCAAAGGATAATCGCTCCCTCTTATAACCTTGTATTTTCTTCTAGACGCAACACGGAACACGGGAGATTCGCGCTGAACTTTGAAATTATTCAGGGTTCGTTTGACCCTTTTTATTCATTAATTGAGTTTTCTAGGCATTTAATGTCCATAATTCAAAACCAAACTACAAGTACATGCTCCAGTGCACCAGAATGGCTAGAAAAAATGTGCATGTGTCCTTGGGTACATGTTTAGGTCCCATGGAAAAAATGGGAATGACTTCAACCATCTCGCCGTCCAGGCTTGGCCACAAACATTGTGAATCTCGGTTTTTAAATCTCTGTAAATCCAAAACTCACTAAGAAATCATGAAACTTGGCATGGTGTCACTACATGGTACATATAATTGTCCAATTTGGGCAAAGCTGTATTACAAGCCTCCTACAAACCGAAGCTTCTCACAATCCTCGTGGTTCCGGTAGGTAAACAAGCCCCTCTTGTGGGAGAAATGACAATTGCTGCCTCTTCTCACCTTGAACTTTGTTTTCCACAGGCAACTAGAATAACATGAGTGTCGTGCTGAAATTTGAAACTGTTCCGGGTTCATTTGGCCATTGTATATATTAATTAAGTTTTCTAGGCATTTAATGTAGTCCATAATTAAATTTGAACTACAAGCACATGATCCAGTGAAGCAAAATGGGTGGGAAATCGTACATGTGTCATTGGGTGCATGTTTAGGTCTGATTTAAGGAATGGGGATGAATTACAAACTTCTCGTCGTCCTGAAACATTGAGATCTCTGTTTTTATATCCCAGTAAATCAAAAACTCACCCAAAAAACATGAAACTTAGCATGGTTTCATGACATGTCACAGATATGCCATGGTAAAAAAATCATCCAGTTTCAGACAAGGCGCACACATAACGAAGTCCTTGTTGAAACAAATAGCTGACATGTTAATATCACAAACGGTTGTATTATATGAACTGTGTCAAAATTTAACCATACTCGATGGCGTGCATGCATCTGTTTGATTAGACGGGACGAGTGTGAGAAGTCCGCCGTGAAGGCTCGACGGGACGCGTGCGATCAGTCCGCCGCGTAGGCTCGATGAGACGCGTGCATCCTGTCCACCTCGTAGGCTCGACGGGACACCTGCGAGCAGCAAGGCTGCCCATGCTCATAGGGAAGCGAGCTCTTTCACCTCCATGCACCAACTGCCACCCTCCTCGCTCACAACTTCTCCATTAATGGGTTAATTAAAGCACCTGGACGGAGGGTGTTTGCTTGTGATCCCATGGCAGCATTTGCTTTGTTCGTGTTTTTAACTCGTATTCTGTCCTAATTTAAATCACCACATAGGTCAAAGGATAATACGACGACAAAGAAAATGGCAACGGATAATACGACGAACAAATTTACAATGGTGCAGATAATAATTGTCTTACATATTCTGGATAATTTAAAATGCCACATGCGGCAAACCTCGGAAGACACGGGGGCAAGAGAAGAAGGAAATCGCAGACAACGATCTAGGTCGCTACTGTCTCTACTCGTCGATGGATCAGCGGGCGACGACATCCTATAGCTCCTTCTTCAATTCCTCACGACTTTGCTTGAAAGCAGCCACATATTCCTCCACCTCCTGCTCGCGCTCGATCCGGAGCTTCCTCAAGTCACCCATCAGTTCCTCGATGATCGTTGTCAGTGTCATCCCCGAGGCACTGCTCTACTCATGCAGCATCTTCCAGTCGGCGGCCTCCTCCTCCTTTTCAGCGAGCGCCTCGAGGAGCTTCGCATTGTCACCCATGAGTTGCTCGACAAGGCCGGTTGCCTTGTCAACCGAGGCATCGCTGATCTCGAGCAGCTTCATCAAGCCGTCGACCAGCTCCTACTGCTTAATGAGGCCAACGAGAATGACATCATCGCCGGCCAAGGACTTGAGGAAAGCCAGCTCGTCGCGATGGCCTACTCGGCATGTGCGCTTGTGAGAGCCCTCGAGTGCACGTGAGAGCTCGTTCGAGGGCTCCGCAGCGTGCTGGGACATCCCTGCTGCGGCTGCCACTTCCCGGCGGGACCTCTCTAGTGCTTCCGCATCCTTGGTCCTTGCTGCCTGGTTATATGTCCACCCGAAATTCCTCCTACCGGTCATGGTTGAACGACTTGACAAGAAAGACCAGTTTTGTGGGTGATGAGGAGAGGAACTATGAAGTAATTTTCGAGTGGGTAGTTTTTATAGCCCGGTGCTAAGTGTGAACACATACTAGTTTGATAGGTGTGAACAGATTTGCCATTACTTATTGCGTTGTAATCTGCAATGTGACGAGAAACAAGGTCAAAATTTATTGATGGTTCTGGGCCTACAAAGCGCGGTCTATTGTTCTGGCTCATCGCAAAAAGTTCTTTTGGATCAACCATATGCCACGCATCGGAAGCCCAAAACGTGGGCCCGCATTCTCAGATGTATGTGTACATGTCTGCCCACTATCACACACGGTCAAGATATCACCATCGTGTCCTAAGGATGCTCCGTCACGCCTCACACAGGGTGCCAGAAGGTGGGCCACGTGGTTGCTCGCAACTGAGGCTGCCGCGGCGCGCTCTGCTCGCGTCCGTCTGCACTTTTTGCTCGCCATTGAGGCGGCCGCGGTGCGCTCTGCTCTGGCGTCCCTGCGCGCGCTCTGCTCACCGTTAAGGCAAATTTACAATGGCAACGGTTAATCTTGTCTTACACATTCAGGATAATTTAAAATGCCACATGCAGCAAGGCCCAAAACACTCACGATCTACATATGCATACAATTATAATAAAATATAGGCTAAAAGGCTGAGCTAGTGGCCATCCGACGACGGTCTTCTCGGACTCCATGATCAGCATAGCACCCTTATGGTTGTTCACTCCAATTGTCACTACCCGCCTCCGCCTACGGAGCTGCTGGTGCTGGGAGGCTCTTGGGGCTGCTGGGCCTCTTCCAGAAGAGCTTGACAGCGTGTAATCGCGTGGATGATATCTCCGCAGAACCGCTCCATTTCCATGTCTTTGGCCTGGTAGAAAATTCCGTCCATCACCTTCATCCTCAAGATATCACGTTGGCGATGTTCTACTTTGTCGGGGACGTCGACTCCGCCAAGGATGCGCTCGAGTCTGGCCACCACATCATTTGGATCGAGGTTGACACGGCCGCCGCGGGCAATGATGAAGCCGCAGGCTGCCTGTGTCTTGACTAAATCGCAGAGGTCCTCTGCCCACTCCTTACGGGGCATCAGGCTCTCGAAGAGCATTGGTGGCGGCGGCTCTTCGGGTGGGTCGTCGATCATGCCGCCAAGCTGCTCTGGATCTTTTGCACGGTGGATGGAAAACTACTAATCACACCTCCTCTGCAATATGTCGATTGTTGGCACACAGACTGTCACGCCGATATCGCTGCCGATGGGCCATGGTGCCTGCACCGGCCGATGAAGCTCTTGCTCCCTGACCTGCTCCGGCTTGTTCTCCTCGCCGAAGATGTATGTAACGTAGGTAGGGGTCGACGTCGAAGCTTTGGTCATTGCTTGGCATGCTTGGAATAACTAATGGTAGATGGGTGAGGACTAGATCTGCGCAGAGTGTCGCTACAGTGTGTTGCCGCCTGGGTTATATGCAGCAAGCCATTAGCTGGTGGCGGGATACCGATGAGGGAAGAGGCATGGATTTTTACAATTCACCCATGTGGAGCGTGGGAAGACCAAGTGGAGCACACACACAACCCGAATACCGCATGCGGTGCCACATGTTATTTATCACACACGTGTTAACATAAGGAAACATATGTGCAACTTACTAACCATCGCACACGAGTACTCGCAGACGCATCGTGTGCGATACTCCTAGCCACCGCAAGCAAATAATTTGCATTTTTCAAAGTTTTTTGTATGAACGGAATCACACATGAACTAACTATAGCAACCGTCTGTGTTATAATTTCTCATTGCAAACAGTTCATCCGAGTGGACTGTTTGCTGTGTATCACACACATCTTGTTTACACGAATCGTTTGTGTTTAGTTGGCTCATCGCAAATAGTTCATCTGTGTGACCTGTATGCCGCATATCACACACATCTTGTTAAGTTGATCCGTTTCTGTTCTCTTCCCTAATTGAAAATAGTTCGTCCGAGTGAACCGTATGTCGTATATCACACACACCTTGATCTGGCTGACCGTTTCTGTTGCATTCCCTAATAGCACACAGTTCATCGGAGAGAACTGTATGCCGTATATCGCACACACATTGATATGGCTACCCATTTCTGTTGTTCTGACTCATCGCCAACCGTTCTTCTGGATCAACTGTATGCCCCGCATCACACACATAACTAAAATCTTAACCATGTTTAATGTATCCACCATCGCAAACGTTTTGCATCTTTGTTTAACGGGTTTTTTACATCCCTGTTTGCGATTAATGCATCACAAACATTTTCATCAAAGGGTCTCTGATCGTAGTTTCGCGTTAGCAGCACCCTGCAGTAGTGGAGGCCTCTATATATATAGGTTAGCCACCACCATAGAAGGGCGATCCAACTGGAACCCTCACTAGCTCACACCAACACAAGAACTGACCTCCTGAGGCTATTCTTCCTCTGTACTAGTTCATCCTCAGCCCCTCGCGAGGCCAATCCACCCCAAAGCAGGAGTAGGGTCTTACACCACAAGGTGGACCGAACCTGGGTAAACTGCCATGTCTATTTCCTTTCCTATTCATCGAGCTAGGTCGTGAGAACAGCGAGTTGGTAGGCTGGGGAGGTCGAGTTCTTTGCACGCACCCCTGAGTTCAAACTTTTCTTGGGTCTGCGGAGCCCTGAATCCGACATTTGGTGCACCGAAGATTCACCTCCTCATCTGTTGTACCCCGCCCTCATTGTTTGGTTCCCATGGCAGGCATCGCTCCACTCGTCGGGCCGCCGGGCACGTTCATAAGCACTGCGGGCCACTAGGCTTTCTCCCCTGCCTTGCGGCAGGTGCAATGGACGCTAAAATTCAGGCCGGAGTTTCCACCTTGATACGATGGCACGTTGGTTCTGGCGGGGTTCCTCCAGGCGTATGCGGAGGCTGTCTGGGCAGCCGGCGGCGACGACAAGGTCATGGCAAATTGCCTTCCCATGGCCCTTATGGGCCTGCCGCGTTCCTGGGTCCTTGGCTTGCCGGAGTCTTCAGAGGCCTCCTGGGAAGTGTTGCGCGACCTCTTCGTTGCGCACTTCGCGGCACTGGCACCCCACGCCATCCCGACCATCCTTGGTGGGTCGTAAGCACTGGCCTCAGACCACCATGTCAAGCAGTTCTTCCGCCGGGTGGGCACCGCTCACATGCAGCGGGGAGCCCCTCCGGGCTGGGTGGCGCCTAAGGCCAACCACACCTTCGAATCAAGGGACCATCCCGAGACCAAAGTCGGCGCCGGCGCGCACCCTATGCTTTGCACCCCCACCATCTGCAACGTGGCAGTCACCAGGACTCTCATCGACGGTGGTGCTGGCCTCAACGTCCTCTCCATGGAGGCGTTCGACCTGCTTCATGTGCATTATGGTCGGCTCCTCCCCACCAAGCCTTTCTCTGGAGTAGTTGATGGCTCCACCTGCCCTATGGGGCAAATCAGCCTCCCCATCACCTTTGGCACATGCAATAACTACCGCAGCGAGCTCATCGACTTCGATATCGCCCGCATCGGCCTCCCGTACAACGACATTCTCAGATACCCAGCCTTGGCCAAGTTCATGGCGGCGAGTCATCCTGGATACAACCTCACGAAGATGTCGGGAAGTAGCGGTGTCCTAACCATGGTGGGAGATACCAAGGATGCACTCGCGGCCCTCAAGCTCGCCTTCAGGAGCGCGCCGGCTGCACGGCCAACCGCAGGGGGCAGTTCAGAGGGCCCGAGCACCGCGCCGGCAAAGAAGAAGCAGTTGTTTTCTCAAGATCGGGCTGAGATGAAGCAGGTGCCGGTCAACGAAGACAGGGGATCGGACCTTACCTTCAACATAGGCGTCGGCCTCCCTCCTGACTAGGAAGAGGCGCTGGTCAGCTTCCTCTGTGCGAACAAGGACGTGTTCGCATGGGAAGCGGCGGACCTGGTCAGGGTTCCGCGTGGGGTAATCAAGCACCACATGATGGTGTGCCACAACGCGCGCCCGATAAAACAGAAGGCGCGGCGGCAAGCCCCGAAGAAGCAGTCATTCATCGTCCAAGACACCCGCAAGCTGCAGGAAGCCGGTGTCATTCGGGAAGTGCGGCATCCAGATTGGCTGGCGAACCCGGTTATCGTCCCCAAGAAGGTTGGGAAGAGCGCCATGTGCGTCGACTTTTCCCACCTCAACAAGGCTTATCCGCAAGGACCTTTCCCTCTCCTGCGCATCGACCAGATCATCGACTCCGCCGCCGAATGTGATTTACTGTGCTTCCTGGATGCAATCTCAGGCTATCGCCAAATCAGGATAGTGGTGCAGGATGTCGAGAAGACGACTTTCCTGACCCCGTGCGGGGTGTACTACTACACCTGCATGCCGTTCGGATTGCACAATGCCGGAGCAACCTTCCAGCGGCTGATGTACATCGCTCTAGGTCAGCAGCTGGGCAGGAACGCCGAGGCATACGTCGATGACATAGTGGTGAAATATCGGGCAGCGAGAACCCTTGTAGAAGATCTGGAGGAGACATTTGCTAGCCCGCGCAAGGTGAACCTGTGGCTTAACCCAGAAAAGTGCCTGTTTGGCGTCCCGTCCGGCAGGCTGTTGGGCTTCCTGGTGTCGCATAGAGGGATCGAGGCCAGCCCGGAGAAAATCAAGGCCATAGAAATAATGAGCCCGCCGCGATCCCTTAAGGAGATACAGAAGCTGGCGGGCTGCGTGACGTTGCTGGGGCGCTTCATACCGAAGATAGGCGAGCATGCCCTCCCTTTCTTCAAGCTGATGAAAAAGAAGAGCCCGTTCGAGTGGACTCTGGAGGCCGAAGCAGCCTTCGAAGACCTCAAGAAGTACCTCACCAGCCTGACGGCGATGGTAGCGCCGCGCTCCCTCGAACCCCTGGTCGTGCTTTACCTAGACACCACGCCTCACTCTGCCAGCGCGGCACTCGTGGCAGTCCGGAAGGAGCGTCCGGACGCAGCGCCCCACACCCGGCCAAGACGTCGTGGCCTCAAGACGACGCTCCTGAGGCCTCGGCCACCCCTCCAATTGGCAGGGCTCCCGAGAATAGCACCCCTGATGCTACGACTGCCCCGCCGGGTGATAAAGCTCCTGAGATTCCACAGCCTCAGGAGGCACATGACCCCGCTGATGCCTCCTCCCTAGTTGAGCATCCAGTGTACTTCGTCAGCACGGTGCGACATGATGAGCGTGCGTGCAACCCCATGCCCCAAGAGCTTTTGCTCGCACTCCTCGTTGCTTCACAAAAAACCGTGTCACTACTTCCAAGGCCACCCATCAAGGCTTTCTCAGCCTACCCCACGGAGAGGGTACTTCGGAGCCCTAACACCACGGGAAGGGTTGCCGAATGGAAGATTGAGCTCCAGGTGTTCCAGTTGGAGTTCAGCACCACTAGGATCAGGAAGGGTGCGGCCCTCCCTGATTTTGTGGCAGAGTGGACTGATTCCCCTGACCGAAAGTGGGCGAGGACCGTTCTCTCGTGCCCGGAAGCGAAGCACCGGATGGTTGGGTCATGTACTTCGATGGTGCATTCCTGCGTCAGGGCGCGGGGGCTGGAGCCATGCTCATCTCGCCCACCCAGGACAAGCTCTACTACGCCGTGTAGCTCTTCCAGGATGGCGAGAAGGTCTCCAACAACATCGCAGAGTATGAGGGCCTAATCGCTAGCCTTAAGGCCGCGGCGGCTCTGGGGGCGAGGCGCCTCACCATCAGGGGTGACTCCCAGCTCCTCGTCAACTTCTCCAACAAGGCGTACAAACCAAAGGACGAGCACATGGAGGCATACCTTGAGGAGGTAGGCAAAATTGAGAAACGATTCTAAGGCTTGGAATTGCAGCACATGCCGCACGACACGAAGTAGGAGGTGGACGACATCGCTAAGAGGGCGTCCCGGCGTCAACCTTAGGAGCCTGCCGTCTTTGAGGAGCGGCTCCTCAGGCCGTCAGCGGCTCCCCCCGCTGTGGAACCAGCATCGCCTGGAGAGGAGCTCCCCCCGGCACCGCCCTTGGGCGCCCCAGCTTGCGGCCCAACCTCAGGAGCTAGCCTACTCCTTGCGCTCGAGCCTTAGGAGGGTTGCTTGTCCGAGGAGTTCAAGGCGTACCTTATGTGGGGCGCCTTGCCGGAGAAGGAGGAATACGCGGAGCATGTGGCCTGCCAGGCCACTCCGTACTGCATCGAGGATGGGGAGCTCTACCATAGGCGCCCGAACAACGTTTCTCTACAATGCATCTCTAGGAAGCAGGGATGCGAGCTGCTCGCCGACATACACAGTGGGGACTGCGGGCATCACTCCTCATCGCGCACCCTCATGGGCAAGGCATTCCGTAGCGGATTCTACTGGCCCACGGTGCTCAATGAAGCCACTGAGTTGGTAAGATCTTGCGAGCCCTATCAGTTCCATGCCAAGTAGATCCACCAGCCCGCTTAGGGCCTCCAGACCATCCCACTCTCGTGGTGGTTCGCGGTCTGGGGGTTGGACATCTTGGGCCCATCCCCTCGAGCGCCCGGAGGCTACCGCTACCTTTACGTCACCATCGAGAAGTTCACCATGTGGGCGGAAGTGGAGGCCGTCCGCACCATCCCAGATGGCTCGGCCTTCAAGTTCGTCAAGGGCCTCGTGAGCCATTTCGGGGTTCCTAAATGCATCATCACCGACAATGGCTCACAGTTCATGAGCAACCTTTTCAAAACATATTGTGCTAACCTTGGGACACATATATTCTATGCTTCGGTGGCACACCCATGGAGCAATGGCCAGGCTGAGCGCACCAACGCGGAGGTCCTGAGGGGCTTCAAGGCGAAGACCTTCAAGAAGAAGCTCGAGGTCTGTGGCAGGGGCTGACTCGATGAGCTCTAGTCCTTGATGTGGTCCATCCGCACCACCACAACCAAGCCCACGGGCGAGACTCCATTCTTCCTCGTCTATGGAGCCGAGGCGGTCCTCCTTCATGAGGTCAGGCATCACTCCGCGCGGGTCTTGGCATTCGACGAGGCGCGCCAGGACGGCATGCGAGGGATGGACCCCATGCTGGGGGAGGAAAGTTTCCACCAAGCCTCGCTCCGTGTGGCGAGGTATCTGTAGGCGCTGCGATGGTATCACTGCTGCAACGTCCGCTCCAGGACTCTCGAGGTGGGTGATCTCGTCCTTAGGGGGGTGCTCTCCAGGGAAGGGCTTCATAAGCTCTCACCCATGTGGGAGGGTTCGTTCAGGATCGCCCGTGTATCCAGGCCTGGCACTGCACACTAGGAGACGTAGGACGGGGTCCCCATCCTGAACGCCTAGAATAGCCAACACCTCCGGAAGTTCTACCCATGACCAAGGCCAAGTGCCTGTGAAGATCTCCGCTCGTGACACTCTCACATAATAATGAGTTGGGGCTGTACATGCCCCGGTGTCTCCTGAGTGCCGCCCTTGGGCCTCACGGTAGCTCCCACCCACGTCCTAGTGGAGGCCCCATGCTCCGCGCTGGTGGGAAGACAAGAAGACTAGTCTAGGTGCCGGACGCGGCTGTTCTTTTGCTTGCTTTTTGTAGCTGGTTTTCGACTTCTTGAATGAAATTTGGAGCTTTCGTGTCTTTCATTCGCCAGGGTTGGGAAATTTCTTTCTTTTCTCTTCCCGCAGTATTCGCCCTTTGAAGCCTTGTCTTAGGAAGAGTGGCAGTTGCCTGTCTCTCTTCCTCGCGCGTCCTGCGTGCGGGCGCTGGGTACGGAGTGTGCGCCTGGGCTCGCCTACGACCACACCTCGCCAAAACCTTGCTGCCCCAGCTTTGGCGCCTTAATCCTCATGGGACGCTCTCAAACGAGCTCACGAGCATGCACGCCCTCTTGAGTCCGTGCCTCTGGGCATCGCGGCGTGGCGTACTAGCCACGACCAACCTACGCTTGGGGACTTGCACGAGAAATGGCGCCTCATGAGTTTTTCAAGCCCCACAGCCATATGACGCCTCATGGAATACGACCCTGAAAGGGCATGCTCTCACAGCATGGGAGTCTACCACAAGCACATCGAGTTAAGTCACCCTAACCACAGCCAGTAGTAGCATGGATATCATGACATAAATATAAAAATAACGAGCATAGCATAATGGCGGAAGCGCCATGGTTCGTTACACGCCCCGATGGGGCCTTCAACTCCTTTCTTGATGCAGAAAAAGAAAACGGGAATGGCTACGCAATCACAGCGGCTCGTAAGGCCCGGCTCCAGCAATGCTTGAGCTCAGTCGGAGTGCTCCTCCCGCTTCACCGGAGAGCAATGGCGGCGCGGCTCGTTACGCTCCTCAGTTCAAGCCCGACGACACGGAGGCCCGTCGTAGTCCCCGTCGCTGGTGCTCTTCTCGGAGGAGGAGCCGTCGTCGCTGGGGGTGATGCGACCGTTGTCAAGGGCAAGCTCACCATCATCGCCGTCGCTATCACTTTCCGGGCAGCACCCCAAGTGTTTGCCACCTTCCCTGAACACCCTGACGAAGAGGCGTGCGACACCATCGTACCTGAAGTGGAGGGTGCATCTCCCGTACAAGCCCCGTGCACGGGCGAACAACTGCCACCCGCGATTCAGGAACACGTTGCCAGCGGCGGCGGCTTTAACATCCACCCATGAGGCTTTTGCTGCAGCTGCTGCCGGCCTGCAGCCAGAGGCCAACAGGCCCTCCGGCCGGCAGCGCGATCGCGAAGGAACGCAAAAGCTGGAACCAGATGCCCGTTGGCCTCCCCGACCACACGACAAATTCCGGAGATGCGTCTGCTGAATGGGAGCGTGGGCATGGCGGCCGGGCAATCGAGCACGCCTCCCCCCATCATTGAGGTGGCCCCGTCCGCGGCAGCTCCTGCCGCGAGAAGAAGCACCACCGCACTTGCTGGAGGTAACACCGGCCGTTGAAGGGGTGTGCCTGCACCCTCGAGCGGCCACTGCTGGAGTCACCACGTGCTTCCGGAGCCTCTCACAACCTCTCTTGGGTGGCGGCAAGCCTGGCCCCTCTTTAGGGGCCTTCCCTTTCTCTGCCGCGGAAAACCTCCTCACCGGCGCCATGGGTGTTTTGACAAGATGGCGGGACAAGATGGAAGAAGGAGGAACAAAGCAGCGAGAAGACGGAGATGAGAAGGGGGCTCCACCCCCTCTATTCATAGCCAGAGGGGGCCAACCGCCGGCCTCCCACGATCCCCAGAGGGGGTCAAGTCGAACGGTTGCCGCGGTGGCGTGGGGAAGTGGAGACGCCCACGTCCCATCAAACGCCACACATCGACCCGGTCCACAGGAGATTGGGGCCCGCGGCGCTTCGCCCTTGCCCTTTGGCTTCGCCTCGAAGCCAAGTTTGAGCACGCCATGGGACCGGGGGCTACTGTCGGTGTTCTGGGAACCAGGATACCGAGACTTGCCTGCTTCCGGCCCACAACATGGCTCCATCAACGTACTGGTACGACCCATCTTTAGCATTGACAAGACAAGACCCTCATGAGGGGCCAAACCTCATGAGGTGGACGATGCCAAGACCTCCAGAGGGAGCGGCCTCCCTAGGCTGGCTCCTGAGGAGCGGAGATTCCTATGCAGGCGTTCACCTCATGAGGTTGAGGTAACGTAAGGCATGACGACCAAGGCCAGGCAGGGGTGCTGGTCTGTGCAGAGCAGCAGGTTTCCTCTTTGGTGCTAAGGAGGCAAGCGCAGGCGCGGGCGTCCCGAGGATTTAGCCAAAGGTTTCCATTCCCGTGCTACAAGACCAAGACCGCCAGGGCGGCAGGACGGAGGTCATCGCCAAGCCCACCATGGCGTCATGAGCAGAAGCTTTGCAGGAGAAGACCACCTTTCGTCGGGATATGATGTACTTCTTGTCCCCTTTCAAACTGGCCGTTTTGGGATCCCTTCGCGCCTACGTTTTGGGGGAAGAGGACCGAGGCCTCTATATATATAGGTTAGCCACCACCATAGAAGGGGCGATCGAACCAGAACCCTCACTAGCTCACACCAACACAAGAACTGACCTCCGGAGGCTATTCTTCCTCTGTACTAGTTCATCCTCAGCCCCTCGTGACGCCAATCCACCCCAAAGCAGGGGTCTTACACCGCAAGGTGGCCCGAACTTGGGTAAACTATCGTGTCCCTTTCCTTTCCCGTTCATCGAGCTAGATCGTTTGAACGGCGGGTTGGTAGGCTGGAGATGTCGAGTTCTTCGCACGCACCCCAGAGCCGCACCGGTGCCATGGGTGCTTTGACAAGATGGCAGGACAAGAAGGAAGAAGTAGGAACAAGCGGCGAGAAGACGGAGATGAGCAGGGGGCTCTACCCCCTCCATTTATAGCCAGAGGGAGGCCAACCGCCGGCCTCCCACGATCCCAAGTAATGATGAATTTTTTGCATGTAGCTGGCTGATGTCAAGTAGAATGGTTGTCGAGGCGCCATGGGGAAGTGGATACGCCCACGTCCCATCAAGCTCCACGCGTCGACCCGTTCCATAGTTGATTGGGGCCCGGGGCGCTTCGCCCTTGCCCTTTGGCTTTTCCTCGAAGCCAAGTCCGAGCGCGCCTTGGGCCCGGAGGCTACTATAGGTGTTCTGGGAACCAGGGTACCCAGACTTGCCTGCCTGCGGCCCACGGCATAGCTCCGTCAACGGCCTAGTATGGCCCATCTTTAGCATCGAAAAGTCAAGATCCTCGCGAGAGGCCAAACCTCGTGAGGCGGACGACTCCAAGACCTCCGGAGGGAGCTGCCTCCCTAGGCTTGCTCCTAAGGAGCAGAGATTACTATGCAGGAGCTCAACTCAAGAGGATGAGGTGACGTAAGCCATGACGACCAAGGCTAGGCGGGGGGGGGGGGGGGTACCGGGGTAGGAACGACACCTATGGGATCAAAAAAAACCCAACAACGGTTGCGGGGCGCGGGGTCGTGAGAAGAGCGGATCAAACAGATAGCACACGGTCTCTTTATCCAGGTTTGGGCCGCGAGGATGCGTAAAACCCTACTCCTGCTTTGGTGGTTTGTTTATCTGTGTTCTTGAGCTAGCAATGGGGCGTGAGGAGATCCAAAAAGCCGAATCCTCCTCCTGGTCGCCTCGGGCCTCCTTTTATAGGGAAAGTGGTGCGCCACCGGTGGCACCAGGAGGTGGAAAGGGTATAGTGATGCGAGTTTATCCCTCGCATTACATGACAAAGCGCCTTTAAATGCGTCTTGCTTAGGTGTCCTTGCATTATCGCAGACGGGGAGAGCCTGTCTCGTCTGCATCGCCCGCTCCCTCTCGTGTCGACACGCGGCATACGGCGATGGTGCCCGTGGTGCCATGTAGGCAGGCAGGCAGCTGAGGTGGCGCAATGGTGGGTCTCCACGAAGATCTGCTTTCCGCAACGCAGGTGCCTGCCCAACTGGTTAGGTCGGCGGCTGCATGCGAACGACGGTGAAGGTTTGATTGGCGTGGGCCCGATAGTGGCCCTACAGGTGTCCTTGGCGAGGGCCTCGTCGTAGCCCCGGCAAGGGTCTTGTCGGGGCCCCGACAAGAGTCTTGCCGTGGCGCCTGCTGTCATCCCCAGCAAGGCTTTTGCCGGGGGCCTTGTGGTCCTCCTTGGCTGGGATCCCGCCAAGGGTCGTCGTCTTCTATAGTGTGTATCTGATCTTGAATGTCTTCACAAAGATCTGCATGTCACAACGGGGATGTCTCCCGAATCCTTGCCCCATAGGGGCAGTGGACTCAAGGGTGACTCGCTCTGTAGGTGTGGGACGAACTGCCACGGCAAGGGTCTTGCCGGGTTTGCTTAAACTGTCCCCCGGCAAGGATCTTGCCGGGGGAGTCCGCTTCTTCCCCTTTTCTCTTTGTGGTCTTGGTCTTGGCGTTATTCTGCTCCTTTCGAGCTTCGTCCTTACCTTGGCTCACCTCCCTTGCCTTGCTCAGTGCGGCGGTGTCCGTGGCTCAGATTGCCCTTGCACGGTTATAGGGGTACAAAAAGTGTACCCCTCTTTTTGTACACCGACAGGAGCCCCTGGGCCTGGGCCACACGTAAGCGCAATCGCGTCGTTGGGCTAGGCCCAAAAACTGTGTGCGGGCAGGCAGGGCGGTTTTTACCGCGGTAAGTCTTTTCGCGCGCTACGCTTCCCATGCCTCCCGCGCATGGCTCGGCGTGGGGAGGCGTGCGTGACGTGGGCGGCATGCGTGGGGCTGAGCCCTGCGCGCATGCGTCACGTCGCAGTAAAAGGCGCGCCGCCTTCCCCATAAGCGGAGGGAGGCGTGGGCGCGGCCCATTTCTTGAACGGGGCGGGCGTGGTCTTCAAGGCGTCCACTCCCCACGATCACGGGGTGGGGAGAGGTTGCCTCACCCGTCGCCTCGGTCCCGCATGCCTGCCACGTGGTTCTCATGCGCTTGGGGTGGCGAACGGTGGAGGCGGGAAACCGGGTCGTGTTGGCCGGGCAGCGGGTTGGTCCCAGTTCCTGCGCCTTCCGCGTCTTGATTGGCTGGCCAGGCGGCCGTGCCGCACCCCGTTCCTTTATAAAGAGCGGGGGCGGCGTCCGCACTCTTCCATCTTCTCCTTCCTTCTGCTTCTACTCCCCCTCCCTCCATCCGCCATGGAGAGAGGGAATCCTGGCTCTTCAACGGTGGCGGCAAGGGTCACCGCTCGACAACGCACCCTTCCTTCTCCTTCACATGTGGTGGCAGAGCCAGCCGCGAGAGGAAGGGGGAGGGGGCGAGGCCGCGGGCGAGGCCGTGGGAAAGGCTGAGGCGCTCAGGGAAGAAGAGAACGGGGCGATGTGCCGGTCCCACCTCCGCCAGTAGTTCCTCCCCCCATGGAGGGACATTGTCGGGGAGGCTGATCGTGCCCACGGACACCTATGGGGCCGGCGGACCGGGCCCCTTTGTGGTTCGGAGGGGGGCGGAGGTCGCACGAAGAGCGGATCGAGGCGATGCACCTGGCGCTTTACCCGGCGGAGCTCTCCGGAGATAAAACTCCTACTGCTGCTTGTCTGATCTATTGTGTTCTTGCTAGGGAGCAATGCGAGCTACAAAACCTAGCGTGAGTGTATCTAGTCTATGGCCAGTCGAATGAACTCAACCTTGCGAAAGACGCGAACCGAACCCTTTCTACGTTGCACTCGGTCGTCCTTTTATATGCTCAAGGGGTCTCCGACAGGTGGCAACATAGGCGGGGGTACGAATGTAAAAACAGGAGTTGGTACACCTACTTGAACAGTGTACAGTGCAAAAATACCTAACTCGGCGGCAAGGGACAAAAGCAATAAATGCAGCATCGTTGTCGCCCAAACGATTAACAGAGACCGTCAGTGCGCCTCCGCTTCGCCACGATGGCGAGCCTGTCAGCGCCGCTCGCCATCGCTGCTCTCCGCTGGCTGCACAGCTGCTCGACACGCAGCATACATGGAGCGGTCCCATGGGGACACGTCGCTGGGTGGTGGAGGCGGAGCGGAGAGAGAAGTTGCATCCAGCGGCAAGCACTTTGCAGCGGCGAATCCTGTCGCGCCCGGAGACTTGTCGCGCCCGAGCCTTCGGCAAGCTCCTCTTGCGGGGCCTTGTCTTCTGCGTGCCTGGAGTGGCCTTCCCGACAAACTCTTCTTGTCGGGGCCTCGTCTGCCTAGAGAGGCCTTCCCGACAAGCTCCTCTTGTCGGGGTCTTGCCTTCAGAATGGCCGCGGAGGGTCTTGGCGGACGCCCGGCGAGGCTTGCCGCGGGGACGCTGCGACTGCCCGTGCACAAGTTCGGGGTACTAAGGTACCCCTACTTTAGTACACCGACAGGAGCCCCCGGGTCTGGGCCATACACGGTGCCGAGCGCTGTTGGGCCAGGCCCAAAACAAGGCACGGGCACGCGCGGCCTGGGTCCAAACCAAACCCACTCCGTATCTGCCGCGTCCCCCCGTAACGGCACGCGTCGATTGCGGCGTCGTGGGTGAAGTGGGCAGCATGCGTGGTCGCTCCACCCGTCGCCCTCGTTCTGCATCCCCGCCACGTGGTTCCCATGCTCTTGGGTTTCCGGACGGTGGAAGTGGGAAACTGGGCCGTCATGAGCAGAGGCAGCAGGTCGGCCCCGATTCCCTGCTCTTCCTATGCCCTGGTTTGTCGAGCGGGGCGGTTGAGCCCCCACCTTGCTTCCTTAAAAAGAGCGGAAGGGGGCCTTGAAGGCCGCACTCTCCCACCTCCTCCTTTCCTTAGTTTCTGCTCCCCTTTCTCTCATTCGCCATGGAGAAAAAGAGCCTTGGTTCTTCATCGGTGGCGGCGAGGGTCGCCGCTAGGCAGCGCTCCCCTCCCAACCCCACGCCCGGGGCAGAGCCAGCCCAAGAGGAAGAGGAGGCGAGGTCGTGGGCAGGTCGAGGCGCTCGGGGAAGAGGTGGGCCAGGCGGCGCCGTCTTCGCTTCGACGGCGGTTCCCCTCCCTGCGGTGGTCCATACTGGGGCGACCCTTGCGAAGTTCTTTCGTCGGTGCGCCCGGGCGCCTCGTCGCCGCCTCCGGCTTCCAGCTCCGTTATGGCGCTTGATGGAGTCGGATCCGCCGAGACACTTGAGATTGCACATGAGTGGTACTGTGGAATCAGCGGCATGCGATGCATGTTGTATTCCCAGCCCCTAATGTGATGTATCTCGACCGTGGGTGGAAGGCGTTCACCCGCATCCACAGCCGAGGCGGGGTTTACCCTCCATTTTAAGTTAATGGAGGGTGATCTCCTCTCCGTCAAATTCTTGAGGATCTTGGCACTTTCGGGCGAAGTGCTTTGAGTGGACAGCTCCTCCGACAAATGAAGATTCCCCCTCGAGCGAGAGTGACGAGGAGGGGAGCGACAGCGATGACGAGGTTGGCGGGCCCGATTAGTTGTCGGGCGCCGCTTCGTGCGTCACCGGCGACCCCATCATCCGTGTCGCCGGCCCCCTGAACTCCCCGGGGTCGTCTCCTTGGGCGACTGGCGTAGGGAGGCTGCGGAAGGGGAAGAGGGATGGCGACAAGGCCGTCAAGTCGGAGTACGAGGGCATAGTGCCCTCGACAGCGTGCTGACGCCCTGCCGCCCCGTCTTCGAACCCCGCTTCCGGCACCGCCATCTCCGTCAAGCCCTCGGGGAGCTCCCGGGATGTTCTCTTGGTGTCTTCTGGCACCGTGGCACAAATCTAGGCGTTTCTTTGCCCTTCCGCCTCCTTGACCTACCTCACGGAAAGAGGGACAGGAAAAGGATTACGGGCATCTTATCTCTTTAATTTGTAAGCCTTTGGGCCTTATCCGCATTTAAAGCTTGTAATCCTCTCTTTCATGTTTTTCATTCCCCACGGATTGTATCCGAGTAGAATGTTTTTAATGAAAAAGGGATGCTTGAAAAAGGACGAAGGGCTTATCTGATTTCTCAGCCCCCGGCAACTCGGCTTGCCGCAGCTCCGGTAACTACGGCTTGCCACAGCCCCGGCAACTCACGGCTTGCCGGGTTTGGGTACCAATGGCGCCCTTCTTCTCCTCTTTGCTGTTATTTCAGTTCTGAGAACGATTTAGCTTGATGCCGCGATAAGTTATTTTGTAGCATAACTTTTTTTCGGGCAACATCTCGCTCGCTACTTCCTTTACTCGACCCTTGGCTTTGTATGTTATTGCCCTCGCTTTTCAGGAAACTTGCGGTGCAGGCACCCTTGCCATGGCGCCAGTGCGGAACTTCAGCACTGGCGGGTCGCTACCGACAAGCAACCTTGTCGCGGACTAGCCGCAGCTTCGCTTAAGTTGTTGAGCGGACTTCGAAACAAAGTAAAGCGCGACCGATCCACGATTTGGTTCCTTCGGCGCGCAGGGTTTTTTATACAAAGCGCGATCGTTCAAGGAAGATAACTTTACAAATTTATTACTGATCTGAATCGATTGATGCAATGTTATTTCCTCTATTTGATCTCTTCCTTTATGCGTTTCTGCCTTACGCATTCGAAACTTGCGGTGCGAGCACCCTTGCCGAGCGCCTTGAAAGTGCGGAACTTCAACAGCCTTTGGCAAGTGGTCGCTACCGACAAGCAACCTTGTCGCGGACTAGCCGCAGCTCACTTATGTTGTTGAGCGGACTCGAAACAAAGTAAGAAGCGCGACCGATCCACGATTTGGTTCCTCTGCGCACGAGTTCTCCATACAAAAGTACTATCGTTTGAGGAAGATAACTTAAAATTTAAAAATTGATTGCTCAAACTTTGGCAACTTAGCTTTTACTGTTTCTTGCTTCCCAATGAGGTGAGACTTCCTCGGCGGTGCACAGTCCATAATATTATCTCCTCCTTCCCCCACGGTTAACTTGTGGCGAGGGAGCCTCCCTTTCTTTGCGACAAGAGAAAGAAGAGGAAATAACGTTATGGAGCCCAGTGGCTCGATTACGCTTACCGGGTGTGGTTGCTTTGCACAAAGTGTTAGCCAAAACATGCAATAAATTGATGAAAGCATGAACTTGACGGGTCGTATGCGCAACACATGGGCTTTCTTGATGCACGGGTCTGCGCCGTCTTTGTACAAAGGATCACATGCAACAGCGGCAAGACTTGTACAAAAAGGTGGTTGCTTGAGCAGGTTCCGACAACCGCACCTTATGGGTAAAACTTACGAAGATGCTCAATGTTCCAGGAGTTGCTCACCGAATGCCATCTTCGGTCTCAAAGCGGACAGCGCCGAGCCTAGTGACTTCGTTTCACCCGATAAGGGCCTTCCCACTTCAGCGTCAACTTGTTTGAATTCTTGGCGGTGAGCAGCGCGAAGAACAAGGTCGCCTTCCTCGAGACTTCGGCATTAACCCTGCGGCCATGGTAGCGGCGCGGGGCACTGCTTGTAGCGGCGGCTCGCCTGATGGCTGAAGGCGATCCTCCTCAAGGAGCGGTAGCGTCATGTTGTCGCAGCTGCTCTTGCTCAAACTCATCATAAGCGAGCACTTTCGAGGCGACCCGTATCTGAAGTTCCATGGGGAGAACTGCCTCTGCTCCATAGACTAGAGCAAAGGGTGCACGGCGTTGGCTCGATTTGGCATCGTCTGATCGACCAAAGAACCACCGGCAGCTCCTCGATCCGGTTTGTTCCGTGCTTGTGCAGCACTGTCGAAAGTTCTGGTCTTGAGCCAGCAGCGACTTCAAGCATTGCCCTCTCGCTTGACCGTTGCTTCTCGGGTGAGCAACGAAAGCGAAAGCAGACCTTGGCGCCAAGGTCTTGGGCGTCTTGCATGAAGGTGCGACTTCGTAAATTGTGTGCCGTTGTCGGTGATGATCCTGTTAGGGATTCCAAGCGGCAACCAATCGACATGAAGAACTTGATTTGTCTTTGTCACCTTCCTCCTGCTTCCACTTCCGGCCACTTTGTGAACTTGTCGATGGCGGCGTACAAGTACTCAAAGCCCCGACCTTCGGGGAAAGGGCCGAGGACGCCGAGCCCCAGACGGAAAATGGCCGTGATAAAGGGATGCGTCTGGAGAGCTTGAGCTGGCTGGTGTATCTGTTTGGAATGGGCCGCACGCTTCACACTTGGTTACTTGTGCGGTTGCATCTGGAGGGCTGTCGGCCGGAAGAAACCTTGCCGAAAAAGCTTTGCCGGCAAGTGCTCTTGCGCCAATGTGGTGACCACATATGCCTCCATGTATCTCTGCCTTAACAACTTCATCCATCTTCCACAGGAATACACTTCAATTTCACACGGTTGAGTCTTCTTACATGCAGTATCGTCGACAAACTGGTACATACTTGACTGCCGGGCTACTCTTTCCGCTTCTTCACGCTCTTGGGAAGTTCTCTGTCTGAAGGAAATGGACAATCTACTGCGCCCATGCTTTGGAGCTTGCGGCTCGACAACAAGGACTAAACGCACATCTCGCTGCTGCGGGAACATCAGCTTCTCTGGCAAGAGCTGCGGCCTGCGGAGATTGATGCTCCCGACAAGCTTCTTGGGAGCAAGACTTGTCGGGGCGTTCTTCAACGAAACAAACCACAGGGTGCTGTCGGAGCGGACTGCTCCTCGGCACTATTGTTGTTGATCTTGGGGACCTTTACCTTGCAGCGGCAGGGAAGCTCTGTCGGAAGTAGTCACCGTGAGGCCAACGTCCTCTTCTTGCTTTGTCCGGTCGATGGTGTTACGGTTGGCTGAGTCAGCTTGAGCACAAAATTCCTGGTTCCACAGGTAACTTAAGCGCGCACTTTGAGCCGTCGGCAATATCATTCGAGCTCTTGGAACATGTTCCATTTGCAGGCCGTCAAAGTGCTCTTCTAACTTCCTCACTTCATCAACGTGAGGCTTCCATCAACGGACTACGTAATCTTTGTTCACTTGCCGGACGACAAGTTGCGAAGTCACCCACGACAATAAGCTTCTTGATCCCAAGGTCCACTGCGATCCACGAGACCGGCAAGCAAGCCTGCATACTTTCTGCGATATTGTTTGTCGCTTGCTCCTTGGGAAAGTGCATCTGGATGACGTGCTTGAGGTGCTCTCCGGTGGGTGCGATAAGCAACACGCCCGGCACCGGCGCCTTGCGAGAAGGCACCATCAAAGTACATCAGCCACTCTTTGCTTGCTTCTTTGGCCAGGGATGCTCGTCTCCTAATCTCTTCATCTGGCGTTGGCGTCCATTCTGCTATGAATTCTGCCAAGGCTCGCTTTGGATAGTTGATGTGCTTTCAAACATGAGACCAAAGCTTGACAGCTCCGATGCCCACTCGACAATCCTGCCTGCCGCTTCGGATTCTCGCAGTATCCTCTTGAGGGAAAGCGGTGACAACTGTGATCTCATGTGCTTGGAAGTAATGGCGCAGCTTTCTCGAGGCCATGAGGAGGCCGGCAGTTTTTGCACACCGTAGTACCTTGACCTAGCCCCTGCAAGAGGGAACCGACAAAGTAAACTGGGCGCTGCACCATCCTTTTACATGTCTGTTCTTGTGTCTTCGCGGACTCGTCCTTGTCGGGACCAGAGCTTGTCGGAGAAGCCCACAGCTTGTCGCTGGATGTGCTTGCCGTGGTTGCTGGCTCGTCACCCGCCTCCCTCTCCGCTACTGACGCAGCACTAACCACTTGATTGGTTGCCGCTATGTACAGCAGCAACTTCTCTTGTGGCTTAGGTGCGACAAGTGTTGGAGTAGAGGACAGGTATCTCTTCAAGTCCTGCAACGCAGCCTCCGCTTCGGGAGTCCATTTTACTGGACCTGCCTTTTTCAAAATCTTGAAAAACGGTAGGGCGCGCTCAGCAGACCTAGAAATAAACCTGCTGAGAGCAGCCATGCAACCGGCAAGTCTTCGTACATCCTTGACGCGCTTTGGTGCTTCAATCTGCTCAATGGCCTTGATCTTGTCGGGATTTGCCTCAATCCCTCGCTGAGACCACGAAGAACCGAGAAGCTTGCGGAAGGGACTCCAAACACACACTTCTCGGGGTTGAGCTTGAGGTTGATCTTGCGGAGATTTGCAAAGGTCTCGTCAAATCTTGAACCAAAGTTGCTTTGTCCTTGCTCTTGACCACTATGTCATCCATGTAGGCTTCTACATTTATGTGCATTTGCGGCTCAAAAGCGTCATGGACTACCCTTGCAAATGTCGAACCAACATTCTTCAAACCGAAAGGCATCCGTATGAAACGATTATGTGCCACATGGTGTGATGAATGCGGTCTTCTCCTCATCTTCTTCAGCCATGAGGATCTGATGGTATCTGAGTAGGCATCAAGAAAGCGAAAAGCAAATCACATCCGGCCGTGGAGTCAACAATCTGGTCAATGCTGGCGGCAAGGGAAATGGATCTTTGCGACAAGCTTTATTAACATCCGTGAAGTCAATACAAAGTCTCCATTTCCCATTTGCCTTGCGATGCGACTACGAGTTGGTCAACCACGTAGGATGGAGCACTCCTCGACAAGGCCTGCTGCTTCAAGTTTCTCGATCTCTTGACTATGAATTCTTGGCGCTCCGCTTGCTTCCGACTCTTTGCTTGTGGGCGCGCGCGAGGACAAAAGGCCAGGCGGTGCTCAATCACTTTCCTGGGAACACCGGGGATATCAGACGGTTGCCATGCAAACACGTCGACATTCGCCCGCAGGAAAGCAACGAGCGTGCCTTCCTATTTGGGGTCGAGAGAGGCACTGATGGTGAAGTTGCCACCAGCGCCCTCCTCCTTGGCGGGCACCTTCTTGGTCTTGGCGAGCCACCATCTTCTTGCACTTGCCGGGTGGAGCTCGATGGTGCGTCCTCGGCAGTAGCGCAGCACTCCGAAGAGGCGCTTGCGGAGTGAGCATCGAGCCCTTGCGGACTTGGACTTGGTCTTCTTCCCCGGGAGCTTGGCGGCAAGTGTCTGGCGATGCATGTCGCGGCTCTTTGCATCCGGAAGATCTTGTCGGCACAGATAAGGGCATCCTTCTTGTCGCCATGGACGGAGATGGCGCTTATCGGGCCCGGCATCTTGAGTAGGTTGTAGGCGCGATGAGGCTGCCATGAACTTGGCGGTATTTGGGCGGCCAAGTATCCCATTGTAAGGTAATGGGAAATCGGTGGCGTCAAAGCGTAACCCTCTCGATTACGATGTTCAGCTTCGGCGCCAAATGTGACCAACAACGTAATCTTCCCTTGACTTGCTCCTTCCCGGATTGATTCCTTGGAAGGTTCCGGTCTCTTCGAGCTTCATTGTCGAGGATTTGAAGCTTACGGAGCACCGCGGAGGAGATCAGATTTAAGCCGGCCCGCCGTCAACTAACATTTTGTGACCTTGAGGTTGCGGATGGTTGGTGAGACCAACATCGGCAAGCACCGGACCCATGATTATCTGATCAGGGTGGTCCTCAATATCAAAAATGATAGGCGTCTTGGACCACTTCGAGGCTCGGCGTGACTCTATGGATGGTTCCACTTTGCATTGACCTCCCGCATCCATTGCTTGAGTTGGCGGTGGGAGGTATGCGAGGAAGCACCTCCGTCAACCTTGAAGAACCTCTGTGGCTTTCTGAAACTCCTGCTCATCGGCGTCGTCGTCCTCCATATCTGCGTCGTCATCATCATCTTCATCCTTGTCGCGGCCGCGGGGAGGTCGTTCTCCTTGTCGCTGCTTGGCCTTGTCGCGGCGTCCTCCCCGGCCGGGACGTTTCTTGCTTGCTCCCCGGCACTTTCACAGGCCTTCTCCTTGTCTCGCCACTCGTACTCAGCTCTCTGCTGTTCGATGAGCTGCTCAACCTTCTTGCAGCTCTGGAGATCGTGGCCCTTGGTGCGGTGGATCTTGCAGTATTACCTGCCGGAGCCGTCCTGCTTGTCGGCGGCCGCCACCGGCCCGGTGGTTGGCGTCGGACAACCTCCTTGCGGAGCCGCCCGGCCTTGGCGTTCTTGTCGCCGCCTCCGTTGCGGACTGCTCGACAGCTAGCACCTCTCTGCTTTTCTTCTTCCTATTGCCTCGCCGCGGCCCTTCTTTGCCGGGCGGTGTCATCCTTGTCGAGATCCTGCTTCGCATTCTCTCACGAGTCTCCTCCCTTCCTCGGTAGCGTGCACACTTGTCGGCCAAGGCGTACAGCTCAGCGGCGTCCTTGACTTTGCTCATCGCCATCTCCTCCCTCATCCTGCGGTTCCGCACATTACGATGAAATGCGCTGATCACCGCGGCGGGGTGGACGTCACGGGATGTTGTAGTGCACGCGGCTGAATCTCTGGATGAACTTGCGCAGGACTCTCCTTCCTTCCGGGCGAGCAAGTGAAGGTCGCTCTCTTAGCCATGAGGTTTGTGGCCACCGTGAAGGCGCCAACAAACCGATGGCACAGATCTGCCCAAGAGGATATGGAGCTGTCCGGCAAGTGCATGAGCCAAGATCGGCGTTGGGCTTGAGCACGGCGGGAAGTAGTTGGCGAGGATCTTGTCGTCCCGTCCCCGCAGCACTGCACCGCGACGGTGTAGATGCTTTGAGGAACTCCGACGCGTGCGTCCTACCATCATACTTCTCCGCACGCGTCTGGTTTGAAGTTTTTACGGCTGGGCCGCTGGACTTGCCGCAGCTCACGAGTGAGCGCAGGGCAACCTACCGTGTCTGGCAGGTCGCTGGCCCCTCCGGCGCGTGCATGTCAGCGAAGGCCCAGCGCGCTTGTCGGATTGGCGTCGCGCTTCTCTTCGGCCTTCGATGCAAGTTCGGCGTCCTCTTGTTGTCGCTCATGGAGAACTTGGCGCTGATCGCGGCGAGCTCGCGGAGTCCGGCGACGCGATGGAGTCGCTGTCGAGGTGGATCCGGTGAGTCGGCGATCTTGGCCTTCTTGGTGGAGAGTGCACGGTGGTTGCACCTCCGACGATCTCGTCGCCACCGGCTCGTGCCTTGTCGTCTCGCCCGCGGCAACGATGGCGTTAGTTGCCCATGAGCGTCGCCGTTAGCAAAGCCGATGAGGCTCGGATAGTGGCCCTCCACTCGTCGACCTTGTCGGCCGTTGGAGAGGTAGTCGAGGCGATTGAGCTCGCCGTAGCTTCGCTGGAGTAGTAAGCGGCATTGGAGAAGCGGTGCGAGGCGGGACACGCTCGGACTTCTAACTACGTTAGAAGGAGCAGCGCCCGTCCGGCGACCGTATCTCACTAAGCGCCCGGCATGTTGGCGCCGCATGCTGGTCTTGAGGGTCTCGATCCAGCGAGCGTATGGCGTTGTGAACGCCATGACGTTGTTGGTCTCGCGTCTCCTGAGATGGACGCGAGGGATGCGCAGACGCCGAGGTCTGCGGTGCCTTGTCCTTGGACTTGGCAACGTCGCGAGCACCTTCGTCGGCGCCCGTTCCTCCGTCGGCGTCTGCACCACCACCCGTTTGCTACGGTGAGGGTGGGTACGACGCGGACGGCTCTGCTGCCGCCGAAGCCTTCTTCTTCGGTGGCATGTTGAGGAAGATGTTGATGACGCCGCTCGCGTGAACGCCGGATCGGATTCACACGGCCTCGACGCCCCCTACAGCGCGCCCGGAGATGTCGAGGAGGCTGATCGTGCCCACGGACACCTATGGGGCGGCGGACCGGGCCTTTGTGGTTCGGAGGGGGCGGAGGTCGCCGAAGAGCGGATTGAGGCGATGCACACGAGCTGTTTACCCAGCTTCGGAGCTCTCGGAGAGATAAAACTCCCTCTGCTGCTTATGCGATCTATTGTGTTCTTGCTAGGGAGCAATGCGAGCTACAAAACCTAGCGTGAGTGTATCTAGTCTATGGCCAGTCGAATGAACTCAACCTTGCGAAAGACGCGAACCGAACCCTTTCTACGTTGCACTCGGGCCTCCTTTTATATGCTCAAGGGGTCTCCGACAGGTGGCAACATAGGCGGGGGTACGAATGTAAAAACAGGAGTTGGTACACCTACTTGAACAAAGGTATGCGGTGCAAAATACCCTAACTCGGCGGCAAGGGACAAAAGCAATAAATGCATCGTTGTCGCCCAAAGCGATTATAACGAGACCGTCAGTGCGCCTCCGCTCACCACGATGGCGAGCCTGTCGGCGCCGCTCATCGCTGCTCTCCGCTGGCTGCACAGCTGCTCGACACGCCGCCCATGGAGCGGTCCCATGGCGACCACGTCGCTGGGTGAGCTGGAGCGGAGATGGAGAGAAGTTGCATGCAGCGGCAAGCGCTTTGCAGCGGCGAATCCTTGTCGGCGCCCGGAGACTTGTCGCGCCCGAGCCTTCCGGCAAGCTCCTCTTGCCGGGCCTTGTCTTCTGCGTGCACAGGTGGCCTTCCCGACAAACTCTTCTTGTCGGGGCCTCGTCTGCCTAGAGAGGCCTTCCCGACAAGCTCCTCTTGTCGGGTCTTGCCTTCAGAATGGCCGCGGAGGGTCTTGGCGGACGCCCGGCGAGGCTTGCCGCGGGGACGCTGCGACTGCCCGTGCACAAGTTCGGGGTACTAAGTACCCCTAGTTTAGTACACCGACAGACATGTTGGTGATGATCCTTGCGAGTTCTTCGTCAGGCTGCGCCGGCCGCCTCACCATCGCCTTCGTCTCCCGACTCCATTCGCGAGCGAGATGGAGCTGGATCCGCCGGAGTCATTGCGGTTGCACATGAGGGGCTGTTGGATCAGCTGTACGCGAGTTCGCGTCGACTTTCCATCCCCTCACGTGATGTACCTTGGTCGAGGGTGGAACACGTTCGCTCATATCCACCGCTTGACAGCGGGGCTCACTCTACATTTCAAGCTGATGGAGGGCGGCCTCCTCTCCGTCAAGGTCTTCGGGTGCTTCGGGACTCGGGCAAGGTGCTGCGTGGAGAGCTCTTCTGATAGGGAAGGCTCCTCCTCGAGCGGGAGTGGCGAGGAGGACAGCGGCATCAACGACGAGGGTAGCAGGCGGCAGGATGACGGGTCCGACTAGGTGTCGGGCGCCGCTCCCTGCGGCACCGGCGATCCCATCATCCGTGTCGCCGGCTTCCTGAACTTCTCGGGGTCGTCTCCTTGGGCGGCTGGCGTTGGAAGGCTGCGGAAGAGGAAGAGGGCGGGCGGCAAGGCCGTCAAATCGGAGTACTGTGAGCACCGACGCCTTTGGACGTCTTGGCGTCCTGCCGCCTCGTCTTCGAGCTCTACTTCTGGCGCCGCCATCACCATCCAGCCTTCGGACGGCCACTGAGATGTTCTCTTGGTGCCTCCTGCCACCCATAGCTTGCCTAGGCGCCCCTTTTGCCCTTTTCACCTCCTTGACCTGCCTCCTGAGGAGAGGGACAAGAAAGGGGTTACGAGCACCTTATCTTTTTTTTAGTTTGTAAGCCTTTGGGCCTTAGCTGAATTTAAAACTTGTAATCCCATCGTTCATGTTTTTCATTCCCCATGGACTGTATCTGAATGGAATATTTTTAACGAAAAAGGGATGCTTGCTGTGTCATTTGTTTGCGGGTAGAACCCACGACAAGGAGTAAATCCTTGATATCTCTAAGATAAACATTTCCTTGCCCGGCAACAGGCCCTGCCGTCTTCCCACTTCGCTCGACCTTTCTCACGCTTTTGGCGGAGGCAGGGATGAAGTGGGTTCAGGCTCCTCTTTTCATCCTTTTGCTGCCGCGACTACGACCAAACCTGGCCCCAGGAACGAGCCCTAGGGCCTAGAGTTTTAGGGGAGCACGGTAGCTTTGGGAAGAAGCGAGGTTTCACATACCTCAGTCCATAAGGAAATGCATGATAAGGGATGAAGAACTTATCTGAAACTATAGCCCCCGACAACTCTGGTTTGCCGTGGGTGAGTCTTTGCACTTGTAGTCCCCGGCAATACTGGCTTCCCGGGTTTAAATGTCGGTCTGCCCCTCTCCTCTTTTTCGTCCTCAGGTGATCCGGCAAGGATATCTGTGAGTCCTGCGAACCAAAGAAGACAAAAGAACGACAAAGAGACGCACACTCGACCTCTAAGCTAGGGGTTAGTCGCCGTTAAGCACTATCAACCCTAACCAAGGACGAGACTTGACCTAGCATGCATGCAATAACTTAGGGTGCAGCGCTTCATCTATTTATGCTCAGGGTCTGCGCCTGGCTTTGTACAAAGGTTTACATGCACCATCGGCAATGCTTGTACAAAAGGTGGCTTGCCGGGGGGCCCGGCAAGCCACGCCTCTGAGTAAAACTTGCGAAGATGCTCAATGTTCCAGGAGTTACTCACCGAACGGGCATCTTGGTCTCAGCGGACTGCGCCGGGCCTGGTGACTCGTATTACCCGATAAGGGCCTTCCCACTTTTGCGTCAACTTGTTGGAATTCTTGTCCGATTGAACGCGCCGAAGGACAAGGTCGCCTTCCTCAAGGCTTCGGGCATGAACCTTGCGGCTATGGTAGCAGCGCAAGGCTTGCTGGTAGCGTGCTTCTCTCACAACCGCCCTAAGACGATCTTCCTCAAGGAGCACCACGTCGTCTTGCCGCAGTTGCTCTTGCTCAAGCTCGTCATAAGCGAGCACTCAAGGTGACCCGTATATGAGTTCAGTGGAGAGAACTGCTTCTGCCCCGTATACAAGGGCAAAAGTTGTCTGGCCGGTGGCTCGATTTGGCGTCGTCCTGATCGACCAAAGAACCGCCGGCAACTCATCAATCCAGCGCCTTCCACTCTTGTGCAGCCTGTCAAAGGTCTTGGTCCTTAAGCCTCGCAGCGATTTCAGCATTTGCCCTCTCAGCTTGACCATTGCCTCACGGGTGAGCAACGGAAGCGAAACAGACTCTGCTGCCGAGGTCTTGGGTATATTGCATGAAGGTGCGACTTGTGAATTGTGTGCCGTTGTCGGTGATAACCCTATTGGGTACGTCAAAATGGCACACTAGTTCCTTGAAGAACTTGACGGCTGATTGAGCTGTGACCTACCTCACTGCCTCCACCTCCGGCCACTTTGTGAACTTGTCGATGGCAACGTACAAGTACTCAAAGCCCCCGACGGCGCGGGGGTAAGGGCCCGGTATGTTGAGCCCCCAGACCGAGAAGGACCAGGAGAGATGAATGGTTTGAAGGGCTTGGGCCGGCTGATGAAGCTTCTTGGAATGGAACTGACACGCTTCACACCTGGTGACTAGTGTCGTCGCATCCTGGATGGCATTGGGCCAGAAGAAGCCTTGCCGGAATGCCTTGCCGGCAAGGGCCCTTGACCCAATGTGGGATCCACATATGCCTCCGTGTATCTCTTCCAACAACTCCAGTCCTTCCTCTCGAGGGATACACTTCAATTTCACACCGTTCGGCCTCTTTCTGTACAGGACATCATCGATGAACTGGTACATGGTAGAGCGACGGGCTACTTTTTCCGCTTCTTCCTGCTCCTCAGGAAGTTCCCCTGTTTGAAGGAATCGGACGGTATGATGTGCCCACGCTGGAGCCTAGGGCTCGACGGCGAGGACTAAAGGCATTTCCTTTGCTACAGGAGCGGCCGTCTCGACGGCAAGAGCTTGACGCTCCGCCGGAGCCAGTCGTCCCGTGGCGGGCTAAGTATCCCCGGCAACATCCTTGCCGGCGGCTCCGGGGAGCTCGGCGGGAAAGTACTTGCCGGGCCCTGATTTCCTCCTCTTATTCTGCACTGTTGATGGATCAACGGATGGCTGAGTTAGCTGAAACACAAAGGTACCTGGTTCCACAGGTAGCTTGAGGGCAGCGCGTTTTGACAGGTAATCGGCGATATCGTTCTTCGCTCGGGGAACGTGTTCAGCCTGTATACCGTCGAAACGCTCTTCCAGCTTTCTCACTTCATCGACGTAGCCCTTCATCAACGGGCTCTGGTAATCCTTGTTAACTTGCTTGACGACAAGCTGCGAGTCTCCCCTGACGATGAGTTTCTTGATTCCTAGGTCCGCCGCGATCCTAAGACCGGCAAGCATCCCTTCGTACTCTGCCGTATTGTTGGTTGACACCTCCCTGGGGAAGTGCATCTGGATCACGTACTTGAGGTGCTCTCCGGTGTGCGCGTCAAGCAGTACGCCAGCCCCGGCTCCCTGTAAGGAAAAAGCTCCATGAAAGTACATGATCCAATTGCAACTTGCCTCTTTGCCGGGGAGAGCAGTCTCTTGGGCTTCTTCGTCAGGCGTTGCGGTCCATTCTGCAATGAACTCCGCTAGGACTCGGCTCTGAATCGTCGAAGTACTTTCAAACTTGAGGCCAAAGCTGGACAGCTCCGATTGCCCATTCCACAATTCTTCCCGTTGCATCCGGATTGTGCAATATCCGTTGCGAGGGAAGCGAGTGACAACGATGATCTCGTGTGCCTTGAAGTAGTGACGCAGCTTCCTCGAGGCCATAAGAAGGCCGAAGAGCAGTTTCTGCACGTCGGAGTACCTTGATCTAGCCCCCTGCAGGAGGGAACTAACAAAGTAGACCGGGTGCTGCATCATTTTCTTCTTCGGCGGCACTCCAACTGGCTGTGTCGTCTCTGCGTTGGTGGTGTCGGGCTCCGCCGCTGCCATCTCCTCATCATCAACCTCTCTCTGCACGACCAGTGCAGCGCTGACCACCTGGTCCGTTGCCGCCAGGTATAGCAGCAACGGTTCCTGTGGCTTAGGCGCAACTAGTATTGGCGCGGAAGAGAGGTATTTCTCCAAACCTTGCAATGTTGCTTCGGCTTCTGGCGTCCACTCCATTGGGCCCGCCTTTTTTAAGATCTTGAAAAAGGGAAGGGCGCACTCGGCAGACTTGGAAATGAACCTGCCCATGGCGGCGACGCAACCAGCAAGCCAACGCACATCCTTGATTCGCTTGGGTGCTTCAATCTTTTCTATAGCTTTGATTTTGTCCGGATTGGCCTCTATCCCACGCTGTGACACCAAGAACCCGAGAAGCTTGACGGACGGGACGCCAAAGACGCACTTCTCAGGGTTCAGCTTGAGATTGATCTTGCACAAGTTTGCAAATGTTTCTTGCAAATCTGGTATGAGGGTTGCCCTGTCCTTCGTTTTGACCACTATGGCATCCATATAAGCTTCCATATTTCTATGGAGCTGGGGTTCAAAACCAATCTAGACCGCCCTTGCAAACGTTGAACCAGCACTCTTCAACCCGAAAGGTATCCGCATGAAACAATACGTACCACATGGGGTGATGAATGTTGTTTTCTCTTCGTCTTCTCTTGTCATGAAGATCTGGTGGTAGCCGGAGTAGGCGTCGAGGAACGACAGCAGACCACACCCTGCCGTGGAGTCAACAATCTGATCGATGCGCGGCAACGGGAAGGGGTCTTTAGGGCAAGCATTATTGATATTTGTGTAATCAATACACAGCCTCCACTTCCCATTTGCCTTGCGCACCACGACCGGATTGGCCAACCACGTTGGATGGAGCACTCCTCTTACCAAACCCGCTGCTTCCGGTTCCGGATCTCTTCTGTGATGAACTCTTGTCGTTCCAAAGCTTGCTTTCTAACCTTCTGCTTGACGGGCCGTGCATGAGGGCAGACAGCAAGGTGGTGCTCAATCACCTCCCTGGGAATACCGGGGATGTCGGAAGCTTGCCATGCAAACACACCGACATTCGCCCGCAGGAAGGTGATGAGCGTGTCTTCCTATTTGTCGTCAAGGGTGGAGCTTATGGTAAAAGCTCCTCCCGTGCTGTCCTCATTGACAGAAACCTTCTTGGTTCCCGGCGGTATGGCCCTAGGCTTCTTTTTTCCACTGGTGGAGCTCTCTGGCACGTCCTCGACGGTAGTGCTACACTCCGAAGAGGTGCGCTTGCCGAAGTGGGTGTCCGAGGTCTCACCGGTCTTCTTCTTCTTCTTTCCCCCCGGGGTCCCAGCGGCAGGAGCAAGCGCCCTAGCGGCGGCAGCTGCTGCAACTGCTTGCTGGTATAGTTGGTCAGCGCAAATCAACGCATCTTTCTTGTCGGAGGGGATGGTGATGATCGTCACAGGTCCTGGCATCTTCAGGGTGTTGTAGGCGTAGTGTGACGCCGCCATGAACTTGGCGGCTATTTGGCGGCCAAGGATACCGTTGTAGGGCAAGGGGATCTTGGCAACATCGAACACGATCCTCTCCGTCCTGAAGTTCAGGTCGCTTCCAAAAGTCATGGGCAGCGTGACCTTTCCCTTGGGTTGGCTTCTTCCTGGGTTGACCCCCTGAAACATGCCCGTCTCTTCGAGGTCTCCATCAGGAATCTGCAGTTTCTCGATCAAGGCAGGCGAGATCAAGTTCAGACCGGCCCCACCATCGACTAGCATCTTCGTCACCTTGAGGTTGCGTATTGTTGGTGAAACCAACAACGGCAAGCACCCGACCGTAGCAGTGCGATCAGGGTGGTCCTCGGTGTCAAAAATGATAGGTGTGCTGGACCACTTCAGCGGCCTTTGGGCATCAAACGACGGCTCTGCCGCTGTAATCTCTCGCGCCCACTGTTTAAGCCGGGCGGTGAGAAGTATGCAGCGAGGCGCCGTCGGCCTTTACATGGCCTCTGTAGCTTTCAAACTCTTGGTCGCCGGATTCGTCCTCTTCGTGATAAATCGTCGTCTTACGGATTTAC